>CM062653.1:56655402-57855402 GCA_031772095.1 Zeugodacus tau | reverse complement strand
CCCTGGTTTAATCAGTAGTTCTGAGATATTTTTGTGTTATTGCTCCAAAAGTACCTTTTATTTGTAATATTCAAAAATCGTTGCCTACATGTAGGCTAAACCAAATTATTTGCAATTTTTTTATAGAATATTGAAAATAGATTATACTCCCATTAATATGGTTATAAAGATATTCTTGAAATATTGCTCCGAAAGCAGCTTTAAGTTATAATCTTAAATATTCGTTGCCTACATCTAGGCGCAAATAAGTTAACTTTGCAAAGACACACTCCTACACCAATGACAGTGAATAGTTCAGAGATATTCTCGTGTTATTGCTTCAAAAGTACCTTTAATTTGTAACATTCAAAAATCGTTGCCTACATGTAGGCTCAGCCAAATTATTTGCAAATTTCTTTGCAATTTTTTTTATAGAAAAATTAAAATAAAATTGACTCCCAATAATGGGCTTGTGAAGTTGTCTTTGTAATTTGAACAAATATTCTGTAATATTGCTCCGAAAGCAGCTTTAATTTGTAATGTTAAAAAATCATTGCCTACATGTGGGCGCAAATAAATTATCTTAGCAAAGACACACCTAAATCAATGATATTTTGGAATTTTGATACAAGTTATAATATGATTTCGGTACTTGAAATTGATTTAATTAACCATCGATACTGAGTCAATAAAGTCGTTATTTGTTATTATTCTCCAACCATTCATGAATATACCCTCCCAAATTAAAAAAAAATAAACTTTTATAAAAATCACTAATATTTCTATGCTTCGCCTCACATTCCCTACTGGGTAGCGGCAATAATTTAATAATAATACTGTTGTAATCTCGGTCAGCATAATTAAATAGAAATTCATAGCTACCTAAAGACACACAACCGTCCTAACAAACATATTTACGAGCATACCTATGAGCGCAAACACTGATACGCAAGCATACCTTTAGGCGCTTGCACTGATTTGCACATATATTTAATTACAAACAAACAAACAAACACTGTTGACAATATTAGGCTCTACTAAATTAAATCACGAAAACTGCGCTCTTTTTATGCAATTCTTCAGAGACAACAAACAGTCAAAGAGAGAGAGAGAAAGCGAGAGAGAGAGAGCGTAAGAGTTATGACTGTCAACCACTTGCTAAGTTAAAATAATGTATTTATGTATGTGATGTGTAGCTAAGCAGTAAAAAAATTTTGGACAGCTTTTGCAGCATCTCGCTGACGTCACAAGCTTATTATGCACACAAACAAGCATACATACATATAGAGCTATGCCATACTATAAACATACATTTATATGGCTGTAGGTATGCATTTTGGTTTTTGCAATACACTTTGGTGGAGATAAACAGAAAAAAAATATTTTTTTCGATAACTTTCATGCAAAAAATTACGAATTTTAATTTAATAATAATTTTTTACAAATATGTTTCTATATCTGTCTCCCTCCTTCATCAATTGCATATTATAATTAAAAAATAATTCATATTTCTACATAACCGCATATAATCATTGCTGCACGCACGCATACATATATACTTGCATACGAATGTAATATATATACTCGTGTATACTCGTTGTAGAGATCCAGTTGGCCTTGACCGCTTGTAGTGGTGTCTATAGCTGCGTCGCATGCACTGCCAATATATTTGTATATGAGTGTGTGTGTGTGTAGAAGCTCATACAAAAGAGCAGCAGGAGCTGCCGACCAAACTGATGTTGCAATCGAACGCACTAACATCAGAACATACATATTTGATGTGCATATTTACTCACGCCAGTGTATTAGTACGCCATTTTTTTATAATGATTTTGTGGTGTTTATATAGATAATTTAGTTGACGGCGGGTGTTGTTGAAGTCATATTACTTTTTGTTTATAAATTACGGAATTGGTTGACTTTTGAATGGAATTACGCAGAGTGTGGTGTCAAAGAGAGTTTAAGAAGCTAAAACGCCATCATCTAATACATATTTTTTATAATTGGAAGAGAGGAGAAATACTCGAACAAGAAGAAATTTCTATTTCAAAGTTTTTAGAGAATATTGAAAATCAAATATGCTTCCTATAATGGAATATAATATTTTTGTAATATTGCTCCAAAAGCGCCTTTAAACTGTAATATTAAAAAAACGTTGCCTACATGTAGGCTCAACCTAATTATTTGCAATTTTTTTATAGAATATTGAAAATAAATTTTACTCCCAACAATAGGGTTATAAAGTTGTCTTTGTAATTTTAACAAATATGCTGGCAATATTGCTCCAAAAGCATTTTAATTTGTCATATTAGAAAATCATTGCCTACATGTGGGCGCAAATAAATTATCTTAGCAAAGACACAGTACTAAAATACTGGTAAAACCTCTGGGATCACATATTTTCTATAATTGGAAGAGTGGTGTTGTCAAAAATTTTAAGGAAAACTGGCAGTGTTTTACAACTTATATTTATAACTTATAGATGTTTTGTACGACCCTACACAATTGTCCGCCCTTGGAGCCAGGAAGAGATAGATTGTCTGATTTTTCTTCATTATAGCGTTGAAGTCAAAGTTCGCTTTCTGCGATCAGTCGTTTTTTCGACCTCTTTTTTCAAACAACCTCAAAGATTTGATGCGTAGATAACCGTGTAACGCCTCCTCATTTTTGTTCAACACTGATTATATGAAGAGTAGAATTGGTAGAGAGTAATTTTTGTTTATTTGAGATAGCGTCAACTGCTTGATATTAAGACCAAAGTAACAGCTTTTGTTTTATTAATTCCTTGCCCATTCGTACTTCTCTCGCTACATGAATTTTCTTAAATTTTTTCGAATAAATTGTCTGAAATTTTATTATAGAAGCATACCGAAAATTACTTAAAGGCTTATTCATCAACTTGATGACATTTGAACTACTCGATTTCCTTTAATCTCTTCAATATCACTTTGAAGAACTATAGAGTGTGTTTATTAAATTCAAAGCGATCATGTTAGTTTTTATAACTCTTCTTCGTTGAGTCAAAGATCTTATTGTAAGAAATAAGTTCAATTAATACAAAGCAAAGCTAGCAAGCTATCCCCTACTAATTATATAAAAAAATAATATTTCAATTACTAAAATTAGTTTTCAAACACTCCTTATCCTATCCAAGTCTCTTAAATGGCTATTCAGTAGGTTTATTTACAATAACTTCACCATTACAAAGTATTAATAAATTCAGAGTCTTTAGTCAATTCCTTAAGTACGAAAGGCATCAGTATCCAAGGGATCAGTAGTAGTAGTCACTTCTTTTTGATTTCGCATATCGTTTGAAAATTTTATTATAACTCACTTCCAACTAGGCTGGGTGTGTGTCTCAGCTGATCGTACATTTTAAGGTGTGTATCTTGATCTGAGTATTGGTCCGAACCATTTTTTTCTGGGAGACTGAGTCATAATTAAAAAAAAGTTTATTCTCCGATTTTCAAAATTAGAAAAGTTTTATACAACGTGAATTTAAAAGAAAAAGGCAGACTATAACCATATTTCTGATTTTTCAGTAGCTTGGATTAAAATAAATAATAATTAGTAACAAGTAAGGAAAGGCTAAGTTCGGGTGCAACCGAACATTTTATACTCTTGCAATTTATTGCTATATTTTTATTAAGAAAAAACACAATTTGACCCATATATTCGGCATAAATATATTTCACATATTAACCGATTTATAAGCTATTAAGCTCATCGTATTTTTGAAAATTCTATAATTAGGTATTCTCATATATTCATATATAAGGAAAGTTATGACCCGATTTTAACCTTTTCTGGTACAGAGACCCACTATTAGAAGAAAAATATTTCCTCTGAATTAAATTAAGATACCTGAGAGATTTACCGAAATTTTCGGTGAAGAGTTGCCGTGGGGCACTGAGTTCTTCATATTCGATATCCGGGGCATTGAAAAGTTATAGTCCGCTTTCGAGAATTTTTTCACAAGTTATGCCACAGATCATATACAGTATTTGTGTAAAGTTTTATTTCGCTATCTTCATTGGTTCCTTATGTATATCTTATAAAGTGAAGGAATCAGATGGACTTCAAAATTGAGTTATATGGGAAGTTGTCGTGGTTGTGAACCGATTTCGTCCATTTTTCACACGTGTCCTCAGGGTGTCAAGAAAATATGTTATACCGAATTTCATTGAAATCTGTCGAGTAGTTCCTGAGATATGGTTTTTGACCCATAAGTGAGCGATGCCACGCCATTTTTCCATTTTGTAAAAAAAATCTCAGTGCAGCTTCCTTCTGCTATTATTTCTGTGAAATTTAGTGTTTCTCACGTTTTTCGTTAATGAGTCAACCCACTTTTAGTAATTTTTAACCTAACCTTTGTATGGGAGGTGGGCGTGGTTATTATCCGATTTCAACTATTTTCATGGTGTGTGGTGGGGTACGTAGGAGAACCGTTATGTGAACAAAACTATAATACTATCTTTAGCAACTTTGTTGCGAGAGTATAAAAATAAAAAATACCCTTTTTTTATTTATGACTCAATCTCCCGGAAAAATTAGTTTGGTCCCATACCCAGAAAAAAGTCGATTTTTCCATATAGTGTGATGAACCCAATATATTCAAATGCTTTCAAAATTTTATAAGATTCGCACAACCAGCTTTTATCTGTACAATACACCCAACAACTGCTCGAAATATTTTTTTTTTTTTTTTTGAAAATTCCCACAACCTGGTTCGCAACCACGCTAAAATTCCAAATACACTGCAGTGGTAGCTGAGACTATTGTGGCATGCATCTGCAGCCCATTCGCAATGCTACATTGGTTTTCCCCGCTAATTCATTAGATTTTTGAGCAACAAATGCAATTTATTCGATTGCTATTAGCGGCTTAGCCCCACTTAGAAGCTGTTGTGAGGCAGCGGAATTTCGAAAATATTGCAGCGCCTTTGTGTATGCAACAAATTTCGAAAGTGTCGAGCGCACTTGAAGTTGCATGCGCCTAGGCATATGGTTGTATATGCATACAGTAAAGTACCATTACATTAACAGTTGTTGCCTTGTACATATGTATGTGTGGAAAACATAAGCACACCCACAAGCGCACATATACAAACGTATGCATATTGAGTTGTAAGCCTTCGCAGGAAACAAGGTGTGGCACGCATCGTTGATGCTGTGCAAATAATCGAATTTACAAACACTATGGGAAACGCATAAAATTCGTATTAAATACGTGAGTGTGTGTGTGGATAAATACTCAGCTTTGATTAAAGTGCAACTGCATACAATGCCTGGTGAGGCGCGCACCCAAAATGTTTGGTTTGCGTTGGAGTGCAATATATGTTTGTATTAATGAAAGGTGGTTGTTGTTGTTTTACTTTTTCTGCAAATGAAATTCGGCAATAAATGTATGCATTGCACATAAGTAGTTGTTACATACTAATTATATTTCACTTTTCGGCTGTTTGATTAATTTTTGGCTTTGCGGTTAATTTTCGAAATTGGCATGCGATGCGGTGCATCCCTGCTTGCTTTGCATAGTGTTTGATATTGTATGAAAGTTAAAGCATTCATTATCTGCATACATTTCTATGTTCTAAGTATATTAGGGGTCTGCCGATACTCAAATTGTGATTGGATAAATCGGCTAATTTTAGTTCGACAAATGATATTGCTTTTGTGATAATGTTTTTGTATAAATGGGTAAATGGCTAATATCATCAATTTAGAAAAAGTCATTGAAAACTTGCATCCATATTAAGGTAACAGAGCTTAAGGGGCACACCTAGTGTAATGGCCTAAAAAAAAGTGATTTTTGGGATTTTTTATTAAAAAAATACTTTATCAATTATTTCAAAATTTTAAGACTATATTTATACATGTTTCAAGAATATACAGTGAAATTTTTGAAGAAAAAAATTAAATATTTTATATCTCCAACAGCACGAAAAAAAAAGATCCTTCACTGCTGCATTCCGGCCTTCTCCGTGGATGAAATTAAAAAAAAAAAATTCTCGTTAAACTAGATAATATTGTCTGTAGAATGACCTACGATAAAAAAAATTCAAAAATTGACAATATGGCGGGGTTTTAAAAAAATTTTCGATTTTTACCCAAAATTTTGGTCGTTTTTGGCCTGCCAAAATTCGATTTTTTGATCACATCAAAAATTGATAGGTCATTGTACGGAGAACTATATAAAGAACATGTAGGTCGATAGTGATCGGATCATTTGTTTTTGAGTAATCACTGCATCAAATTCGGAAAATGCTGTTTCGAGAAAAACGCGTTTAAAGATAAAATGATCGTTTTCACTGTTACCGAGCGGCTGCTATTTAAATCGATTTGAAATTTTAATATATTATTTTTAAAGGTGTAATCTACTGAAATATGAACAAAAAAGAAATAGATTTTTTCGAAATTTCACACTAGGTGTGCCCCTTAAGGTGTTGCTTGTGTGTTTCGTTCGGGAAAAGCGGCAATATTTTCAAGAAAAAGTTGATTTCAAATATTATTAGGTTGTCAAATATCTCCCTTCCGCTTTTTTGCACTTCATTCAATGCTTTATAAAAAGTGTTACAGTGATTTAGTTCAAATATGCGCCGTTTCGTTCGATAATCTTTTTCCATCTAGACTGCAACTTCATAACACCCTCTAGTAGAAACCCCTCCTTATTTGCGAAACTCTCTGACAGCCACTTTTCACAAGCCTCTTTTGAGTTCAACTTTACACCACCAAGGGCGCTCGCCATAGACAGGAACAGGTGGTAATCACTTGGCGCTATGTTCGGGCTATATGGTGGATGCGATAAAACCTCCCATCCGTGCTCTCGTAGCTTCTGACGTGTCATCAACGAAGTGTGTGGACTGGCGTTGTCCTGGTGGAACACCAGATCAGGATTGGCCTGGATGCTTCTGGTCGTTGGCCTGCTTCAAGCAGTCCAGTTGTTCGCAGTAGATGGTAGAATTAGGCCTGTGGACATATGGGAACAGCTCATAATGGATGATTCCCTTCCAATCCCACTAAACACACAGCAAAACCTTCCTGGCCGTCAACTCCAGCCTGGCCACTATTTGGGACGATTCACTGGCCTTCCACCACGACCGTTTTCGCTTGATATTGTCGTATGTGATCCATTTTTTGTCGCCAGTCACCAACCGCTTCTAAAATGGGTCGAGTTCATTCCGTTTCAGCAGCATATCGCAGGCGTTGATTCGGTCCAGAAGGTTTTTTTGCGTTAAATCATGCGGTACCCAAACATCAAGCTTTTTTGTGCATCCAGCCTTCTACGGATGGTTTCAAATGGTTTGGTGACTAACTCCCATCTCTTGGACGATGTCACAAGATGCCACATGCCGATCTAACTCGATGTTTTCCACGATTTGATCGGTATTCGTTGTCACAGGTCTTCCGCCGGCTGGCTTATCCATGGTGTTGTTTTTCACCCGCTCTGAATCGTCGAAACCATTCCTCCTTAGTTCGAAGAGATAGAGTACCATCCTCCAAAACACTATTAATCTCACGGAACGTTTCTCTAGCGGATTTGGATTTAACGAAGGAAAAAATTGTCAACATATGGACTTCGATTTGACATTTGTTTTCAATTAACTCATACAAATAATTGAACAATGACCTTAGATTCCACAAGGCATAGAGAGCTTAAAATCATCATCAAATCATTAAATATTAAGAGGAGTGCGGTTAAATGATTATCTAGGTCATGCAACCTTCCGTTGTGGGAGGTCTCCTTAAGACGCACACAGAGGTTGCCTCCCATAGAATTCTCATACGAACTTCTAACCAAAAAAAATTATAGCTGAAATATTGTTGTATTCGAAAGAATAATCCCACAAAGAGCATCCTATATTCTTTTATTTATTTCTCACAAATATTCAAATAAAGTTCATCAAAATGTTTAAACCATCAAAAATCTGCACATTTTAAATAGCAGTTCCCATGTTCTTCTCTTTACAAACTTTAAATTTCAATACACTTGCTGTCACCCGTATTGTCAATTTTTTCTCTGTGCCCAGGAACTCAAATTGACATAACGGAAGCACAAATGCAAAAGGAAGTTGTGAAGGCTTCGTGTAGTGTTTCCCATAGCAGCGGCGCGGCGGTTGCAGCTGCGGCTGATGTTGTTGGCGCATTTGAAATTAAATTTCTGTTTTCTCCGTTTTGAATGGCATTTCGCGGTTTGCATTTTTTTCGCTGTTAAACTGTTTTAGCGCGGAAATCAATTGCTTCAATGATTTGCGCTTTCAGTTACATCGACATTACATTGAACGACATTCCGCAAGGGAATTGGAACCAGGAATACTTGATGGTATTTGAATAGCTGAGCGGCATAGTGTACTAAAAGCAAAATTTGAGAGACTACTCTATGCATATTTTTTAGATTTTCTTAGAAAATATGGTGAGATAAATTTTAACATTTCTTCAAAGCATTTTAAGAAATATTTTATAAAAATATTTATATGCTTCATTGGTTTTTTAAATATTACTTACTTCATTTGCCTTTTCTTACAATTCATAATTGAGTGTTCAATATTCTTAAAATTTCCAAATTGCCTCAAAGCCTTCGATTGACAGTTGAATAATTTCCACAGAGTATTTCCAAATGCAAATAGTCACAGCGCATATTCTATCGGCGGCATTTTTTCTTGCACACAAACATTGTGAAATTTCACGCTTAAATTCCCAGCGGCGCAGAATGTGGCGCAAGGACATAACGCAAACTTACTTAGTTAGGCAGAGTCTATCTGTTATGGACATAGATAATATGAATACATATGTATTCGAATTTCCGAATGAAAAGCTAATAGTTTGATATTGTTTTCCAAGAAACTATTTTATTTATAACAATATATAGTTAGGTTTTTTAATATTTTTTCGGGATTCCGAAATGATTTTTGAGTTTTTTTCTTCTGGATCACGAAATTCCGTTCTTTATATACATATTTTTTTATATTTATAAAGACAAATTATATATAGCTTTTCACACAGCCAAATTAATTGATCAATTAAAATTTTGATTGAGAAACAAGTTTTTATTCTTCACACTGCTGGCTACTCGATAATCGATCAGCTGTTATACATTTTTATTTTTGCTTTTCATTAGAAGTTGGTAAGTTTCATGAGCTGATTGCTATTTTTAGCAGCGACATCTACCGTCGTGTAGCGTGAACAACAACTCGCAGCCAAATAACGTATATATAATACGGTCTAAATGCGGACTTTATCGCAGAGTTGCATTTCATTAGCCATTCGATTAAAATTCAATTAAACACTAATATAGATTTTTATTTTTTATGGTAAATCAATCTTAATTAGCGTTTTAGTCGAGCAGAGACCGATTAATTGATCAATTAGCCCCTGTGTGAAAAGGCTATTCGATTTTTTAAATTTTTACGAGATGCCGAAAACGGAAATTTTTGCTTCGGGGTCTCTAAATTGCTTCTCCGAATACATATTTGTTAATGTATAAGGAAGACATTTTCATAATATAACAACTGTTACGCATACATACATATCTCCATCATATTTACGAGTATACTGAGTATGAATATTATGGTTCAGAAGTTACTCCAACGCCATGTGGTCTCAATTTGGTGCTCGAATGTTATCCATACTGCTAATTTTGAACATTAATATTGGTGATAATTAATGGTGATGAAATTTAATCCAACGTCCACAATGAAGCTGGGAAGCTCTTATTCTTAAGCAGTTGGAAAACTGAAGTTTGGGAAGTTTCATATCTCACGAATTATACGATATACTTGAGGCAAATTTGGGAATCTCATATGTATAATTATCAAATATTGAACTAAAGCCACGCCTACTTCCCAAATTAGTTTTTCTTTCACTTTAAATTACATATAAAGCTTAATTAATGCGGTGTTCTCTCTCCTATATACCCGAATTCAAATAGTTCCTCCTCATCATTTGCTAGTGTTCAGTGTAGTGAAAAATTGGGCCCAAAAAACCGCCATCAAAGCACGCTCCGCTCAGCTACTTTATGCCATACAAACATTTATATGCCCATCAACATCAATTCCCACATACAAAACTGTGTTTGTGGGTAATGCAACATCAACAACAACAACACCAACACAAATACCAAGCGCCAACATACATTTTCACCTTTCACAAAATTCACTTTCACTTGACATACTGTGGCCATGGAGAGCTTTTACGTCAAATGAGAGTAGCAGCAGCAGTGCGAAGAGTATGCAAGCACTATTTAGTGAGCGAAAGCTTGCAAAATTTACAAACACGCCCAAAGGCTTTTCATTCTTGAATACTCGTAGGCATAGCAAACAAAAGCGAAAATGAGACGCAGAGCAAGGACAACTAAATTGAGAGGAGAGTTGTTATCACGTGAAAGTTTACAAGGAAGAGAGAAAAGTAGAGCTTTCGCGCTTACGTAAATAAACTGTAGATTGTAGAGTGAAGATTGATTCCAAATGAAAGAGAGAGAGAGAGAGAGTGAAAGAGTAGAGTATTATAAAAAGCTCTGAACGCTGCAAATGAGTGCGCTTATTTCGAAAACTGTTATAACTGATTCTCAGAGTGGCGACTGCGCTCTTTGCACTCACCGAGTGAAAGCTCTCTGTGTTTTCTGTGTTTTCAATTGCATTTTTATAACACTTGTTTTGGTATAGAGTTTTCTCGGAATTTGCAAACGGTATATACGAAGCACATACGAAGTTGCACAAGCGTTACGAAAGCATAACAGCTTTCACGAAGCGCCTTTCAGTACAATTGTATGTTTGACTGTGTACAACGAATCATGCCGACCGAACATACACGAAGCGGACGATTGCAAACGAGCGAGTGTTTACACGCACGAAGCACGAAGCACACCAACAACGTATCCAATGCCATGGAGCATGGATGCTTGCTTGGAGAGTGCGAAGCATAGCGCACGATTGTGGCATCCATGCTGCGCTGTGCCGTTTAGAGCTCAGCGGCAGCAGCAGCAGCAGTTTCGCTTGAAAGCATGTGTGGTGAAAATCAGTCATAACGAGAACGTCGTCGGGTGCTGTGTACGGTTACAGAGCAGAAGAGCTAGTAGTGAAATCAGTGAAGCTATTCGCGCGCTGTGAAAAAAAAACAGCAAAATATCCTTACACACACATACATACGCGCGTTCGCACGCAAAACGGCAGCAACAACATGAAATTCCTGTGAAATATAACTATATGTGTATACCGTTATATGCATATATATATACATATAGTAGTAGTAGAAGAAAAATGTAATATCAAACGGGTTGCGAGTGCAAGAGATGTGTGAAATTCCAAGAAATAGAATTGTGTGTAGCTGTTAGTCGCTCGGTGTGGCAGTCAGTGTTTACATGTGTGCAATCAAAATCAAAAAATGTTGTTGTAAAGTGGTGTGGTGTTGAAGTAAAGGTGGAAGCGGAAAATTATAAAAAGCTGGCAGCATGCAATTATTGTTGATAATTTATGCTAAACAAGTGCACGCGTAGAAAGTGTAGAAAATTATTAAAATTTAATTACAACAACAATACGACAACAAAAACACAACGAGTTACCGTTAGAGATACGCCATAAAAATCAGAAAAATATTGACAAACAACCGTAACAACAACAATAAGGATCGGAATTACCATTATAACTACAGTTGCAAGCTACGGCACGACAGTTGGAAAACAATTATTTCCGAATTACAAGCAGCAAGAGAAGAAATATCAGAGAATTGAAAAAATAAGAAAAAATTAAAAATTCAAAAAAAATCAAATGAAATCGAATTCACTTACAACTGTATTGTATGTATGTTTGAGTGAGTGAGTGTGTGCAAAAAAATCACAACAAAAAATAACGGCAGAAAAAAAACAGTGAAATAACGCAGTTATAACGGGGGCGTATTGATGGATTAAAAGGTGGCAAACAGCAAGCCAGCAAGCAAAAAGTGAATAAAGAAGAGAAAAAGAGGGAGAGAACGAGAAGAAGAGGCGGAAAATCGAGCGCTGCTGCTTGGTGTGTAAGCTAACGGGGAATAGCAACAGTAATAGCAAAAAGCGGGCAATAAAAAAATAAAATCAGCAACAATAACAACAACAACAACAGCGAATGACAAGTGCAGCCAGCAAATAGAAATGCCAAAACAAAAACAAAAACAAATGTAGAAAATAGAAAGTAAAGAAAATAAAGAACAAGGAAAATTTGCAGTGAAAAAAAAACGGGCAAAGCTGAGCGGCAGGCAGGCAGGCGTGAAATATAACGAGAAGAAAAACAGCAGCAGCACAACTCGTTGGAAACATTAGCAAAAAACAACAACAACAACAGCAAATGGATGGAAAAATACAAGAAAAATAGGAAAATGTAGGAAAAAATCGCAAAAAAGTAGGGAAAAAATAAAGTACGAAAACAGCAACAACAATAACAACAACAACGCCAGTAGCGAGCGAGTGAGCGTGGCGTGGCACAGTAAATTGTAATGCGAATAAGAATTAAAGAAGAACAAAAAAAAAGAAAAAAACAAGATAAAGCAAGACACATGCACGAACATGTCGCTGCGTGTTCGTGTGTGTGTGTGTGTGTTTGTAAATATATTATACAAATATGTTTAACTGTGTGCAGCAACGCCTTATATGCTGCTAAACAACAACAACAACAACTAGTACAATCAAAAAGGTGCTAGGCAGCCAGTGAGTAGGGCACACGCTTTATAGTGCGACGTTAGGTGGAGGGGGCAGTGGAGATTTGCACTGCATTTCGGCTAAGCCAGCGTTTGTATGCCAAGAAGAAATGTGCGAAAAAAATACGAAAAAAAATACAATAATAAAAGCGAGAAAACAGCAACAACAACAAACAACAAAACTCGAAACGCACTTAACATAAATAACACACACTCGTGCGAGTATATGCGAAGCGCATTGTTTTTGTCCAAAGCAGCCATATCAAGACAAACACTTTTGGCGTATAACGGTTGTTTGTTGTTGTTTGTGTGTGTGTGCCACACACGAAATAGGAACAGCGGCCACACACATACAACAAGCAACTTATAACACACTTTTATGCCATTTGCTTACATTTAGGCGCTAGCGAGCGCGAGGCACACGTGAAGGCACACATATATAGATATATATAGTGTGAATAATTTTGCATATATTTGTTGTTGTTGTGTCGCTTGTAATATTTTCACACATTTAAATATGTGTATGTGTTGTTGTTGTTGCCGCTTGTTCCCTCCTCTGTTTCTTTAAATATTTGGTGTTTTTATTATTTTGTTTGTTGCATAGGATATTTAGCGCTTTTACATACACACATTGGACTGTTTTCGAAAATAAAATATAAATAAATATAATGCTGTGAGTTGAGAAAATAAAGAAAATTGAGGAAAATGTTGTAGAAAATCATGAAAATAATGGAAAATAACAGTTTGTGCAATGAATAAAAGTCGTTTGCTGTGTGTAAGGCTAAAATGGTGGGCGTATATTTGTTATTCGAAAGGTTCAACCAGGCGCTGACAAGCATGTGTTGTGTGTGTGAATAAAGAGTTGTTGTGGCTTGAGTGTTTTTTTGAGGAAATTTAAGCAGAAAATGGAGATTAGAGTGAAAAAATATGAAATTTGTGAAAAAAATTCGAATGAAAATTTTGAAATTTTTTTCTGAAATTTGAAAAAGTTAAAATTCAGAAGAGTGAAAAAAAAATGAAATTTGTGAAAAAAATTTGAATGTAAATTTTGAATTTTTTTTTGAAATTTTGAAAAAGTTAAAAATTCAGAAGTGTGAAAAAAAGGAAATTTGTGAAAAAAAATGAAATTTGTGAAAAAAATTTGAATGAAAATTTTGAATTTTTTTTTGAAATTTTGAAAAAGTTAAAAATTCAGAAGTGTGAAAAAAAGGAAATTTGAGAAATTTTTAATATTGAAAAAGTTAAAAATTCAGAAGAGTGAAAAAATATGAAGTTTGTGAAAGAAATATGAAGGAAAATTTTGAAATTTTTTTGAAATTTTGAAAGTAAAATATTAGAAATAATTTTTTGAAATTTGAAAATGTTAGAAATTAATTTTAGAATTCGAAAAAAAATATTTTGGTGAAAAAATGAGTCTGTTAAATCTTGAATTCTTTTAAAAAATCATGAAAATTTTAAAATATTGGAAATTAATTTTTGACTTCGAAATTAAAAATTTGAAAATGTTAGAAACTAATTTTAGAATTCGAAAAAAAAAATTTTGGTGAAAAAATGAGTCTGTTAAATCTTGAATTCTTTTAGAAAATCATGAAAATAATATATAAAATATTAGAAATTAATTATTGACTTCGAAATTAAAAATTTGAAAATGTTAAAAATTAATTTTAGAATTCGAAAAAAAAAATTTTTGGTGAAAAAATTAGCCCGTTAAATCTTGAATTCTTTTAGAAAATCGTGAAAACCCTAATATTTTTGCTTTCAAAATAAGAATTCGTGGTTAAGCAGCACTGCGAAGCGAAATTTAAATAAGAGTTTATTGCAAACACAACAAAATAATAATTTTTGAACTAAAATTTCGAGTTTCAAAAGCTTTTTGAGTTATAAAATAAATAAAAAATAAAAAAAAAATCCAAAAATTCAAAATTCATAATTTTTTTGCATAAATATATTCAAATATGGCTATCGAAAATGAAATAATTGCAATTTTTTACTAACAAAAGTAATAAGAACGGTTTCCATGACCATTTCTCATATACATTTCTGAACTTCATAAGCAAAATTTCTTTCAAAAAGCAATTAATTTACCTAAAAAATAGTAATTTTCACACAAATTTTCAATCAACAATTTTTTTTTTAATATTTGCTCTGCGAAAACAGTAATACTTTCAATGTCAATATGTGTACTAACGTAAAATCAAACGATAAATTCACTCAAATTGCTACAAAATAAAATTTTTCATTAAAAAACGAAATTTGTTTTACATTTTGCATTACATTTAGCCCAAATTCAAATGAAACTCACCAAACAGCACTTTTTTTCAACCCAAAAAGCAATTACAATAATAACAGCAATAAAAAGTTATAAAAGCAACAACATGTGACTATTTGCAGCAACAAAAAAATTGAAAAAGCAACAACAATTCCGCACCACCTTCACATGCACTGCAGCTGCAATTGCAACCTTTGCTTTAGCTCAGCTGCTGCCGCTGCTACATTTTTGGTTGGCCGAGCTGCAGCAGCAGCGTCATCAGCTACGTCATGCATACAAGGATATTATAAACGTCACAGCCTTCATGTTTTCATCTCGTGCACATGCGATTATATCTACATGCAAATATACAACAACAAATGTACTGCTGCATTTTTGCAACTTTCGCCTGTCACTGTGTGTGCCTTTGTGTGTTTGCCTGACTGCCTGTGTATTTGTGCAATTTCGTGGATTTATCTGTGCTTGTATTAGTTATGGATTTCAATGCTGCGCTTTTTTGTTGTTGTTGCTGTTGGTTTTTTATTATGCACACACGTATTACAATTTGATTAGTATTTGTTGTTCGAGCAAAAGTTTCGTGGCATGAATTTATAGATTGTTTACCGTTAGTGCAGAATTTTGGTACTGGAAAGTTTATTATTTTCAAATGAGAGCTGCTTAATAAAGTTTGCGAGAGACAGTAGTTATTGTGAGGGTTTTCGAAAGGTTTAAATAAGTGTTTGGAATTGTTTTCTTAGAGGGGAAAACGAAGTTGCAGTTTGTTAGACAATTCGCGAATGGCTGAAATATTTTTTTTTAATAAAAAAAATTTAACAACAGTTTTTAGAATAAAAAAAGGAAATAAAATGAAATATTAGAAACTAAATGAAAAAAAAAAATCAAATAATTAATTAAACTTAATTGAATTCAATTAAAAATACAAAAAAAAAATTAATTGACTTAATTAAATCAATTTAACCGTTTTAATTAATAATAAGTTGTAAACAATTGTGTTCAAAATAAAAATAAAATAAACCAATGTCTATGAAAATAATATTTAATGAAATAAAATTTATAAAATAAAATTAATAAAAAATATTTAAAATCAAAAAAATTCCATGAAAATTACTACTTCATTTAAGTGAAAAAGTTTTTGATTAAATACTTTGTGTAATACTAACAATATATGTAGTTAATTAAATATTAATAACGCAATTAGAATAAAATGTGTATGAAATTACATTAATTACACTAATTAAGTTAAAATTCGTAAAACTATAATAAAAAAATATTACATAAAATAAATACAGAAATAAAATATAACTTGAGCTGCTTGTACTAATTTCAAACTGGAAAGCAAAACAAATAAAATGAATAGAAAAAAATTATTTGTTTCTAATAATTATGTAATATAATAACGGCGAAAGTTGAATAAAACACTTATCTCGACTTGGTATTTCGGTCTTCTCAATCTGTGAATGAAGTTATTATAACATTGTGGAACTAGTCCTTCTGAAATGCTCTTCAAAATATGAAATTTTTCTATCAAAGCGCCAATTGAAATTCTCAAAGGCAATTCTTTCACATTCAAAAACATTTCATGGTCAACATAGTCAACAGTTTTGCATTATGAATAAATGAAATTAAAACACAGTAATGAAATTAAGTCATTTTTATAAATTATAAATTAATTGTTTAATTAGTGATTATTTCACAAAATTAATATTAACCAACTCCAAAAAAAAGTTGAGATAAAATTAAACAATTTACAATTAATAGGCGTTTCAAACAGCTTCTTAGATCAGCCAATTAGCAGATTGTCTAAGTATTTACATACATATTTATAATTGAAATTGCTCATTCGTGTAATTGAGCGTTATTAGAACTGACTAAAATTAGACTAAGCCAAATATGTTTAAAAATAAAATAATAAGAATTTCGAAAGATGCCGAAATTTAATAAATATAAATATGACGAAAATAATTAAAAAGAAAAAACCAATAAATTGCGAGAAAGTAAATGAAAAGAAATTTGAAAGAAAGAAAAAGAAAGACAAGAAAATGATTAATTAATTAATATAATAATTAAAAAAGAAAAACGTAATTATAGCAAATGAATTTGGAATAATTAATATGAATAAAATAAAGTCACTTAAAATCAATTAAATTGCCAATATATGAATTTTCTAACCTAATTAATTGAGCATTAAAAGCGAAGTAATCCAAAATATAATAAATACAATTTTGAATACTTAATCTGAACTGAACTGAATTTACTTGTGTAATGTATATTTAATTGATTTAAATGATAACTGGTATTAAGCAGTGGAATATATATGAGTCAATTTAAATTAGATTGAAATTAAATACAAACACAATAAATTGAGTTAATTTATTTAAAATTGGTTATACTAATTCAGATCAAATTTTAATAGATAAAAATGAATTGAATGAATTTGATATAAATGGAGTGAATTTAAATTAAATTTAGTGAAATTGGTTTAAATTGAGTGAATTTAAATTGCTTTAAATTAAATTTAATGGGATTAGTCAATTTAAATTAGATTAAAATTTAAGACAAACTCAATAAATTGAGTTAATTTACTTAAGTGTGGTTATACTATTTCAGATTAAATTGTATATGAAGAGAAATTGAATGAATTTGTAGTAAATGGAGTGAATTTAAATTAAATTTAGTGAAATTGGATTAAATTGAGCGACTTTGGTTTGAATAGGGTGAAATTGGATTAAATTGAGTGAATTTAAATTAGTTGCAACTAAATTTAATGGAATTAAATTATATTAAATTTAGTGAAATTGGAATAAATTTTGTGAAATTTCATTAAATTGAGTGTAATTTATTAATTGGGTATTAATACCTTTTACAATAACAAGACGATGATTTAGCATTTTACTCTTAATTTTCAAGAAATCAAATTAACATTTCTCATAATACAAAAATGTGGACTCATACATGCATATGTTGAATGAATTAGTAGCTATTTATTATGTTTCTTCAAAAATATTTTATTTCATCATGATTTATTTTTAAATTTTTCGGTCCATAGGTTCCTAAAGTATGAATTAGAGCCACTTTTCCTGTCTAAGCAGTGATTACAATGTACTATCCGGTGCTGAACTTAGGTATATGCCTGTAATAATTGTACGAAGAAAATGAATTTCGATTTCCAATCGCCTCTAAATTCGAATATTTCCAAAAAGTATATTTTTACAAAAATAGCTTGACATTTTTTTTTTTTAAATGCACATTTTATTTCGATTGAGATAAATATATACCCAAATAGAACTGGAATATTTTGCTATGTCCACCACCCTACAATCATAAATATATATGAGTTTGATATTTTTTCCATCAACTCATCGGTCATTAATTCAAGTTGAGTGATTGCTAAATGTAAACCGACTTGCTGCTAACTTATTTGTCATTAATTGCTGGCATTTTGTGATTTATATGCGATACAGTTATACAATTTTGTATAACATACATACACATATATTATGAGAGTTGTCAACGTTAACGGTAATATGTGAGAGAGAAAGTATGAATTGGCTAGCAGCTACAGGCTTATTTGTCTGTTTAGAAATATATGCACAGGCATATATGCTTATATATTCTAGCTCAGAATCCTTTCACTGCGATTGTGTGTGTGTGTGTGATTTACACACATTCAAACCCACCGTGCATTTGTATTAGCAATATGTCAGTGGGCATTCATTTGTTTGTTTGCAAACAAGGCTTGCTTCCTTTTTCCACTTCCTTTTCGGGCAGCAATAATTTGCAACAATGCACAGCCAACAACAGCTACCAACGCCCCACTGCCTCACCGCCTAGTTGCTGTAACGGTGCTGCACACATACAAGCATATGAGTTTATGTGCGTTTGTTCTGTGTGTATGCGACGACCATCAACTGGCAGCATAAACTACAGCAACAACAACAAAAACCACCAACGACAATCATTGACGTTGTCCTTGCGCCAAAAACGTAAACGCAAAATAGAGAAGGTTTTTCGCCTTCAATTTTTTGCATTTAATTTTCTTGCTTTTTTATTTAAGTTTTTCCATTTTGTTTTTTTTTTTTTGTTTTTTTTTTGCGCTTTTCTACCTTTTATTATTACTTTTTTAACATGCTTGGAACACACTCATACTCATGCATTCAAAAGTTGAATTTATACCTTATACATATGTGTGTTGTTGTTTTCTATTTTTTTTTTCGTGCCCAACTATTGCACGCATGCAAAGAATGTGTTATAAAGCCTCGCAGCGGATGTCCTTCACCGTTTCATATCGGCAACCAAGCAAGCAAACAAACAAACACAGCATACACACAGGCGCACAGGCATGTTTGCGGCATACAGCTGGCTTGGTTGGCTGTTGCGGCGGGCGGTGGTGGCCAGCATGCGAAAAGGCGCGATATATAAAATGTGAATTGTGTACCCGCTCGCTGCCCGCGCATATTGTTTGTTATTTTGTTATATCTCCGCTGCTGCAATTTGAATGCTTTTTTTCCTTCCTGCGTATGTGCCGCATTTTTCACGCGGCCACAAGTGCTTGCACACAAATTTGTATGCCATCAACGGACACACATGCATATTCATGTTTTTTTTTGTTGAAGGCTTTGTAAGTTTAAGTTATTAAATTCCAAGAAAGCAATTATAAGAAACTGAAGTTTAAAGCTCCAGATATGCATACTGGCCCACATTCAAGTAGATTTTTGACTAAAAAAAGTTTTTATTTTGTAAAGATTATCTCTTTGCATCGGTTGAATCCAATTTTCGATGACTCGTTTCGAGCATTTCGACTGGTAACTGGCGAATGACACGCGTGATGTTTTGCTCCAAGGTCTGAATCGAAGCGGGAGTGTCCGCATAGACTTTAGAATTTACATATCATCCACCCCCCACCCCCCAGGAAAAAGTCTAACAGTGTGATATTGGTTGGCCAATCGACCTAAACTGTGAAATTATCTGCTCAGCGAAGTTTTCCCTCAATAAATCCATTAACTGATGCTATGTGTGGGAAGTGACGCCATCTTTTTGAAACACTATGTCGGTGAGATCGCGTGCCTAAATTTCAGTCATCAAATAGTCGGTTATCATGGCGCGATAACGGTCATCATTTTTGAAGAAATATGGACCGATGATGCCACCGACCCACAAACCGTTTTTTGTTTTTAGATGAAATGACAAATCTTGAAACTCTTCTGGTTGCTCTCCGTCCCAAATTCGGCAATTTTGCTTGTTTACATAGCCATTGAGCCAGAAATGAGAGTCATCGCTGAACAGAATTTGGCTCGAAAGCGTCAGATGTTCTTGGAACTTTTCAAGAGTCCACAGAGCGAAGCAATGTCGCTTGGAAATATCGTATTTTGTACGCTTTCAATTCAAGATCTCGACGTGAATTGCTGCGAATGGCGCCGAATCGACTTTCCACGTGTACACTCTCAGCTACGGCTGATATATTTTCTTCATTTGGTGCTAGACGTGATCTATTCCGTCGAATATTATTCAATAATGAATGCTGTGTCTCAAGATTTGTGATGGTGTTGCGAATAGTACGCTTAGTAGGCCGATTATATCGACCATAAGTTGAGCGAAGCGCTCAAAACACATTCTTTATAGATCGTGAATTTTCGTAATTGTATGTATGTAATTGGCATAGAAACCGTTTATTCGCTTATAGCCGAATCGATAATAGCGCGCCATTCTTCTCTTTCCCTCGTAATTCGGCGCTAGTTGGGAATCCCAAGTGTAGCCAGGTCGCTCCCCTGGTCTTTCCAACGGAGTGGACACCTTCCTCCTCCTCTGGTTTCTCTGGCGGGTACTGTATCGAACACTTTCAGAGCTGGAGTATTTTCGTCCATTCGGACGACATGACCTAGCCACCGTAGCTCTATCATTTTATTCGCTGAACTACGTCGTACCTTCGGCGTCTGCGGTATTCGCCGTCATCCAATGTTCTGAGGACAATAAATCTTGGGCAAAATATTTCTCTCGAAAACTCTTAGTGTCTTCTCATCGGATGTTGAGATCACACACGCTTCTGCTCCATAAAGTAGGATGTTGAGCAATTTGTAAATGTTGTTCAAGCGTAAGTCTTTCCATGATGAAATGTCAAACAATACTGAACAAAAATAATATGATAGCTTGACACGACTCACGCGTAATCTGTCAAAAAGAAGGGTATTGAAAAAAATTTGTATTTTTACTTGGTTAATCGGATATAATCCAATTCTCAAAACACTCAAACCATGCTTAGTCCAACTGCTACTTCTGGTATTGCAAAAACATTGCCAACAAGTTTGATTTGGATGTGAGAGAACAAGAAAGTTATCAATTCTAGAAACTAGGAGTTTACAATATCAATAAATATTTTTTTCATTTTTTATTTTTATATGCACTCAGATAACCAGATCAGAGGTGAGGTAGTACTTATTCATATTAGTATTTCTTTTGTATAGGGCTTAGACCATGTTGCCAAAATCATTCGGTGTATAGTCTCTTTAAACAATTTTTTTTATTTTTGGAGATCATGTAACTAATTGAAGCCAAGGAATTGGGTAAGAATGCGTTTAGTGTTTCTCAGCTTGCCGAAGTGTGTATATTCATATTAAGTTCCATTCAGTTTGAATGAACTTCATCTCGGACAACAGATACAGTGTACAATTTTACGAGATTTTTTCAATGAAAAATTCAGTTTTCGAGAATTAAATTTGTTTAGCCTAAATGTAGGCTATGGTAAAAATTTTAGCTTCTATCATTCTTATGGATTTC
Source organism: Zeugodacus tau (assembly GCA_031772095.1). Classification (NCBI taxonomy): domain Eukaryota; kingdom Metazoa; phylum Arthropoda; class Insecta; order Diptera; family Tephritidae; genus Zeugodacus; species Zeugodacus tau. The sequence continues at coordinate 57,833,721 of CM062653.1, read as the reverse complement.
ATGCGGTATTAGTGGGCTTTAACTGATGGTGTTTTTTACTTCTTAAGAAATTTTATTGAAAAAATAAGAATTAACTCGCATTAGTTGTTGTTGTTATAATTGCTGTTGCTAACTGAATATATCGACTGCTCGCAAAGTTAAACTTACACACTTGTTCGCCAACTTAAACATGATTTTCTTCTATTCAAAAGCAGTTAGAACACTCTGAAGCTTTAAATAAAAAATGAGTTTAACGAAGTGTAAAACACACACATGGAAATAAACGAAATGAAATAGTGATTTAGCGCAAATATGGCACTGAGTACAGTTAATCAAAATTTAACGAAATCTAGTGAGTGCAAAAGAGTGATGTGGAAATGATGGAATGCCATATAAAGTGATTGAAAATATTTATTTATTTCAAGAAAGCAATGATGTTTTTGAAAATATGTGTCTGAGTATGAAAATATCGTCGAAGAGTATATAGAAATACAGCAATGGCAACGAGAACTGTAAATTTTAGTGAAGAAAAAATAAAACCAATATTTATTTAAATACCGTTACGTGTATTATAAATAATAAACTCAATAATCAAAGTCGATTTATGTTTTCATAATTAATTGAGCATTAAATGGCAATTAAAAATTAAACATAAACAAAAATCGAAAATCAAAACAAGCGACAAAGAAATAATTCAATAAAATAGCAAACAAAAGCGTTCTTATTGGTGTCTATTAAGTGTTATAAATATTACAGTTAACTCAATTACGTATTAAATATGCAAATATTATGAAATTAGTAAATAAATATATAAATAAATAAATGTTTATTTAGAAATGTGAAAAAGGTCAACAATATTATAATGGAGTCAGCGAAAGTGCGCGAGAAAAAAGTGAAAATAATTTACAAAACCGTTTAAATAAATGTTAGAAAAAATATTATTAAATAAGTAGTTAAATATATGTGAAGCGCATAAGCGGAAAGTAGTAAAAAAATAATAAAGTAAATACGAAAAAAGGTGCTAATACACAGTGGAGCAAGTGTAGCTGATTGAAAAATAATAATAATTATATTAAATAATCAATTTAAACAAATAAATAGCAAACAAAAACGTAGTGATTCTGTGGCTTAGCTTAAACAAAAATATAAATATATTATTGTTTTTCTTCGAAAGCCTTTAATTTGCATTGATTATATGTAACGCAGTGCAGCGCCGCCACGCGCGCACACTTTTTAAGTCAGCGCTTCTACGTCAGCGATAGAGCGACGCCCAGCGTGTTTTTACCATATCACAAAAGAAAACAGCAGTGGCACGATTAAACGCCTAGCTACGCTACGGTCAAAGTTCGGCGGCGTTGGAGCATAAGCTTGACACGCATACACAGTTTTTCAGTTAACACTAGTGACATTAAGTAGTTAATGAGATTGATATTATTGCACAATAAAATATAAATAAATATATTTAATTATAAATATAAAAAAGAATAACGCAAATGGTGCTAGCAGAAAGAGCGCTACGAAGAGCTTTTTTGGAGTAATTGCACGAACCCTAAATGTAGGCAACAGAAATCATATGCAGTAATAGCATAAACCCTAAATGTAGGCAACAAAAATTTAAAAAATCAAATATGTGTTGATTGCAAATAATAAAAAACTACAATAAGAAAGCAAGAGTATTTAGCAAACACAAATTTAACCGCACAAGCTTCAGATGGCTGCAACGTAAACGTCTACAGCCTGTAAGACACAACGCACATTGGCATGTTTTTGGTTGCAACACAAGCGCGCCACAAATTGCCAAGCACAAAACCTAATAGAAAACCAAGTGAAGCAAGCACCCGCTTGAGTGTAGACATTACGCGCACAGCAATCAAAGCTTACCCGCCCCAACGGCAAGGACGCAGCCTTAACGCACACCAAACACACCGACTCCACAACTTGTATAAAGCCTGCGCACAGGCGCACCTAACGCGAACGCTCTCACAAAAAGCACAAATCAACCGCGCGTCATTGCCGACAATCGTCCACTTCAACGCACCCGCAACCAACGCCTCCGCCCAAACTTTAGCTACAACGCGCGCCCAATTAAGCTGGCGCGACAGCGAATTCTACTCTAAAACACACCTAACCTACAGAGCGTTAACGCAAACCCAGCGGCGCTCACCCACAAATACCAAGCAAAGACGCGCACCTAAGCGCGACACACGAAAACGCGCGCATCTATTAGCGCTTCGAAGCGGCGCTGTCATACGACAACCATACAAGGAAACAGACAACACAACACCACGCCGCTGGACGTCGCAACTACACGTGGAACACATACGACGTCGAGCCGCCTGTGCGTCGCCTGTGCTGAATAGCCACTCATTCTGGCCGCCTCACATAACAGCGAAAGCGATAACAATAATTCTGTTAGCGGCAGTGGCAGCGATAAGAAGTCCTTCTCGTTGCATTGCTGTTGCGTGATAGTCGACATAACGCCAGTTTCACAGTCCGCGCGTTTGACATCGGCAACAACGGCCTCGGGAAGGGATGTAACCGCTGGCGGCAGCGGTGGTGGTGGTGGCGGCGGCGGCGGTGTACTCGGTGATGGTGTGTCACAGCTAGCGAGTAGCCTCTTCCGTTTTGGCAGTAAAAAGCGTGGCGTTTGCATTTGTAATGCCCAGTGCCGAATGCAGTCGCTGGAACAGGCACAATTGGGTCAACTGGACCCGGCGCTGAAGACACATCACGGCTCATTAGATCGACTGTTGCAGCAGCAGCAAGAGCAAATTGCTGCGCCGCAACACCAACAACTACAACAACGACCTAGCGCCACAGCCGTGCACTCGATAGGCGGTGTCATTGATGGTGGCGGCTCTGGCGCGCTGCTCGGCTCAGCCGATTCGGATGGCGACGGTGATGATGAGAAGGAGCCAGAGTTGCCGCCACGTCCACCGTCGCGCATAAAATCACAAACACATGTGCGTCACATAAAAGAGGAATTCGATCGCGGCGTTGAAGTTGAGAAGTTCTATCATCAAATTAACGGCGATATATTTGAGATAACGCGTCGTGTGCGCGCACGTGATGAAGACACCATCGAACAGAAAGTGATCAAGCGCAAAGGTTCGGTGCGCTTGCCGCCAGAGCCACCACCACGACAGGCGTCGGCTGCGGCGTCAGCAGCAGCAGCACATCCGCAGGTCTACCGCGCGCATGGTCATGGTCACATGCATCAGCACCATGTGCACCGTCATGTGGTGGAGAGCGGCAAACCGCAGTTACCACCGCGCCGCCAAAAGAGTGCTGAAGAGGTGCCCGTCACGAAGAGTACGACGCGCGCACCAGAGGAATTGGAATGGTTCGATCGCAAAGCGCAACAAAGACACTCAGCGCGTTCAGCTGAAAGTGGCGCGGTGCGCGAGGAAACCATCGAATGGTTGGCGCGCCAAAGAGGGCCGGTGCGCACCTCCTCCGGTCCCAGTGAGATCACAGTCATGAAGGATGAGGTGCCCGATTGGCTCTTAGAGCATTTGCCACGCAAACGTTCCATGGCCGAACGGCCAACTGAATCGAAGACGAGCGCTGCTTCCTATGCCAAGGCGCTTAAGGAGGAGCTGGCTGAGTTGTTGAAGAAGCCACTATCTAGACAGAGTTCAGCACAACATAGCGAGTTTTCGTTACTCAAAACCGACATTGTTGAGTGGCTAACGAAATTGCAGACTTCGTCACGCAGTTCGGCGCGCGAGGAAGCGCCACCGCCGAAAACGCGTCGCGCGCATCATCGACGCAACGGCAGCGGTGATACGCAACGTTCGCATTCACAAGAGGATGCCACTGTCGCACAACAGGCGGCGCGCAAGCGGCACTCGCTGGGCCATAGTGATCGCAGCGAGGAAGAGATGCTCGATTGGATTGCGTATCCGCTGAATAGGCTGCAATCGTTAGGCAAGCCACCGCAAATGCAACAAGTGCAGACGTTGGATCGACGCCAACCATTCGTCGAGTTGCATCACAAACCGGCAATACCGCCGCTACACTCACAACTACACCAACAACCGCCTATATGTGCAGAACGCGAGCGGCGATCACATGAACGTTCGCGCGAACGCAAGCTGCGACATTCGGCTAGTGAAGTTGTCACGGCGCCCACCACCTCTGCCGCAGCGCAAAGCCAATTGGAGCGTTTGTACGCCAAACCGCACAAGGAACGTTATCAATATGTGCCTAAGGATGCCAAGGATATGATTGGATTGCCTCCCAAGGAGAGCGCTATGACCACTGCCGCCACCACCAGCTCAACTGTACGCGAATCGAAGCGTGAACGTTCGCGCCGCCATCAGACACAACGTTCGGCCACCGTCTCGGACATGTCCAGTCATCACAACGGCGGCCTGAAACGCAAATCTTCATCGGCCGAACGTGCGCCGCGTTCGCCATCGCCTTGCAATGATCCCGCCTGTCGTTTGCTCCCCATTTGCACTGATCCCCACTGCCGTTTCCTCGAATGTCAGACCATAGAACGCGGCGCCGGTATGACAGTGACCACGTCGGCGTCAACGATGAACCTCGCACGTCATCAACAAGTGGCGCGCGCACAAATGCACACAGTGCCTGCACACATAACGTCGGATGACACACCAACGCCGCCACCACCACCGCCTCCTACGACACAACAACAGCTGCAACAATTCCAAGCGGCACCACAACGACGCCTGGTCATTTGTCATGAGTGTCGCTCGTGTGCGCCGTTACTCACCTGCCAGAATCGTAAATGCTTCAATGCCGCCAAGTGCAACTCACTGCCCCGCAGCGCAGCGGATTTCAATCGACTGCGCACCACACTCGCTCAGCCGCCGACAACACTCGACGACATCGAACCGGCGCCGGAGACGCCATCACCGCAAATGCCACGCCATCCCGGCATGCAATATCGCAGCAACTCTCAGCCGAATACGCTGCAACGTGGCGACTCAGCGGCCGCATTATGGCAACAGGATGCTATGGGCGCGGTGGGGAGCGGTCCTATGTTGACTAGCGGTATAGCAACGCATACCTTTGTCACGAGCTCACAACCACCGCTGCCGCCGTCGTCGCTACACATCACGTCAGCGGCCAATGGACGTCACTACTATAACGGTCGCAACGGTAACGGTATGTCACATCTTAACGGCACGAACGGCAAGCTTATGAAGTCCGCATCGGCGGCATCGTTGAATTCGCGTCGTCGTCGTCACAAAACGGTGCATTTCGGTGAGAATTTACTACGCGAAGTTTGTCAAAATCGTAAACTAATCAAAACTGAACAAGTTCCGTCCGGTTCGGCGCCGATGAAGGCCAACATCCAGATGCTGTACAATTTCGTGGAGGGTGTGTTGAGCGCGTGGGTGGATGACGACGAGGAGCAGGTGCGTTCCGGTGCCGAATCCGAGCCCGAACAGGGTACGATGGCGCTGAAACCGATTTACCGTTGTAATCGACTGCGCTATCAATGCATCAAACGTATCGTCGAGGAGGCGGCAGAGTTGCATGGCACTCTGAAGTTGGGGAATTCACGTTACCGACACAGACATTGGCGCAGCACCGCCAAGCAATGCAACGAAATGTTTCTGCGAAAGGTAAGTTCATGGAAATATTATTAAAAGGGTTGCCACATATATTTAATTAATAAAAATTATAACAAATTGAATAAAAAATAAAATGAAATTAATTTATTTAGGCGACAATTAGTAAAAAAATTACAGAGTTGCCACCTGTCTGACTTATTATAAAATAAAAAAAAATATTTCAAACCATACATATTTGCAATGTAAGGTTCGTAAAAAATTATGATTTCTTGTAAAATTTGTGTTCAAAGTAAAAATTAATGACGAGGTTGCCACCTTTATAAATAAATTAAAAAAAAACAAATTCTTTTGAAACAAATAAAGAGCTCATAATAGCTTCTTGAACTAACTGTTTTTTATTATTAGAAAATTATGTCTTTTTGGCCTTGCCACCTAATCTCAAATATAAAAAAATTAATATTAAAATATGGTCATAGCAATATACAGATTTGAAAAAACCCTGAATTTCGATAATTAATTTAAAACCTTGAAATATTTAATCGATAAATAAATATTTTGTAATCGATTTCGATATTTTCATTTTCGATAAATATTATTAATTATTTTCTAATCTTTCTTTAATATCGATTATTTCAATTGGTTGATATCAATCGATAATTGTTATCGATATTTTGGTAGATATTAATCGATAATTGTTATCGATATTTTGAGTATTTACATTTGTAAAATAATCCAATTTTTTTTTCTGGAAATATGAATAGATAAATCTTAATGATATCGATTATTTTTGAATTTTTTTTGCCCCAAAAATATGTTATCGATAATTAGGATTTGTCATAAAAATGTAGTGCATATTTGTTTTCTAAGAGTTCTAGGCTTTCAAAATCCGAATCTCTCTACTTTTATTGAACTTAATGTCTTCATCATTTAATTTGTACGCAATTTCCAACTGTTATCGGGATTACTAGTGCTACAATGCCAATATTTTCATATTCCCAATTAGCAATTACAATATATCACACGTCGTTGTTGTTGTTATCTTTGCAAATATTTTTGTGCGAAAAATCAAAATTCACAACGCCACCCACCCACACACAATGCACTCGAGTGTCAAGCGTGATCGACTAAACGATAATAAACATAAATAATTGCCAGCCGCATTAAGCGCCTAATCCCCGCCTTTGTACACCAAAGTGCTGGCAACTGTATTGTATAGGGTGAAACATTAGGGCTTTTGTGTTAACTCCCTGAATCAAATGGTGGCATTTTTGCATAGAAATATACAGTCGTTTGGTTGGAAATACAAATACAGGCGCATTAATAAGCATAGTGTAAATTTTTGTGCATATTAGGGTGGTCCTCAAAAAAATAAAATGTGGATTTTTCGACCTATTTTACTCGTAGAGTAATACTATTAACAAAAATAAGTCATATACAATTTTTTTTTCGATTTTATATTTATTAGGGTGTGTCACAAAAATTTTTTTTTTTTAATTTTTCATCAGTATCTCCAATTATATTATTTATTAGAATTTTAGAAGTTGAGTTTCAAGAATTATATATATTTTTTACAAAATTTTGGTACCACCCTAATGTATAACCACTGTCATACATATACACCGCAGCTATAATTGAAAAAAGGCGCTATAATAACTGTATTTACATATTTACAATAGCTTTTCAGCACACATTCTATCACTTCAGCGCATAAATACACACATCCACACATACAATAAACGAAAATATTTGCGTGTCTGTCTGTGTGTTGGTTAGCCTCGTGCAACGCCATTATAATTCGCATAGAAATTACTTAATCCATGAAATGACATGACAGGCCGCAACAGCGGAGCGTCGCATAAAACAGTAAAGCAAATACACAAAAACAAAGCGAAAGTAAAGCAGCAACAACAACAACAACAATAAAAAAATTCTAAAATCCTCAAATGGCAAACGCATGCGCAACAACAATAACAACGCGGAAAAGCGTGCAATAAAGGAAAAATATACGAAAAAGAAACAACAACAAAAGGAATATAGCATGCGACATTTATTGTTGTCACATTGCTTTTATTCACATTTTAGCGTATTTCCTCTTCTATTTATGCCGACGCATTTGGGAATGTCGCTGCTGCCATTGCCGCTGGCGTTTGGGCCGTTCAATGTACCGTTTGTATGATTTTCTATGCGGTTGCTGGGATTTCAAGCCGCGTTTTAACAAGTTACAGTCGTTTATAAAAGTGGTGGCACTTGTTCGGTTGTTTGTGTGTGTTCCCTGTCTATTTATCTTTTGTTTGTTGATTTGTTGGATTTTTGTATGTATTTCAATGTGATTTTATGGATTATGCAGTTGCTATTTATTTGTCTCCTATTTTCTACGTTTTTTAGAAATCACATTTTGGATTTACCGTGATTTGTGTTAATCCAAATGCGTAATTTGTGAAAGTAGACTTTAATCATACTAACCGAATTAAAAAATTTCAACTGCATGCAAAATTATAAAATTTTATTTATGTCATATAAATTGTATATTCAGATCAGAAGGTGTTAAAATAATAATAAAAATATTTTCTGAAATCCAGAAAATTGCTTGTATATCGCTTTCTATAAATATTTTCCGACAAAAAAAATAATATTAGATTGAAAAATATCTCCGCTTCCGCTTTTTTGCTCTTTATTCAATGTTTTGTAAAAAGTGTTACAGTGATCTGATTTATTTATTCTAATATGTGGAGTTTCGTTCGATAATCTATTTCCACCTTGACGGCAACTTCATAATACCCCTCTCGTAGAAGCCTCCCTCCTTATTTGCGAAGAACTTGGACAGCCACTTATCACAAGCCTCTTTTGAGTTCAACTTTACACCACCAAGGGCGTTCGCCATGGACAGGAACAAGTGGTAATCACTTGGCGCTATGTCCGAGCTATATGGTGGATGCGATAAAACCTCCCATCCGAGCTCCCATAGCTTCTGACGAGTCATCAACGAAGTGGTGGAACACTAAATCCATCCTGTTGGCCAATTTTGGACGCTTCTGGTCGATCACATGCTTCAAGCGGTCCAGTTGTTCGCAATAGATGGTAGAATTAAGCATCTGGAAATATGGGAGCAGCTCATAGTGGATAATTCCCTTCCAATTCCACCAAACACACAGCAAAACAATCCTGGCCGTCAATCCCGGCTTGGTCACTGTTTGGGACGATTTACCGGCCTTCGACCAGAACCGTTTTGGCTTGCAATTGTCATATGTGGTCCATTTTTAGTCGCCAGTCAGATATATAATAGTACACTATAATCTTGTAACATCTTACGGCTATAACCATATAAAAAGCCTAATAGCCTTTTCGCACAGCCAAATTAATTGATCAATTAAAATTTTGTGTCGATTTTGTTGATATGTCGCAGAGTTGCATTTCATTTTCAAGTCGATTAAAACTGAATTAAAAATTAATGTAGATTTTTATTTTGTATGGTAAATCGATCTTAATTAGCATTTTAATCAAGCAGAGGCCGGTTATTTGATCAATTAGGCTCCTGTGTGAAAAGGATGTTTTTGAAACATCGGTGTTTTCGTCAAAAAGCATCGATGTTAGCCATCGATGTCTTGAATCTAAAAATATCGATGCATCGATGTCACTTTCAACGATGTTTTATGTCGATGTTTTATATAAAAATTTGACTTCACACTTTTTCGGGTATTAACTCGAAACCCTCTATTTGGATACGCTTTATTACATTGGAATTCGATTTTTGTAAAATACGGAGAATTCGTTAAGGGAATGTGCGCTTGGACAATACTGCGGTTACTTTTATGATTTATTTATACAATTTAATTCTGGCGTAGGCTACTGCGTTAGATCAGAGATTCAAATTACTGCATTTTAAAGATGCCATGGCTAAAAGAAATGCTTTTTTTTGTTTCATAAAAAATTCAAAGAATCGCGCTGATACAACAGAATCTTCGGAAGAGTGTGAAACAGAATACTCGTTTGATATTTGGAACCAGAATAAACATTTGGTCCACCAAAAGGTGAAATGTAAGCTGTCAAATTTATCTACAATTACAGGGACGGAAGGTTGAAGAGAAAGTGTATCTCGGCTGTTACCCCTACCAATCAGAAGCCAATAGAGTTTGGGTTGACATGAATACTGTGTTTCCGGAGTTGTATAAATAGGCTTATTAATATTTATACATTGTGGCCTCTTCAGTGCCGAGTAAACGACCATTTTCTAAACCCAGAGCAACATTACGCAGAAGTAAAATCGAAAACAAATGACAGTGAAAAAAAATTCCATGTCGTTTTTTTGAAATTCTGTTATTTATTAAGAAAAAACTTTAACAGACATATATTGCTAAGTGAAATAAAATGTATCAACTTAAGACGTACTACATTTCATTTATTTATGCTTTTGCTTCTGTATCCCTTAGCTTTTCACACTAAATTAAAAAAAAAGTTAAAAAACACATCGATGTTTTAATGGCCGATGTTTTTGATTTCGATGGGTTTTGAAGAAACATCGATACATCGAACCATCGATGTTTCATTTCACGATGTTTGCACCACTATATGTGGGTCTCAAAATTTCAATCATTTTTTACTATCTTAATAAATAGCATAATATCTTTAAAATATTATCCAAAAATATCAAGTCAAGCCGAGAAATATTTTAAGAGCAATATTTTCAAGTCGGTGGACACGATAACTCAAAAAGTTAAGAAGCAATTTTGTTCAAAATTTTCACACTTTTTTGAAAAACATTAACTAGATATATATCTTTATTGTAACTATTTTTTTGAACCAATATATGCCGAAGATTTGACCAAAAAAGTAAGTTTTTTTTGCTAAAATTCTGTCAAAATTTCAAATTTCAGTATTTTATTTTTTCCTTCGTCCATTAACTAGACTTATACATATACCATCGAAACATTTTTGGTTTATTGAATTTAGATAAACCAATCAAGAGTTATGACGTCCACCGCAAGGCCTTTATATATATATTATATGTATATTAAATAAATTCACAAGAATTTTACTGAACTTGAGTTCCAACAATTAAATTAAATCCTCAAGCTCAAACTCGTGTGAAACAAGTGGTAATAAGTTATGGGCCACCACAGAGTATGTACGTTGCCAAAATTTGGCCGCAAAACTAATCAAAATAATCACAGTTAAATGCAACATAAATCTTGCGAGTGGCTAAAACACAGACAGCCAAGCAGCACACACTTGAGAGGCGCAGAGTGCTTGAGGAACAGCGGAAAAGAGTCGAAAATTGAACGAAATAGCCGCAAGCGAACAAAGTACCAGCTGGGCCATAGCGATGGTAAAAGGATAACTGAAGGAGAGTGGTAGGAAGAGAGAATGAGAGAGCGGAAGGGAGAGTGTGGCGCGTTTCGGCAAACTTCTTATATTACAAGCTTTGCCTACTTCTAGGCGCACTTACCAGCATATGTTTCACGCGCCAAGCAGGCGTTTTGTGAAATTTCAAGTTTCCCGAGCTCGAACTATTTTGAGCGCACAGGCACACATGTATAAATATTTATTGTAGAAATAGCGTCACACACACACACACTTACATACACAGAAATAAGTGGGTGACAGCGTAAGCGCCGCTGTGTGCATGTGTTTGTGTTGCTCTAATGACTTTTGGCAACATTGCGCCAAAGCGATCTCGGATTTAGCACACAGTACAACAATAGCAATAAACACACACACATACACATAACTATATATATACACACGGCATACAAATGGATGAGTAACGCGTTCTCAAATTTCCACTTTGGCTGCCCATCACTCAGGGAGCGCGCGCGCGTCCGTCGTCGACGCCGCCGCCGTGGCCAAAGAGGCCAAGTGAGGGCAATTTGGAAAGTTAAGTGCAACCACACCCGCTTTGGGGCAACAGCGCACACACACACAAAGTGTTGTATCGTTGCTGTAACTGTAAATGTGTGTGTCGGTGTGTTCGTGCGTCCGCCCAGTCGCTCAGTCGCTTAACCTCAGCGCACACTGTGTGTGGCTAAAATTTAAAACATTTCAGCTAAGATTTATGGTTTGCAGCATCTCAAGAGCAGAAGTTGGCGCACAAGCTGTACTACAACAACAATTGTTGTACAAGAACAACAACAACATACGCAGAAGAAACTTCAACCTAGTACAACAACAATAGTTAGAACGTAGAATTGTGTCATGCAGTGCGGCAACATGGCAGCCATTGTTGTTGTTCGTGTTGTTGTTGTTGTTGCAATGCAATTCTATGCTTTTCCGCCATTTTCGCTAAAGAAAATTGCACACTTTTGTTTCGCTCGACGGCAGAGTGTATGTATTTGGACAACAACAACAACGAAACAACTAGACCGCGGCATGAGACGCGCGGCAACGCGTTGAGGCCACCGGAAACCACAATAACGATTACGTTCAGCCAACACTGATGACGCTGACGTTGTTCGCTTGACGTTGCCGCTGGCTTTGGCTTTGGCTGCCTTTCAAATTGAAACTGATGGCAGTGGCGCTGCTGGCGCGCCGCCCCGCAGTACAATGTGCATTTTGAATTGTTTCAAATATCTTTAGAAATATTTCGAATGCATGGGAAATGGTTGTGTGGTTGTGTGTGTGTGTGTGTTTGAGTTCAGTGGAATAATGAAAAAAGCCATTGTAATAATAGTGAAATTGTATATCGAACGTTTGCTGTCATGAAATGTGACACATAATGGCCATTGACGCCTTAAAGCGACACAATTATTGCTTGAGTGCTTTAAAATTGCTTAGAGCATGGATTGTAGCGTGGCACAGTATTTTTGAAAGAATCTCAAAGATGTTGCAATTTAAATTTATTTAGTAGTAGCATCATGTGGATATTCTGGCGAAAATTCTTTGAAATTTATTTTACTTTTCGACTCTTCAAGCTTGGTAGAATTCCATAAAAATTAATTTTAAATAAAATTTCAGAAAAAAATTGCTCTTCACAGCGTTATTTGTCAGAATTTATACTAAAAAACAAATTCTTCATATGAAGTAATAAATTCGAGTAAAATATCCATCCGCTAAGTGACGTTGATAACGAAAAGTATCCTAAAATCATGCCTACCATTCCCATTTAGCTCCTATTTGTATCACATTTCTCTCATAGGAAATAATATATACGCCCCATATGTTCGATAGATGGCGCATGGAATTCTCAAATTCTTCTTATTATAATTTATGAATAATTATTAATGTATTACCCTAATGTGCGGTTTACAATGTGTCAAACCCAAAGACGTTAAGTTGACAATCGTACAAATTTCGTTGACATGTGTTTCCATTGCATTGAGAAAATTATTGAAATGTCAAATTCACTCGTTCTGACATTTCACACCAACTTGATTGACAAGCAATTGAGTTTGATTTCTCTACGTTGTCAACTTGGCACGAAAAATATTCGTATATATTCTGGTATAAAGTCTAAATGAGAAACGTTTTCTATGGTTGCATTACGACTGGCATTGAATTTGTTGTAATGGATAACACACTTAATAAAAAAACACTATTTTATATATTAGCAATAAATTATATATCTTATTTCAAATGAAAATGTTATCAACAATTTTTTTTTATTTATAAAATTAGTTAAAATTAATCAATCTAATATTTTCTACTAAATTACCAATTAACCAAAAATATATTCTATATCTGATACAAAAATTATATTTTTCTAATTTCAGGTGAGTTTCCCTTATAAATTATAAAGAAAAAATATATTCACACTATTTGAAGGTAAGCTTCTTTTATTTATAAGCATCTAAGTGTATCAAATCGAGGGAAAAAGAAAAAAACTTAAGAATGTGGGTTTCAAAATTTCAATATTTGAAAAAAAATTTTTTGTCTTATTAAATAGTAGTTAAATATGCCTGAAATATTATCCAAAAATATTAAATCAACCCGAGTAATATTCTAAGAGACCCTTTGGAAGTTCCGGCCATCAGGCCACGTCAGTATGAAAGTAAAACTTTAAACGCATTTATCTCAAAACTCATTTTTTCACGATAACTCAAAAAGTTATGAAGCGATTTTGTTCAAAATTTGCACACATCTTCGAAATAACATTTCTAGTTAACGAACAAAGGATTTTTTTACAACTATTACAACCAGGGACCGGAAATAAGAGTTATTTTTACAATTTTTAATAAAAAAAAATCATACATAAAGGAACATCGTAGAAAAGTTTTGATTACACCATCATGATTTTTAGGTGAACTATATGCGAAATATTGTATGATTTTTAAATTTTGATTTTCATATATTTAGATCAAAAATAAAAGTTATTTTTGATTTTTATTTTTTTAGATCAAAAATAAAAGTTATTTTTGACTTTTATTTTTTTAGATCAAAAAATAAGAATTATTTTTGATTTTTATATTTTTAAATCCGTAATAAAAATCAATTCAAAATTTGTGACATATAAAAATTGGAATGATGCAGCATATTGTAATACATACGGTATAAAAAGATAAATAAACATTTTGAATTGATTTTTATTATTGATTTAAAAATATAAAAATCAAAAATAATTTTTATTTTATGATCTAAAAAAATAAAAATCAAAAATAATTTTTATTTTTGATCTAAATATATAAAAATCAAAAATAACTCTTATTTTTTGATTTTTTTGATAAAAGTCATAAGAGTTACGGTCCCTGATTACAACTATTTTTTTCTAGACAATATATGGCAAAAATTTGAACTAATTTGAGTTTTTTGGTTAAAATTCTCTTTAAAATTCAAATTTCAATATTTTCCTTCCTTCGTTCATTAACTAGATTTATCCATTTACTAACGCAATACTTACGGTTTATTGAATTTGCATGAACCAATAATGTTAGATGTCCACGTCAAGCCCTTTTTTTGGACACGTCATGGGAGATGAGGTGCCAACAGTTAAATTTTCGAAATTTGTTAATAAAAATAGTTACTCTCACAGAAGCTCATTCGTTGCGAATATATTTTGACATTCATTAAACATTAAGTGTTTTGCTGGGTTCTTTAAAGATTTTTAAACCCAAAATTAGATACTTTAAATAATTAATTAATTATTCTGGAATATATGTATTTGCTAAAGAGTTCATGTCATTATTTAAAATTTGTTCTCTCACCATTTTCTATACCGATTAGTATTATTGGCGTGTGCTTCTTCAAAGTCTATCTATGCAAAACACTTTTATTAGTAATTAATTTATATATAAATAAAATCTATGAAAATTTTTCTAGCAATCCTATAAAACCCCTAAATTTTTGGAATATTTTAAAGAATTGTTTAACTCACTACTTAATGTCTTTAAATTAATGTGAAATTGTGTCTTTAAACTATTAACCAGGCTTAATTGTCATTCAATTAGTATAAAATTGTCTCAATAACAAATTAATCACAGCTTAATTCTCATGCAATTAATTATAATGTTCCTCTTCTCTGCAATCATTAAATTTTTATATTTCTTTAAACTGTTAAGAATGTTCGCAGTTAATTTTTAAACCTACAAATACTATCACTCTTTATTATATATATTGTATCAACTTTGCTTCCGCCGTTTTTTTTTTTTTTTTGGAAATTTAAGGATTTTTTGTATAAAAAACGTTACGAATGTCGATGAGCCTCAGCCGCACTTTTCTTGGGATTAAAGAAGAAAAGCAAAATTTCCCGCAAATGTCGAGAATTCGGCTCAAAAAGTGACATTTTGAGTTGAGAATAAGTTTGGGATGCAAACAGATCTCTACAAATATTTTGTGGGGTTAATGTTGACACAAATGTCCAAGATCGATATAAAACGATTTAATCGATTTAATCGACCAGTGCTTGACCCTAGAGACATCTATTGGAAAACGGCGGAGACCTAATAAATTATCTCAAATTATATAAAAATGTATATCATATCATGACTTATTGGAATGCAATCACTGTCTTCATTCACCGAATCGAACTGCGAATTATGATATGATTTATGAAGATTACAGTAACTTAAATTATTGTTCACACATTGCTGACCGAAAATTGTCTCCATAAATTTCACATACTTGCAGTACATGCCTTGTAGCTTCAACTCCTTAAATAAACTTTATAGTTCACATAATTTTCACTTTAATATATTTTCTTTCATCTCACTAACCACTTGAATGCTTTAATAACCGAGTAGATAGACAACTGAGCAGTGTCAAAGTAAAATTACTTCACTTTCTTCTTTATATATTCATATAACTCTGTCATCGCAAGAACTTTTGAGCACATTCATATTTATGTATGTACTTATATATGTCCTTAAAATAAAATATAATTGGTTGCAATGCCAAAGTAAATATATTAATGCGCGCAGGCAATTAAAAGCGCTTTTGCTTGAGTATTGAAAATTGTGCGAAATCGAAGCGGAAACCACAACCGTTAAGTAAACAGAAATAAAGCTGCGTTGTAAGTAAACGAAAACAAATAAATATGTAGAACAAAGCGAAAAGGCTGCCCGGTACACCAAGAGCCAACGTTGGTCAGCCACACATTTACACACACAAACACACGCACTGTTTGCTTATAAAGGCGAAGTCTACGACCGCTGTCTGACATTTATTATTGTGGCGACAGTAAATTCGGATGGGAAGTGGCAACGACAACGACAACGACAAGACATGCAATAAAATGTGAGCCTACAAACATACATGTGAATTCATATGGAAAGGCAAACTGAGATGAAAGTAAAGTGCGTACATGCTGTGCTTGTGATTTAATATTAGGGTGGGGCGATTTAAGTGAACAAGCCTAAGTCTCTCAACTTCTGAAAATTTGTTAAGTCGAAGACGACTAATTTCTCAATATCTCTTTATCTCTAAGCAAGTATCTTATATTAAACTTAACTTATATTAAACTTAAGTTCACTTCGACTTCACTTACGATGATAAAGCAATCTTTAGTTGAAAACCGCTCGTTTTGCTTAACTAATTCTAGAGTTTCCTTAATTTTTCTTATTTAATATGGAGGTAAACTTATGAAAAACTTCAATATATCGTATCAGAAGCAATTCTAGGTGTATTCCTAAATTGTCGTAACTGATAAACTGCTATTTCGTATATTAAAAAGTCAAAACTTAAGCAAAACTTATGCAAAACTTAAGTTAAAATTTAGAACATTTCGCTTAACAATAATATCAATGGATTTTAAAGATTTCACAAAAAAAGTAGTTTCCTGATGTTAAAACTTAAGCCAAACTTAGCTAAAACTTATGCAAAACTTAAGTTAAAATTTAAAACTTTTCGTTCAACACTAATATTAAACGATTTTAAAAATTTCACAAACAAAATTGTTTCCTTAAGCAAAAACTTAAGTGAAACTTAGCTAAAACTTAAGTTAAAATTTAGAACTTTTCACTTAACAATAATATCAATTGTTTGTAAAAATTTCACACAATAAAATTGTTTCCTTAAGAAAAACTTAAGCCAAACTTAGCTAAAACTTACGCAAAACTTAAGCTAAAGAACTCTTGGCTTAACAATAATATCAATCGATTTTAAAAATTTCACAAAAGAAAGTTGTTTCCTTAAGTAAAAACTTAAGTGAAACTTAACCTAGACTTCTGGAAAACTTAAGTTAAAATTTAGAACTTTTCGATTAACGTTATTATCAATCGATTTGAAAGATTTCACGAAAACTAAAGTTGTTTTCTAAAGCAAGAACTTAAGTGAAACTTAACCTCGACTTATGTAAAACTTAAGTTTTGGAACTTAAAAAATATTTATATTTAAGCAAAAACTTAAGTGAAACTTAACCTCGACTTATGTAAAACTTTAGTTGAACTTAAGTATGTTTCGTTAAAATGGTTTTCTATTTTCTCTAAAACCCTGAATATTTTTAATTTCAAATTTTTTCTATAACTCCAAAATTATGTGAGCACACCCTAATGTGAATTCATTAAATTGTAGACGACTTCCGTTGACATTTCGTTTCGTTCATTTTACTCAACAACGATGATTGCTCCGCTGTCAATACCTACGCCCAAATATATGTATATATGCAAATTTGTTGTTGCTCTGCTTTTCGTCAATTTCGCAATCAAGTGCGAGCAATAAAATTGCCGTAAATCAAAGCGAAGCGAACAGCTGAATGTGGGATTAATTTGTTTGACAGCTGCTAAAGTACTGCACTGCGATTCACCTGCACGAACTGTGTTAATATTAAGTTTAAAAAGTAATTATGTCGAACAAAGGAGAGACAATTCTGGGAATCAACTTAGATAAATATATTGATTAAATTAAGAAAAATCTTTCGAATTTGAGAGTATAAAAGATTTTTTGTAGAAATCTTAAATAATTCATTAAAAATTTAATTATTTTTAAGACTGTGAATAATCAAGTTAGTTTCATATAAAAGAAGCGTTAAGCTTTACAGAAAGTTTGTAATTGAATTAAAATTGCCCAAAAACTTATTTTTGCTACCTCAAATGTGCTTATGACAACTCTACTTTTCTTTTAATAATATTTACATACAAATACTTATTTATATAATTTCTTGTATTTCTTATAATTGTTCCGAAAACAAATTTTCCTCTATCAATTATTAATCATAGCACTTTATTATTCATAGTTATGGCACCTCGGCATTTTTCCAGCCATTAAAATTGCTTTGAAGCGTCATTTTACTTTCCCTGCGATGCTCATTTTGAATTCAAATTTAATTCGATTATTTATTGACGCCATTATTATTTACAAACTCTGACTCTCCGACAAAATTTCTGCAGCGTTTGTTGACTAAATTTAACTTGAAAATAAATACATGTGTAATATTTGTGTATATTTGGTTATAAACGTTTTTCATATGCCTCATTGAATTAGTAATGATTTTGAATTTATTGTTGTTTGCGCTTAGATATGAAATAACAGTACAAATGTATACACTGAACATTATTGCTTGAGGCAAATAACGAACAGATGTATATTTTCTATTGAAAAAATATTTACATTATTATTATTGGTATGTTTGTATGACTTTTTAGTATATATTTTGGTTCCGTGATCAAATTTTATTAATGCAGCAGAGATAACTGCTCATAAGCTGTCAAAAAATGGGTTTGGAAACAGATTTTTACAAGTTAAAATAATTTCCAGGGAAATATATTTCTAGAAAAGAAAATATATTTAAAGCATTGCCTACATTTAGAATGATGTTCATTATTGCCTACCTTTAGGATGAAGTTCTGTATTGCCCCTTTAGGATGATGTTCTTCATTTGGAAAACATGAGAGCGCATAGCTAAAATGAAACTGTCTTACTGCAATACCTCTGACATTAAATAATTTGAAATTTTGTTAATTTACTGACGGTTTAAAAGACATTTAATCCTAAGAAAGTAAAAGATATAAAATATTAAAACATAATTTTTTAGTTACTAACATAGTCAAAACTTTTCCTGCGATGAAAGAGTGCCAAAGTAGCCAATATTTTTACATAATATTTTTTGAAATTTCTAAAAATTTAATAAAAAGTTCATTTTTGTGTCAAAATAATATTTAAACAAAATATAAAATATTTTTTTTTTATAAAATTAAAAAAAGAAATCATGAAAAAAAATATTTCAAACAAACTAAATTATATTTAAACAAAAGCACTTATTACTGAAAAATTTGAAGTCAAGAAGATGGTTTCCCTTTAGTTGCCTCTCAGCAAATGTAGTTTAAATAATAGTTATTTGTAGCTTTCTTCAACATTTTGATATATCTTTCGTGCTATGATTTCTTCCGAAAAATTAAATTTATTTTTTTTTAATGCTGGAATTAATTATTATACAATACTTCGAATGTTACGTATACGCCATGACGATCAATAATTTCAAAAATCATACTTTCATATTCTATTCAATTTTTCTAACTTTTTCTTATTATAAGTATCACCATCATGTCTGATAGAACTATTACAAGAATATTTCAACTTTTCGAATCAAATTTTTCAGTAAAGAGAAATATCTGCTTCAAAATAGGCCACAGTCTAAACGATTATGCCTTCACTGTCTCAAAATTCTTTCCCGAGTACCATTTTCTGGAGATCTGATAGCAGCTAAACGGCTATGGAGGGCAGATCCGAAGAATGTAGTAGCAGTTGAAGCAATTCGTAGTTCAATTCGTGCATTTGATTGATTTTTATCGAGCAGAGGCCGGTAATAGCCTTTTTACACAGTAGCTAATTGATCTTTTAACCGGCCTCTGTTCGATTAAAACGCTAATTAAGATCGATTTACCATACAAATCTACATTAAGTTTTAATTGAATATTAATCGACTTGAAAATGAAATGCAACTCTGCGACAAAGACCGTATTTGTAATTATATATACGTTCTTTGGCTGCGATTTTTTGTTCACGACGGTAGATGTCGCTGCTGAAAAATCAGCTTTTGGAACTTGCCAACTTCTTATGAAAAGCAAAAACAAAAATGTATAACAGCTCATCGAGTAACCGGCAGTGTGAAGGGCAAACATTGGTTTCTCAAACAAAATTTGATCTCCTTTTTACACGGTTTTTTTTGCACGGTTTTTTTTTACACGGTGTTTTTGACCACTTCCCAGTTACCATTTTTACGCGGTTTTACTTTTTTTACACAGATTTTTTATTTTAATTGTATACTTTTTGCAATAAAATCAAAATTCCGTACGTCAATACGTTACAAATCCAATTCTGTTAATAGAATTTAATAAATTTTAAATTAGATTTAAACTAAAAAATACAAATACAAAGCCAGTGAAAATATTGCAACAATTTCAATACGTAAACAAATAAATGAAGCTATATGAAGAAGTAAGAGAAAAGAAGACACAGCGATTAATGACGGAACTTTGAAATGCACTATTTTTTTACCATTCCCAGAGTAGTTGTTGTTTGTTCCTTCTAACAGTAATATGTACATACATATAATACCAGAAAAGTCTATAACAACAACAACAGTGTAAATTCTCTGTACGAATAGATAGATTTTCATGTAAAATTAGATATTTTTTACACGTTTTCCATTTTTTGCACGATTTTTTTCTTAAATTGGTCCCAATAGTGAGTTTTATATAAAAATTTTATTTTTTTTGCACGTGTAATTTACTGTCCCAGTTAACCGTGCAAAAAGGAGATCAACTGTAATCAATTAATTTGAATTAATCAATTAATAATTGTTCAATTAGCTCCTGTGCGAAAAGGCTATTACTAACTTTAGAGCATAAACTTACTCAATTAAGTTCTTTTTCTAAGAGTTAAAAATAATTTTTCATTCAAAACGTAATTATAATCGATGAATTAATTTTTATGAATTCAATGTTACGTATACGCCGTGCTGTACTCAGTTTCTTAGTCATACTAAATATTTTTTATTATGTTACTTTTTTTTTTAAATTTAATCAATTAATTTTATTCCTTTTGATATTAACATACATATTTACAACTGTTATTAAGTAAATATTATATTTTTATAAAAGCTTTGAAGGAAGAAAAAAATTTCAAAATATTATCTAGACAAAGCAGTTTTTATCTCCAGCATATTAAAAATAACTTGCTTCTAAAAATATAAATGATAGCACGATTAATACGAAGACATGTTAGACAAACACGTTGTCTGCTTGTCCACACTCATCATCGTTTCTTTGCGCTCACCACAAATGTAGTCTACTTTAAGGCGCTTGTCAACTGTCACTTTTACAAATAACTGTATAACAGCGGTACATTCTGCACTTTATACAAGCAAGCCAGCGCGTTTAAAAATTTGTCTTCAGCTACTCCCTGCTTGTTAGTTGTCCTTCGACAAATCACTTTGACTGTCACAAGCTTTTATACCTGCGGATAACCACCAGCGTATGTGTGTGTTTCAGCGCCATCAACTTATAATCAACGTCTAACACCTGTACAAATTTCAACCGTTACTAACACAAATAAAACTCGAGAGTGTTTGAAGAGAAAATTCATGACTAAAAGCTCTGCTACAAAGACACACCCATACAAACACACACTTGAGCCTACATTTGTTGTTGTATAAAAATGGTACTGCGCGTATCCATAAAATCAATAAATGCAAATAATAGCACGAAGCATCGCTGAAAGTGTGACATCGTAGGCATCAGTATTCTTCGCTTTCATTTTGCTATCGATTCGGCTGTGTTGTAAATTGTCGCACATTTAGACTTGTAGGAGAGTTGGAGAGAGGAAGATTGGGGAGAGGAGAGTTGAATTGAGGAGTGCAGAGAATTCAAGGATGAAATAAATTGCCTAGAAATCTTGCGACATTAATTTGAAAATATTTTCCAACGCGCTTAATGATGAGCAATACTCGCCAGATAACGGTGACTAAAAGCGATACGGTGGAGACAAGGAGATGTGCATTTGAAAGGAACTTCATTTCGATACTTAAAAAGCACCTAAGACTTTCCTATTATATATATTCTAATATATATTTAGGCAGAACATTTTTTCTAAAAATTTTCGTGCAGTTAAAGGACACTCAGTATACACATTCGTATAAATTTATCTCGTGCACTTTCATAGAATTCCTTGAGTTTGAGCACAAATTGAATATTAAGAACTCACCGAGCGGTGATTTTATCATTTCGAACAGTCAAAAAACAAAAAAAAATAGTATATTTTCAGTATTTGAGAAAATGATATGAAAAAAGTCCTTCGAAAAAGTTAATCCTTGTTATCGTTACGGCAAAAAATATATATTTAATATATATGTGTGCAGTTTTTCGAAGAAAATCATGTGTGAAGTGCAGGAGGATTACATTTTTTCCAAGCACATTGCATATATCCTGTGTCTTCATATATTGATTGGCAAATATCTCCGCTTCCGCTTTTTTACTCTTTATTCAATGCTTTAATCAAATGTTACAGTGATCGGATTAAGTTCAAATATGCGCCGCTTCGTTCGATAATCTGTTTCCATCTAGACGGCAACTTCATAATACCCCCCTCGTAGAAACCCTCCTGCTTATTTGCGAAGAACTCGGACAGCCACTTTTCACAAGCCTCTTTTGAGTTCAACTTTACACAAACAAGTGCGTTCGCCATGGACAGGAACAGGTGGTAATCACTTGGCGCTATGTCCGGGCTATATGGTGGATGCGATAAAACCTTTCATCCGAGCTCCCATAGCTTCTGACGAGTCATCAACGAAGTGTGTGGTCTGGCGTTGTCCTGGTGGAAAACTACATCCTTCTTGCTGGCCAATTCTGGACGCTTCTGGTCGATCGCCTACTTCAAGCGGTCCAGTTGTTCGCAGTATATGGTAGAATGATGCGTCTGGCCATATTGGAGGAGCTCATTATGGATGATTCCCTTCCAATCCCACCTAAACACTTCCTGGCCGTCAATCCCGGCTTGGCCACGGTTTGGGACGATTCACCGGCCTTCGACCACGACCGTTTTCGCTTGATATTGTCGTATGTGCTCCATTTTTCGTCGCCATTTACCATCCGGTCCAAAAGGTTTTTTGCGTCAAATCACGCGACACCCAAACATCAAGCTTTTTTGTGTATCCTTCCTTCTGTTGATGGTTTAAAATGGTTTAAGATGGTTTAAGTGACTAACTCCCATCTCCGGGGCGATGTCACGAGTTGCCACATGCCGGTCTAACTTGATGTTTTCCATGATTTGATCGGTATTCGTCGTCACAGGTCTTTCGCCGGCTGGCTTATCCATGGTTTCGTTTTCACCCTCTCTGAATCGTCGAAAGCATTCCTCCGCAGTTCGAAGTGATGGAGTACCATCCTCCAAAACACCATTGATATCACGGAACGTTTCTCTAGCGAATTTGCTTTTAACGAAGGAAAACTTTAAAATAACGCGAATTTCGGCGTTAGTGGGCTCCATGTCTACTCGTCAATAACTGTTGAATGCGATATCCAAACTAATCGTGCATAGCGTCGTTTTTTAGGTTATGTCAAGACCTTTCAAAGATGTGTACTATTGCCAGATACGAACTCGGTAGCGCTTAATAGATAGTCTCGAGATTCCAAAGAAAAAAAGGCGGAAGGGAGATATTTACCAACCTAATATTAAGTAAGTATGAATGCAGTTTTTCGAAGAAAAACATACGAAAAGTACGGGAGAATTAAATTTTTTCCAAGGACATTGCATATATCCTGTTGTTTCTAATATATGAAATATAATTTTAATATTTTTGTTTTAAAAGTGTTTGAGCTACGCTATATACATATATTTATAATATAATAAGCATATAAAAATTATTCATAATTTAAGTTTTTGGTATATCCTTCGAAAAACTTATAAAGTCCTTGAAATGGGGAAGATTTATAAATTAATTTATATACAATGCTTTCTCAAGAAAATTAATATTAACATATTTTTTTAACAATATTAAGAAAGGATATCACAAGTATCCTTGAAAAAATTGTATGTCCTTGTAACACAAAATTTTTTTAAATGATGTGAAGAAAGTTTTCTATTGAAAAAAAAAATCATTCCAGCAGTGTTCAGTGATAAAAATTTTCAAAGGACATCTTAATATCCTTTATTTTATTTTTAATAAAATTGTATTTTTTGATCAAATTATAGTAATTTTTGACGAATGTAAGCAGTTAACGCATTTTTATTTAATATTTCATAAATTTTTAGAGCACCAAATGCAAATATAATCGCATGTAGCTAGATGTATGAACGCAATGTAATCACTTCCTCTATTTTATTTCATTTTTTGTTTTTTTTTCTCAACGAAACAAATGAAGCGTTGTTAATTTAACGAGATTATTATTTTTTTTTGACTGTAAATGCGCTGAAATCGTTAAACACCAGCCAAGAAGCTTACAGCGCACAAAAGTAGGCAACAATATTATACATAAGATAAGCAGGCATACTACAGACAGGCAGTAATGAGGCGAAAACGCCAGAATTGTTTACAATTTCTGGAGTGAGCAAACATACACGCATATCCAAAGACAGGAAGTGTAAAAATGTAATTGAGCATAAAATAAAAATGCAAAAAAAAAATTCTGCAAAATATTTTTAATAAAATGGAAAACTTCCAAAAACACACACACACATACAAGTTTTCTTTATATTCATAAAAAGTGTGTACAAACAACTTGAAGGTAAACAAAACCATAAAAGCAATCAAATTGTTTCAAACAAACACCCACACACATACACACTCTCACATGCTTGTAAATATGTATTTATGTGTTTAACGCATAATTTTTATACAAACATAAATCCTTCGGCGCTTTAGATAAGTGACGGTCATTATGTGTATATGACACGCTCTCACTCAACTGGCGCACAGAGTCACACTAAAAGCACTTATGTATGCTTGGAAGAGCGAAGGTGCGTTTGTATGCATGTTTGTCTGTAAGTGTGTGTTCCATATCATACCTTAGTCAGTGGTATTATCCTGCGATAGTGTGCAATTTATCTTCATCAATTTAAGTTGCGCTGACGAAACAACTTACTGGCTTTACTTTATTGTCGCCTTAAGTCAACTGGGGAAAATTATGGCATTGTGTGTGTGTGAGTAGCAGGTGTAAGGACCCATTTAATTGTAGTTGAGTCTGTGATACATACCTACAATTCCAAAACTGTTTAAGAGACAAGGTAGCGCATATTAGCAGCTTAAAGGGTGTTATACTTGAAGACTTGAAGAGATTAATCAAGAGATGGACTAGAATGTTATATAATCAATTGTCTTCTAAAAGTGGTTTCTTAAAATTTCATAAAACCACTCTATACATTTTGTTAAAACTAAGCATAGAATCTGCTTAAAAAGCTCATAGTCGGTCTTGTAATCAAGTGATCTGAATATTTTATATAATGACTTTGTAGGGACTTACCATCTCTTTCTTTCTCTCCCTTTCAAAATGCTCATAGTCGCTTTTGGAATTAGGCGATCAGAATATTGTTAGACCTTTGATAACTTTGCAATGTCTTCCTCTCTCTCTCTCTCTTTGTCTCAGTCTTGCTCTCCTCCTTCACTCTATCTCTCTCACTATCTCACTCCATGTTGCTTTTTATCTCTCTCTTTCTTTCACTCTCATTGTTTCTTACTATATCTATTAGCAAAGTTCTCATAAAGCTTGAAAATATAAAATAGACAATGTTTCAAACTTCAATCTTAAAATTAGATAATCTCTCTCTCTCTTTGTCGCAGTCTTGCTCTCACTCACTCACTCTGTTTCTGTTTCTCTCAATCTCTCAATCTCTCTTTCTCCTACTCTTTCTCTCACTATCATTCACTCTCTTTCTCACTCGCTAAAAAATATCATTGCCGTTGTTGGAATCAAGAGATTTAAAGATTCTTAGATATTTGATAACTTTGCAAGGTCTTACTCTCTATCTCACTCTCTCTCAATCACCATCTTTCTCTTACAAAGGTCATAGCGATCTGAAGATTCTTATGCATTTGAAAACTTTGCAAGGTTTTGCTCTCTCTGTCTCACAAACTCTTAGCCTTGGAACCAAGCGATCTAAAGATTCTTAGACTATGGTATTTTGGTTAAGTCCTCTCTCACTCTCAATCATCATCTTTCTCTTACAAAGGTCATAGCGATCTGAAAATTCTTATGCATTTGATAACTTTGCAAGGTTTTGCTCTCTCTGTCTCACAAACTCTCTTTTTCTCTCTTATAAAAAGCTCATAGTCGGCTTTGGAACCAAGCGATCTAAAGATTCTTAGACTATGGTGTTTTGGTTAAGTCCTCTCTCACTCTCAATTACTATCTTTCTCTTACAAATATCATAGCGACCTGAAGATTCTTATATATTTGATAACTTTGCAAGTTCTTGCTCTCTCTGTCGTTCTCTTAGTCTCACAAACGATCTTTCTCTCTCTAGTCGGCCTTGGAACCAGGTGGACTAAAGATATTTGTTAAGTCTTAAGTATAACCTAGCTGCGAGATCTTCCTCTCCTACTCTCACCATCTCAATCTCTCCATCTCTCACTCTCGCCCGTTATTTCTCTCACTCTTCTCGATCTCTCATTCCCTCAACCTTCTCTATTTCTCACTCTCACTCTGTCTTACACAAACTCGTAGCGAAGTTCTCATATAGCTTTTGAAATCTCTCAGTAATCTTAGAAAGTGAAAAGTTTCCAAAATTCTAATTATGGTTTAAAAAATTTAAGTAAGTACTGGATTATTCGATGGAATTTCCACTTTAGACCTTATGAATTGAGCTCCTTGATTCAATTTTTATAAAGAAATATAAAATAGCCAATTTTTAAGATTCAAGTGAATAAGAATTTGGCTTCTCTCGCCTTTAAAGCTTACTAGGATAGCCGAATCTTCATTGAAGTTCTATAATGAGTCCAGCTACATTATATTTATGGGATGATTAAGCTTTTCTGAAGTTTGAGCTTTCAGCCCTTTGTTCTGCGATCACTTCCCCAAACTTAATAAGCTCTGAAAGCCTGAGGACTTGATAAATTCACTATAGATGTCCTGTTAAAAAATTGTATGAGTTATAGACTGCGTACCTACATCAACCAGTAAAAAATCTTCTATACCTGCAATAAGAGACCGAGACCGCTACAGTTGAATAATGCGGTTATTGCAATGCAACTGAGACTGTTTATACGTAAAATTTATTATTTCTATTTTTTTAATAGTTTTCAAGCGTTTTCTAAAACTTGCCGCTGCAGGCACATAGCAACCGCCAGTCACTGCAACGCTGACACCGCCGCTGGTTACCACTTCCGCTGCAAGTCCAAACCAAAGGCCGCCAATCAGTACGGTTCAATGCAATGCGCTGCATTATTTACTTTGAAGCTTCATTATTTCGCTGACTGTTGAGCGCTTCCGTTGCATGTCAAGCTGTGCGGAGAGAAAGAGAGGAAGTGGAAGAGAGTGTAAATAGTAGCATAAAGAATGAGAGGAGAGGAAAACAGAGTCCGACTGCAGTGAGCGATTGCAAGAGTCTGCAAGTTCGTTTGTGTAAAAAAAAAACAACAAAAATAACAACAACAAACAAAAGTTTAGTTGCGCTGCAGTCATATTTGAAACTTTTGAAAATTGCACGGAACCGGAAATGAAAATATTACATAATATCCGCTGATTTGCAAAATGTGATGACAGCAACAGCAACAAATTTCGATAACGGCATACACATCCTGCATGATTTTAAGGTTATTCTTGGGGAAAGGTGAGGATATTTTTGTATTTTAATATTTTTGAAGAATATTTGTGAGGGTTAGGAGTTGCCGTGGACTCTTGACAACCCAAAAATTAATTTCGAAAAATGCAAAAAAACCTTCAAATCCTTCCAAATTTGTATTTTACTTCATTTCACCTTCATTTGCTATGAATTCACCAAGTAGGCACCTTCCCATCATTATGGCAACAATACACAAACAAACTCCAAACACACACCCACACACATAGAGACCTCCGTCGCGCCGCCAACAAAGCCAATAAAATGTCATAACAAGCAGCAACATGGCGTCGCCTTTTGTCAACTGTCCGCAGCTAGTTAACAATTTTTCAATTTGTGGACACATCCATTTGCCAGCGCCAGGTTTTTGGCGACACTCAACAGCTAATTTCGTGCAAAAATTAAGTTAGCACACACACACTGGCAGGCATATGCACTTAATTTCGAAATTTTCGAACGATGACACCCTCAGTGCCAAGCGCCGCGCTTACAGCATAACTGATGATAAATAGGTTTGTGTGTGTGGGTGTGCGCTTCGTGGAATACACCAAAGTTGCCAACTTGCCAATAGAAGAAAAGTTTTTCGGACAGCAGCCACGAAGTTTTTTGGCAGCAGCAACAGCAGCACAACAATAGCTGCCACCTGCTGGCGTAGCGCACGAGCTGTAACTGTAGACAAATTTCAGCGAAATACATACAGACACATACATATCAGCTGTACCATTTCCGTTCCAACTTTTGTTAGCGACCAAACAAAAAAAAATAAAAATCGAAAAAATTGTTTCCTAACCTTTTTTCGATTTTTATATATTTATACCCTGAACAGGATATATTAAGTTCGTCACGAAGTTTGTAACACCCAGAAGGAAGCGTCGGAGACCCTATAAAGTATATATATAAATGATCAGTATGTTGAACTGAGTCGATTTAGCCATGTCCGTCTGTCCATCCGTTTGTCTGTATATACACAAACTAGTCCTTCAGTTTTTAAGATATCGTTTTGAAATTTTGCAGATGTTATTTTCTCTTCAAGAAGCTGCTCATTTGTCGGAACTGCCGATATCGGACCACTATACCATATAGCTGCCATACAAACTGAACGATCGGAATCAAGGGCTTGTATGGAAAACTTCCGCATTTTACTACATATCTTCACGAAATTTGGTGTGAGTTATTGTTCATAGAAATAATTTAATCTCCGAAAAAATTGTTCACATCGGTTCACTATAGCATATAGCTGCCATACAAACTGAACGATCGGAATCAAGGGCTTGTATGAAAAATTTTCGCATTTGACGTGGTATCTTCACGAAATTTGGTGTGAGTTATTGTTCATAGAAATAATTTAATTTCCGAAAAAATTGTTCAGATCGGTTCACTATTGCATATAGCTGCCATACAAACTGAACGATCGGAATCAAGGGCTTGTATGGAAAACTTCCGCATTTTACTACATATCTTCACGGAATTTGGTGTGAGTTATTGCTCATAGAAATAATTTAATCTCCGAAAAAATTGTTCAGATCGGTTCACTATATCATATAGCTGCCATACAAACTGAACGATCGGAATCAATGGCTTGTATGGAAAACTTCCGCATTTTACTACATATCTTCACGAAATTTGGTGTGAGTTATTGTTCATAGAAATAATTTAATCTCCGAAAAAATTGTTCACATCGGTTCACTATAGCATATAGCTGCCATACAAACTGAACGATCGGAATCAATGGCTTGTATGGAAAATTTTTGCATTTGACGTGGTATCTTCACGAAATTTGGTGTGAGTTATTGTTCATAGAAATAATTTAATATCCGAAAAAATTGTTCAGATCGGTTCACTATTGCATATAGCTGCCATACGAACTGAACGATCGGAATCAAGGGCTTGTATGGCAAACTTCCGCATTTTACTACATATCTTCACGAAATTTGGTGTGAGTTATTGCTCATAGAAATAATTTAATCTCCGAAAAAATTGTACAGATCGGCTCACTATAGCATATAGCTGCCATACAAACCGAACGATCGGAATCAAGGGCTTGTATTGAAAACTTCCGCATTTTACTACATATCTTCACGAAATTTGGTGTGAGTCATTGCTCATAGAAATAATTTAATCTCCGAAAAAAAATGTTCACATCGGTTCACTATAGCATATAGCTGCCATACAAACCGAACGATCGGAATCAATGGATTGTATGGAAAACTTCCGCATTTTACCACATATCTTCACGAAATTTGGTGTGAGTTACTGCTCATAGAAATAATTTAATCTCCGAAAAAATTGTACAGATCGGTTCACTATAGCATATAGCTGCCATACAAACCGAACGATCGGAATCAAGGGCTTGTATTGAAAACTTCCGCATTTTACTACATATCTTCACGAAATTTGGTGTGAGTTATTGCTCATAGAAATAATTTAATCTCCGAAAAAATTGTTCAGATCGGTTCACTATAGCATATAGCTGCCATACAAACTGAACGATCGGAATCAAGGGCTTGTATGGAAAACTTCCGCATTTTACTACATATCTTCACGAAATTTGGTGTGAGTTATTGCTCATACAAATAATTTAATCTCCGTAAAAATTGTTCAGATCGGTTCACTATAACATATAGCTGCCATACAAACTGAACGATCAGAATCAAGGACTTGTATGGAAAACTGTGAAGGGTATATTTGCTTCGGTATATTTTTCTTGTTCTTTTTGTTGTTGTAATTTTGTTTTTTTGCTGTATTTTTGGTTTTGTTATTTTTACATGTTATTGTTGTTTTTGCTTTTGTTGTTGTATTTGTGTTTTGTTGTTGTTTTTGCTTTGTTGTATTTTTATTTTTATTTTTTTTTCGTTGTCTCTCCCAAAATCCATTCGATTTTGCCAAACAACGCCAACGTTGGCTGCCAATGCCAGTGACAGCTAAGCGCAAGTTTTGTCCAGCAATATGCAACATTTTTTGCTTTTGCAACAACAACAACAACAACGATAACAACAACCATTATATAGTAGCAACAAAAGTAAGTGACAATCGGAAGTCCGCAATCAGTCCTTGGTGAAATGTTCTATTGAAATGTTGTGTGAATTGTTGGCGCAGTCCACAGTCCACAGCTCACAGCTTTTTGAAATGCCTTCACATATTTCACATGAGTATATATAGCTATATGTATAGGTGCATAAATATCGCTGGTAAATATTTTTTTGTCACATACAAGTAGTGTGCAAGCAAATTTGTCGATTTTGTCAATCTCATATTTTTGCCGCAAATTCACAACACGATTTTAACACGCGTTCTCCTTCACTGCTGTGATTTGGTTTGTGGCAAGTGTTGGAGAGAGTGTTTTGGACAGACTTTTTGTCATTCATATCAATTATATGAAGAGGCATTGTTTTGTCAAAATCATCACTAAAATTTGTGGAATGTAATGGATTTCTATAGCATAAAAATAGGTCAAATCACATCTGAGATTCATTTCAACCAAAATGTAAGAATTTGTTTCCTATATCATATGCATTCTTCGAAAACAACCTTAAGGGGCTATACTAGTGTAACCCATGAAAAATGAGGCGATTTTCGTTAATTGTTTTTTAAGAAAGTACTCGATGGAATGTTTCGAAGTTTTTTGGACATTATAAGGTATAATTTCAGCTAAATTTTAAGAATATTTTTACAAAGATATTGAAAAATAACGGAATTATGTGCTGGAGGTGTCAAATAAAAAGTTCTCCAACTGCTGACATGATTCCGAGTAGTTGAAATAAAAAAAAATTAAAAAGGTTTAAAGGTTGAAGGTATTTCCTATACACTTACGATTTCTGAAAAATATCAAACATTAGGAAAATGGCGTAGTTCTGAAAATAATTTAGTTTTTAGGTAAAAAATGGTAATTTTTTAATGTCAAATTGACAATTTTCAACCAACCAAGAAGATCTTAGGACCTTACCGCTTTCAC
Source organism: Zeugodacus tau (assembly GCA_031772095.1). Lineage (NCBI taxonomy): Eukaryota > Metazoa > Arthropoda > Insecta > Diptera > Tephritidae > Zeugodacus > Zeugodacus tau. Next base: position 57,802,110 of record CM062653.1, on the reverse strand, counting down.
AGGAAAAGTATAAACTACCGAATCAGCAAAAAATAAAAAAAACGAATTTTAGAAAATGTCCCACTGGTATTAAGGTTATACGGGTTTCAAAATTTCAAAAGTTGGAGAAATAATTTTTAACTTATTAAACAGTAAAATATATTTAAAATATTCTTCAAAAATTTCATAACAATCCGTGTAAAAATCTAAGAGATAGACTCTCTGGAAGTTCCGCCCATCAGGTTTATCTCGCAACTCGATTTCACAAGGCGATGGATTTTGCACACATCTTTGATCCTTATCCTTGTTTTCAGCCTGATACCTTTAAAATTCTTTAATATTTCTGGGTTTTCTAAAGATTATATTCCAGTAGCAGTAGAAAGAAAGCAACACTAATGAAAAAGCTGTTAAAGAACCAAACAAAAACTAAAAGTTCTATAAGTATAATGCCTTATTTTCGAATTGTAACTCTTTGTAGATTGACAAATGTGATGAGGTTAACCTAATCCTTATGTTCTACATTAAAAATTATATCCAGCAGCTAAACAGCCGATTTCATTCCCTTTTCCCTTCGTTATACTGTCTATTTACTATTCTGCTCAGTCTTATAGTTTCACGGATTTCATAAGATATATCGTTGCGGCCTACATCAGCTCTATAATATATAATATATAATAACTCTGCTCTCTTTTATATAAACCCAAACGATTACCCACCTCCCGCCCAACCGACGCGTGGGGCGCAATCCGCAAACGAGCGGAATTTGCCGAGTCATGAAAGGCAAGAGTTTTTAAGCGTCGAGATCTCAAACTGCTCAGCTACAGAAAGAAAAATTTCAACAGCTAAGATTTAAAATTTACAAAAACAAAAGGTTAAAAAATGTTTAATGTTACTTATTAAGCGAAGACAAAATAGTTTTTTAATGCTAAAGATCGAATCAGACAGGTCAAATGTGCTGGAATGAGAATTAAAATCATAACATATTTGACGGAATGGTTCGTTCAACTCAAAATTTGTTCTCGAAGATTTTAAAAGTAATGGTCTAAACTGCCTAGATGAACGAAATGGGACATTAAACTTGATATCAGACAAAAGAAAAGAGCTACAAACAGAACCATTCAGAAGTTTTACTAGAAATATTATACCTAGCATTTCCCTACGACTAGTGAGTGTAGGCAGATTTATAAGTTTTAAGCGACTAGTATACGGAGGAAGATTCAATCTTGAATCCCAGTGTAAGTGACCTAAAGCAAAAAGTAAAAATTGTTTTTGAACGGACTCTAACTTATCAGAATGGGTATTGTAGCTAGGATTCCATACCACAGAACCATACTCCAATATAGGTCTTACCAATGTTGTAAAGAGTTTTATTAATATACGGATCACTAAATTCTTTAGACCAACGTTTAACAAAGCTAAGAACACCTTTAGCTTTTAAAACAATTGAATTTACATGAGAATTAAAATATAGTTTAGGGTCCATAGTAACTCCCTAAATCAACAAAGCTAGATACTTGCTCTAAACTGAAGTTATTTATTACGTAGGGAGAAGGATCAACAGATCTACGGGAAAAGCACATCGTTTTACATTTTTTAAGATTCAGTGGCATATCATTTATGTGACACCAAGTAACTAAATTATTTAAGTCCGATTGTAACTCAGTTCTATCATTATAAGAAGTATATGATTTAAAAAGTTTTACATCATCCGCATATAATAAAATGTTTGAAAACTTAATTACGGAAGGTATATCATTAATAAACAATAAGAACAGAATCGGACCGAGATGACTACCTTGTGGAACGCCTGAAGGGACCATAATTGAATCGGATAAAGTGTTATTAAATATAACTTGTTGTTTTCTGTTAGTAAGATATGAGGATACCCAATTAAGAAGTCTTGGTTGAAAACCAAGATAATCCAATTTTTGCAATAGAATAGAGTGGTTTACTCTATCGAATGCTTTACTAAAGTCTGTATAAATAACATCGGTATTCTTATTGTCTCTGAAACCCATTGACACATGGCTTACGAATTCAAGCAAGTTTGTTGCTGTAGATTTCCCTTTACAGAAACCATGCTGAGAAAATGAAATCAATGGAGAAATCGAGAATGTAATTTGGTCAGTGATAATAGCTTCAAAAAGTTTGGGTATAGCTGACATTTTTGCTATCCCCCTATAGTTCTCAACGGATGATCTAACACCGCATTTATGCAAAGGTATTATAAAAGAGTTTTTCCACAATGACGGAAAAATACCTTGTTTAAGAGATGAGTTGAAAAGCTTGGTTAAAGGTATATAAATATATTTTGCACAATGTTTAAGGAAGCATGAGGGAATCATATCGGGGCCATATTTAAACGAACTTTTTAATGTATTTAGATGGTTTAAGACATCTAATTCAGAAATTATAGGTGTATTAATAACGGTACTCGGACAAGACACATGTTGATATGACACATTCGTAGGGGAGTTAGAACAATAATTAGACTTAAAGAATTCAGCAAACATATTAGAAATAGTATAATTGTCACATGACATGATTGAATTATATTTCATCGCGGACGGAAAATTGGATATCCTGCGTTTGGAGTTAACGAAACCATAAAAAGATTTTGGATTGCGAATAATGTTATTTTTAACTTTATTTATGTAGTTTTTATAACATTTTTTATTAACTACCGCAAACTCTCGTCGTAACTTAGAATATTTTAAATATTCACTAAGCATTCCAGTTTTTTTATAAAGTTTAAAAGCACGAGCTTTTCTATTTTTTAGTTTACATAGCTCTTTCGAAAACCACAAATTTGAGTTTTTACTTTGGGTAACAACACATTTCGGAACAAACCTTTCAAATAAATTGAAAATAGTTTTATTAAAATGTGAAACATTAAATTCAATATTACCACTATAAACGGGCCAAGTCAATTTAGAGAGTTCCAGATTAATCTTTTTAAAGTTAGCTTTCGCAAAGTTGAAACTAAAACAATGGTCCTGTTTATTGAAAACAAGATCGGATTTGATTTCGATATTAATTTCCAAAGCAGGATGATAAAAGTCCTCAGGCAAAACTAAAGGATCAGATCGGACAACAGAAAATATTGAAGTATTATCAACGTAGACCAAATCTAAGAATTTACCGAATTTGTTAGGAATCAAACTAATTTGGTTAAGACCCAACTCAGACATTTCTTCCAAAAACTCATTAAAGTTTAAACGAGTGCAAACTGGTATAATGTAATCATCAATGGATTTCCATGATACATACGGTAGATTAAAATCGCCCAGAACAATCATGGAATCAGTATCATTAGCAAATGAAAAAACATTTTTTATTAAAGAAGCATGCTGCATATATACAGATAAGTCAGATTGAGGAGGTATATAAGATAACGTTAAGTAAGTGTAACCACTATTAACGCAAATTCGTATGCATTTAAATTCAATTACGTTCGCATGAGGGATTTCAACTTCTTCAGATGGAATTGAAGAGTGGACAGCGAATAGTACACCCCCCCCGACTCTGTTCAGTCGATCGAATCTGAAAATTTGAAATTCACCATTTAATATTTCATTATCAAAAATATGAGGTTTAAGCCAGGTTTCAGTAAAAGCGATGACTTTAAAATTACAATTCATGCTGTTCAAATACAATTCTTTTAATTTTGTATTTAGGCCCCTAACATTTTGATAATAAATTTGCAATGAATCATTAATAATTAGTTTTTTGATTCCGCGGCTTTTTTTGGAATTTGAGCAATCACAGCTGGCTTTTGTTGCTTATGCTCAAATTCGCGCACGAAAGCACCGGGTGGCCAAAATGATGTATCAAGTAGTGTTTGGAAACTTTCAGCAGATACATCGATCTTAAAAGATGATATATTCCTTTCATACTTGAAGTTAAATTTTCTGATATCAATATCTATCGTTTTTAATTTCGACGAGATGTAAAACTTAATATCTTCGACTGCAGTATCCGAAGCAAATCTCGAAACGAAAACTGATTTTTTTTGTGGTATAACGACCAAATTTTTTGCCACAAATTCAGAGTTAATAGGAGGCGGATCCTGAGTTGTTTTCCGCTTAAGGTTATCAGGATTCCGCTTAAGGTTATCAGGATTATGCGCTTTTGATGACGTTGGCTTCTCTCCTTGAGGGCAAGGAGATGAGAGATTTATTAGGTCTATTTTTACGGGTGACATATTCTTTACAGACAAAGTGGCAGGTTCTTCATCAGACGGACGTTTACGTTTTGATGAGGGTTTAGTATTGTCGTCTTGATCATTTAGACATTTAAATGATTGAAACGTCAGTTCATAACGCCTAAATTTTTCAGTTAGGGTTTCAAGTTCGCGGCCGATTTCCTTAAAATTATTGCGCGCCTGTTTAAAAACTTTAAATAATTCGATTTCTGTTGGTCTACATTTTAAGCAAGACCAACGCAAACCCTTATTATCGAGAATAGAATCTAAGATCCTCCCTGTCAATCCAGCACATTTAAGATGGGCAAGCCCGTCACAAAGCCAACATGAAACAAAGCGATCGGAATCGCTTTTAATATTGCAGTTTGAAAAATTACAAGTCATTACGAAAATTTTAAGTAGAATGCAAATCAAAAAATAGTAAACAATAATAAAATAAATGTAATTCGCTAATAATGGATGACCAAAGATCACAACCGATATAGTGAGCAGTTTGAGAGGCACTGAAGCGCTTAAAAACGCGAACAGCTGTGAGCAAGAAACGAAAAACAACAAAATCAATATGAAAAGTATAAAAGAAGAATTTATAACAACAATAAATAATTGAAATGACTCGGCACAAGAATTTAAGAAAAATAATTAAAATAGTACTAAAATATATGTACAACACAGAAGCAAAATATCAAAAATAGCACAAAATACTTAGCTTTTAGATTTCACTTAGCACAATTAAATTATATTTAATAAAATTTAATATTTAAAGTAAAATTTCACAAAAATTTAGGAGCCGAGAAAAAACACGAGCTTCACAGTTGACGCGTTGCCAGAACTCTGCTCTCTTCTCCAAAATATTGCATACAACGTAAAAGCGAATCATCCAGCTCTTTTAAGATTGTTTTTTAAGACATCAAATCTCAACATATATCGTATATAGAATGGAAAAATTTTTTTTGAGACCCATTTTGTAATAGTTTACTTAACATAACTGAATTTCAGTAGGCATTTGGTTAGTTAGTTAGACCCCTATAATTTTTAAATTAGATATATTAATATGTAATTTAGATATTAGGTCTACAACTTTGCTTCCGCCGTTTTGTTTGTAAATTTAAGCCTTTGTTTTGTATAAAAACGGTTAGAAATGTCGATGAGCCTCAGCCGCACTTTTCTTGCAATTAAAAAAGAAAAGCAAAATTTCCCGCAAATGTCGAAATTTTGGCTCAAAAAGTGACATTTTCAGTTGAGAATAAGTTTGGGATGCAAACAGTTCCCTACAAATACTTGTTGGGTTAATGTTGACACAAATGTCCAAGATCGATATAAAACGATTTTATCGACCTGTGCTTAACCTTAGAGACATCTATTGGAAAACGGCGGAAGCAAAGTTGTAGACCTAATACATATATTTACTTTAGAAACATTTAGAGAAGGGGGCTTTATACAAGTTCCAGTTATGAAGTTTCCGAAGAGAGGTTCAAGTTATGCCATGTATCAACTATCATCTTTTTACAAAATAAATTTTTCCAAAACGAATGAAATTTCTCAAAGTTATTTTCACAAAATATTCTATAGCAACATCGAAATCAAGCGCCTTCACTTTCTTATGTGATTCTTATTCCACAAACCGCAACTGATTTCAAAGGATTTTAGTTGATGGGAAAAGCGGTCATATGTAAATTTGGTGGCAACAGATTTCCAAAATTCGAAAATTCCATGGTGGAAATGTGCTACACCTTGTTTTATAGATTCAAAGCCTTTTGAGTTCGTGTTTCATGGAATACAAAACTGCGCAGGAATAGAAACACTTCGTTTGTCATTTATAATATGCACATTGGGGTGGTGTTTGAATAAGAAAGTAAACAAAAAAAACTATATATAATATAAATATAAAATAATGTTGACTCTAATTTTTAATATTGTATAATAAATTTAAAAAGTTTCGAAGGTTCGTATTTTGAACTAGAATATATTTAAATAATATTTTAAAGTTTTCAGAAGTAAAGAAAGACTAAGTGAGGGCCCTTTCTATTCTATTCGCACGTATTTTTAATGTCGTTTATATTTGACATTTCTACTCCATCAGAACTCAGAACTAAAAAAATTAGAGTATCAGATATTAATGAATAGCTTAATAGGTGAGAAACTACTCGAAGCGATCTTTAACCGGTATTCTGGGTTAATCTGGAGCTATCCACTAAAATGTACAAATGATATGGATTTTTTCAAAGAGAACCAATATGGATTATTTTAACTGTAGTAACATACTACTCCATTTTGAACTAGTTTTAGTCTAGTTGGATGAATATAAAATTTTCGAATTTTCGTGTTCGGAATGACATTTCAAGATAGAAAAATAAGTTTATTTTTCTGCCTCTCTTTTCTCTCGACAGTGATCTCTACGAGATAATATTTTTTTTCGAAAATTTTAAAATTAAAATAAAACAAGTAAGGAAGGGCTAAGTTCGGGTGTAACCGAACATTTTATACTCTCGCAATTTATTTATTTAACTTTATTTATATTATATAATACACAATTTGACACACATATTCATCGTATATAGTATATGGTATAAAGTCCATTGAAAGTTGGAAACCCTAATATTAGGTTAGAAGCACCGAGGTCCTCCTCATGTTCGATATATGGAGCCTTGAAAACCTATGGTCCGATTTCGGCGATTGTATTTGTGCAAAGTTATGGACCGATATCTTCACTAGTGCTTACTTTATATATTGTAAAGTAAACGATTCAGATTGTTTTCAAAGTTGTGGTATATAGGAAGTAGGCGTGGTTGTGAAGCGATTTGGCCTATTTTCACAACATATCATTGGGATGTAAGGAAACTATTACAAACCAAGTTTCATTGAAATCGGTCGAGTAGTTCCTGAGATATGGTTTTTGACCCATAAGTGGGCGACGCCACGCCCATTTGCCATTTAGTAAAAAAATCTGAGTGCAGCTTCCATCTGCCATTTCTTATGTGAAATTTAGTGTTTCTGACGTTTTTCGTTAGTGAGTTAACCCACTTTTAGTAATTTTCAACCTAACTTTTGTATGGGAGGTGGGCGTGGTTATTATCCGATTTCTTTCATTTTTGGACTGTATTAGGAAGTGGCTAAAAAACACGACTGCAGAAAGTTTGGTTTATATAGCTCTATTGGTTTGCGAGATATGTACAAAAAACTTAGTAGTGGGCGGGGCCACGCCCACTTCCCCAAAAAAATTACATCCAAATATGCCCCTTCATAGTGCGATCCTTCATACCAAATTTTATTTTCATAGCTTTATTTATGGTTTAGTTATGGCAGTTTATGTGTTTTCGGTTTTCGCCATTTTGTGGGCGTGGCAGTGGACCGATTTTGCTCATTTTCGAAAGCAACCTTCCTATGGTGCCAAGAAATAAGTGTGCCAAGTTTCATCAAGATATCTTAATTTTTACTCAAGTTACAGCTTGCACAGACGGACGGACGGACGGACGGACGGACGGACGGACGGACAGACAGACATTCGGATTTGAACTCCACTCTTCACCCTGATCACTTTGGTATATATAACCCTATATCTAACTCGTTTAGTTTTGGGTGTTACAAACAACCGTTATGTGAACAAAACTATAATACTCTCTTTAGCAACATTTGTTGCGAGAGTATAAAAACAAGAAAAAACGTTAACTTCGGCTGTACCGAAGCTAATATACCCTTCACAGATGCATTTTCCATACAAGCCATTGATTCCGATCGTTCAGTTTGTATGGCAGCTATATGCTATAGTGAACCGATCTGAACAATTTTTTCGGAGATTAAATTATTTCTAACAGCAATAACTCACACCAAATTTCGTGAAGATATGTAGTAAAATGCGGAAGTTTTCCATACAAGCCTTTGATTCTCATCGTTCAGTTTGTATGGCAGCTATATGATATAGTGGTCCGATATCGGCAGTTCCGACAAATGAGCAGCTTCTTGAAGAGAAAATAACATCTGCAAAATTTCAAAACGATATCTTAAAAACTGAAGGACTAGTTCGTATATATACAGACAGGCGGACGGACGGACAGACAGACGGTCTTGGCTAAATCGACTCAATTCATCATACTGATAATTTATATATATACTTTATAGGTCCTCCGACGCTTCCTTCTGGGTGTTAAAAATTTCGTGACAATTTTAATATACCCTGTCTGTTCAGGGTATACAAATTTAGCTACTCACAGTAACATACTACTCCAGTTTGAACTAGTTTTGGTCTAGTCCGATTAATATACAATTTTCGAATGTTCCTGTTCGAAATGAGCTTTAAAGCCTTTTTTTCACTCGACAATGATAGAGAAATACTTTTTTTTCCGAAAATTAAAGATGCAAATAATTTTAAAATAAAAAAAATTAACCACCCTAATATGGAAAGATATACAGACCCATGATTGGTTTTTAGATTCCTCGCCACATTTTTTTCGCCATGCCACTAAATCATTTTCCTTTTCGAGTTGCCGCGATTTATTCGCGCTTCAGAGCGACCGCAAACGTGCCACTTAAGCGCATAGCCTTTTCAAACATTCAAATATTTTTACACAGTTATGCCGTGCATACATATACATACATGTATATATGTAGATATTTATGTATATAGGGATGTAGTAAACGTAACAAATATGCATATATTCACAGTTATTTCCCATATCGTCTGATGTGGTCGTTTTGGCATTGCACACATGCATTTCATATAACCAACTGTAGGTATGAATGTGTATGTGCTTCTAGCCTTGTAGCCTAGTTGTAAGTGCGCGGGCGTACGTATATCTGATCGCTCACAAATTCTCTCGCGTTGTGGCTTTTGCCCGACAGTTCCATAATGCCATTGTAGAAATTTAGAGCTTTTTCCCGCCACCATTTTACAAATGCAACGCCATACCGCTCACATATAACAGCTATCTATCTATCTCTATATGTGTGTGTGTGTGTGTGCGTCTGTATTTATGAATATTTGCATATTTTGTTTTCAACAGAGAAGCGACGACGACACGTCTGTGGCAAGCACATCTGCATATTGAATTTTCTACATATGAATTTTTTTCGGGTTTACATAACTGCTCAGCATTCAAAATTTCAGCAGCAACGCTTTACTTTGCTTCGTTGTTGTTGTTTGAGGCATTTTCGGTAGCAGCGTAAGCGCAATGTAAGCGAGGCGGTATTCATATAGCAAAATTCCGTAGCGAAACAATTTTGTATTGAATACTAAGTATGAGCTAAAGTTTGTGGGGTACATGCATATGTACATATGGATAGTGGATTGGGGCATAAATGTGTGTGTGTGTGTGTGTATGTATATGTGAGTGCCCTTGCGGTCCAAGCGCGCTTCCGAGTGTGTTTATGTATGTATAACACTTATATTTTTTGATAAACTGTTTGTATATTGGTGATTTAGACTACAACAGTAACTCATCTTTTTTGAACTAGTTTCGGTCTAGTCTGATTTGAAGCAGTTTTTGAGTATTTTTTTTGGTAAAATGTATTTTTTCAATTAAAAAATGCTGTATCTACTATTAGTGATTTGGATTATAACAGCAACTCGTCTTTTTTGAGCTAGTTTCGGACTAATCGGATTTTTTACACTTTTTGAAAAAAATTTTGGTAAAATAATAAAACAAATTCCAATCAAAATATCATGATAAAACTGAATTACTGTATATTAAATATATTGTATATTTATATATCTGTTATATACATACATACATATATGTAGTATGTCTATATACATAAAAATCAATCCAAATTAATAATCATACACTTTTTGCTAATACCTCAACTTTTTTGTCCCCAAATCTTACCCTGAATTGTGTTATAATCAATGCGTTGCTTGCATTTATTATTTTAAGTCGCACTCATCCATTTGGAATTACTTCTGGACTACTTGTGGGCTAATTTTTCATCAGTTCATTTAGATAATCGTTTTTGTTAAAAATTTAAGTAACAAATGCTTGAAATTCGAAAAAAAAAGTATAATACTAAGCACTTTTGATTTCAGGATCCCTTGTGTACTGGTCACGTAATAGTCAATTTTAGAAATTTATTTAAACTATTTTCGAAACGAATTAAATTAGAAATGTCCATAATCCAGCGGGTTAAAAATGTTATTAAATTCAAAAATTATTCGAAAAAAATTTAGTAATACAAATCACTTTTAATATTTGGACGATTTGTGTATTGGTCCTGGACTAGTCAATTTTAGAAAATTATTTTAGAAAAATTTTTTTTCGAAACGAATTAAATTAGAAATGCCGGAAAAAAGTGTCCATAATCCATTTTTAAGAAATTTTGAACTAGTTGTCGACTGGTCCTGGACTAGTTCATTTTGGGTGACTATTTCCAAAACCTTTTTTCCAAAGAATAAGATTAAGAATCGCAAAAATTGGAAAAAAACAATTTAAGCAGTTTAACAGTTTACTAATTCATTTTGAACCAGTTTTGGAGTAGTTGTGGACCGAATTAAATACTAACTTTTTTAATAAATTTCGCTTCGATCATATTAAAATTGCTAAAATCACCAGGGATACATATATCTATGTATACATATATAGAGACATTCTCATATATCATTAGTCATGAATTTGCAACTAGTCTACAAACCAGTCACATTATCCAAACTCTCTCAGTTCCTCCATCAATTCAAAATTATTCAAATATTTTCCAATTTAGCTGGTGAATAAAGTATAATATACAAATTTACTATTTAAAGTATACGATTTCACGACATTCACCAGAAATTCTTACGCTCTCCGTAGGGCATCGAAGTGATAACGTGTTGCATTTTCAATACATTTATTTGCATTTTTACTGCAAGAGCATACGCTCACTACATGGATATAAGTAATTTCTAGCATGTTTCGATTATAAGAACAACAGCGAGGATTAGCCGGCATGCTTATGATCCTCGATGTATGTAAAAATATATGTGGCAAGCATTTAAAATGCATGCTTCTTGGCTGGTGTGAACGTACAGAAAATGCAAATGCAAATTAAATGCAAACAAATGTTTTATGAAAATATTTGTTTATTAAGTATTGCTTATTTCATAAGAAATTCATATGCGCACACACACACTTGACACATATACATAAATGAAAACAAAAATGAAATGAGGTGAAGACAATATGCTTGTGGAATGCAAATGCAATTTTGTGTGCTAATAAAAATACAGTACATTGCTGCAATAGCTTTCTGATAAGCAGACGAGCTTGAATAGTGAGATTAATATTAGCATTAAAGCATGCTAGAAATTTAGTGAGCTGGTAAATGTGGATATAATAGTATATAGGATACAGATCCTGAGGTACTTGATGCTCAAATCTCTCAAAAATCTCAGACAGACATATCTCTGTGTGACTTTTTTCTATTTCCAAAAATGAAGAGAACCAAAGGGCCGTCGTTAGACAAGAATACGAGAAAGGCTATCGCAAAAACTGAGTTTGAGAAGTGTTTCGACGATTGGAAGAAGAGCTCGTATAAGTGCATAATATGGAATGAAGCCTATTTTAAACAACGTTATTATAGACGAATGAATAAATTTTTTTCCCAAAAAACGAAAATTCCCGTTATTTTTTGAAGACACGTCTAAAGCTTTAAATGTCTGTTTCTAAAGAAAATTGTTCACTGATTTGTATAGTATACTATTTTCTCCAGGTTAAAAACCGAAGTTCACAGCACCATGATGGACATTAAAGCTCTTAGTAGTGCAATTCGACATAACATAACCCATTCATCGTAGGTATACAAACAGTTCTAGGGTTCTAGAAATCTTAACGATCTTTGTCTTTCTTTCATATGCAAAATTCTGTCGATTGAGTATTATATTACTTATTGTTTTTAAATTGCCTTAGGCAATATTTAGTTAAGATCAGGGTTTAACCACTGCGTGGAGCGAACTCATTTATCACATCTATAATTATAGTATTAGGTTGGCAAATATCTCCGCTTCCGCCTTTTTACTCTTTATTCAATGCTTTATAAAAAGTGTTACAGTATTCGGATTTAGTTCAAATATGCGGCGTTTCATTTGATAATCTGTTTCCATCTAGACGGCAACTTCATAATACTCCCCTCGTAGAAGGCCACCTCCTCGGACAGCCACTTTTCACAAGCCTCTTTTGAGTTCAACTTTACACCACCAAGGGCGAACGCCATGGAGAGGCACAGGTGGTGGCGTTATGTCCAGGCTATATGGTGGATGCGATAAAACCTCCCATCCGAGCTCCCGTAGTTTCTGACGAGTCATCAACGAAGTGTGTTGTTTGACGTTGTTCTGGCGGAACACTACACGCTCCCTGTTGGCTAATTCTGGACACTTCTGGTCGATCGCCTCAAGCGGTCCAGTTGTTCGCAGTAGAATTAAGCGTCTGGCCATATGGGAGCAGCTCATAGTGGATGATTCCCTTTCAATTCCACCAAACACACAGAAAAACCTTCCGGCCGTCAATTCCAGCTTGGCCACTGTTTGGAATGATTCACCGCCCTTCGACTGCGACCGTTTTCGCTTGATATTGTCGTATGTGATCCATTTTTCATCGCCAATCACCATCCGCTTCAAAAATGAGTCGAGTTCGTTCCGTTTCAGCAGCAAATCGCAGACGTTGATTCGGTCCAGGAGGTTGAACTCCATGTGAACACTTCTATAACTTTTGAACGCAATATCCAAACTAATCTTGATTAGAGTCGTTTTGTAGATTATGTCATGACCTTTCAAAGATGTATAGTATTGCTAGATACGAGCTCTGTAGCGCTTTATACATAGCCACGAAATTCAAAAGGCAAAAAGGCGGACAAATGTTGCTACAAATGTTGCTAAAGAGAGTATTATAGTTTTGCAGAACTTTGCACAAATACTACGTTTATAGTGTGGCAGCCACATTCTAAAAATCTCCGAAATCGGACCATAGGTTTTTAAGGCCCCATATATCGAACACGAGGACCTCGGTGCTTCTAACCTAATATTATGGTTTCCAACTTTCAATGGACTTTATACAATATATATGACGAATAAGTGGGTCAAATTGTGTATTATATAATATAAATAAAGTTAAATAAATAAACTGCGAGAGTATAAAATGTTCGGTTACATCCGAACTTAGCCCTTCCTTACTTGTTTTCGGTAGATTTGAGTTATGAACCCAGTATTGAGGTCCACAGAGCCAAAAGGTTTGAAAGGGAGGGTAAAAATTGCTGCCCTGTTATCTATATTCTAAATTCAAGACAAAAACCATTATATTTTGACCAGAAGCCAATAGTGATTTTTTGGACAAAATGGGTCGGAATTAGGTCAGGCGAGTGAAATATAGTACTAAAAAATAAAAAAAATAAAATAAAAACTGAAAATGTTTAAATAAAGTAATTCTCCAAAAAGCAATTGCCCGAGGGGCTTAGTCACAGTGCTAAAGGGCTTGAATACCGCAGTGTTGCATTTGCCACGCCGTTACAAAAGTGGTAGCTTACGCAACCATATCGAGTAACTAACGGTACCCACTATCCCTGTAAGTCCGGAACATACAAACTCTCATACAGAGCTACATATATTCACAGCAATTACAAGTGAACATGCTACCTACAACAACAACAATCACTATGTAGACTAGCAAGTAGCACAAAATCGGCTTTTCAAAGAAATTGAGCTTGAAAACCCCACATGCGCCCACCTCAACAACATGGTTTAAGAGCACATATACAGCTGATCGCTGGAATTTCGGTGCGCTCGAGAAACGCTTACAACGCGCATCTAAATTGGGGCGCAGTGCTAGACGTGGACAAAGCGAAAGCTGGAGGGGCGGGTAGGCAAAAAGGGAAGATTGCGTTGCGTAAAAAATCACCGCAACATTTTGCAGCAGCAGAAATCCAGCTTAGCGTTGCTTACAAAGTGTGCAATCCATTGACCGGAAGCAATAAACACTACATACTCGTGCATGATTGTTATGCAATATCGTTGTGGGCCGGCCTTCGTTCGCTTAGCTTAGCTTAGCTGTTTGCTGTTGTTGTTGTGCTGGATGTTGTTGTGCTGGATGTTGTTGTGCTGGATGTTGTTGTGATGACTGCCATTGCAATCAATGCCGCGATTTTTCTCCCATTTTTATCTGCTTTTGTTTGCTTGTGTCTCGTTTGTTGTTGTTGTTGTTGTTGTTAGCTATTGATATTGGCCAGCAATGCTGCCAATCAAACTGTTATTCTACTTTCACGGTTGATGGAGTATGCGCTGCATTTTATTTTGTTTTTTTTTGTTGTTTTTTTTTTTGTGCTTCATGCAACAGCAGCGCCATTTCTTTTGGCGCTCGCTTCGCAGCTTGTGCCAGCTCGCGAATTAGCTATCAAGTTGCCTTTCAGTTTCACTATTTTAATTAGCGCGCGCTCTGGTTTATGTGAAGTGACTGACACAAGTGCTCGTCGGAGTACAATCTGTTGACTGTGCGTGTGTGTGTGTGGGAATGTGTGTCATTGAAAATATTTCTTGGTTTTTTTTTTGACTGAAAATACTCAAAGGCGGCATGAGGGCTTGGAATTGGTATGAATATTGGCAGCTTCTTTTGACATTGATACAGTCCAGAAGTTTGGGATTTGTATGTGAAAAAGCTTGAAATACGCTTTGTGTGAAAAAATATTTATTTTTCCAATAATTTTAAAAAAGAAATTTCGATTTTTTTTTGTGATGAATAAACTCAATTTCCCTTTGATTACTTTCCAAAATTGTGAATGCTTTTACTCAAATGTAAAACTTCTAATTGCTCAAATCATGTTTCTTTCGTCACAATAGTTCCTTTCTTTATTTTTGATATTCTCTTTAAGAGAAAGAGCATTCATTCTGTAATTTCTGTTTTCTCGTAGCGAAGTCGCACGTTTTTTTTTGTTTTCTGATCGCTCAGCAAGAGGACCATGAGGTTTAGTATACCTTAAACAATTATAATTTTTAAAAGACCTTTATCTCTTTCCGAAGCGTTCTGTAATCGTTTAGTAGGTTCTCCAGAACTTGCTGGGACTATAAATTAAATTCATTCTCATTTCATCGGTTAATTTTCAGTGAAATAGATGGACTATATTAGTCTGAGTTCACAAATAATCGGATCGGAGCTCTGAAGAAGGTTCAGATCACACACTTGACAACAAAAATCAATCAAAATTTTTCTACTTTCTCACTTAGAATTAAGATACTCTTCGAATTTATTACATTGGCTATGAAGTAGTGGTGGATCTCCAATATTAGTTAGTTGCAATATCGAGGCTTCAAAAATCACCAAGATGTCTAAAAATTACAAGTATTCAAAACTAACTAAAGTAAAATAAAAGGTCCCATAGGCCTTCAAACAACCAAACCGAACTCTACAAGTCCCCATCATTCCCTTCCTACTTTATAGTCAACATCCGATGAGACAGCACTAGGAGTTTTCGAGAGAAAAGTTTTGCGGAAGATTTCCGGTCCCTTAAACATTGGCAACGGCGGATACCGCAGACGATGGAACGATGAGCTTTTCGATTTATACGACGACATTGTCATAGTTCAGCGAATAAAAAGACAGCAGCTACGCTGGCTAGGTCATGTTGCTCGCATGGACGAAAGTGCTCCAACTCTGAAAGTGTTCGATGCAGTACCCGCTGGTGGAAGCCGACCACTCCGATGGAAGGACCAGGTGGAGAATGATCTGGCTTCACTTGGTATTACCAATTGGCGCCAAACTGCCAAAAGGAGAGATGCGTGGCGCGCTGTTGTGGACTCGGCTATAGCCGCGTAAGCGGTGTCTACGCCAGTCAAGAAGAAGAAGATAGGCCTTCAAAATACACTTAGTCGTATACCCTTGACAGTTTGGGAACAATCGAAGATTGCTAGTGTGTTTCTCACCTCTCTATTATAGTATTAAGAGTGCACCGGTCCAAGCTATGACTGATAGGTGGAATTCTCACCTCTCTATTATATAATTAAGAGCGCACCGGGCTACTTTATGAGCCGTAAAGCCACCTTAATAAGTGCGATCCAAGAAACCAAGCTATATAGCCACTCAGATCTTCTAAGATGTTCTGATTTAAGGACTTCCAATGGTCCGACTGTCGAAACAGTTCACTTCCTAGGCCTCCCGTTTGATGATCTCGGCGACAACCAAAATTATGCTTACTACGTCAATCAATGTCTGTATAAGCTCTACAACAACAACAATATAAATTAAAGTTTTACCAGAATTTGAGACTAAAAGGTAGTTTCGCAATGGGATTTCTTAAAAATACTTATCTTCCTAATGCTAACCTATAGAAGTCTCATAATAGATTAAAAATAAATGTAGTTCGTCTGACTCATATTGTACTGGTAGGTATCATACTGCATTATCATAGGAAAATAGGTCAAAAAGACCACCTCGTATTTTTTCAGACCCCTAAACATTTTTATAGACCCAGTTGGAAACATCAGTTTTTGTAACTACTAACCTCCTAGGTAAAACCTCCACCTTACCAGATCAGCTAAAACAAATTTAATACAGATTAAGACAACGTAGACTAAAGCTTCGAGATGTGATTTCGGAAGCCGAAGCATTTGGGTCTTCGAATTCATAGGCATTGTCTTAGAAATATGAAGCTTATTGCATTACACAATAATTATCACCTACCATTAACATCCGAATAATTTAACACTGACGTCAATGTCTAGCACTTCGTAAATCATATCATCTTCCTTTGCTGCTGCTTCAACCAACCTACAACCTTTTATCACACATACAAATTGACCCCGAAGTTATTTTTATCGCACTTCTCAATCGAAAGATATTATCTAACATCACCCGCTCATCATAAATGCAGACACCAGTGCCAGTCTTGCCAGCACAAGCGCTTTATTGTTGTTGTATTTTGACAAATTGCGACTCAGATTTCGCAGATTTACATTTGCTGTGTCTAAAAATATATACATAAGTCTATGTAATTATCGAAATGGCCGCGGGGACACACTTGCTGCTGAGATTCTCACAAAAGACAGCGCATAAATTTCATAATATTACAACAAACAACGAGAGAAAGACGACGATTTTTCAAAATATTACAACTAAAGTGGCGGCAGAAGAAGAAGAATTCAGCAGCGAAACATAAATTTTGTAAATATTTGCCTTTCGCCATGGTTGGAGAAGTTAAATCGTCCGTTAATACCATGCAAATGCTGCGTCGCTTAGTGTAATATTTTTTATTGTTGTTGTGTGATAAGTGTATTCGAAATATTAATTTCAAGCCACCACCACCAGAAGCCTACTACCCACCATATAAATGGTCATTATTTACTTTTGCAATATTTTCCGGTATTTATAGCGTTACTCACATATATTTACCGTTATATATGTATGTATACAATAATTTATATGTATTTTTGCTTGCAGCTCTTCAAATTCCAGTAAATATTTAATGTTGCCACATTGTTTTTTTTTTATATTTATACGGATAATGGAATATATTGCTTCGCTTCGCTCTCCCTCTTCTCTCTTCGCTGCTATTTGTTTACTGGCAATATTTCATTGAAATATATTGCAATCATTTGCTGGTGTAAATTTGTTCAACGTGTTGACGATATTATCGGTGGGGAAAAAACGCTTAAGCATCGATTAAAATACAATAAATTTGGAACACTCACGCCTTTTGTTGTAGCATTGAACTGCAATTGAGAGCAATTTATGCCAAAAAAAAAAATTTATTTTATGTAAATATACTGAAATATTTCAAAGCGTGTCTACAAAATAATCGTTAAATTTTAGTTGAAAAGAAAAATATGTTTTGTTTAAGAAAATATTTAGTATTAACCCTCTAATAGAAATTTAATTTGTATTAGAGTTATCTCTTAGTATTGTCTAACACTATAATTATATAAATTTGACAGCGAGATTTCAATATAATTTTTTCTTAATCTTTAACGATTTCTGTATACTTTAAATTGTAAAATATGATGTCATATTTTGACTTTATAAATCACCATCTGAAGCAGCTATATTCATTAAAGGCTTTATGCCATACTCGACAGTCCAGTGTAACCCAAGTGTAACCTAAGAAAAATTAGGCGATTTTCGTGAATTTTTTTTAAGAAAGTACTCTTTTGTATGATTCGAAGTTTTTTTTTGGACATAATAAGGTATATTTTCAGCTAAATTATTTTTTTTTTACAAAAATATTGAAAAATAACGGAGTTATATGCTGTCTTGGGAGATACCAAAAAAAAAGTATTTTTGCTGACATATTCCGGCCGGAAGAGTAGCTGAAGCAAAAAAAGGTTATTAAAATTGAAAGTATTTCCTATACAATGGGCGATTTTGGAAAAATATAATAAAATATATAAATAAAATATAATATAAAAATTAACAAAATGGCGTAGTTCTGAAAGAAAATTTGGTTTTTTTAGCTAAAAAATGGCCCTTTTTTAATGCCAAACTGATAATTTTCAACCAATCAAAAAGATCGTGGATGGTACAGTAAATATATTCAAGAATACTCAATTTCAATGTGAAGTCGATCGGTCAATTTCTCATTGAGTTATGATGTCAGCAATTTTGAGAAATGTCGTTTCGAGAAAAACGCATTTAAAGTTTCGACTATAGCTGCTTGTACCAGCAAGCGGTCGCTCTTTAGAACGCTGTCATTCAAAAACTATTCAAGATACGACCTTACCGCTTTCACAGGATATTTTTGAAAGTATAAACTATCGAATAAGCAAAAAATAAAAAAATCGATTTTTTGAAAATGTCACACTGGTATAGCCCCTTAAGGTTTCCACGACGTCAAATTCACTGACGCTCATTGCCAATAAATGTTGTCATTACAGTTTTCAGTATTTATGACAATACCTTTTTAACCAAATTTGAAACCTACTTCAAAAGTGATATATAAAGGGTTTTTCAACAAGAGCAAACCAAATGTCAATGAAATTCTTTGTTCCTGTGAATGTACATTCGATGCCATTGTCTATGGCCATTGCCATTGTCTATGCCATTGTCTATGGAACTCGGATTTATGTAACTCGTGGTGACTGCACACTTCTGCAGCAGAAGTCCAGACGCTGAACACAATTTTCGACGGTTTTCAAGCAAAAATCGGCCGATACTGCTGCACGTTCGATATTTGTACGAACTCCATCAATTGTCGCTGGTTTGTTGGCATAGACCTCAGAATTGACGTAGCCCCACAGGCTTCAGTTCTTGCGTTAAGCATTTAAGCCAAGATCTTTTCGCAAAATTCGACACAACGTCGTTACAGAGATGCCCAACGCTTGAGGACGACGTTTGAGATACTGATTTGGGTCTGCCTCAATTGATACGCTAGCAACAAAAATATTCTCGACACCTCGGCCACTTCTTTGTCTCACTGGCACAGGAACATTTTGTAATGTGCCTGTGGATTCAAATTTTTCCACTAGAGGCTCAATTGTGGATCTGCCAGCACGATTATTATGATCATCAATTGGACGTAGCGCTTTTAAAGTTGAGGCCACTGACTCCGAATATCGATAGTAAATTTTAATAATTTTGACTCGTTGTTGGATCGTATATCTTTCTATGATGAAATGGCAAACCTTACTGACGAGAAATGTCAAAAGAGCGTGGTCAAATATGACCGCGTTTGCTGTCCCTATCGGTCTACTTTTAGCTACATTGTTGAAAACCCCTGTATTTTGACAGTTACATTTTTGTTTAATTAAGAGTCATCTGTTATAGAAAGTTTACACTTCTCAATTTAGTGTCATTTAATTTGACATAAGTCTCTGAATCTATCAACATGTCTTGAGCGTTTATTCGAAAATCGCTTAAATTAATAAGTAGATTACTAGGATTCCAACATCTCTTGGCTTGAGTAGAACAACCGTGGTTTAAGATATAGGTTTTGGTTTGGTTTTTGTCAGGGACTAACCGTCCAAAGATGCCGTCAAGAAACTCAAAATCTGAAATGTTTTTATTGTAGCAATAATCATTCCATAAAAACTACAGGAAGGCTGACGAAAAAACAAGCATTTGAGACCAACCGATTGAGTAGCGATATTAAACAGTAAGACTGAAGTTCAGTAGTATTTTCAGTTTTGCGAATATCGGAACGGGACTGTGAAGTTTCATAAATCAGTACGACGGAGAAGACCTTTTCAAGTTTTCACAGGAACGATTTTTAGAATTACCACACCAAGTTTTAACCTCTACTTCTACTTCTGATAAAAATCGGTGATAATTTCTCATTCTGTAATTTCGATTGAAATATTATTTTATACCTTATTTTTTAAGTCACTCTCACAGTTATTTCGGAAACAAGGTTTTTGTGGATTCTATGATTTCTTTTGAACGGATTTTGGAAAAATTTTAGGAACCCCTGCTCAGTTTAATCGAAGCTAATAAAGTCTCCATTCCATTCCATTCTTTTCGTTAAACTTGTCTTGCCTGGACGAAAGGGTTTTACCTGCATACTACATAAATACATTTCCAACTCTTTTCATCTAAAATTATTGTAAAAAAAGGACTTTTGTATGCAAAAATCAAAAAAATATAAAAATTTAAGTGTCAGGAATGATAATTACTTGAAAAAAGTTCAAAAAATAATCTACACAAAGTTTATCAAAAGCAAAAGGTTGAAGTGCCACTTCAATGAACCGCTAATTGCAGCAGCAACCTTAACCTAACCTCAAAATTGAGTACAAACACAGCTAAATTAATCAGTTTTAAATGGAAATTTATGTGCATGGCATTAGCTAATTAATTAATTTATTGACGGTAGCAGCCGCATGATTGCACAAGCCTTGTGTGTGGTGTGAAAAATCGGCGACCTAGAAATAAATCAAAGGGGTGCTGCAATGGAGTAAGTGATTTCGGGCAACAAACGAAGGCCCTGCTTTGTGAAAAAAATAAAATAAAAAGTGATTTTGAAAAATCTGCATTAATTCATTTACAATTTAAGCCCCGACACTACTAGCCTTGAGCGTGTACAGGCTGCTGCAGGCACTCTCTTCCCAGTTTGCTGCGGGGCTCTAGAAGAAGAGTTAACGAAACAAAAAAAGTTCCAGTGACATCTATGGACACACGAACAAAATTGCTTGCATATTAAATTGATTAATGGCGTCCCACAAAGAGCAGCGCCCAATACTGCTCGCCAGTAAAAAAAAACAACAGACAGCAAAGCTTTTGGACCGGCCAGCAGTGGACTCCGCTAGGCGAAAGGGTTCGGCATTGCATACTTTTTGTCGCCCAAGCAGTTTGCTCGCAGTTTACAATAAATTGCTTATTACGCCTGCGGTGCCTATAGAAAGAGAGAGTGAGTGAAATGAAATAAAATAAAATAAAATGGAACTCGGCTACGGTTAACGTTTTGATTGATTGAATTAAAAGCGTATTTGGCGCAGCGTGGGTAAGCCAAAGGCGTAACTCTTCCAGACACTTGCTGCTGACGAAGCTCTTGGCCGAGTCTTCTATATACAGTATATTTATATAAGAACCTGCAGCATCTTCAGCACTTTCTTAATTTGTGTTTGCTCTCACAAGCGAAAGCAAAAAGACCGTACGAAGCGTAGCAGAAAACTCTTTGTTTACACTAGTCCTCGCCACCTTCCAGCCCCCAATGGCCAACAGGCAGACATCCGCATCCAATTTGCTACACTTTCGTAATTGAATTGTTGGCAGATATTGATGTTTGTTCGCTCCCTTAGCCACACTTCGGTAATAAACGAACGTACACACGACAGACAGACAGACAAACAGACAGCCGGTTCATTTATTCACCTCATTCTTAGCCGGTCCCTGTCTATCTATCTGTCAGCGTGGCCATTACTATGTGCCGTTAGCCGGTCACTCATCTACTTCGCAACACTGTTTGCTCTTCGCTCTCCCCACGCCCAACGCCCCACGCCCCAAGCCCCTCTCTGCCGTGATCACACCATGCTCCCGTGTCTGTCCAGCTGTCAGTTGGTCGTGTTGTCAACTTCATGTTGCCTGTCAACTCGCTCGGGGATCGATGACTTGACGTGACGCTCTGTCGTTACATTACATATGCACGCATACATGTCTATAGAGTTTATTATGCAGGCGTCCGTGTCGGCATGTGTAAGCACCGGGAATACTCGGAATTTTAAATTTACAATATTTAACATATCAGAATTATGGCCAATAGAAATAATTGGATATTCCGTGCGCTCGTATGCCCGGTGGCGGTGAGCGCGCAGATAGCAGAGCTGTCAAGTAATGACAGGGTGTCTGTCGGTGCTCGTGTTACCTTCAATATTACCAATATTTGCTTAATCGGTAGGTGGAAATATTGACAGACAGACAGTGATGCGAAGGTGTGCAATATATACTGGAGTAGCGTCAAGTAAATGGAATTAAATAAAATATTGATAATGAATTCTGCTAAAATAAAATTGAAAATGTGAGGTTTCTGTTCATTTTTCATATTTTTCATTAAAACTTAAAGTTTCTGAGTTTGTCATTCAAATTATTTATTTTACTTTTTAGACTTTGATAGAGTTGTTGAAAGCCTCGATGGGTATGACCTTTGCTTCCTTCAGTGAATAACCTTATATGGTCTATATCTAATCTTAATTTCAAACCTATTTTTTCATTTTCTAAGAGTCTAAGATGCTGCGTTGAGACGCGTCATATTCAGAATATTAATTAGAAAGTCTTGAAGCGATTCATCGGTAATTTTTAGAGCCTACTCAATCTCTAAAGCAAGAATAATGACTTTAAAATACAATTACCATCACTTTTCGAATATATCGTCGTTGAAGAGGGGTTATTTATGATCTCTCGAGCTTTAACTTGTGCTTTATAAAACTCGATACTAAAGACACCTCGGAACTTTACTAATAACATACTTGAGAAAATATTGTTTACGATATCTACTATTCTTGCTTCCCAAATAGATAGTTTAAGGGATTGTTACTTAAATCGGCAATCGGCCTCGCACTCCCTGAGTCTTGATGATTATTTTCTATTAACTTTTTTTTGTTATAGTTCTGTCCGCAATCAATCAGCAATGAGCCCTCTTATAGGTGAAATCGGTCCATACCATACCCCGATATGAGGATATGTATAAGGGTGTGGGTTCTTCGGGTTGACTAAATGTTATGAATTTATCGGTCAAATCGTGAACATAAAATTGGGTGGAAATATTTCCTTGAGCATATTTCTCTTTAGGAGCAAAAGTAAATGGAACTACTTCATACCTTGCCATTCCTCCTAGTCTCCATACTTCCATAGGTCTAATATACTTATTTTCATAATTCTAGTTGACTTCTAACCAGATATAACGGTCAATATGATGGCCAAGTTTTAGCCTCTCCTTAGATTTGGTCAGGTTAAGTTAAAGAGCTGGTCCAATGGATATCACTTGGACAGCTAAAAGTTCCAGTCCTTTGTGATGCAGCGAACTTCTAAATATAATTACCCCAGTCCTTCAAGAATCGACAAAGCGGTGTGAGTCTCCTATGAATTTGTTGAGGCGGTTAATACTCGTATCCATTCGGGCTTCGAAGTGCTGACTCCTTCCAGGAGGTTTGGTAGCACTAGCCAATATTGGCTTTAGGCTCGCTGACTGTCTACCCAAGGCTAGTGAAGAGGTACCTTACCTCTCTATCAAAAGCATCAGACTACTTTAGTATTATACTCGCCTGTGTGCCGGACCACAATGCAATTGCTGGGAACAGCAGAGCTGATATAAAGGTTCTAGCCGCATTCTCTTCAGACTAGAAACGAGCTGGTGCCCCACTATCCTCTTGTGTTCTGGCTATGGAGTCGCTTGAGTCTGGTAAGCGGTAGCTAACTACTTCTAGTTCCTTTTGGCCCAGTGTGGTTCGTAGGAGCTTCATATCGCCGGAATGGTGGGAGTCCTTGTTGGACACTGTCCATAAGATTCCGCAGAGGTAGACGATATTGAAACATCTCCTTTTTTTCTTTCTCCTTCGTTATACAACTTTTGCCAGATTGAGGTTGAAATGTCTCGGTACCACTAGTTTCGGCGAATCAGATGAATTAGACCAAATAGATATCAGCGCCTCCTTACCTTTTTATACTCTCGCAACAAAAGTTGCTAAAGAGAGTATTATAGTTTTGTCCACATAACGGTTGTTTGTAAGTCCTAAAACTAAACGAGTTAGATATAGGGTTATATATACCAAAGTGATCAGGGTGACGAGTAAAGTTCAAATCCGGATGTCTGTCTGTCCGTCCGTCCGTCTGTCCGTCTGTCCGTCTGTCCGTCTGTCCGTCTGTCCGTCCGTGCAAGCTGTAACTTGAGTAAAAATTGAGATATCTTAATGAAACTTGGAACACGTGTTCCTTGGCACCATAAGAAGGTTAAGTTCGAAGATGGGCGGAATCGGACCACTGCCACGCCCACAAAATGGCGATAACCAAAAACACATAAAGAGCTATAACTAAGCCATACATAAAGTTATGAAAATAAAATTTGGAACATAGGATCGCATTAGGGAGGGGCACATTTGAATGTAATCTTTTTGGAAAAGTGGGCGTGACCCCGCCCCCAAATATGTTTTTTGTATATATCTTGAAAACTAATAAAGCTATATAAACCAAACTTTCTGCAGTCGTTTCTTTTAGCCGTTTCCTTATACAGTCCAAAAATGAAAGAAATCGGATAATAACCACGCCCACCTCCCATACAAAGGTTAGGTTAAAAATTACTAAAAGTACGTTAACTCACTAACGAGAAACGTCAGAAACACAAAATTTCACAGAAATGATAGCAGAAGGTAGCTGCACTCAGATCTTTTTACAAATTGGAAAATGGGCGTGGCATCGTCCACTTATGGGTCAAAAACCATATCTCAGGAACTACTCGACAGATTTCAATGAAATTCGGTATATAATATTTTATTGACACCCTGATGACATGTGTGGAAAATGGATAAAATCGGTTCACAACCACGACAACTTTCCATATAACTCAATTTCGAATTCCATCTGAATCCTTCACTTTATAATATATACATTAGGAAACCAATGATGATAGCGAAATAAAACTTTACACAAATACAGTACATGATCAGTGGCATCACTTGCGAAAAAATTGTCGAAAACGGACTATAACTTTTCAAGGCTCCAGATATCGAACATGTTGAACTCAGCGCCTAAGGTTAAATTTTAACCGAAAATATGGGTAAATCTCTCAGCTAATTTAATGTAATTCAGAGGAAATTGTTTTCTTCCAATAGTGTGTCTCTGTTCCAAAAATTATTAAAATCGGGTCACAACATCTCCTAGCTCCCATATACATAATTATAGGTTTTTCGAAAATATCATCCCCTAGCTCCCATATACCTAATTATAGGTTTTTCAAAAGTTCGTTGGGCTTTATTACGCATATATGTATTGGTTAATATGTGATATATCTTAGCAAAATTAAGTGAGCGTATAGTATTGGATATAGTGAAATTTAATGAAATCGGTTCAGGAATTACCTCAGCCCTCATACACTATATAGGACGATTTTCGTTATTCTATTAAACTTTGTGCCGAATATATTGGTAAATTTGTGCGTTATCTTAATAAAATTTCTTCAATAAATTGCGAGAGTATAAAATGTTCGGTTACACCCGAACTTAGCCTTTCCTTACTTGTTTTAAATTATAATTGTTTATTACAAAAAATAATTACTTTTAACTGATTTAACCTTCTTCTTCTTTCGTTTCAGGTATGTGAATAATCCTTTCGCTCAGCTCCTTAATGGTTTCTGAACCTTAGATGGTTTGTATATTAATAATTCGAGTTTGTTTAAATATCGAGTCATATTTTAAGAAAATTAACCGCGGAAAAGTTTGATTTAGAGACAATCTTAGAGTCAGGGTTGCCAACTAATCTGAAATTTAACAAAAAATAATAATTTCTATCAAAATTAATAATTTCATAGTCACAGAGCTTTCGTCCAACCCTAAGTAGATGGCATATTTTAATTAAAGTTATTTACCCTTTAAAATGAACTGACGTCGTTAACTTAATATCGTAGTAAATTACATAATTTCATACTTGTATTTACATAAAGCACTAATGTCGCACACAAAGCACTGACTGACTGACTAAGTAAGTTAAGATGGAATTAAATAATTCTCTAATATAATAACCATTCAGCGAAGCTTATGAAATTGCGCATGTATCATCGTAGCCCCACCAACCCCCGCTGGGAATGTTTACACATAAAAGGGTTGGGGGTACGTTGGCACAGCGGGCGTTGTGCATCAAAAAAGAAATCATAACTTAACGGTAGAAGCAACGCTGCCAAAAGGATTAGCAACCTTGCTCGCTCTCTTTTTTTCTTGTTTTTTTGCTTTTCTTTTGCAACCATTGCACTTGAGTTCATAACTGGGCCAAAGGTGGTGTGTGACCCTCATATTAAAGCTTATTGTGTGAGTCAATCTTTTTCATTACATTACAAAAAATGACAATGCGCGATCCAAGTAAGGACCTTAAAAGCTGCCGCTGTAAAAGTGTAAGCCTTTTTTGTTGAGAGAGAGAGAGGTAGAGCGGGGTTTTCTATTTTGCTTAATTTTCTTGCATTTCTTTTTATTAGTATCACCGGTTTTGTTGTTTCTTTTGTCGCTTTGGCATCCCAAATACATAATGTTAGCGAAATGAATTAATGAGGCAACAGTATATTACGACACTCAGCGCCTTTGTAGTTCACTGCGGCAACAATGGTCGCCATTACTCACTGGCTTACCGTGTTCAACCACTACTGCGGGCTCGCGCTCCTTTTTTGTTTTGAAAGTGAAGAAGAGTGTCAAAAAATCGCCGAAACAAAGAAGTTGAAACAAATTGTGATAATTAGTAGGGCATGGCAGGCATTAGGTGAATACTGTTAAGAGAAAATGTTTGTTGGAAGTAGAAAGGAATAGTTAATGGGTGTAGAGGTTTCGGTATACATTTTTGTGGAAACCTCTTGAAATTCTTTTATTATTTGTGTTTTTATATTAATTAGGGTTGGGGAAACTTTTGATCTTGATTTCCAAAATTGTTTGTTTGTTGTTTTTTTTTTTTCAGAAGTTACCCATACAAATATTACCAAAGGTTCGGTTTCTTATTAAGGCTTCTTAAGTTTTTGAATATTCAGTTTAAAATCCATTCAAAGTATAGCCCGCCAATATTTCTCACGACCTTCAAATGACTGACATGATTAGTCGTACTTTCTAGCTTCTGAAATCTATGGTTCAGACTGTTCGTATGATTTTTTCGGTCGGGAAAATCTTGGTCACTACGTATTTTGATGTTTACTAATGTGAAATCGGGTACCGGCAACTGATAGGGACTATAGCGCTTCCGACTTGAATTGTAATATGTTAGATGGACGTTTCGTTTCGCCATCATCCAACGAAAGAAAGTCGGGTTGACCTAATGATCCTGTATTATCTTCCGGATTCTGCTAATGTCCGTGTCCGTTCCGTTTACGACGACCCGACTATCATGCACATGGTCGGATTCTCGCTGTATCCTGATTGTATGAAGAGTTGGAATACAAATATGTCTCCGTGTATGACGTGAAAATACCGTTTAACTTTTGAAGAAGTCAAGAAGAACTATATTTAGCACTTAGGTATTATTTAAAGAGCACTGACTCCTTGAGGAAAATATAGAAAAAGTTAAGAACCTGAAGAACACTCTCTTTAGCAATAAAGCAATATATGACACCCTGTCAATAAAAAGTTTATTCCGTGACAGTTTGTGATTTTTGGACCAAAGACAGGTCTTGCGTGAATGGAGGACCAAAGAAGATCTCTGAGACCGATGAAGTTCGATTACCTAGACGATAACAGTCCTAATAATTTTTCAGGCGAAATATCAATTTGTGGGAGGTGCAACCTGGTTTTGTGAACTGTTATGCCTTGATTCATGGGATGAAGTTATGTCAAAGTATCTACACGGGCTTAAAGTACTTACATTATTAAAAAAATACTAGGAAAAAACGATTACCTCGAGGATATTCAGGTGACTGAGTTCTTAACAGAGCCAATCTAGGTTAGGTTGGGTTCAATGGCTTTTTCGCACCGGAAACTGTTAAGTACAGTCCTTTGTGATGCCAAAAATAATCCACTCGCTTAAAATCAAGAAAAGACGAGTCTACTAATTCGCGATGATGCACAAAAAAGATCCATGATATTTTTTCCTAGATCTCGAAAAGGAGGGGCATTCGAAAAGGATATGTTGAGAGATTTTACGTCATCCTCCTCCAAGCAGCTTCCCCAGCTAGCGGCCGGTGAGATTTTTGGTTTAACCTCGTGAATATCGATGGAGCAATGGCCAATTAAAGGGTTTTTCAATGAGAGCTCTACAAAAGTTTTTTTTAAGTAAAACAAAAACGGCCACTACGGGCACGCTTGCAGAAGTGCAGAGACTGAACCCAATTTTCGTGAGATGACTCGTTCATCAAACTTGGTTTTCAATAAATCGATTGTGACATTCGCTGTGTAGCTTGTTGCGCCGTCCTGTTGGGACCACATATTGTCCAAGTCCATAACATCCAATTTGGGCCAAAAGTATTCGGATATCATTGAGCGGTCAGACAGGACGATTATGACGCCCATTAATTGGACGTAGCGCTCTTAAAGTTGAGGCCACTCTCTCCTGTCTCCGAATTTTGGTACTAAATTTTAGTAATTCCGACTCGTTCTTGGATCGTATATCTTTCCATAATGAAATGGCAAACCTTGCTGAAGAGAAGTGTCAAAACATGGTGTCGTTTTCTATCCCTATCGGTCTAATTTTGTAGCGTCCCCTTTGAAAAATACTTGAGAACCCCATGCATGATTGATCTTACCGAGGGCGAAGAGTTCCCTGGACCTCAGTTCTGTTTAGTTGGTTTTTCATGGGAACACTTTTCCATTTCTTTACTGTGTTACTTAATATATGTATATATGTATAACAGATTTGCTAAAAATAAAAAGGACCCAAAAACATACTCACAAAATCACTAAAGTATTCAAGATGATTAATATAAAATATGCAGACATTATTTGTACGAGCGTGTATTTATCTGAATGTATAGCAATTGTGCATGTAATTTCTTTAATTACAATTACTTTGCAATATGAGAAAAGGCAATACAAAGTGACCCGAAGATAAACACAAAAAATCAGAGAATATTTAAATAAAAGATGGAGAAAAAAAGGAACAAAAAGGATGCGCTGTGCGACCACAAAGCATAATGAAAAGGGATATGTCAAGCGAGGAAGCTGGGTACACAGAAACACACAACCGCACACAGACAGCGGCAACAAGGTTCGACCAGCGAAGCACAAGACCGTGAACAGCGTGACGATGTGACCGGACCAACTGACCGTCCGAACGACCGACCAAACGACCTTCAGTCGAACTATATATTTTAGCTCAATTAACTTTGCAGCTAACGGTGCGCTGACATTAATGTTGTTGTTGTTTTTATTTTTGTATTTGACATTTTTTTGTTGTTTTTGTAATTTTCGTATTTTTTTGTTTTCGTAATTTTTTTTTCTGTTATTATACCCTGAACAGGGTGTATTAAGTTTGTCACGAAGTTTGTAACACCCAGAAGGGAGCGTCGGAGGCCCTATTAAGTATATATATATAAATGATCAGTATGTTGAGCTGAGTCGATTTCGCCATGTCCGTCTGTCTGTCCGTCTGTATATATACGAACTAGTCCTTAAGTTTTTAAGATATCGTTTTGAAATTTTGCAGATGTTATTTTCTCTTCAAGAAGCTGCTCATTTGTCGGAACTGCCGATATATCATATAGCTGCCATAAAAACTGAACGATCGGAATCAAGGGCTTGTATGGAAAACTTCCGCATTTTACCACATATCCTCACGAAATTTGGTGTGAGTTATTGTTCATAGAAATAATTTAATCTCCGAAAAAATTGTTCAGATCGGTTCACTATAGCATATAGCTGCCATACAAACTGAACGAGCAAGGGCTTGTATGGAAAACTTCCGCATTTTACTACATATACTCACGAAATTTGGTGTGAGATATTGCTCATAGAAATAATTTAATCTCCGAAAAAACTGTTCAGATCGGTTCACTATAGCATTTAGCTGCCATAAAAACTTTTTAATTACTTTTTCTTACGTCTTTAGATTTGCTTAAACACATAGTTACTAAAAGAAATGCACCTGTGAAGGGTATATTAGCCGAAGCTAACGTTTTTTCTTGTTTTTGTGATTTTTTTTTGTATTTTTTTTGTCGATTTCTCTGTGCTTGCCACAAAACGCTTTAGTGAATGACCAACGAATGACAACCGGGATTTTTAGATATTTTTTTCGAATTTGTTGTTGTTGTTGTTTTTTGCTACTTTTTCAAAGTCATCGCTCGCATCAGCAGCAACGAACTGTGCTTGATTTGCGAGAAACGTAAGAAATGTGGATAAGTTGGTTAAATACTGGAGTAGCTACAAGATGCCACCGCTGGATGTGTGTGTGTGTGTGTGCTCAGAGGGATTTTCGAAAATTTTTCTGGTTACATTTTGTCATTGCACGTGATTTTGTTGTGTTGTCAAGCAGAAGCGACATCTCACACACAGAAAGGACATTGCTGCGCAGTCTCATGAAGGGTGACATTACAAGCAGCAAGTTCGGCGAAAACCGTTAGTCGTGTTGGTTTGGCAGCCACAGCAAAAGCTTTGGTCATAATATTTACTAAGCACCCACAGTTTTCATTTTTACCTTGTTGTTGTTGTTGTGCACGTTGGTAATTTAGCTGAAAAGGCAGCTGAAAAATGAGTTAGCAAATGCGCAACACTCAGCACACTGGCTGACCTGACTAACAGTCCGTCCAACAGCCGGATATATATTTTGGTGTAAGCTTGTTCAAAACTGCGGCCCCTTGCTTTGTGTCACACAAAGGCCACAAGGCTAACGGACAGACGGACGGAGGAACGAATGAATGAGTGTCCGTCCGTTCACAATGAGGTTACCGCTGAGGACAACAACAGCGATTTGTGCCAAAAATAAACCGGGTGGCTGCTGCTGGTTCTGCGGAGTTGAGGAGAGGGTATGGGAGTAAAAAAACTTTTTGCATTGCATTAGATCTGCTTTTAGGATAATTAAGTACAATTTCGGACACGCTTACACAACAAAAATATTGTTGAGAAGTCAAAATATGTTGTGCAGTGTTGTTGTTGCTGTTTTTGGTGTGGTGGTGGTGGTGTGTGAAAGGTTATCTTGTAAGTCTCCAAACTGACAAAGACACCTTATTTTGTGGCAAATAAAAGACGACGACGCTGCAAGTTTCTCGGAGTCAGTGTCGGTGTCGGTGTGATTTTCAGCTGCTGTCAAATACCGTTATTTTCCGGTGGCATAATGGATTAAAAAGCAAACAAGAAAGTTAATTAGGATTAGCAAAGCTCAGCTAAAGGTGTATTTCGCTTAATCTATGTAAATTTAAGCATTTAGCGATATTCATTGTTGTTGTTGGTGTATTCAGTTAATGAAAGGGTGCCATGCGGTTGAGATTTTTCGCTTTCGGTTTATTAGTTGTGGTTGCGCTACGTTGCGTTCGTAAAGGGTGAATGATGATTTTTACTTAAATTTTGTTTAATTAAAAAAATCAGCTGTTGAAAAATAAACTTCTCTGACGCTTTACTGGTAGCAGCAGCTGTCTTTATTGGGAATTTGTCATATATTTCAAGCAACTTCATTTCGAAATCGGAACTCTGCGTCTTGCGGGAAGATTTATGGTTAAGCAAACTGTCTCGGAAAAAGTCTGATCAGAGTTATATAGAAGTGATTGTGGAATATTGAAAGCCCGAGAGACCTTGAGGACAGTTCGTGGTTTTGAACCATTTTCTGAAGCAATTTCTTTGAATGTAGAATGATCTCAACAAGCTTAAAGCTAAACATCTGCAAAGATAATGCTCTAACGTTTCGATCTTTCTGGACTACTATCGTAAAATGAGAATATATTTTAGCTAAAACCAATAGCTGCTGGGTCTGGTGGTGAATGAGGACAATACGAAATATCTCCTATCATCAAACAATCAGTCAGCGCTCTCGCGTCTTGGCTCCCACGTCACTGTTGACAGTTATAGCTTTGAAGTTGTAGATTATTTCGTCTACTTGGGAACCAGCATTAACAACACCAACAATATCAGCCTCAATTTCCAACGTAGAATCACTCTTGCCAACAGATGCTTCTTTGGACTGAATAGGCAATTGAAAAGTAAATTCCTCTCTCGACGAACCAAAATCAAACTCTACAAGTCGCTCATTATTCCCGTCCTGTATATAAGACGACACTAGGAGTTTTCGAAAGAAAGGTTTTGCGCAAGATTTATGGTCCTCTGAGCATTGGCAACGGCGAATACCGCAGACGATGGAATGATGAGCTGTACGAGTTATACGACGACATTGACATAGTTCAGCGAACAGCGGCTACGCTGGCTATGCTCCAGTTCAGCCTCAGGCCGTTTGGCGATGTTTCGTCATGGAGGCTGAATTTACCGACTATTGCGCCAAAGACACCTTCTTTACCCACCCTAGCGTTAAAGTCGCCAAGCACGATTTTGACATAGTGCCGGGGGCAGCGCTCGTAGGTGCGTTATAGGAGTTCATAGAAAGTATGTTTGGTCACATAGTCCTTCTCTTCCATCGAGGCGTGGGCGCAAATAAGCGATATGTTAAAGAACCTCGCTTTGATGCGAATTGTGGCTAGACGTTCATCCACCGGAGTGAATGCCAGGACTCGACGATGGAGTCTCTCTCCCACCACAAATCCAACACCGAATTTGCGCTCCTTTATATGGCCGCTGTAGTAGATGTCACAAGGACTCACCTTCGTCCGTCCTTGTCCCGTCCATCGCATTTCTTGGATAGCGGTGATGTCAGCCTTTACTCTTATGAGAACATCAATCAGCTGGGCAGAGGCACCTTCCCAATTAAGCGTCCGTACATTTCAGGTGCATGCCCTTAATTCGTAGTCCTTTATACGTTTGCAGTGGTCGTCATCAAAATTGGGGTGGCTCATGCGAGGCTGTTGCTTCCTTTTCATTGGGGCTTTTTTTTTGTGGTGGGTCCCAAACCCTACGCACAACCGCATAAGCGGGGTTCGCCTTCTCACTTTAGTTCGCCTCCAAACGGATGTCTGTTGGCTACCCAGATGATACTTGGTCTAAGATCGGAAGTCGTGAGCTGCTTGAGCCATATGCAAACGAATCGTTCCCGGCGACTCCCAAGTGAATGACTGACAGGAACTTTCCCCACTTACGTGAACTTCTACACATGATCCCATCCTCCTTCTTAATATATATAGAATACGGTATTAAAGTCATTTTGAGAAATTCGAAGACATTTTAAGGTTTCAGCAGTTAGAAGAAGGAGCTGTTCGAAGGTAGCCGGAAACTTTAAACGCGTTTTTCTCAAAACTGTGTTTTTCAACCTTTCCTCCATCGTATCTCAGAAGCGGCTTGGCCGAATGAAATTCGATTTTTTATATCACAAAACTAAAACCAAATTCTTTTCCATTCTGAATGTTCAATCGGACATACTTAGTAGGATAGAGATGATAGATGAACGAATATTGATATGTAAGATAATACTTTGACTCAAAGTCAAATAAGGAGCTCGAAATTGAACAAGCAAATATTTAAAGAATTTTTTGAAAAGCTTACTATTTAAATGAGCAAAATCTGAAGTAACGTTATCTAGTATAAGGAAACTATCGAACTGTAATTAAAAAGTTAAATTTCTCCTATGAATGAGCAACTGCTTTGCAATTCCTTTGTATCACCTTCGAATAAAAATTAAATGAAACGTATTTTTCCTTCACTTCTATTCACACACTCCAACAACAACAAAAAACTCTCGAGAAACTAATCCGAAGAGTGTGCATACATATGTGGCAACCAAAATCGAAATCAAAAATAAATAAGCCACACTGAAAGGGTATTTGTGTACGAAAAGGTTAATGGTCATTGAATTGGAGTTTACTTAACAAAAATACGAAATGCCTGATTTGCCAATAAATACATGTACGCACACATACATACATATGTATATATATACTTTAAAATATGTTGTAAGTCAGTCATGGCATTCAGTAAATGCTGCTCACCCAGCGTCTGCACTCACTCACTTATCAATTACTTTGGCTAAAAAGGCATTAAAGTCAGTCACCACAAAACGATTGTGATAACAAGTCTCTTGAATTTAATGTGAAATAACGACAATCACCGCAAGCTGTCGTTTGGTAGTAGAAATATGTATGTGTGTGTTGCTAGGAGTATGTTTATACACATGTTTGTGCAACATTGTGTGTTGCAAAGTCACTTCAAATGGTACGCCCTTTTGTTGTTGTTGTTTTTGCATTTGTTCACATTGAAAAGTTGTTGCAACTGTCGTTGTTGTTGTATATTTTGTTGTTGTTTAATTTTTGTTGTTATTGCAGTTCTGCAGTCAGTCCATCGCTCAATACCTTTTGTGCGAATTTGAGAAGTTGTTGTTGTACATTTTTATATTCTCGCAACAAAAGTTGCTAAGAGAGTATTATAGTTTTGTTCACCTAACGGTTTTTGTAAGTCATAAAACTAAACTAGTTAGATATAGGGTTATATATATCAAAATGATCAGACGAGTCAAAATCCGAATGTCTGTCTGTCCGTCCGTCCGTCTGTCCGTGCAACGGATAACTTGAGTATAAATTGAGATATCTTAACGAAACTTGGAACACGTATTCCTTGGCACCCTGAGGAGGTTGCTTTCGAAAATGGGCAAAATCGGACCATTGCCACGCCCACAAAATGGCGAAAACCAAAAAATTATAAAGTGTCATAACTAAGCCATAAATAAAGCTAGCAAAAAAAAATTTGGAACATAGGATCGTATTAGGGTGGGGCACATTTGGATGTAATTTTTTTGGAAAAGTGGGCGTGACCCCGCCCTCAAATAGGTTTTTTGTATATAACTCGCAAACCAATAAAGCTATATAAACCAAACTTTCTGCAGTCGTTTTTTTAGCCGTTTCCTTATACAGTCCAAAATGAAAAAAATTAAAGAAATCGGAGAATAACCACGCCCACCTCCCATACAAAGGTTAGGTTGAAAATTACTAAAAGTGGGTAAACTCACTAACGAGAAACGTCAGAAACACTAAATTTTGCAGAAGAAATAGCAGAAGGAAGCTGCTCTCAGATTTTTTTACAAAATGAAAAATGGGCGTGGCATCTCCCACTTATGGGTCAAAAACCATATCTCAGGAACTACTCGACCGATTTCAATGAAATTCGGTATATAATACTTTCTTGACACCCTGATGACACATGTGAAATATGGATGAAATCGGTTCATAACCACGACAACTTCCCATATAACTCAATTTTGAATTCAATCTTATTCCTTCACTTTATAATGTATACATAAGGAACCGATGAAGATAACGGAATAAAACTTTACACAATTAGTGCATATCATCTCTGGCTTCACTTGTGAAAAAATTGTCGAAAACGGACCATAACTTTTCAAGGCCCCAGATATCGAACATGTTGAACTCAGCGCCTAAGGATAAATTTTAACCGAAAATATGAGTAAATATCTCAGATAATTTAATGTTATTCAGAGGAAATTGTTTTCTTCTAATAGTGTGTCTCTGTTCCAAAAATTATTAAAATCGGGTCATAACATTTCCATATACCTCATTGTAGGTTTTTCAAAAGTATCTTCTAGCTCCCATATACCTAATTATAAGCTTTATTCCTCATATATGTATTGGTTAAATTTCTTCAATAAATTGCGAGAGTATAAAATGTTCGGTTGCACCCGAACTTAGCCTTTCCTTACTTGTTATTGTTGTTGTTGTTGTTTTCCTTTTGACCATATTATTATTGTTAGATTTACTCTTGTTAACTCAACGGAATATTGTTATAACTGTACATTTTGCTGGTACTTTTGTGGTTACGAGCACTGCGTAGCAATGTTGCACGCACACACGGATGCCACCACCACAACAACAACAAAAACACAAACAATGGCATTTTGGGTGCAAACGCCATTATAATCAACACCAAGCAAAGTTTGTTAGTGCAACAAAAGCAACAACAACAACAAAAAACACAAACACAAGCAATGTTGCAACAACAAATATATACACACATATAAACATTTGATGCAACAATCAAATTGTGTTGCGCAAAGCTGCGTTTGAGTGCTGAATGAGGATGTGCTGAAAGCCAGATTTACCAAAAATACCGTTACTCCAAATTGTGTGAATCAGTGGATTTTTCTCTCTCTCTACAAACTCAATTCTCAGCACACCAACTAGACAAGGATTGATGATGGCAAAACGTTGTACTCCTTAGTCGGCTTTAGACACCAGCGTTGCTCCCAAAACTCCCAACGCATTTGTGGTTGTTGCTCCGTTCGTCAGTCCGTGCGTCGAGCGTTGAGCTTACCCCGTACGTTGGCATTATTGCAGCTGTTTATTTACTTTTGCCGCTTGCAACATGAAAATGCTTTTATTTTCTGTGTGTTGATTTTACCTCTTCTATATACTCCTTTTCACTCACTCTCTCTCTCGCACTCTCTTCGCTATTGCTTTATTCGGCTTTGTTGTGTGCGCTTTAAGGGTCTATGCAATATTTATTCGTGCTTAACCTCAACAAAAAATCAATTTGCAGTGCTAATGCCTTTTTGTTTTGATTGCACTTCAAATTGGGCATAGCAGAAATTTTAGGTGAGCGACTCTTTTAGTGCCAGAATGCAGTTGGAGCTTTGCTGACTTAAAGACATGACAGGTCGAAATGGTCTTTTGAGGGGTTCAATCAGTACAGGTAGCCAACTCATGACACCTGAGCAGCGGTTCTTAAATATGCTAGACGTTCTATATATCTCGAACCTCTTTGTAAATTGCCTCGTGCTTCTCTGAGTGAGTACAAGGAAAGCAGTTAACAGCAAGTATTTCGAAATTTTTGTGTAGTATCCTCTCATCCGAGATAAGTCGAAACCTGGAATTGAAAGGTGGGTCCCTAAGTAATTTTAACGTTTCAGAATCCTTTCTGAATATCGGTCTTCGAAATATTTATAATTTAAATTCACTCTGGATGAGTATAAATGACCATCTTATTAAGGATTTGAAGATGAGTCAATCCGTGGCTAAATAAATATAATATATTATCGCTAAAACTATTCCTCGACAAATATATCAGAATTGTTCCATGTTATAACATAATTCGTGATGCAAGATTCAAGATTTCAAGATTTTTTATACCAAGACACCCGAAGTTTTTGTACAGAAACATTTTTCCTTGTCGCAATATGGAAATTTTATGGATAAGGGACATAGGACGGACAAAATACTTCTTCAAATAACCCATTGAACTCTTTACCAATATCGTATAGTCTTAAATTTTACAAAACCTTGGTTCGAGCTTAGAATTTTAAGACTTTGATCTACTTAAAAATATTTATAAATATTACTGTTTTCATTAAATCGGTCCAAGTTATTTCTGACGTCATTCGGGGTTTTGTAAGTTATCCAATGGGCACTAAAGCTAGGGACTCGGAGATTATGAGGGGTATGCTATTAGAGCCAGGTAGATCAAAAGAGATTGGCCAGAAACACGTCTACTACTATCTAACAGTTCACTTTAACCGATCATTGTGGATTAAGATACACGTGGATAAGTGGATTCTTATACACGCCTTGTTGTTATGTTAAAGTTGAAAGGCTTTAGGTAACGTCTAATGAATTTATGATTGGTTTTCTCATTGCATTAAGGTATATACGGTTGAACTTCAGCATAATCCACAAAAAACCTTCGAGTTAGAGAGACTTCGAGTTATGGAAAGTAATTTGTATGAAATTTGACTTCTATAGCCAAGTCAAGGGTTCGAGTTTTGGAGAATTTTGAGTTATAGAAGTTCGATTTATGAAAATTAAACTGTACTTTTCAGTAGTCGTTGGACTAATCCCCCACCACTGATTGACCTGATGAGCACCTTATGTCTGGGGTTATGAAATTATTGTCAGTTAGTCCACTATCCATCCTCCGCCAGACTGAGGTTGAAATAGCTCGGTAGCTTTACCTTTATCTTTGGAGAACTGGCAGGAATGGACATTAGCCGCCTCATAAAACTTGTGATAGGCTCAAAGCGCTTCTGATATATAAAAGTTCGATAAATAAGGGTCTTCTTTGCTATCCATACTCAGTAGGTATTGGGCATTTAGCTTTCTAATTAGGATCGCGACATTTGTATGAGGTCAGCCTCTGAACCTAACCTAACCTAGTAATATATGGGACTTATAGTTGAAAAATGCAATGTACTAGTAAATCGGTATCTGTCGCAAAACCCTAAAAAAACATTAAATTAACCATATATTTCATTCTGCGGACTAAAAGAGTCTCTTCTAAAACATAAACCCAACTTCAATGAGCTCTTTATAAAAACCTGGGTATCACAACCAATTTAGAGTGCAGCAATTAGTTAACACCTTCCGACAGCCACAACCACAATGCAACCACTAATATATTTTCCGAATTTCGGACGCCCACGAAGTGTCTACTTATGTACTCGTTGGTGTGGACTACCTATAGAAGACATAAACAAAGCTTTCACGTACAACAATTTGTTAAGGCGACTACTGCCAAAGCGAAGCACCTAAGTGACAGCTAAAAATTATCGTTTGGTTGTTGCCAAAAACAAACAAATAAATAAAACCAACTGAGTAAACAGCCAAAAAAACAGATACATATGGACATACACATACATATATAAGTATGTGACTATATGTATATGTATGGACCTTCACATTTTCATTTCGAAAAGACAAATTGTCGACATGCAAAGGTTGATAAGCTCCGAGCTTAAGCTGGGAGAGTGTGCCGTGCAAAAGTTGAATTAAGTTTAGTCGGCAAAGACAAATTGTTTGATAAACGACGGTGGAACATGTTGTGGACAAGATATGAATATAACGGTAAACATATACACGCATAACTGCTTGCATCAATTTATAAACACTCGAAAGCAGGCAATAAATTTATTTTTTACTCTACGTGCCGTGTGTTGTCTGTGTGTGTGGAAGAACGCACCTTTGTCGCTTCAAGCGCAAAGCCACCTTGTTGTCTTCTAAATTCCGGCACATTTTCATAACACTAAAGTGACAGTAATAAAAACAGGAAAACAACTTGTTTACATTAGGCTAACATATGCACTTTTTTTCATTCATATTAGTGGGCTGAAGATGTGGTTTGGTTCTTATACAACTTCATCCCTGGTGCTTTTTCAATCATATGTATACTTTAAGAATGAATATTTTCAATCATCTTCAAAGCAAACTCAATTTAAACTTTTGATTTTTTTTTTTCATTACATGAGTTACGATACATTTCTGAGCTTTGAAAAGGTAATCGCAGAGCTTTCACGCATGAAAGCTTTCCAAAATATACTTTGAGGGAAAAATATTAATTAAATACTGAATTTTTCAACTAAATCACTGATTCCATTTATGTATGATAACCAGCAAGCTTAGATAGCACTATAAAAGCTTTTATCGAAAGCTCTTTAAAGCTTTGGAAATTTTTAAGCTCTAAAATTTTTCAAATAAATCACTGATTCCTTTTATAAATGATAACCAGCAAGCTTAGAAAGGACTTTGAAAGCTTTTGTCGAAAGCTCTTTAGAGCTTTTTAAATTTTTAAGCTCTAAATTGAAAAGGCTCGGACTTCTTCAGAATATATTTCCATCGCCGCGCATTCCATTACATTATTCCATCAATTTCAATATTTTTTCATGGAGTTCGCTTTGAAAGCTTTTACCGAAAGCTCTTTAAAGCTTTGGAAATTTTTAAGCTCTAAAATGTTTCAAATAAATCACTGATTCCTTTTATAAATGATAACTAGCAAGCTTAGAAAGGACTTTGAAAGCTTTTGTCGAAAGCTCTTTAGAGCTTTGGAACTTTTAAGCTCTAATTTGAAAAAGCTCGGACTTCGGCTAGCATGTATTCAACAGTTCTATAGCTATCAATAGCTTCTGTTGTATTGCTGAATCCTTATTTTCGATCTTTACTAGACTACGATCCAAAAAGAGACCACTTTATGTAGACTTTCATATATTTTAACTAGTTAAGGCAGCATATATGTCCATCGCCTAGGCAATTCTTTAGATTATTCATTCAATCTCAATATTTTCTTAAGAAGTCCGCCTTCGGATTGAGAACTGGAAACTCAGAAAACAAAATTTTATCCCCCTTAAATTTTAAGGAAAGTATAATTTTAAAGGCTGGCCAAACTTATGTAATCCTTATATTTATTTTCGCATTTTTAAATAAATAACCACAAAATCTATGATTTTTTTCGTTGTTAAACAGTAAGCTACTTTAATCCCTCCGCTTCTTCGTGTAGCATTAACATTTTAAGGCACCCAAACAAATGGTATTCCGTTAAAATTTTACAAAAATTAAAAAAAAAAACATTTGTTTTTGCTGCTGTCCCTTGTTGTTTTGCTAACGGTTTCACAAAACATCCCCATTGCGTGATAATTTGTATTTAATTGGACACAGCTGGCGCTGATGCTAATACAATGGCCACTGCTTTCGCTAACGGTCGAAGCGACAGACAGACAGAAAATCACATTTGGTGGTATTGTCACGGTGATTAAAGCAGCAAAACAGTTGGAACGAAAATCCTAACGGTTACGGGTTTTCCGAAGTACTGCAGAAGAAGAAGAAACGAAAATGTACGTGCCAAGGAATTTGAAAGTTTTGTATTTGAAAGTTTTAGGAACTCCTTCCACTCTGCTATTTTTTCTAAATTCGCATAATTATGTGTAAAGACTTTTTTGTTTTTGTTATTTCAGTGAATGCATTTTCTTCATGTTATTAAAGAGTAGTCAGTCATTAGCGCCCGAAAGTTGCAAGCTGGCGGGCATTGTAATATCACAGTGTTTTTAGGCGCTTAGTTATGTTTTGTGATTTTAAAATAGACAACTTGAAAGTGTTGACTTTTTATTAGTTTCTAAATTTCGCACAACTGCCATGTACTCACTTCTGACGAGCTACACGAAATGTATATACAGTCTACAAACCTTTTAAAATATCAGAAAGGATGGAGAAACATGATATATAAATTCGTAACTCCTCTATATACTATATCCGCCTCTATAGGAACCAAATAAGTTTAAAAAAATTTACAATTCTAAAGATAGCTCTTGTCACGAACAGTGTATAAAGCTTCTCAAGCAGAAAAAATAGTTGGGTTCCATTACCATAAAGTAGTACTTTGCTTTTGAGAAAATCTATAGTGTTGTATGGGGTCTTTATATAGGGAAAGATCTTGGGAGAGTTTATAATTGAAAAATTTTGGAGGCTTATTCTTCGGTCTTATACCTATTGATAAATCAGAGCTGCTAAAAAATAACAGATTAATAGGATAGTCCACTGTTTCTCATCTATTTTATAAGGTTCGTTGTAGATGCCTTGCAATAGCTATTATTACTTGAAACCGAAAGACAGATGATTATCGTAGGACACAATAGACCAAAGGTCGTGGTACATACCTCAACACATATCTTATCTTACCGGATGCCAATCGTTGAAGTTACCTGGAACAATGCTAATTAGAATTATCTTAACTCTCTTAGTAGATTTACGATTGGTTTCGACTATTCCGTGGATATAACGTAGTTTCTTTTTGTGATCTATGGATCGGATGAGAGCCGAAATAATATAATCACATATTTTTTATAGGTTAGGTTAGGTTATACTTGTAGGCCAATACGCCACACATAGACCAGTTTCGTCCTTTGCGATACCAGATGGAGTGCCGTCACGTTGTCCACGAGGAGTAGTCAACCTTGACGCGAATTTTAAAAGTTTTTGTGGCTTCACTTTCGATACCTCTTCCAGAAGACGTTGTCTTGACAATGCAGGGCAAGTGCACAGGAGATGCTTCATTGTTTCTAATTCACTTTGCTCCTGACATTTCCTGCAGTCATCTCGATCCGTAAGTCCCATTTTATAGGCATGTGCCGCCACCAGGTAGTGGCCAGTGAGTATTCCCACCAAACTCCTACAGTCCCTTCTGTGGAGTGACAGTTGGAGTTTGGTGTACTTCTTGTCTACCACTTTACACATGGCTTTAGCGGTTTTACACCCCGGTATATTCGTCCAACGTGTTAAGATTTTCCTTGTCATGCCCCTGTCTAGACCATCAATGCCTTTATGTCACCCAGTAGAAGTGTTCCTAGCAACTCTCTCCACCTTTAGGGCTAGCTCTGCAGCTTTCCCAATAGCAAAGTCCTCCGCTTGAAAAATACTGCAGTGGTTCGGAAGTTTAAAAGGCTACCTTACACCTAACTACGGACAGTATATTCCCGCACCTACCCCGTCCTCCATTTTCGAACCATCCGTGTAGATATTCAGTGTGCTGCGTGAGGTTATTATTCTCTTACCCCAGCCGTCTTTTTCCAGGTACGCTCGGAACCTTCTTTTCCAGTTTACAACACTGGTCAAGTAGTCGGTACTTGCCAAACCGCCCTTACCCACCGAGCTATGCCCAAAAGTTCTATACGTAAATTCTCCTCCCGCCAGTAGTCGCAAGAGCTGCCGTAGGGGTGGTTCTTAGATTTTTATATACTCTTTGGAGATATTTCTCGTTCAATATAGCCAGGTTTCACACCTTTCCACATATTCAGTGTAGCCAAGTTACATACCCCTCAATATATCAAGAATTTTCTCTGACTTTCATGCCATTATTTCATACATATTGGTTCTGAATCATAAAAATGTACTTTAAGCTATATTATATTACCGTTATTTACAAATTAATTGTCAAAAATCGCCATTTCAGCCATTTTGGTTAGACAATTAAAAACAACTACAAATATTT
This sequence comes from Zeugodacus tau, assembly GCA_031772095.1. Taxonomy (NCBI): domain Eukaryota; kingdom Metazoa; phylum Arthropoda; class Insecta; order Diptera; family Tephritidae; genus Zeugodacus; species Zeugodacus tau. The sequence continues at coordinate 57,759,115 of CM062653.1, read as the reverse complement.
TTCAATAACGTCCATTCAAAATTATGCGGTATTTTAATACTCTTCCAAATGTGAACGCACTAAATAGTTGCAATAAAATAATATATTGAAATAAACGGAAATTGCCAACTAATTTAAGTGCAAATTTCGGAAAATATAATTTATTATTACTAAACAAATGTGAGAAAAACCCGAATTTGTATTGTAAATGAATCTGCCGCCATTTGATTAGCATAAACAAATGATGATTCGATTGAATACGTGTATATTTCATTGCCAACAGAGTATAAATAGAAAATTAATTTCCAATTTTTATGTCTACAATGAAATGAATTTGCAGCTTTGAAATATCCAATCAAATTCATATTTGCATTTATTACATATATTTACATTAAAATTATTCAAATAGACAATGGTATTGAAAAAATAAATATATTGTGGCAGTGAAACTGTGTAATAGCTACAAAGTAAATAGAAAAGTGTGGCAACTTAATGAAATTGTGATAAAAATAATTTGTAATATTATATTCAAGATTTTACTAAACATTTTACAAAGCTAGAAATCAATATGGGGATGAATGAGGTGTACTAGAAGTGTATTCAGTGTTACAAACAAAAAGAATTTTTAGGATAGGCTTTGAACAGAAAATTACATAGCTTCGATAGGCTTCTAACGAAATGTTTGCTCAACAAGAATTTATCACTCCATTTGATTTCTTTGATAATCATACCATCAGACTTAAGTATACTTCATCGATAAAAGTATTTTTGCTAACATTGATTTATAACAAAGAAAATCAGCACAAATGTTCACTATTATTTGTACCTATTAGTCAAAATATAGTGATTTCGAAATAAGGAGAGGCCTTAGAGATCACGCCTTTGCTGTAGTCCTTAAAATTTCACAAGTTTAACGAACTTAGGCAGCGGCTCTTAGACCGCAAACTATTATAACAAAAATCTAAGACCTCTTCATATGAATATAATTATATATAGAGTAATCGTCGTCGTGGTTTAATAGTTAGTGATAGACACTGTCACCATGCAATAACCTGGATTTAACGCTAATTCCGATCAACGGAAAGTTGAAAAATAATGAAGTATACATCCGACATCTTGGATTCCAATCATGAATTTCGTGAGGACTATAAGCTTTGGAAATATTGACAATTATAGCCTTTTCGCACAGCTAATTTAATGTAATACATTAAGATTATAAGTGAGAAGTCAGATTTTACCTTTCGCACAGCCGGCTACTCGATTAACGATCTGCTGGTTTTACCAAGAACCTCAACTATTATTTCCAGGGACATCTACGGTAGAGTTTGTTTTGTATGGCAAATTGATCTCAATCAGCGCATTAATAGACTTTTTACACATGAGCTAATTAATAAATTAACCGGCCTCTGCTCGATTAAAACGCTTATTAAGATCGATTTACCATACAAAATAAAAATCTGCATTAATTTTTAATTGAATTTTAAGCGACTTGAAAATCAAATGCAACTCTGCGACAAAAGCGTACGATATACGTTCTTTGTCTATGATTGGCTGAAATTTTTTATAAAATATAGATGTCGCTGCTAAAAGTATCAATCAGCTGATGAAACTTACCAACTTCTTATGCAAAAATAAAAATGAATAACAGCTGATGGGTTATCGAGTAGCCGGCAGTGTTAATGGCAAAAAAGGGTTTCTCAATAAAAATTTAAATTGATCAATTAATTTGGGTGTCTAAAAACGCTATAGTCGAGCAAAGGCCGGTTAACTGATCAATTACCTCCAGTGCGATAATGCTTAATTTAATTTAATCTATATAAATTTATTGAAATATTTGAGGTGCAGAATAGGGTAAAAAAATGTTTAAGGAAAAACAAAAAAAATGTTAACTTCGGCTGTACCGAAGCTAATATACCCTTCACAGGTGCATTTCTTTTAGTAACTATAAATCTAAAGACGTAAGAAAAAGTAAGTAAAAAAAAGAAAACATTTTACTAATTCTTTTTAGCCGGGTTGTTTGCTAGAAACATTAAGGTTATATAGTTAACCGATCTGAACAATTTCTTCGGAGATTATATTATTACCTTAAGCAGTAATCCATGTCAAATTTCGTGAAGATACCACGTCAAATGCGAAAATTTTCCATACAAGCCCTTGATTCCGATCGTTCGGTTTGTATGGCAGCTATATGCTATAGTGAACCGATCTGAACAATTCTTTCAGAGATTAAATTATTTCTATGAGCAATAACTCACACCAAATTTCGTGAAGATATGTAGTAAAATGCGGAAGTTTTCAATACAAGCCCTTGATTCCGATCGTTCAGTTTGTATGGCAGCTATATGATATAGTGGTCCAATATCGGCAGTCCGACAAATGAGCAGCTTCTTGAAGAGAAAATAACATCTGCAAAATTTGAAAATGATATCTTAAAAGCTGAAGGACTAGTTCGTATATATACATACGGACAGACAGACGGACATAGCTAAAGCGACTCAGTTCAACATACTGATAATTTATATATATACTTTAGAGGGCCTCCGACGCTTCCTTCTGGGTGTTACAAACTTCCTGACAAACTTAATATACCCTGTTCAGGGTATAAATATTAAATTTTAATCGATCAATTAGGTTGTTGGAATTTGCAGGAATCTAACTTGGACTAGCTGTCACATCAAGATATACTTCAAAACTGATACCCATCGATTTTTACCTCTTCTCAAAGCGAATGAAAATGCTCCTGAGAAGAAACATGACTCGAAAATGATAGTCGTTGAGAGTGGGGCCTATTTTGTCAACGAGTTTGGAGAAAACCTTCAAATACTTTTAGACATCTGGTATTCAAGAGTAAATAAAACGCATATAATTTAAAGTTATGCCCAAGAATTTAGCTTTATTCGTAAGCATAGGGCTTGCAGTTGTGTTTTAAAAATGATTTCGGGCAAGTGAATGCCGTGATTCCTGCCAAGAGGACCGATTTGCGACCACATTTGCAACAATTGGGGCCTTGTGTCAGCAATAAACATTGTTCTGGAATACTAATCAAGTAACAACTGTTTAATAGTGCAACTCTGAGAAAAGTACTGACTCATTTAAAACCACTAGTCTAACAAAACACCCGTTGCATGACTAACTTTTGACACTTAAACGATATCTAGTCAACACCTTTTTCCATTTATCCAAAATTATTTTAATGTCATTGTATTGAGAAAACTTAATCCAGATAGAGTTAAGCACCCAACAAAAACTAAAGCAAAATGTCAAAATGTTTTCAATTCAGCGTAATCACACTGTACTTACAGATAAATATACATACATACATATATACTCAACGCCATCTTTTTCGCTTAACTAACACATTGAATTCAATTTGGAACAAAGCAAGAAAATCAGCAAAAATCAACGAACAATGAACGGGCCAACGAAATGCCAGACATTAGTGCGCCAATTTTCCATTTCATTCCACAGTTGAAATTTCGTTTACACATTTTAGGTTACAATTTAGACGCTAATGATAATTGACATGCCAGCAAATTACAATTCATAGCGTATAACTGACGACGACGCAGCGAAGCGCAAAAGAACAAAACAAAAAAGCTCTGTGAAAAGCTTGTTAGACAACAACAGAGATCACATGCTGAGTGAGCGGCGGGACGGAGCGCGTGGGTGGGTGGCTTTAATGTGATATTGTGACTGATGCTGCTGGACTTTGAAGTTGTTGACATTCACGAAGAGCAATTGTTGTTGTTGTTTTCGTTACAATTGTCGCTGCTCAAAGTGAATGGTCGCAGCACTCAGAGTTGTAGTTAAACAGTTATATGCTATAGTGGGTGGCTGTGTTGGGTTATAAGCTTGAAGGAATTGTGCTGAAGAGCTATGAAAGCTTAAAAGAACGGCGTTAAAGCTTTATATATTTTTATACCCTGAACAGACAGGGTATATTAAGTTTGTCACGATGTTTGTAACACGCAGAAGGAAGCGTCGGAGACCCTATAAAGTATATATATAAATGATCAGTATGTTGAGCTGAGTCGATTTAGCCATGTCCGTCTGTCTGTCCGTCTGTATATATACGAACTAGTCCTTCAGTTTTTAAGATATCGTTTTGAAATTTTGCAGTTGTTATTTTCTCTTCAAGAAGCTGCTCATTTGTCGGAACTGCCGTTATCGGACCATTATATCATATAGCCGCCATACAAACTGAACGATCGGAATCAAGGGCTTGTATGGAAAACTTCCGCATTTTACTACATATCTTCACGAAATTTGGTGTGAGTTACTGCTCATAGAAATAATTGTATCTCCGAAAAAATTGTTGAGATCGATTCACTATATCATATAGCTGCCATACAAACTGAACGATCGGAATCAAGGGCTTGTATGGAAAACTTCCGCATTTTACTACATATCTTAAGGAAATTCGGTGTGAGTTATTGCTCATAGAAATAATTTAATCTCCGAAAAAATTGTTCAGATCGGTTCACTATAGCATATAGCTGCCATACAAACTGAACGATCGGAATCAAGGGCTTGTATGGAAAATTTTCGCATTTTACTACATATCTTCACGAAATTTGGTGTGAGTTATTGCTCATAGAAATAATTTAATCTCCGAAAAAATTGTTCAGCTCGGTTCACTATACCATATAGCTGCCATACAAACTGAACGATCGGAATCAAGGGCTTGTATGGAAAATTTTCGCATTTTACTACATATCTTCACGGAATTTGGTGTGAGTTATTGTTTATAGAAATAATTTAATCTCCGAAGAAATTGTTCAGATCGGTGCACTATAACATATAGCTGCCATACAAACCGAACGATCGGAATCAATGGCTTGTATGGAAAATTTTCGCATTTGACGTGGTTTCTTCACGAAATTTGACATGGATTACCCGCTAAAAAGAATTAGTAAAATGTTTTCTTTTTTTTTTTATTACTTTTTCATACGTCTTTAGATTTGCTTAAACACATAGTTACTAAAAGAAAAAGCTTCGGTACAGCCGAAGTTAACGTTTTTCAGTTGAGAAGCATAAAATTTTATGTGTTATCTATATGTAAAATATAACGGTTCATCGCATTTATTCACATAAATATGTGGTTTGCAAACATAATTGATTTTATTGGCAGTGAAAGCCAACAACAACAACAATAAAAGTGATATATGACACTATACAATCGAAACAACAACAACAACAATGAAAACTATATATGTTCAACGTTGACATTTAACATAATTAAACAAGATTAAATGCAATCAAGTACAAAACAACAGCATGTGAATAATCCAACAGACAGCTATTGTGTCAATAACGGTACACATATATATGTAGATATATACAAGCTGCAAGACATACATATGTATATATCATGTTTTGTCGTTGTAGCACAATTGAAATTGAAATGAAAGGACATTTGCTGATAATTGATTTTTCGATGAAGTCAAGCATGTTATAGGTTTGTCACAAATCGTGATTGTCCAGTGAAAGAGCAGAGAGGCTTATATATATACGAACACACATTTGTGTGTAGTACATATATGTAGATATGTATAAGTACGTATCTACCATTTGTACAAAGCAAAATTTCTCGATAGTTATAAGCATTTCAAAGCTCATTGGGGGGGAGGTAGTGCAATGCTTGCAATGGATTTGTAAATTTGTGGTTAGTGTGCATACATACATACATATATACAAACATACATGTAATAACGGCACATAACTGTAGTCCCAAGTCTAGGCAATTATGTGGTATTAATTTCCTTTGTAGTGGTTATCACAGTCACAGTCACAGCAGTGAGCCATCGAATTTCACTAAACAGCTTTTAAAAGAGTTTAAATCAAGGGAGGAATGTTTTAGAAAATAGTAATTCATGCAATACAATTTTTTTTTAATATAAAATGTTAATTTTATTGTAAATAAACCCATTTCCTTTACGAATTCATTCTACCGAATTTAGATAAAATTGTTTTTATTGAATTTTTATTAAAATTTCCCTAAATAGGAGGGGCATTTCATTTTAATCTCGAGTTAGTTTTAATTCAACTATTTTTAAATTGTCTCAAAGTCTTCAAGGTTTCTTTAGTGTTAATCTCTTTTCACCGATTCATATCGTCCAACAAATCTTTAGTTTTGGTATATATAATGTTTTCAGAACAAAAACAGATGAACTTATCGTTATTCATAAGGTATAACTTCCCATCGTCACATTGTGACTGAATAAAACTCACTTCAGAAGGTAAACAACAGTTCTGAAATATATCGGGGTGTGGTTGCTTTCTGCAACCCTTTCCTTAGCATAATTTCTTTGATAAAATCTAAGTTCCAAGATTCTCCTCTCAGTATAGGATTGCTTTTATTCATAATTTAGTATAAGCTATGGAGCTTGAGATATAGAACACTTCATCACAGACGTTCCGCACTAAATTTTTCACATTGTCTCATAGAATTATATTTAACATTTTCTTCCTTTTCGATGTTAAAAATTCCAGGAGAATAGTTCTCAAAAGGGAATTCTAATAGGTTGTCAAATATCTCCTTTCCGATTTTTTTCTCTTTATTCAATGCTTTATAAATAGTGTTACAGTGATCGGATTTAGTTCAAATATGCGTCATTTCGTTCGATAATCTGTTTCCGTCTAGACACAGATCTAGCAACTCATAATACCCCCCTCGTAGCAGCCTCTTCCTTATTTGCGAAGAACTCGGACAGCCACTTTTCACAAGCCTCTTTTGAGTTCAACTTTACACCACCAAGGGTGTTCGCCATAGACAGGAACAGGTGGTAATCACTTGGCGCTATGTCTGTGCTATGTGGTGGATGCGATAAAACCTCACATCCGAGCTCCAGTAGCTTCTGACGAGTCATTAACGAAGTGTGTGGACTGGCGTTGTCCTGGTGGAACACTGCACCCTTCCTGTTGGCCAATTCTGGACGCTTCTGGTCGATCGCCTGCTTCATGCGGTCCAGGTCTTCCCCGTACATGGTAAAATTAATCGTCTGGCCATATGGGAGCAGCCATAGTGGATGATTCCCTTCCAATCCCACCAAACACTCGGCAAAACCTTCCTGGCCAACACTGTTTGCGACGATTCATCGCCCTTCCACCACGACCGTTTTCGCTTGATATTATCGTATGTGATCCATTTTTCGTCGCCAGTCACCATCCGCTTCAAAAATGGGTCGATTTCGTTCCAATTCAACAGGCGTGGATTCGGTCCAGAATGTTTTTTTGCGTCAAATCATGCACCCAAACATCAAACTTCTTTGCGTATCCAGCCTTCTGCAGATGGTTTAAAATGGTTTGGTGACTAACTCCCATCTCCTGGGCGATGTCACGAGATGCCACATGCTGGTCTAACTCGATGTTTTCCATGATATGAACGGTATTCGTCGTCACATGTCTTCCGCCGCCTGTCCACAAACCATTCCTCCGCAGTTCGAAGTGACAGAGTACCATCCCCCAAAACACCATTAATCTCACGGAACGTTTCTCTAGCGGATTTGCCTTTAACGAAGGCAAAAATTATGAAAACTTATGCAAAAATTTCGGGTCAGTTTGACCCAACGTCATTATAGCCTGGTTAAGATAAATTGTATTTCTTTAAAGGTTCTTTTCTCTTCATATGCCAGTCCTCAGTACCCTTTGCTCACTGAGTTACACTAACACCACTAAGCAAATTTAATTTTGTACCAATTGGCAGCGATGTTTGAAGCAACCAACAAGCGGCCAACGGAGTGGCATTAACTATGTGATTACAATTCACTTTTATGTCTGTCCATGCAAATGGCAGAGTGCGACAAACTGGCCACTCTCAATAGCTATAAAGGAACATATACTCCAGTGCTTGTGTTTCGCTGCGCAGACAATTTCTCTGCTCGACTGAATGCTGCCATTATCGCAATGTCTGTCTAACTGTCTATACGGCTGCTGCCAGCGCGGTCCATTTCGTGCATTCCCAAGCAAACTTTACGTCTGTGGATTATCGCCTCACGCTCCTCTCTCACTCTGGTATTTGGTGGTGTGCGCGCGTGTTGTCCCAATAACGTTTTGTCGCGCATTGTTATTAAAAATTCGGCGCTAGAAATTTATGGGACAATGCTCTGCTCCAACGTGTTTGCGGGAGTGTTATGTGACGGCGTTTGCTTCAAATTGCGGCGCTCTCTGCTGCTCTTTATCGTGGAGTTGTGCAAATTTGTATTCAATTTCAATTTGTGTTGTCCTGATGCTGTTGATTGACTTTAAATAGATTGATGTTGGCGTCAATTGAAATGAAAATAGCGGCGATAAAGTAGAATGGCAATTGATATGTGAGCATGAAAATATCAGAATTGAGTAATTTGAGCTCTATCGCTCTCGAACGAAACTGTAATCAAATCTATTAGCTGGATAACTAAAGGTACTTCAAAAAGGTGCATACGGTATAAAACTTATTTAATAAATCTGATGAGAATCACAAAATGAAAGCTTAACAAATCGGGCTAGTTATATTCCAATCGGTACCAAAAATCGAGTGTACCGATTTTATGATCCCCCAGTTGTTGTTGTTGGCCTCAATTATTTCTTTGTTAGATGATATAAGATTCGTGGGATTGCCTAATTAATTAAAAAAAAAATCTTCAAATCTGATTTTTATTTTTTTTGAATTCAAATATGGTGGCAACTCTGTTCCAATTTTTGTTTAATTTTTTTTTTTTTGAAACACACTGTATATTAAATTAAAAAAAATTGTGTTAATTTTCAAGAAATTTGTATTTTATTTGCATAAATAATTAAAAGGTGGCAACCATTTCCAAATGTTTCACAAACGCGTTTCATTAAAATTATTAAAATGTTTCGCATGTTCGGTTTATTGCAATAATTATAAAAATTTTTTTTAGTAATTTTTATTTAACGCAATATGGCAACACCAAAAATTTTAAAATAAATAAATTAGCAAGTTTTGTTATTTTCATGCTACCATTATCTTGATTAACGATATTGACTTCTTTTTTTTTTTTAATTCTCAATATTAATTACATATGGCAACACTGTTTTTTTTTTGAGGACGAATGAGTAAAGTTTTCTTCGCTATCATTTGAGTTCATCTGATTTTCATTTCTTTCAGTTTTAATGATTTTTTTTTTCACATCCGTACCTATTCCACAAACTCACCACACCTTACGGTACTTAAGTTGACTTGCAAAACTTTAATCTAAGTATCAATTAATTTCAAATTACAGCAAAGCTCATTTAACATACATTATAAAATACAAAGAAACATAGGTAATAAAAATAAGAAGAAGAAAAAACAAAGCAAAAATGTGATTTTCACAAAAAGCGGAAAAATTCTCCTCAAGCGAATGCGAGGAGTACTCACCACACAATCAAACTTATGCAAATCACTTCCATTTAATATTCCACTTCACTTTTTTCGCCTTCTTCGTCTTCTGTGCAACCGAAGTGTAATGCTTATGCCCTACCACATACCACCAAAGCACCAAAGGGGAGGCATTACGCGAGACAGCCAGATAACAATGCGAGTTGAGTTGAGTAGTTGCGAAGAAAGCAGCGAACAAAGTGGAATGAATGCAAAACCCTATTTTCTCCAGCAATAACAACACAGCTAGCTGTGTGTTGTGATGCTATGAAAAATGCAAAATATCGCCGAGCCATTGTCGCGCAGTGCTGACCTCGGGAGACACTGCGGTCTTAACCGCTTGCTCAGGCAGCATGGAAATTTTTTGGTCAAATTATTTCACTAAAGGCGGCTCCAGCGCGGCTATTAAGCGGTGGCGAATTTCGAATATGCAGTTGAGTGAGGCGCGCGGTGCGAAGTCATAAAAAAGTGTTAAAATTAATTCTGCTTTGTATAGCGAATGAAGGGCGGCCGCCGTATGCTATATTTGTTTAAAAAAATATATGTATGGCTTTGCCAACTTTTATAGGCGAAAAAAAGTTTTGTAAAAGTTTTCGCATAGTTTGCATGAGAAAAGTTTCGGCAGCCACACAGGAGCAGCAGCAACAGCCGGTGGCATTGGCAAGCGAAACAGATTTCGAAAAAACAAAACAAATAATACCGAGAATTTGCTTATTTAAAATTTATGAAAGATTGTAGCATGCAGGGAAGTTTATATATGACTTAGGGTGGCCCTTAATTGTAGTATGACAATTTGACAAAGGATTTTTTGATTTAAAATTATATAAACATTTTTTGATCCGGTTTAGAGGCGGTCAAAATACACTTTCGTTGCCTGTGAGTGATTAGAAGATTTTATATGGATACTACAAAGTCTAGAAAGGAATCTAGTTACGTCTCCATAGGCTAATCTCTTATATTATATAGCTCTTATTCCACTCTCCAACTTTGCCTTCAAGGACATAGCCTTTTAGGAGAATGAACCTGACAAAAAATTAATTACCGAAAGAAACTCCCTAGTGTAGTCATTTCTGGAAGTTTTTTAGAAACTACACTCAATTCAAATACTATTATTTGGACATTGTAAGACGTCGATTATATAACTAGCAAAAAATAATGCCGCTAGGTGGCGCTGTAATCAAAAGTTTTTAAAAACTCATTTATACGCGGTCTTGTCAGCATTTCGGACAAATAAATATGAAGGAACCACTCGCGTAATATTTCTACTGCGGAACTCAGGCAACTCGCCGTAAAAATAGTTTGAGATCCCTTATATGGTATAACTGACCAACCGTAGTTTCAATGAAGTTTTCTTCAAGGCAGATGTTTGCCTTTTTTTCTAGATTTTCGAAAAAAAATGTTGGTCTTAAAAAATCGAAAATTTTTGAAAAAATAAAAAGCTTCGATCAGGCCCAGGATTATTATGTATTCTAAGAGTTATAAAAATTTCATTAACATCTATTGAACATTAAAGTTTCACGCAAGCGTTTTGGAGTGCAGGAGCGCTCTTTGTTATTTGTCGAATAACTCGAAAAGTAATTATCGGATTAACTTCAAATTACCTAAACCTTTAACGTGTGGAGTTTTCATAAATCGTTTCGAGCAGCATTTCTGCTTAACCTTAAAATTTTGATGCTAACGATGTTCTGTATTTCAACAAGAGATGGTTTGGTATATTATTAAGGTATATGATTTTACTGCACGACATTCAATATCATATCTAGGAATCTTTCGTCGAAACGTGTTTTAAAGTTACTGAGGAAAATTCTTCTAATGTTGTAAACGTACGTAAATTTGGAGACCTTATAGAAAGTAACAATCAAAACCTTCCAATTAGCATCACATATTGTTTGTTTCGACAGATAAACCAAGTAAATTGTCTAACGTTGTGAAATTCCATGTATCATTCATTGAGAGGAGTATTCGAATATGTTTTCAAGCAGAGTCTTTATATAACCTTAGAGTTTTTATGACAACGATGTGATGTACAATATCAACAAGGAATTACTCCTACTTAGTTTATTATCAAGATATTTGATTGGCCGAAATTTTATTTCTAAAGCTGTTAACCGATAGATGTCACTTCAGCTGTTTGGAAAAGTCCATTTTAGGAACCGTCCTTTATTGAAACCTTTCATTATTTGAAAAAAATTTAATATACATATATCCGACTAAATAGAATATCAAACTTTAGTGATATGAATGTTGGGAACTTTGCCTTGGCTTTATCAAATAATCACAGTAATGACTCGAAATATCTGTTATTAGAAATGATTTTAAGAAGCCCGAAAAAATTGTATAATAATTACTGAGTACATTTCAAGATTATAGCATTTTCGCACAGCCAAATTAATTGATCAATTAAAATTTTAATTGAGAAACGAGTTTTTGCCCTTCGCACTGCCGACTACTCGATAATCGATCAGCTGTTATATATTTTTTGCTCTTCCTGGAAGGAATTGATAAGTTTCAACTATTTGATTGCTATTTTCTCAATAGCCACAACCGTTACTTCCAGCAGCGACGTCTACCGTCGAGTAGTTTTACTTACAAATCTGTTCTTTATCGCAGAGTTGAATTTCATTTTTGACTCGATTAAAATTCGATCAAAAATTAATGTAGAAAAATGAGATTTTTAGTTTGTTTAGTAAATCGATCTTAATTAGCGCTTTAATCGAGCAAAGTCCGGTTAATTGACCAATTAGCTCGTGTGCGAAAAGGCTATTAAATTGTTTACTATTAGATCACAAGCAGCAAAATTTTCTTCAGACAAACTTTTTGAAAAACTGAAAGGCTTTTAGACATGAGATCGCTGATGGTTGGAGCTCCAATACATTAAGAAAAAAATGTTTGTAAATCACGTTTTAGCTAATTAGCGATAACTACATACTGCTTTGACCTACGTTTACTACCCAACTGTTCACATAAAAATGTTTGTTTGCCAAATATCCGCTAAATTTTAAGTCAACGCTGTGATATTATTATTTTTGCTTTACTTTTTATGTTCTTATTTTTATTGTTTTGGTTAGTTCTTTTTTTGCTGCCAACTTTCGAACTCATTACGAGACTTCAAAAAGCTCACAAAAGTGCGATCGCATTTCCAGGTACCTTTCCTCTTTCCTCTACCATCAAATAGTCAAAACTTTCTCATATCATAAGCCTAACTCAAAGGCTTTATGGTTGTTATTATTGTTGTTCTTATGGAATAGTCGTGTGCCAAGCAAGAAGTAGCTTGGCACCGGAAGCGTCGGTGGTAAAAGCACTGACTGACAGCTGCGAAGAGGTGGAGTGAGGGTGATAAAGGCTATGAAGGTAGTAAACTAGCGGAAACGGAAGTTGAAGCACATGAAAAGGATTTCTGCTCGTTACACGAATTCGCAAAACGAAATCAGCAACTCGAACTGGAAAATCAGAAGCGGTGAGTTGCAGAGGGAGGAATAACAGTATATATATATATTATAAAGGTAAATGTCAGGTTGGCTTGTAAGAGTTCACGTGGGTGTGCCTGCCGTTAACTGCCTGCCTGTCTGCCAACCTGACTGCCACTGTCTGCTGTTTGCTGCGTTGTTCTGCGTTGCTGCACGCGCGCTCACTATTTTCGTAACAATTGCAATTACACCGGTAACAATGACATTTGCGCAAAGTTGATGACTTGAGAGAAATTGCAAAAGAGTTGGATGACGAGGGGAGGGGAGGGGAGGGAATTTATCAGGAATAAGAAAAGCATATAAAAATGTCGACTTCACGCACAGCAATCGTGTTGAAAGGTTTGCTGAAGTCAGCTTTCAGCACAAAGGACTCTGTGCTACTACCAACAACAACAAAAACAACTTGTATGACAGCAGACACTCGTGGAACTGAAGTGGGTGGAGTCGCTTACGCTTTACGTCGCGACGTAACGCAGCAGCAGCACCTGATTATGAAAAGTTAAATGCAATCAACTCGTCTCACAACTCTCAACGCAACTCAACTCAACGCTCAGCTCAGGCTCAAACTGAACTTGACTCATGTTGTTGGCAGTCGGCTCAGCGCCATTAATGGGCGCAGTCAGCGCGCTAAAGTTCAAAAATGGCTATAAAGTTAAATTAAATTTGATTTTCCTGTGAGCAGCGTAAGCAAACTTTGACACTTTGCTTTACGGCCATTCGCCGAAATTTGCAAATTTTCATGGAGCGCTTTTTTTGCTTTATTTTTAAAGACGAGGGGTGCGTGTTTTTTGTAAATGATATGTTTTATGGCGTAATTTTCTGTGTTTTCTGTCTACTTAAATTGCTAGACATAACGTTATAAAAACAAATTGTGTCAAAATGAGGCAGAGAACAAGCGGAATTAAATGATTGAAGTCGGCAAATGAAGCATACCTTTAGGGGCGGCGAAAATAAGACTTGTTTGTATGGAATTTGAGAGGTCATATGGATTTTCTGGCGTTTAAGATCTATTTTACAGTTGTTTTTATCTACTCCATTTTACATTGTAGCTTCATACAAGCGTTAACCGTCCTCGTGTGAGAGACCGTTACATGGAAGATGGTTTAAATATACATCTAAGCACGCCTATTTTTTGTATAAAACTTTTTGGTAACAGTAATGTTAGGGTCAACCTAAATTTGGTAAAAAAAACTCATGTTTTCAGGAAGCTATTTTCACAAAATTATAATCGTTATATGACAGCTGTATTAAGTTTTCATCTGACCACGCCCATTTTTAAACATGATAATGTTGTGTTAAAAATACTCGAGGGATTCAAATTTCGACGGATTATATCAATATTTGGAGATACCAGCCGCTAAAAAGCAAAAATGTTATATGACAGCTGGATTAAGTTTTCATCTGACTACCCCCATTTTTAAACACAATAATGTTATGTTAAAAATACTCGAGGGATTCAAATTTCATGTGATTAGATCAATATTTGGAGATACTGGCCGCTAAAAAGAAAGTCGTTGTATGACAGCTAGTTTAAGTTTTCATTTGATCACGCCAATTTTTGGAATAGTGGTTAAGATTAATAAAAAAAGTTCTGATACTGAATTTCAGTGTAATAACGTTAAATTTGTCGATACTAGCGCCTAAAAAATTAAACCGTTATATGGTAGCTGGGCGTAATTGTCATCAGACCATGCCCATTTTTAGACATAATAATGTTATGTTAAAATGACTCGAGGGATTCAAATTTGAACTGTTTACCACCATATTTACGAATACTGGCAGTCAAAAAATAAAATCGTTATATGACAGATAGGTTAAGTTTTCAGCAGATCACGCCAATTTTTGGAGGCAGTAAAAAAATTAAGAAGAGATGTAATACCCTTAAAGATGTCGATACCAGCACTTAAAAAATAAAACCGTTATATGGTAGCTGGGCATAATTTTCATCAGACCATGCCCATTTTTAGACCCAATAATATTATGTTAAAAAGCCTCGAGGGATTTAAATTTCAGCTTAATAGCTTAACAGATAGTGCTCCTAGCCCCAAATAAAAAAACCCCGTTATATGGCAGGTGAACTTAGTTTACACTAGATCGCGCCCATTTTTTGACAGAAATTCAGGACGGTTCCAAAATTTGTGGAAACAATTTTGTAAGCAAATAATTGAATCCCTTTGTCAGCTAATACTCTCAAATCCCTTTCAAAATGTTCCAATTTCGCTTACTTTTCTTCTAAAATCCTCAACAGTTCATCAAAAATGTAGCTTTTTAAGAAAAAATAATCTATTGCATAATAGTCATGTGTAATTTACGCATCCCTTTCCGAAGCTTTTTCCATTTGAACTTTTACACTTAACTCCTAAAGGAAATAAAAAAAACAACAACAACAAAACTGAATGTCAACATACGAAAGGTCTACTTTATTTGCAGCTTTCTCAATTGGTCTAAGCTAGCAAAGTCATAAAAAATTCAAACACACTCACACAAAGAAAAGCCACTTCAAAAACGAGACGAAAACTGGAAGTTGATGAAATACGAATGAGTAGTTTGGGTGGTGATTTCAACTTTTTATTAGCAAAAAAAAAATAAAAAAAAAATACATTTTCTATTGAGTTTTTTGCACTCCTATTACTTACACACATGCCAGCAAGCACAAAGGCAATATTACACACGCGATTTTTTTCTTCTCTCTTTCTCTCTCTATTTGGTATCAAAAGCGTGCACCGTGGCGTATAAGTAACCTCATACTGACTAGCTGCGTTGGTTGGTTGGTTGAAGCTGAATATACTGTGTATACTACAACAAAAATGCTTGAGCTAATGAAAATTTTCGAAATGAAAGTTTTCGCACCGCGTGGTTTTTTGTTGTTGTTGTTGTTGTTATTGCAGCTCCACTAATTTCACCTCTCAAATTGCATGCATGCGTCTACTTACTAAAGTCAATGCATGCAGTGTAATTAAATTCAATTTATCACCCATCTGTTTTATAATTAGTGAATTTTACTGCACAACCACAAACATCAATAAATGTCACTGACGATTTGTTGGCGTGATATCTCTCTCTCATTTGTTTTTTTTTTGTTGTTTGTTGTATACTCATTTGAATAACTAATAATATATGAGTAAATAAAGTGCTGCTGAAAATGGCGTACAGCAGTATTTAATGAAATTACAGTTTTAATGTGGCTTTATTCACATTTATTGAATTAATTAATATTTCTAATATTAATAGCTTGTGTGTTTATTATTTTGTTGTATTTTTCAATAAATTAATTTCGATATAATTGAATTTTAATATAATATTGTTTGCCGTTTAAGGTGTGTGTTTGTTATTAGTGAAACTAATGCTGTTAGAATTGCTAAATTAAGCCTTTTTTGCATTTGTTTAATATATAGTCGATATTGATTTTAAAAATCATTTTCAAAAATGTTTAGAAGCTTTGAAGCTTTCAGTTTCACTTTCTGGTGAACAGCCTCAAGCTACTAACCTTTGGTAATTTTTAAATATTATTTCGAAGTTCACTTAACACGACTTTAATTCTTAAAACTCAATTTCGATTCTAAATAAGGTCTCAGTTGTCAACATCACTTCAAAAGCCTTGTCAACAATCCAAGCAAAGTTGCTTTAATTTTCCCTATACTTATATACCAAGATTTCAAAAATCATATTGAACAATAAAATATATAAATCACATAATAAAAAAATCAGCAAATATTCTTCGAAATGCTCCCTCAATCATTAATTTTCCATTAATCATTAAAATATTTTTTCTTCCTCACAGATATCTGATGATGATCGAATGAGCTTAACTACAGCCGTATCTGATGAAGATGATGGCGAGAGTGTCATGGCGTCACCATATAAAGCAAAGGCAACTGGAACTGCTGCTTCCTCATTCAATTGTACTGGCGCTGTACGCAAAGCCGGGTGAGTTACTAATGAAAAGTCAATTATTTGCATTACAACTCGGAATAGATATGTTCAATATGTCTTCAAAATGTTAAATTAGTAATAATAAAATACTAATAGCCTTTTCGCACAGAGGTTTATTGATTAATTAACCATCCATTGCTCGAGTAAAGCGCTAATTCAGATTGATTTTCCATCCAAAGAAAAATTAACACATTACATTAGTTTTAAGTCGAATACAAATCGAGTTTGTTGTCCACTCAATTATAACATTATAGCCTTTTCACACAGGAACTAATTGATCAATAAACCGACCTCTGCTCGATTAAGGCGCTGTTTTACACCGATTTACCGTCGAAAGAAAAATTTTATTTTACTACATTAATTTTTAATCGAATACAAATCGAGTTGAAACTGGAATGCAACTCTGCGGGTTGTTGTCCACGCTATAAATTTAACTTTGTTTACTGATAAAATAGCAATTAGCTAATGAGGCTTACCAACTTCTTATGAACAGCAAAATAACTGTATTACAACTAATCGATTGTTAATTGAATAAGCGGCTGTGCGAAAGAAAAAAATTGTTTTCTCAATTATAATATTAAAGTCATAAATTAATTTGGCAGTACGAAAAGGCTATAACAGCCTTTTTACGCAGGAGCTAATTGATCAATTAACCCGCCTCAGCTTGATTAAAACGCTGATTAAGATCGATTTACAATACATATTAAAATCTCAAATTATTTTAAATTGAATTTAAATCGACTTGTCGCTACTCTGGGACAAAGACCGTATTTGTAATTATATATACTTTCTTTGTCTGCGAGTTGGATACACGACGGTAGATGTCGCTGCTTAAAATTGATGAAACCTACCAAATTCTTATGAAAAGCAAAAACAAAAATGTATAACAGCTGATCGGTTCTCGAGTAGCCGACAGTGTGAATGCAATAAACTGATTTTCAATCAAAATTTTAATTGATCAATTAATTTTGCTGTGTGAAAAAAATATTGCCAACTTTTTATGAACAGCCACAACAAAAATAAATATCACCTGATCGCTAATTGGGTAATGGGCTGTGTGAAAGGCAAAAACTGGTTTCTCAATTATAATGTAATTAATGTAATAAATTAGTTTGGCTGTACGAAAAACCTATAAAGCTTGTCGCCATACTAATTGAACTTATATAAATTTGGTATGTGTCTTTGCTATATCTGATTTTTGAATCAGAGTTTCAAACCCACATTCACAATAGTGGATTAAAATTTCAAAAAATTCTTACAAAATTATATTTTCAAAGAAAGTACCGCCCCTAGTGGTGAAAAAATTTATTTTGGTTTACTTAACCTTATCAAAGCTAACACTAACAATAAAAATAATTATATATATATATATATATATATATAAATATAAACATATTATTTTAGAAAAATAAATTTCTTAAGAAATTTTAAATTTATTTCAAAACTATGCATTTTTTAAATTTACAACTTCGCTATCTTTAAACTAAACCAAATAATTTTCAAATTTAAAATTTCCTGCAAATTTCAGTTTCTTATCGGTGAAAAAATGGCTACTACGCAAAAAGCATCAAATCGAATTGGCACGCAAACGTGGCTGGAAAGGCTATTGGGTATGCCTCAAAGGCACCACACTACTCTTCTATCCATGCGATTCACGTGAGGGACGTAGCGTCGAAGCGGCACCAAAGCATTTAATTATTGTTGATGGTGCGATTATGCAACCAATACCGGAGCATCCCAAACGTGATTATATATTCTGTTTGAGTACAGCATTCGGTGATGCGTATCTATTCCAGGCGCCATGTCAGGTGAGTGCATTTCAAAAAGGGAATATGTATCCGCATAATATCTATATATTCATAGAAGTGTATATTTGTGTTTATCTATGGCAAGCCAGCAAGTCTACAACGGTTCAACCATTGCTAACCAATGCATAAGACACGCGTTGAGCAGTATTATCCATTAGAGATATTGCTTTCACTATCACTATTAACGATGGCTTCGCTATCTAGCTAGCTAAATCAGTCATATTATATTACATATGTATCGCTTTTATGTATTAAAGCTGGTTGGAACATATGTATATATTTACATAAAACTTAAAGTAGATTAAGTCAGTCAGTCGCAAGTTTCCCGGTATGGTGTTTAATGGAGTAACTTAAAGTACAAATACTAGTAATATATTTGTTATACGCATGTAATCGATACCGCGTGTTTTATTTGTTGCTTATAAATGCTATTCTTTCGTAATCTTTTCATTTGAAATATTTATGTATAAATTAAAAAGAAAATTAACCAGAAAACGTTGCCTACATTTAGGATCAATATCATATTTTAGCTAAGTCGCACTCAATACATATATTTTTGGTAGAATATTTATAAATCAATGTCAACAGTAAGAAATGAACGGTTTCTAAAGTCAGCAAAAAAAAAAACAAAGTCAACAAAACAAAACGTTGCCTACATTCAGGATCATCAACATATTTTATCCAAGTCACACTCCTTATATATATTTTTTGATGGAATATTTATAAAACAATATTAACAATAAACAAGTAAGGAAAGGCTAAGTTCGGGTGTAACCGAACATTTTATACTCTCGCAATTTATTGAAGAAATTTTATTAAGATAACGGACAAATTTACCCATAAATTCGGCATAAAGTTTAATAGAATAACGAAAATCGTCATATATAGATATGAGGGCTGAGGTAATTCCTGAACCGATTTCATTCAATTTCACCAGCAAGGTACACTATATCCAATACTGGGAGCTAGGAGATGTTGTGACCCGATTTTAATAATTTTAGGAACAGAGACACACTATTGGAAGAAAACAATTTCCTCTGAATTACATTAAATTAGTTGAGAGATTTACCCATATTTTGGGTTAAAATTTAACCTTAGGCGCTGAGTTCAACATGTTCGATTTCTGGGGCCTTGAAAAGTTATAGTCCGTTTTCGACAATTTTTTCACAAGTGATGCCACAGATCATATACTGTATTTGTGTAAAGTTTTATTTCGCTATCATCATTGGTTCCTAATGTATATATTATAAAGTGAAGGATTCAGATGGAATT
This sequence comes from Zeugodacus tau, assembly GCA_031772095.1. Lineage (NCBI taxonomy): Eukaryota > Metazoa > Arthropoda > Insecta > Diptera > Tephritidae > Zeugodacus > Zeugodacus tau. The sequence continues at coordinate 57,739,295 of CM062653.1, read as the reverse complement.
CAAAATTGAGTTATAAAGAAAGTAGTCGTGGTTGTAAACCGATTTCATCCATTTTCCACACATGTCATCAGGGTGTCAATAAAATATTATATACCGAATTTCATTGAAATCTGTCTAGTAGTTCCTGAGATATGGTTTTTGACCCATAAGTGGGCGATGCCACGCCCATTTTCCATTTTGTAAAAAGATCTGAGTGCAGCTTCCTTCTGCTATCATTTCTGTGAAATTTTGTGTTTCTGACGTTTCTCGTTAGTGAGTTAACGCACTTTTAGTCATTTTCAACCTAACCTTTGTATGGGAGGTGGGCGTGGTTATTATCCGATTTCTTTCATTTTTGGACTGTATAAGGAAACGGCTTTTCCAAAACAGTTACATTGAAATGTGCCCCTCTCTAATTCGATCCTATGTCCCAAATTTTATTTTCATAACTTTATTTATGGCTTAGTTATAGCTCTTTATGTGTTTTTGGTTATCGCCATTTTGTGGGCGTGGCAGTGGTCCGATTCCGCCCATCTTCGAACCTAACTTTCTTGTGGTGCCAAGGAACGTGTTCCAAGTTTCATTATGATATCTCAATTTTTACTCAAGTTACAACTTGCACGGACGGACAGACGGACAGACGGACAGACAGACATCCGGATTTCAAATATATTCGTCACCCTGATCACTTTGGTATATATAACCCTATATCTAACTCGTTTAGTTTTCGGACTTACAAACAACCGTTATGTGGACAAAACTATAATACTCTCTTTAGCAACTTTTGTTGCGAGAGTATAAAAACGAACGTTTCCTAACATAAGGATATAGCTTTTGGAGACCCATAAGACACCATAAAATATTAGAATCCTGCCTTTAAGCTCTCTTTTTTAAATTTTTTATTTTTTTTTTAATCTGTGCCTATTTTGAGTGCGAGTTATGAAAAAAATAACGGAATATTTTTCTCTACACAAATTTCTACAAAAAAAAATATCAGAAAAAAAAAATAAATCCAAATTCTCGGCCAAGCGCCACAAGTGCACACTCGCTCAAATCTCGCGCTCCATTCCTATTCATAGTACCATTTAATATGAATATCTCTATTGCTTGCGCCAATATTTGACAGCATTTTAGTTTCGCAGTCACGAGCGGCACGTACTTGCCTAACTGCCTTATGACCCTGCGAACAAGTACTCGCACCTACAAGCGAGCACAAGTGAGAAACTCGAAATCTCTACATTCCATTCCATTCCCAGCAAAATAGTGAAATCATCACATGACTTGAATTAAATTTCCATTACAGATTTGTGCACGAATAAAAATGAATTGAAATAAAATTAAATAGAAAATAGAAAATAGAAAGGAAAGTAGAAAATATTTCATAACAGCACAGCAACGAAATCGAAAAAATTCAAGCTAAATTTGAGCGCTTTCAGCGACATTTATGCACAACAGCGCATTCAAATCTGGTGCGTGCATTTTTTAGTATTTGCCAATATTTGTGATTTTCTCCATTTACGGATGAAACGAGAAAGTTATACACACGCACACAGCTGTGGCTACATGCACACACACACACACACATACTTGGTTTAAGTAAATATAAACATATCGGCATTTTCATATGCATATCGCTATCGGCTACGCTGCTTAGAGGCGTAAGTGAGCTGTAATATGGTATATATCTGTGTATCTAGGTATACATATGAAAATTTATTTATTGACAATTTTATTTGCATTTAAGCTGTCGCAGAGTGAAGTGCATATATTTTACCATAATTGCTAGATATATTCTAAAATATGTATTTATTTATATAATAAATTTATGCGAAATTCTAAATCATTGCTTTAGGCCTTCGTCTGTGTTTCAAAATCTCATAATTTTTGAAATTCTCAATTTTTTAAACTTCTATTCTTTTTTTAAAGAAATAAAATCTGTCTAGGTTCCATTTTATATTTTTGAAGTGAAAATATCACCATCAAAAATCGATTGACTGCATCGAAATATTGTTAAGAGAAAATTGAAATAAATAAATAAACAAGTAAGGAAGGGATACGTTCGGATGTAACCGAACATTTTATACTCTGGCAATTTATTTATTTAATTTTATTAATATAATACACAATTTGACTCGCATATTCTGCATATATATGATATAAAGTCCATTGAATGTTTGAAAAACCTAATATTAAGTATATGGGAGATAGGTGAAGTTATGACCAGATATTAGGCACGGATACATATTATTAGAAGAAACATATTCCCTCAGAATTTCTTCAAAATATCTGAGAGACCCTATATTTTCGGTAAAAAATTTGTTAAAAGCTCTGAGGTCCTCATATACGATACATAGGGTCTTGAAAACTAATGGACCGATTTCCACGATTTTTAGAAAGGCGATGCCACTCTTTAAATACAGTATTTGTGCAAAGTTCTGTTCGGATATCTTCACTAGTACTAACTTTATATATTGTAAAGTAAACTATTTAGACCGACTTCAAAGTGCTGGTATATGGGAAGTGGGCGTGGTTGTGAACCGATTTGAACTATTTTTACAACATATCATTGGGAAGCCAGAATATATTATGAACCGAATTTCATTGATATTGGTCGGATAGTTTCCGAGATATGGTTATTGTCCCATAAGTGGGCGGAACCACCCCCATTTAATATTTTGTATACCATTTTGAGTGCAGCACTTCTGTAACATCTTTATAATGAAATTTAAGTTTTCTGATGGTTTTCCTTACTGAATTAAAGCATTTTTAGTAGTTTTCAGCATAGCCTTTGTGAGGGAGGTTATAATTCGCTTTCCTCCATTTTTGGACTGTATAAAGAAATGCCTGGAAAAAACGACTGTAGAGAGTTTGGTTGATATGGCTTTAGTAGTTTACGAGATATGTAGAAAAATCTTATAGCGTTTTCTTTTCTCAAAAAAGTGTAACATTTATTCTGCCCTGTATTCGGATTTTCAAATTGTAAGTTAGATATGACCAGCATAATGGGAAGATATTTTATTGTTATTTTATCATGTAAAAAATGGAACACATTTAAAGAGGTAATGCAGCATGTGTATAATGTTGAAATATAAAAAGGCAACATTTCCATCGAGAAAAGAAAACGCTATTAATAGGGGCGATGTCACGTCCACTTTCAGAAAAAAAAAATTACAAACAAATATGGCCCTTCCGTTGTATAAAATTTCACTTTCATACCTTAATTTATGGATTAGTTATAGCTTTTTATAGGTTTTAGGTTATCGACATTTTGTGGGCGTGGCAGTGTTCGCCCATCATCGAACTTAACCTTCTTATGGTGCCAAGAAACACATGTACCAAACTTCAGCGGGGCGGGCAGACGACGGACGGACAGACAGACATCCGGATTCGAACTTTACTCGTCATATATATATCGTATATCTAAGTCGTTTAGTTTTAGGACTTACAAACAACCGTTATGTGGACAAAACTATTATACTCTCTTTAAGGAAATACCAAAAATATTTTTTTGAGAAAAATTGCCACTTATTCAAGATTTAAATAAAGTTTATTCAATAAAATATTTGATAAAATGACAACAGGAATGGAAGCTGTTTAAGAAAATGTATCAGTTATTTTCGAGTAAATTTGTGATAAATTTTGACTGGCATCTGTCAGATTCATGTACATTCTGCAATTAGAGTTCTTAAAGTTTTTTAAAGAAATATTTTGTATACGGAACTCATAGAGGAACACCTACATTCCCAGCTGAGATGGAAAAAGAAATTGTCACAGCTTTAACCGAGCGACTTTATATTCAAACCAGTTTGGAAAAGAAAGCGTTTCAACCTGTGAATTACATGGATTTTAGTTGAAACACTTTTTCTCAAAATATAATTTTCAAAAACCAAAAAAAATGCCCAGTTTACCGAATATGTTATATTTATATAGTATTTATCAAAATAAACTAGCTACTTTGCTTCTTGAATGAGCCAAAAAATCCTTAGTTAGAAAAAGTATTCGGCCAAGAAGTATTCCGCAGACCTGGTTCGTTGTTTTGACCATAACTTATTTAGTGAGGTTTCGCTGCCAATCATTGTGTTTATCAACTTTTCGTAGAGTATAAATAATTTCTAATAAATATTTCTTAGAATATTTTTCATCTCAGGATGTAATAAAGTGGACACTACCATTCTAAAATTACCTTATTAGCGAATCAATCAAAATAAAGAAGATTTCAGTCAAAAAATTCAATTCCGACGAGAAAGGAAGTGAGAGATAGGATTGAGAGAGATTGAAAGATGCTTTACAATATTTTCGCATTTCCTAAATGTTTCCTTCAACCCTCAAGACACCGTTTTAACCATCGTTTTTGGTCTTCATAAAGATTTCCGAACAATATTTTTACTGACTATATTTTACTAAAGCCTTTGTAATAATATTATTAAAGGCTCATACAGAGTTGGAATAAAAAGTTAGAGCATTTATAACAGATGCTCTTAATTCTATACTTTTGCTACTCTCGAATGTTCCAGTTCGAGCTGATTCATTGTTAAGGCTGTATTCTTTAATTATTGCATCCCTTTTATAATGGATTGAATTGATTGAAAATCACATCTCGCGAACAATTGCTCCAATTTCAAAAATATTTGGCAGATATCATTTCCTCATACATATATATATAGCTTAAACGAAATCGATTTACAATTACGTCTACTCGCCATAAAGATTTTATAAACCATCTGATTCGTCCATTTTACAATATATAAATCAACAAGTAAGGAAGGGCTAATTTCGGGTGTAACCGAACATTTTATACTCTCGCAATTTATTTATTTAACTTTATTTATATTATATAATACACAATTTGGCCCACATATTCGTCATATATATTGTATAAAGTCCATTGAAAGTTGGAAACCATAATATTAGGTTAGAAGCACCGAGGTCCTCGTGTTCGATATATGGGGCCTTAAAAACCTATTGTCCGATTTCGGCGATTTTTAGAATGGGGCTGCCACACTTTAACATAGTATTTGTGAAAAGCTCTGCACCGATATCTTCACTAGCGCTTACTTTATATATTGTAAAGTGAACGATTCAGATTGTTTTCAAAGTTCTGGTATATAGGAAGTAGGAGTGGTTGTGAAGCGATTTGGCCAATTTTCACAACATATCATTGGGATGTAAGGAAACTATTACAAACCAAGTTTCATTGAAATCGGTCGAGTAGTTCCTGAGATATGGTTTTTCACCCATAAGTGGGCGACGCCACGCCCATTTTCCATTTTGTAAAAAAATCTGAGTGCAGCTTTTATCTGCCATTTCTTATGTGAAATTTAGTGTTTCTGACGTTTTTCGTTAGTGAGTTAACCCACTTTTAGTAATTTTCAACCTAACTTTTGCATGGGAGGTGGGCGTGGTTACGATCCGACTTTTTTCATTTTTGGACTGTATTAGGAAGTGGCTAAAAAAACGACGGCAGAAAGTTTGGTTTATATAGCTCTATTGGTTTGCGAGATATGTACAAAAAACTTAGTAGGGGGCGGGGCCATGCCCACTTTCCCAAAAAAAATTACATCCAAATATGCCCCTTCATAATGCGATCCTTCATACCAAATTTTATTTCCATAGCTTTATTTATGGCTTAGTTATGGCACTTTATGTGTTTTCGGTTTTCGCCATTTTGTGGGCGTGGCAGTGGTCCGATTTTGCTCGAAAGCAACCTTCCTAAGGTGCCAAGAAATAAGTGTGCCAAGTTTCATCAAGATATCTTAATTTTTACTCAAGTTACAGCTTGCACAGACGGACGGACGGACGGACGGACAGACAGACATTCGGATTGATCACTTTGGTATATATAACCCTATAACTAACTCGCTTAGTTTTGGGTGTTACAAACAACCGTTATGTGAACAAAACTATAATACTCTCTTTGTTGCGAGAGTATAAAAACCATTATATAAATACTATTTCGGAAATATGGCATTCATTCTTATGGTAGAAATCGGAGGATAAATTTTTAAGATGAATATAAGTACCTCAGTGCCTCTGGCTAATTTTTCATCGAAAATATCGGTAAACTTCGCAGATATTCTATAGAAATTCAGAGGAAATATGTTCCTTCTAATAGTGTGCTGCTGTGCCAAAAATGGTTAAAATCGGGTCTTAACTCCCATATACCAATATATGAGGCTTTTCAAAAATCCGGTAATCGTTATACCGCCTATATCGGTTAAAATGTGAGTTATCTTACCAAAATAATAACACCGACCACAGCCCACATATGTATGATATATATAATGATTTTCTGTATTTTAGAGGACTTTATGTAGAATTTGTAGGATTTATGTATGGACTGATTCATCTTAAAAAATTAAGGAAATAAATTACGAGAGTATAAAATGTTCGATTCCAACCGAATTTAGCTCTTACTCACTTGTTTTATTTATAATTTTCTTCAAGATTTTCTCCAATAACCAATTTGCAATAGGCCAGCAAATCTCCACAACAACATTCTCCACCAACTGACAATAGTTTCTCCAAAATGTAAACTACCTTCTCCAGCACATGAGTATGCAAATCACTTGCGGCCATAAAAGTAAGTCACGTTAAATTACCAAAAATAACCACAACAGCAATGAAAGAGGCAAATTTTGGGGGGAAAAAACTACTCCAAAGTCTTTAGCATGCAGTGGAGCGCACAATGGAAACGCCCCGGGCACAATGCACATGAATTTTGGACAACTTAAAAGCATGGCTACAAGCCATGGCTCTACAAGCCGGCCGCACCCACATGGACACAGAAATGCATGGACACAAGCAGATTAAATGCAGCGAGTAGGCGATATCATTGCAGAGTCGGTTTGTGGTGCCATTTTTTTTTTTTTTTTGTCTTTTCCATTGAGTCTCCTTTCTCTATGGTTGTATATTAAGTGCGTGCAGCAAGGACATTTTAGAGCCTCTTAATAATGCACCGTTGCACCAAAGCAGCAGCGCTGCGAGCACGCGATTGTAAGCAAGGATAAGTTTAGATGAGCTACAATCTGGGTGAGAGTGTGGGTGTGTTGACTGTCTGTAGGCGATGGCCATAGTCATAATTAATGCTTACTGCGCGAGCTGTGTGAAAAGCTCGCTTTAAACTCTCCAACACACACGCACACATGCAGGAAAGTGTGTGTGGAATTAGTGTGCGCCGATGAGCATCTAATTGTGGCTTAGACACACACACACACATGTCACATTGGTCACATTTGATAACGCAGCTTGGTCCACCGCTCAGACTCCACCGCTGGAGCACGAGGCCGACTGCCTGGTCGTGTTTATAATTTCTAAGGCGTTGCCATTGCTTTGGTAAGGTCATTTTTCAAATGCGTGCAAAATTAAGTGCCCAGTCGCCAACCACGACTCACTTTAAAATGCACTGCGCCTTCGCAATTGCAATGCCAAATAAACACATACGCCTCTGTGTGTGTCTGTGTGTGTTTTGCTGTGTAAATATCCTGCAACCATGTGCGCATGTATTGCAATGAAAGCGCATAAAATTGAACTAACAAAACCGAAAATGACCGCGAGCAATGAACTTCTATGCAATACGCTGCACCTACCTCCTCGCCTTTCTTACCTGCTGTTGCTGCTGCTGCTGCTGCTGCTGCTGCTATGCTATAACGGCGGTTTTTTGTCTTTTCTGCCGCCGACAGCTATTCGCACAGCGCAAACAACTTTTCTATTCATTGCCTTGACATATGTGTGCGCTGATTTATACATCTCCAGCTGCTTTTAAGTATATTCCATGAACATGCGAGGGGCATACACATATGCATGTCCTTTGTTATTGTAGTTACTAACCTCGGGCTTGTTGCTGCATTTCAATGCTTTAAAGTTTTAGTTGAAGTGGAAAAATCAAAAACATTCAAAATCGATGCTTTTAATTGGACTGCATAACCTCAAAGCATTGCTTGCCAACCAAAATATTCGTAATGAAGTCGAGAGTCTCAACTCTGGTACTCTAAGCATCAGTTCACCAATACTGTGACCGCTGTGAGTCCCCTCTCTGTCAGTCCCCTCCCTTGCTTGCCAACCAAAATATTCGTAATGAAGTCGAGAGTCTCAACTGTGGTACCCTAAGCATTGAGTTCACCAACACTGTGACCGCTGTGAGTCCTCTCTCTTTGCTGGGAGAGAAGTCATTGCCTGTGCTTACAATATTCAATAAGATATTGACTTCAGGTGCTCTATCATTCGATCAACTGGACTCAAATGCATCCCTGCGATGTTAAAATTCATTGTTAATCGCTTAGACTCAACCCACAAGGGTTTATTAGTCAAAAACGTCTCAAAAAACGTCTTTGACTAATGAGACACAAAAACGTATTTTGCTCTAACCCACAAAAGAACATACGTTTTTGTCTCGCCTTGTTCGGTGTGGGTTGTCACATATAAAGCTATGGATTGTTGTATCAGACAAAAAATGCGTCTTAACTAATTCGATGTGGGTTAAGCCTTAGGGTTCTCAAGTTTGACAACCACTTGGTTTAGCATTAAAAAAGAAAGGTTCTGACAACAAAGTATTCCTATTTACTGCACTGAAGTATAAGTTTCACAAATTCCTTTCCACAATCTTCGTCCATGAGCCTCTACAACTCTGAAAAGTTTTGAGAAAATCCCGCTGGTCCCTATAATACGTTGTGGCCATGTGCTACTTAAGCTTTTTTATGTTAGGCCGAAGACTCCCGACACGAGAACAATGTCATTGAAAATTCGTTGTACTCCGTGACACTTAAAAACATCGAAATCTGTTTCTTGTTCAGGTAATATGACTGGGATTAGTGTTTCTTGGCTGACTGAACCCCTGAGTGATATAGTCATCTTAAGATCGTAGCTTTGGAGACTCATTGTTAACTCTGACGTATTAACGAACAGGTCAATATGCTGCTACTTCATTCATTGTCGACCGACATGAGTGAGCCTTTCTCCACAAAGTTAAATGACTTTCAGACTAAACAAAGCATTTGGAAGAGCGTAAATATATCTATAGATTTGAGATCTTAACCCCGTTCAATGACTTTGAATTCTCTACATCGTTTGAAGTACACCTTTGTGACTTTGTATTGATCCTAAGCACTGTCAGATTTTGGGTTTCTAGAATTTTGGTTTAGAGTGAGACCTTCTAATTATTTTTTTCTATCTCTAGGACCGCCAAATTCATTATTCTCTTTTCGGGCAGGTATACTAAAGACCACAGTCAACGTATTAGTTTCCAACTAATATTTATTAAATACAATTTTTTTTTTGTATTTTTTCAATTTCAGGTTGAATTAGAAAACTGGGTTAACAGCATTCACAGCGCCTGTGCTGCTGCATTTGCCAGACACCGTGGCAAAACTGGAACTTTACATTTACTACAAGAAGAGATTTTCCGCTTGGAGAAAGCCATCGAATCGGTAAGTGTATATATCCAGAATTTTTACCATAAAGTTGAAGAAAATATTAAAATTGTCTCAGGAAAAAAAAACGAACTCGTTTGAACATACTTATTCATAATTTCCGAAATTAATATTTTATAATATTCAATATTTTAAAGTGGTTAGGGGTAGTCAGAGACAAGAAAAAATGCGAATTTTCAATAATTTTTTTTGCTATTAAATCATGTTATCTTACAATAGCAATAATATGGCATTATTACACAATGTTTTGACTTGCAAGTCACGAAAAGTGAATAAAAATTATTATTTTCGAAGTTATAGCTGTTTTTGTTTACCCAGTTCCAAAAAAGGCCCTTGCGGTAGGAATTGTAAGACATTGAAGATTCATCTAAAATCAATCAGATAAGAAAAAATAGTTTTATAAAGAGATAATCCTGGGCCATATCGAAGCTTTTTTATTTAATTTTTTTTTTTTCAAAAATTAACAGAATGACGACCACAGGAAATTTTTTCCTAGTTTTTCGGAACAAAAATCGACAGTTAATTGGTCTTTAAAAATTTTAATTTTTGAGCTTCGATCCGGCCCAGCATTGTTATGTATTCTAAAAGCTGTATAAATTTCATTAAAATCTACAGAGCGATTTTCGAGTTACAGTCGTCACCAGTTCGAAAAACATAGTTTTGAGAGAAAAACGTATTTAAAGTTTCACACTACCGTGTTGGACCGACCACTCTTTGTTTTTTACCGAATAACTCGAAAAGTAATTATCGGATCAACTTCAAATTTTCAAAGGATATTTTTTTAGATATTACACTTAACGAAAATGCAAAAAATAAAAAAAATTATATTTTGAAAATCCTGACTACCCCTAACCTCTTAATGTTTGAATGTTTGTTCTTGAACGTAATTCCTATTTATATAATACGAGGGCTGCTATATATATTTCTGGCCTAATAATGAAAATAGGAATATTTATCAACGAACATGGTTTTATTGTTTTTCAAAATATTCTCCATCAAGATTTATACACTTTTGCATGCGCTCTAACCAATTTTCGAAGTCAAATTGTGCGGGATCCAACGAGAACAAAAATTTTTTACGGCCAGGTGTTCATGCAATATCGAATGTATGCTGGTGGGAGAAATGCATAGGCATGCCTCTATCTGAAGGTATGTTACATGACGGTCTTGCATTATCAGTTCACGTACGGCATCGATGTTTTTCCTTCACGGAATTCGTCTTTGAGCGAGCATCGGCCACGATTGAATTCGTTGTACCAGTTTTTCACAGTGCTATAGGATGGTGCTTCATAGCCATACAAAGATTTTAGTTCATCGATGCACTCTTGTCGCGATAATCCACGTCGAAAGTTGTGAAAAATGATCGCACGAAAATGTTCACGAGTTAATTCCATTTTTTGGCCGAGATGAATTTTGCAATTCCCTGTAAATAAAACAATTCACGATTAAATGACAAAACGTTCTGAGTGATGTTATGCTAAAAAATGTCAAACTTTCCAATGGAAATGCCAGATTGCACCTGGCAACACTTAGTGTTGCCTAGGCCAGAAATATATATAGCAGCCCTCGTATACTTCCAATATTTCTACGTTTTGTTTCCTTTGAGATGAACTGAGCTCATTACTCTGCAACTTTTCAAGATCCTTTTGAGGTCCCGAAAATAAAATATGAGAAGGCTTCTGACGATAATAATATTATATCTCAACGTGATAGTTGACTTTCTATTGCTTTCTAAATATATTGCATAATGGCAATATCAGACTCTTTATTGATATTAACCTTAACCTTAATGAAGACATAGGGATGTCTGTTAGACCGACACTATAAATTAAATAAAATTTGAATTCGAGTCAAAAAGGTTAAAACACCATTTTTCCACAATTCAAAAATCCCGTTATATCTGAAAAATTTAATACTGGTCTGAAACACCAAAAAATGACGTAGCAGATAAAAAATTATTAGAAGGTTAAAGAAAATCTCTTTCAAGGGACGACCCTTGATGATTTTTGAAGTACGAGTATTTTAGCTGGTTTGAAGTTCAATTCTCTTCTGACACACTTAAAATATATTTCAATTCTTTAAAATCACTATGACACTACTACAAACCCAGAAGTGCATTTTATGCTGCAGATTTCTGCAAAATTATATGGTCCAAATTAATGCCGTTATGCTGCTGTCGCCATGTCATCATCATACTGCAGTTAAATGCACGAGAAACTCGCCGGTTGTAGCTACATTAGTTAATACGCACACACACACATACACATTGATGTTCGTAATCAAAAGTTGGAAAATTAAAATGAAGGAGTTAAAGTGAGAGAGAGCGCGCACATAAAATGACAAGAAATCGCAAAACATAAAACCAACGAATTTGCACAGCTTAATACAGTTATCTTCTCTCGCTCTCACACTCTCTATCTCTCTCTTTTATTAAAACAGTTATCTTTTGCAAGCTGCAATGAATGTGTGCAGCACTTGCCGACAGCTCCCTGCTCGTTTTGCGTAATAACATGCACAGCTGTGACACAATTTATGAGCGTCATTTGCTGTCCACAAGCGTTCATGAACTCGGTTTAATCAGCAGTTAGAAGAAGAAAAAACAAAAAAAACAACAACAATCATATAAAATGTTACGACAACAAGGCAGCTGTGTTTTAAGACAGCTTAGACTCACGAGCGGGCAGCTTGTACTTGTTAGCGGCAAGCACTTAAAAGCGTAGCGTAACATTGCTTTTTACTGTTATTTGCAGAGTACAATTGGTCAAAGAATTGCCATGAACACTAGCACACATACAACCCTGCGTTGCTGCCTCAATTTGTTGCAAGTCCTCATCATTTACATATTGTATTTGATTGCCCAATGTGATTTTGTGATTTGTGCCATTCCTACGCTCCGACATTCCAACATTCCTCCAATTGCGCCACAAAATATGCTACAAATTATTCCCTTGCCTTGTTTGTTGCACAAAATCGTATTTTAAAATTACTACAGGGACCTCTATTTATAGCTGGGGTTTGCCGCTCAGCGACGTTTTGGCTGGCCGAAATGGCAACGTAAATTTTCTGCCAAGAAAACAAATCACAAATTGCAATTACAAAGCTACACACACGCATAGACGGGAGGAGAACGCACACAAATTGGCACATAAACAAAAGACAGACGCCTCACCTCCTTCCTTTGCGTTCCAACTATAGCTACAACTCCATTCTCAACCACCTTCGCCATTCCACTTGAGTTGAGTTTTGCCTTCATTGAGTTTCATGTGCCGTCATGTGGTCACATGATATAACAATAACATGGACATTCACTCATATATGTTGTTGTTGTTGTATGCTGCTGATATTGTCCTTCTGTCGTCACAGCACAACTGTCAATGTAAGATTTATGTATGAGTTTGTATATGTGTCTGTGCTAGGCCATTGGTCCTCAAGTGACCCAATCAGTTGAGTTGCTCACATCAACTCTGTCGTTCACATGAATATTTGCCATACTGAGATTTATCGTCCATAAATGCCAAATGTGTGTTGTATGTGTAGTGTGTAGAAACCTAAGACGCATAGAATTGGGCGACTAGTTGTGAAGTAGTTACTGAGTAAGTATTAACTCAGTTCAATTCACGCAGCAAGCCAGTAAAGATTTCTCAAAAAAATAAATATGTATCTTGAAATTCTATACACCTTTATCTGAAACTTCAGGATCATGTATACATATGAACTACATCATCCCCGGTAGATGGCGCTGTTGTAAATATGGTGTTTGAGATTATTTTAGAGACTTGATAAGTTCTTAAATACCATTTTAAGGGTTTAACAAGAAAATCTTACATTTTGGCACGGCTTGCAAGACAATCGTGACTTTCGACTTATATATTCTAAGTAAATAAGAAATTAAGGGATCGTCCCTTACTATTGAATGACTTTAGCTGCTTGAAGATATATAAAGATAAGATAAGTCTGCTAATTCAAACCTATTTCATTTTTAATTAATTTTAGAGATTTAGAACTCAAACTCTCCTTGAATACTTTTAAATTGCTGAAAATGAAAACAGCTCTCTGTTAATGTCTTCTAAATTATAAAAAGTCTTTTAAAATCATTTCAAAAGTTTCGACAAAACACATTCTCTTCAAGCCTATCATTATATTCAAAGATTTAAAAGATTAAATAGATTCTTTAATATAATAATAATTGAATTCTTATAAGATACTCCTTAGATACAGCCATAGTACTCTGATTAAACGCACTTAAATTTTTGTTATTAGGTCTACAACTTTGCTTCCACCGTTTTCCAATAGATGTCTTTAGGGTCAAGCACTGGTCGATTAAATCGTTTTATATCGTTCTTGGACATTTGTGTCTACATTAACCCAACAAAATATTTGTAGAGATCTGTTTACATCTCAACTGAAATTGTCACTTTTTGAGCCGAATTCTCGACATTTGCGGGAAAAGTCCGAGAAAAGTCCGACTGAGACTCATCGGCATTTGTAACATCATTCTTTGGACATATTTTTTACCGGATCCTTTCAAGAAAAGCTCAAACCATCAGGACCAACATGATTGAATTTCTTCTCGTCCGAAAATGTGACTCCTTCTTCTAGTGCATATACTTTAGAGCAAACGCCGACCTCGTTTCTTTGTGGAACTTCGACAAACTTGGACGCTCGATCGTTTTCTTCCATTTATCCTTCATATTTTATCACGCAGACTCAGTTTTTTAGGTAATCTCTTACCAACATATCAAATAGTTTTATGTGAACATCAGTCTTTCAGCGGATTTAAAACGGGTCTGTTCCAACTTCATAGATCCCAAGTGTTTTGCTAAAGTTAGAAACCTGAAACCTTTCCAAAATATTCCTTATGCAGGTGGATGCTTTTTTGTTCACGTCCTGTATACTGTTGGTAGATCCATTTTCTGTAAACAGTTCGGAGTGATCTTCTTTGAGCGGCTTGAACGATGATCTCACTACAATTAGGATAACCACAGTGGAATGGGTTTAAATTTAACTCAATCGATCAATAATTTAGAGTTCTAACTCAAATGCAATCAATGACCAAAGTTTTGACATTAATCAATTAACAACGGGCGAACGCCAGCAACAGGATTGCATTTGAATTCATATTGGAAAAATTCAAACATCCAACTAACTTTTGGTACCTCCGAAGTGCGAACTTATTCTATAGCAACCACCTCTAACGAGCGCAAAACTTTCGCAAACCACTAACCGTTGTCACTCTATCGGCCAGCGCTTTATTGGACCAATCAGTTCCAAAATCCAAACTCCAAAGCTACAAACTAAGAGCAAACTCGTGGTCATGTGAAGCAAAACTAACTGAGTTCGACGCTCATTCCATATGTGGTGGTGGCATTTATGACTTTGTGCAATATTTATGCTCAAACGCAGGAAAAAATATCCATTTGTTTTCAATTTTATGCTAAGCCCATTGCCCAACGCCATTTCAACTCCCAGCCACCTCAATCAGCACACTTCGGGGACACTCTTTTATTTCTTTAATTTTTTTTTTGAGTTTTATTTTCATTTGCATTCCCTATTACTTCTCCTTCTTCTTGTTTTTCAAGCGAACTTCGTAAAGTTGATTTGCGTATTTATTTTTTATTTTTGTTTTCCTTGTTGTCCTTCCCTGTACTATTTCCATTTGTTCTCGTCGTTCTATTGCGCATTCATGACAATAGCGTGTGAAAATGCCGCCGGTGGTATGAAAAATTAAAACTTCCGGTGCATATGTGAATTGATTATTTACATAGTTGCTGCTGCCAGAAGCCAGGCGCCGCTGTGGTGTCACTTTTTCAACTTTCTCTTTGTTTTTCGTTTCGCATTTGCATTTTGGCACTCGTAAATTTGTCAATTCAGATGTGGCTACTGCAGGTTTCGGTAAGCCAATTCTAAATTTCAGTTTGAAATAAAATTAAAGGAGATATGTTTATATAAAATCGAGTTACTGTTCCGTTATACCTTTGATTCAATTTACCGTAAATGATTGAAACCTGGAAAATTTGCTGAAAAAAACAGAGGTCATAGAAGAGCACCTCTTAATGCAGTGTTATCCTCAATTGAGTTGAAGTAGTTATACTAAAATGCGTACTGATTGATCTTGGAGAGATTTCGCCAAAAAAGATACATTTCTATGCAGCAGGGTTGCCATATATAAATTTAATAAAATAAAGTAAATTTGTGTACGAATCTATACTGTTATGTTTTCCCCACAAATCAGATTCAGCGGGGTTGCCACTTTAAACAATTATATAAATACACAAACAAAAAGTTCTGTATAGGGTTGCCTTTTTCATAAATTGAATTATACTAGATTGTCAAATATCTCCCTTCCGCTTTTTTGTTTATTCAATGATTTATAACAAGTTCAATGATAAAGTAAAAAGAAGCCCCATTCTTTATTTGCGAATAACTCGGACAGGCACTTTCCACAAGCCAATTTTGTCATAGCATCCGGGCTATATGGTGGATGCGATAAAACGTCCCATCCCAGCTCCCGTAGCTTCTGACGAGTAATCAACGAAGTGTGTGATCTGACGTTGTCCTGGTGGAACACTACACCCTTCCTGTTGCCCAATTCTGGACGTTTCTGGTCGATCGCCTGCTGCAAGCGGTCCAGTTGTTCGCAGCAGTTGGTAGAATGAAGCGTCTGGCCATATCGGAGCAGCTCATTGTGGATGATTCCCACCAAACACACCACAAAACTTTCCTGGCCGTCAATCGCGGCTTGGCCACTATTTGGGACTATTCACCGGCCTTCGACCACGACCGTTTTCGCTTGATATTGTCGTATGTGATCCATTTTTAGTCGCCAGTCACCAGTCACCAATATATAGGGTTATATATACCAAAGTGATCAGGGTGAAGAGTGGAGTTCAAATCCGAATGTCTGTCTGTCCGTCCGTCCGTCCGTCCGTCTGTGCAAGCTGTAACTTGAGTAAAAATTAAGATATCTTGATGAAACTTGGCACACTTATTTCTTGGCACCATAGGAAGGTTGCTTTCGAAAATGAGCAAACCACTACCACGCCCATAAAATGGCGAAAACCGAAAACACATAAAGTGCCATAAATAAAGCTAAGGAAATAAAATTTGGTATGAAGGATCGCACTATGAAGGGGCATATTTGGATGTAATTTTTTTGGGGAAGTGGGCGTGGCCCCGCCCCCTACTAAGTTTTTTGTACATATCTCGGAAACCAATAGAGCTATATAAACCAAACTTTCTGCAGTCGTTTTTTTTAACCACTTCCTAATACAGTCCAAAAATGAAAGAAATCGGATCATAACCACGCCCACCTCCCATACAAAAGTTAGGTTGAAAATTACTAAAAGTGGGTTAACTCATTAACGAAAAACGTCAGAAACACTAAATTTCACATAAGAAATGGCAGATGAAAGCCGCACTCAGATTTTTTTACAAAATGGAAAATGGGCGTGGCGTCGCCCACTTATGGGTCAAAAACCATATCTCAGGAACTACTCTACCGATTTCAATGAAACTTGGTTTGTAATAGTTTCCTTACATCCTAATGATATGTTGCGAAAATAGGCGAAATCGCTTCACAACCACGCCTACTTCCTATATATCAGAACTTTGAAGACGATCTGAATCGTTTACTTTACAATATATAAAGTAAGTACTAGTGAAGATATCGGTGCAGAGCTTTGCACAAATATTATGTTAATAGTGTGGCAGCCCCATTCTAAAAATCGCCGTAATCGGATCATAGGTTTTTAAGGCCCCATATATCGAACACGAGGACCACGGTGCTTCTAACCTAATATTATGGTTTCCAACTTTCAATGGACTTTATACAATATATATATGACGAATATGTGGATCAAATTGTGTATTATATAATATAAATAAAGTTAAATAAATAAATTGCGAGAGTATAAAATGTTCGGTTACACCCGAACTTAGCCCTTCCTTACTTGTTATTTATTTTTTTTATAAAAATTTATTTTGATATATGTCCTTAAAAGTAATAAAATAAAAAGAGAAACCAAATATTAAGTTAAAAATTATTACAAAACAGTGGTAACCCTGCTCATGCTTATGTAAATGTTTAACAACTGAATTTATTATCCATTATATCATAAGCAAATATCTTGAAATCTCAAGAACTCTTAAAAAAATTACATATTTTCTCTTATTAAATTGACATGCATATTTTATGGAAAATTTTTAAATTCGGAGAAAAAAAATTAATAAGAAATAGAAATACTCAGCAGCAGCCATACATACTTCACTTGCCACAATTACGTAAAAATTCATGGGAATTTTTTAACTGAAGAAAACTTCACTTTTACTGTTAGCTTTTTTCTCATTTTTAACTGCTAACAACCGCCATCAACGCATTCAACTGCTGTCAACATACATACATACATATAGTCTGTATATACAATTCTATGCTCACATTTAATACACAACAATTCACTGTTTACCTCCGCCTCGCCAACCCACATGTATACCCACACACGCATGTGGGGCCATTACAGTCGTTTGTCATATATTCACTGTGATTCGCAACTCCCTGTTGGCTCACTTGCCACAGTTGCGTTTTAATATGACACTCGACCCATATTTCATTGCTAACAATACATGACGACTATAAACGCACAAATTACTTACGGATACAAGTGTGCAGAAGTGTATGATTACGATGGCAAATGTTGTGTGCGTATTTACATAAACATACTCACACATATACATATAGTTATATTATTAGGTGTGTATATGTATCTGGTTATAAAATATATGTATAGTTATATATGTGGGTTTGTACTATAATGTTGACAAAAGCGGCGAGAGAGTTTGGGCCCAGCTTCTTAGGCAGTTGTTAGTTGTATGGCAGCTGGAAAAGCTTAAAGTTAAATTTTGAAAATTCCACTCTTCTATTTTGACTCTTAAATTTGAAATTAAAAGTATTTATTTAACAAGTAAGGAAAGGCTAAGTTCCGAACAGTTTATACTCTCGCAATTTATTGATGAAATTTTATTAATATTACACAGCTTGATATATGCGATATAAAGTTCAATAGAATAACGAAAATCATCCTATATAGTATATGAGAGCTGAGATAATTCCTGAACTGATTTCACTAATTTTCACCACCAAGCTACACTTTATCCAAGGCTATATGCTCACTTAATTTGGCTAAGATATATCACTTATTAACCGATTTATAAGCTATTAAGCCCATCGTATTTTTGAAAACACTATAATTAGTTATATGGGAGCTAGGGGAAGTTATGACCCGATTCTTACCATTTCTGGTACAGAGACACACTATAAGAAGAAAAAAATTCACTCTGAATTAAATTCAGATGTCTGAGAGATTTAACGATATTTTCGGTATAAAATTACCTTAAGGCACTGAGTTCTGCATATTCGATATCCGGGGCATTGAAAAGTTATAATCCGATTTCGATATACAGTATTTTTTATATTAGTATTCCGCTATCTTCATTGGTTCCTAATCTATATATTAAAAAAAAATCTATATATTATATATTAAAAGTGAACGAATCAGATGAAAGTCAAAATTGAGTTATATGGGAAATAGTCATGGTTGTCAACCGATTTCATCCATTTGCCACACCATCAGGCTGTCAAGAAAGATATGATATACCGAATTTCATTGAAATCGGTCAAGTAGTTTCTGAGATATGATGTTTGTCCCATAAGTAGGCGATGCCACGCCCATTTTCCATTTTGTAAAAAAAATTTGAGTGCAGCTTCCTTTTGCTATTTCTTCTGTAAAATTTAGTGTTTCTGACGTTTTTCGCTAGTTAGTTAACCCACTTTTAGTAATTTTCAACCTAACCTTTGTACGGGAGGTGGTCGTGGTTATCATCCGATTTCAACTATTTTCATGGTGTGTAGTGGGGTACGTAAGGGAACCGATTGCAGTTTAAAGTTTGGTTTATTTAGCCTTATTGGTTTGCGAGATATATACAAACAACCTAGGTGCAAATAATATTTAAATTAATTTTAAATTAAATGGCAACCCTTTTAATATAGAAAAGTCGTCTATTGATATTAAAAGCCATTATTTTTCATAATTTTCAAAGTTTCACAATTTTTTAAGTATTTTTATATAAATATATTTTTAAAAGTTGGCAACCCTAGTGAACATTTTTAGCTTATCCTAACAAAAGTTTAATTAGAAGGTGTTTAGGAATGTTTTTATAAAAAATATTATTTTTAAAACTGCTTATAGTTATAAACAGACACTACTGACAATTGACAACTGACAGCTGACAATTGAAATTCATGAGTTTTGACCAGATTTTTTTAAATTTTTTTTTTTTTCAAAAAATGCACTTGAACTCACAATCAATCTTTTCTTCAAAGAAATGCCTTACGTTAGCGGAATTATTACATACTACTTATAACGGTATTTATGTACATATAATTGTACTCGTATGTGCTATGTATGTATATCTGTCAATATTTTATTATTCAGCAAAAAAGCAGTCGCAATAAAAATTTTAGCACTCTAATGAGACATTTAAATATGCAGTACCGTTATAATTCAGTATTTTTATAAAAAAACAATAAGACCACTTAAGCCAGATTTCATACATATATAATATTTTAATTTAAAATGCTTGAAAATGTGAAAAAAAGCAACTCTGACACACACACACACATACACAAACTGCCAGCTTACAAACATTCATATCCTTTAACATGCTAGTGTCCATCTCCAGTGATTTGTAAGCATAAAAATAAATTCCATCAAAAACCGCACACACAAATACAAACACATTTCGACATAACGGTACATATTTAATCTGCTTGCGCCTAGTAAATAACGAAAATTCGAACATATGATTTGCGCAAATTCATACACTTCCTTTGCTATTACAACAACAAAATCAAAAGCAAAATCACTCTATTCTTCATCACTTAACTGCTTCCGCTGGCAGCACTTGAAGCGTTTGTTATTGTTGTTGCTGTTTCTGCTATATTTTATTGTAGTTGTTCTTGTTGCTTTCTTTTATTCTTGTTTTGTTGTTGTTGTTGTTTTTGATTACTCATCCGCCTTGTGTCAAGGCGTCCATTTCCTCATTTCATTTCATTTCATTGCGAATTGTATGAGCCGCTGGCGTTGTCCACGTCATTGGCCGCCATAACAGCAACAACACACACATGCTTTTATATATGTATATATGTGTATGTGTGTGTCAGATACTAAGCGCACATCTCTTATGCGACTATCCTGCCACTGAACGAACTATCAAAATTCAATTTGTGTTTCCATTGTAAGACTGACTATTTGCAGCAACAAAAAAAAGCCAGAAATCGCTGGTACAACAGCCTGCTGCCAGTGCGTTGGACTTCGCTGTGGCACGATGGCGAAGCGCCTGTGTGTATGCTATGTGTGTGTGTTTATGTGCGCATTCCCTTACCATAGTCATTTCACAGAGTTATAGTCGAGTTGTAGAGTTGTTGGCCATTCGCATTGGCAGCGGGCGAGCACATAACAAGTGCCCGACATGCCGTTAGCTCAGTAAGTTCAATGAATTTCAAGCTTCACTCTCTCACACACACTCAGACATACATATATTGGTAGAAAAATGTGCGCGCAAGCTTTCCATCAGCTTCATATATGATTGTATGTATTTATATCCGCGCACTCATCGCCCGCCTAATGACTGCATGGCATTTGCGCTTTAATTCCGATTTTAATTGCTTTAAACATTAAATGTTGTGGGTATTCTTTTTATTTTTGTATCCAATATGGGCAGCTGGTATCGCAGTTTATGCGTAGCAGAAAGCTTATACCACTTTTATGGACATTAAAAATTCATAACAACACTTTTATGCGCTCGTCACTAAATGCTATTTTATCGAGTCTCAAATAGTGCGCAGGTAAATGCTTCGACTCACTAGTTGACTCCCATTTGAAATAACAGTTACCAGTACTTCTTCAGTATCAAGTACTTATAACAAGGCCTATTTTCCTAACCGGAACCAATGTTCATCCTTTTCTTTCAACATCAACAATCATATTCTTCCCAGAACTTCGTTGGGGCTAATCGAACTGATTCTGCATGCCAACACCATACTTTATATGCTCAGAAATCACTCGGACAGTCACTTTTCACAAGCCAATTGAGTTCAACTTTACACCGCTAAGGGCGTTCGCCATAAACAGGAACAGGTGGTAATCACTTGGCGCTATTTCCTGGCTATATGGTGGATGCAATAAAACCTCCCATCCGAGTTCCCGTAGCTTCTGACGAGTCAACAACGAAGTGTGTGGTCTGGCGTTGTCCTGGTGGAACACTGCACCCTTCCTCTTTTCCAATTCTGGACGCTTCTGGTCGATCGCCTGCTTCAAGCGCTCCAGTTATTCGCAGTAGATGGTAGAAATAAGCGTCTGGCCATATGGGATTAGCTCATAGTGGATGATTCCCTTCCAATCCCACCAAACACATGCCAAAACATTCCTGATCCTGGTTTGGCCACTGTTTGGAAGGATGCACCGGCCTTCGACCACGACCGTTTTCCCTTGATATTGTCGTATTTGATCGATTTTTCGTCGCCAGTCACCATCCGCTTCAAAAATTGGTCGAGTTCGTTCCGTTTCAACAACATATCGCAGGCGTTGATTCGGTCCAGAAAGTTTTTTTTAGACGAAAATCATGCGGCACCCAAACACCATGCTTTTTCGTGTATCCAGCAGATAGTTTGGTTACTAAATCCCATCTCCTGGGCTCGATGTTTTCCATGATTTGATCGATATTCGTCTTCACAGGTCTTCCGCCGGCTGGCTTATCCATGGTGTCGTTTTCACCCGCTCTAAACCATTCATCTGCAGTTCCAAGTGATAGAGTACCATCCCCCAAAACACCATTAATCTGATGGAAGGGAGATATTTGCCTACCTAATATTAAGTATCTATCAGATGCTCAAAGCTTTATTTAAATAGCTCCGACGAGTTAATATCAACATAGATTCTTATATAATAATAAAGCAGATACTGATATATCATCTTGTTCGGCGACAAACATTTAATCTTTAACTTCGTATCAACTTGACACCTACATAAGGTTGGTTTATCCACTGGAATTTGATAAATTTGTCCAAGTTACTCGAAAAAGGAAAAAGGAGGAAGGAAAAGCATTGATGGGTTTGAACTGGAACTATAAAACTAAGGACTACATGCCGAATGTTTAGTCATAAGATCGCCAGACTTATTTCCTAAGTTATCGGGCTGGCTCCACCAAATATATTAAAACTGCACGATAAATCAAAAAGTAAAGTATTAGAAACAATGCGAATATACCGAGAATATCTTTTTATTGCCCATAGTGGCTGCTTAGTATACTCTGAATAGATCAAATCATAAGCTTTGGCATACAAATTGCAATTTTCGTAATATCGATTTGTTTTCGATTGTTTCACGATTCAGTAAAATCTTTGGTCGACTCTTTGAATCATTTCCATGAATTTGATAAAAGCGAAAATTGATTAAGGTTAGTTCTTCTCAATTCTCCGATACGATTATCTGTACTTGTTATAAATCAAAACGATTTATATTTAATTTTTTTTAAACCGATAATTTTTTCGAATCCATCTTATATATACAATATATACAATATTTTTAACTAGAAATCATTAATCAACTTTTTTAGAAAATATTGATTTATGATTCTACATTTTCAATACCAATTAAGAAAAAACCGAGGAATAAAAATTTGATTAGCTTTTTTCTCAAAGATACAAGAACTTTCAACTTTACTTTTTGTTCCGATTGAAATTGAATAATAATAGATATTTTTCGATTTCTTATCGATTACCGATAAAATTTGGAAAAAATTAGGAGTAAAAATTATATTTTATTTCTTTCTTAAGAAGAAAAGGACTTTCTGCTTTACTTTTTTCCGATTCAAATCGATCAATAATCGATTTTTTTTATTTGCACTATCCAAACTCTCACTCATTTCACTAGATTTTGCTTCTTGCGATAATACTACAATGGAAATTATTTTTTTTATTTCATTTTCTTAAATAACTGTAATTGGTTCTCATTTCCTTATGTCCTCAATAATATTTGAAAACAAAAGAAATTTTTAGGTTATATAACAACTTTGTTAGCTCAAACGTCAATGTCAAAAAGTGAAGCAGAAAAACAAAGAAAAAAAAACAAAATTCGAAAATTATTTTATTATTTTTATTTTTTAGAGAAACTTTGCAGTTTCCTTTATGCTTTCGCCAAGATTATGCCCACAAACTAATTAGTAGAAAAATGCATTTCTTCGCCACAATTGGCGTTGCAAAATGCAAAATGATGCAATCAAACTTCAAGCACGTATTATTAGTTTCCAAAGCAATCGAAATGTAAAAGCGTAATTAAAAAAGCAAAGTCAAAGAAAAACGGAAAAAAATAACAGTATTAAAGAAAGAAGCAAAGCAACTATTACAACTAATAAAATAATAAAACGCAGACACGAAGAATGCACAAAAAAAATTTAAATAGAACTCAGTCAAGGCATTACAACGAGTGCTACGTGGAACTATTTTTCCTTTTCCTTTCCCTAAGGGGGTATGCAAGTGTTCTGCGGAAAAAGTTAGACGCTGTAAACTTCATTTGCGTTCGTTCGAAATCGTTCGAATTCGAAGGAGCTGTTGCTGCTGCTGCTGCGAGCAGCGCTAACGGTATACAATTGCAGTGACGCGTACTCTTTTTTTCGGGAATTTCTTGTTCTATTTTCATTTGTTTTGTTTTTGTAAGTAAATTTCTTTCGGTTTTCATTGGCTTCGCGACTTCCTTTCGAGTGGTAATTAAAAATTTTGTGCATGCCACAGCTTTGGCAGAAAGTTCGCCAACGTCAGGAAAAATTAAAAAAAATTCCAAAAAAAAAAAAAAAATACAGAAAAATACAAAAAAAAAATACAAAAATACCGTGAAATCACAAACAAAGCTATAGAAAGCATAGCGACGAAAGATTGTGGAGAACACAGCAGTAACAACAACAACATGCAATGTGGAAAGTCAGTGGCTAATTAAAGCATTTTACGCTTATTTTGCGCTTTGTGGCGACATTCAACCAGTTGCAGCAGCAAACAACAACAAACTACTACAACAACAACATGAACGCTATAAGAATTGCAAAACAAACTTGTATTTGAACAACAAAAACAACACAGTGACTCTAATGCATAAAAGGCAAAAAACAAAACAGACTAGTACCTATACAACAATAACAACAACCACACATAGATTTTTTTTATATTTTTATACTCTCGCAACAAATGTTGCTAAAGAGAGTATTATAATTTTGTTCACATAACGGTTGTTTGTAACACCCAAAACTAAACGAGTTAGATATAGGGTTATATATACCAAAGTGATTAGGGTGAAGAGTGGAGTTCAAATCCGAATGTCTGTCTGTCCGTCCGTCCGTCTGTGCAAGCTGTAACTTGAGTAAAAATTAAGATATCTTGATGAAACTTGGCACACTTATTTCTTGTCACCATAGGAAGGTTGCTTTCGAAAATGAGCAAACTCGGACCACTGCCACGCCCACAAAATGGCGAAAACCGAAAACACATAAAGTGCCATAACTAAGCCATAAATAAAGCTATGGAAATAAAATTTGGTATGAAGGATCGCACTATGAAGGGGCATATTTGGATGTAATTTTGGGGAAGTGGGCGTGGCCCCGCCCCCTACTAAGTTTTTTGTCCATATCTCGCAAACCAATAGAGCTATATAAACCAAACTTTCTGCAGTCGTTTTTTTAGCCACTTCCTAATACAGTCCAAAAATGAAAAAAATCGGATCATAACCACGCCCACCTCCCATACAAAAGTTAAGTTGAAAATTACTAAAAGTGGGTTAACTCATTAACGAAAAACGTCAGAAACACTAAATTTCACGTAAGTAATGGCAGATGGAAGCTGCACTCAGATTGTTTTACAAAATGGAAAATGGGCGGGGCGTCGCCTACTTATGGGTCAAAAACCATATCTCAGGAACTACTCGACCGATTTCAATGAAACTTGGTTTGTAATAGTTGCCTTACATCCCAATGATATGTTGTGAAAATAGGCCAAATCGCTTCACAACCACGCCTACTTCCTATATCCCAGAACTTTGAAGACTATCTGAATCGTTTACTTTACAATATATAAAGTAAGTACCAGTGAAGATATCGGTGCAGAACTTTGCACAAATACTATGTTAATAGTGTGGCAGCCCCATTCTAAAAATCGCCGAAATCGGACCATAGGTTTTCAAGGCCCCATATATCGAACACGAGGACCTCGGTGATTCTAACCTAATATTATGGTTTCCAACTTTCAATGGACTTTATACAATATATATGCCGAATATGTGGGTCAAATTGTGTATTATATAATATAAATAAAGATAAATAAATAAATTGCGAGAGTATAAAATGTTCGGTTACACCCGAACTTAGCCCTTCCTTACTTGTTTATTTTGTTGTTCTTGTTGTTACTCCGCAATAGCGGGAATATTAAAAAATCCCGTAATATTTCGAAAGTTATGAAAAGCAATGAGCGTGCGAGCGAGCCGACATAGTTCATGACCACACAATTTTGCGCCGCCAAAAACAACAACAGCAATAAACCATCGGCCGACCGGGTAAACTTTCGCGGCAGCAACTTTATTTGAAACAACAACAACAAAATAGAATTTTTTTTCAATAGTTTACCATTATTTCGCTGCTTCTGCTATTGAGCGCATCTCCTGAACTCACAACAAAAAAAAAAAACAATTATAACGGTACACTACAATTGGCCCACAATGCTGGTAATGAAATTTGAAAATAAACGTTCGCACATAACTTCGACCGAGAGAGTCTTTAATGAATTCATTGCGCAATAAAAATGAATATTAAACATTTATGCATTTAAATTTAATTGAAAAGTTTTGTGGATTTTTTGTATTTAATGCAGAATAGTAATTAGTGGTAATTATCTTTGAATACGTATCGTTTTCATTATGAAAAAACACTTTATATAAGTTTGAAGGTGAAAATTTAAAGAGTATTATGCTATCACTGGTCAAAAGGTGCATGATTGAAGATTCTCTCTTCCAAAAAATCATTATTCAATACTCTGTATACTAGCTGAACGGTTGCAACGCAGCCAATCAGCCCTACTTTTTAGATATTGAGGTGGAGAACCCCAAAGTTACCAGAAAGTTACTAATCTTTAGGTTTTAGAGTTCATTCTTCATCTACTATTACTTCATTAGATTCTAGACCTATCTAAAAATCGCTCAGACATTTTAAGGTTTCAAATTTTTATTCTCTCCTGTCTTACAGTTCAAATCACGTTGGCGCTTAAATGTAGGCAACATTTTTTGAATGATACAATAAGTAAAAGTGAACTAGTGGAACAGGACTATTGATCAGAAATAGTTCTCTCTCTCTCATTTTAAAAATTTCATTCATAAAAGTTATGATTGAAGATTTTTCTTTCCAAAAAGTTATTCTTCAGTACTCTGAATGGCTAGCTTACCCGTTCCATCGGAACCAATCAGCCCTATTTATTTAGATATGGACAAGGAGAACCATAAATATACCAATCAGTAGGTTTTAGAGTTCATTCTTCACCTACTATTACTTCATTCAATTATAGAGCGCTCTACAAACCACACAGATGTTTTTAAATTTCAAATTTTTGTTCTTTCCTGTCTTTCTGTTCAAATCTCGTTGGCGCTTAAATGTAGGCAACGTTTTTTTTTTTTTTTTGATTGTTGCAATATCTAAAAGTGAACTAATGGAACAGCTCTCTTCATCAGAAATAGTTCTCTCTCTCTTTCAAATTAATTATCTGCTTATCGGATTTAAATCAAATCACATAAATTATGGATGCCGATATTGAATTCATGGTTTGTATTAAAAAAAAAGAAGTTGTGGAGAACAGATCCCGCAAGAAACTGCTACGAACTTTTTTAAAAGATTTTCAAAATTTAATTCATATAAAAATATAATTTTAACCGTAATACTGTAACGAAATCTAGAATCACTGATTTAGTTTAATTTCCACTCACTTGAACACTTCCATTTCAACTTTCTATAATTTTCATTTCAGTTAAGTAATTTTTGCTTCTTAACACTCACTCATGTCAGAATGAAAATATTTGTAATTATTTCTAAAGTGATTACTTACTTTCTCCATAAGAAAAGAATTAAAATATCACCAACTGTAGTCCAACAATTAATTTTAAGTACGAGTACTAAAATAATTACATTCTCTTCCTCTAAGCAAGTATGGAGGAACAACTTCAAACGAAGTAGAAATTCTGACTTCTGCACTTAACGCTTTATGCCTTTGTTCAACTGCATTCGCGTACACCACTTTGGTTGATGAATTGTTGGCGCGAGTTGGTTACTTACTTTTGTCGCCAACGAAAAATTGTTTAGTCAAACATTAGTGCGAAGAATGATAACTTCATACAGGGTGGTGTATTATAAATTTTAAAGAATTTTGTCTGACAGAGAAATATTTACTTGAAGCTTTTGAGCTACTTTAAGAAATGCTTTCTCAAGATCGAAGAGCTCGAGAACTTCTGAAATTTATTACAGCTCCTGCTAGACAGTATAATTGTGGGTCATTAGGTAATTTTGAAAGGAAAGTATCGATCGAAGAAGTGGATTGTATAATCTCTTGCCGTAATGTTTATTCCAAGTGAAGAATGGAGGTTCAAGTTTGAAGAGGGCTAAAATTTTACAGTACCAAAAAAAGCTCAGTAAAAGCTTAATACATACAGCTTTGTACCACGTCGATAAATAATTTTCTCTATGGTCTTCATATCTCAGAAATCAATGAACGGTAGGAGTGCGACTTCGCTAAATTGAGCAAAGCGCCTAGATGTAGGCAACGTTTTTTAAATATCTCTTTATATCTATAATTTTAAATATATTCTAGAATTTGCGATTATTGTAAATTAAAAAGAACTCCTTTTAATTAAAGAGAGATAGATTCTGCTTTAATATTAACATATTTCCTTCCAATGACCCTTTATCCACTACATATGTATGACGGCATGCTGAAAGAGCTCTAGCTTTTGACACATTTAAATCTTCTTTTGCAATTCACAACATATTCTTTTAATTTCCAAAAAAGAAGAAATCATAAAATATAAAACTATTTCATAAACTTTTTTTGTACTCTTTTCAGTTTCTTTTATTTTTCTTGGTTTAACATTTTTATATAATTTCACTTTCCTCTTTGTATGTCAGGTTGTAATTGTGAAGCGCTGCTGCCATGTGTAGCAATCATTATGCTGATGAGTAGAAGGCATAACATATCAAAACACATGTGAAAAAAAGTGGAAGACACATGCCCCATCTTCTTTTTTTGTTTTTAGACAGCTGCATCATATTAGTGGATACCTAACTGTAATGTGAGCATACAAATTCGGTAGTGAGCAAACACATACAGCAAGCCTGTTTTTTCACTTCAGCGTCTACAATGTGCAATTGTAAGCGTCTCTACTGCTACTTTCCTTTTCATATAATTTTTACCGTTATATGTGAAGTCGCTTCTCTTTACACATTCTCGCTGCGCTGGCTCACTGTCAGGCTGTTGGCTGGCATTTTACAGTTACATGCATGCCGCTAGGCTAGGCTAGTGTGGCAACCTGTTTAACGCTTTTGCGGCAGTTGCTCTGGTTTTTACGCTCCAATTATTTTGATGCTTTCAATTTATGTAATTCCTATTTTGCCTCGCTTACTACCTCAACCACACACCTGGCATAATATATGAGTATGCCTACCTGATGCTGTTCAGGCTGGCATTCTTCGTGTATGTAAATAATCCATGCAGTAAATCGCACTATCTCTGGATTATGTGTGCCATGGTGGAGAGATGAAATGGCTTTCATACCCATTTTGGTATAAAACTTTTTTAACGGAAAACGGTTGGACCAGGTTTTGCAAGGCCTTTACAGCATCTAGAGAAGATATATATTTGATAAAATATCACTATGAGCACCTCGTCTGTCATATCGAATATCTCGGAGACTATTTTCAAAGAGTTGACAAGTTACCTTCCTTTATTCTAACAACCTCTAACACTGACGTCCCTGAAATTCATTTTATTCTTCTACTTCGAAGACATATTGACAAAACGTTAGGTTGACAAATATCCCCCTCCTTATTTGCGAAGAACTCAGACAGCCACTTTACACAATCCTCTTTTGAGTTTAACTTTACACCACCAAGGGCGTTCGCCATGGACATGAACAGGTGGTAATCACTTGGCGCTATGTCCGGGCTATATGGTGGATGCGATAAAACCTCCCATCCGAGCTCCCGTAGCTTCTGACGACTCATCAATGAAAAGTGTGGTCTGGCGTTGTCCTGGTGGAACACTACACCCTTCCTGTTGGCAAATTCTGGACGCTTCTGGTCGATCGCCTGCTTCAAACGGTCCAGTTGTTCGCAGTAGATGGCAGAATTAAGCGTCTGGCCATATGGGAGCAGCTCATAGTGGATGAATCCCTTAACATATCGCAGGCGTTGATTCAGTCCGGAGGGTTTTTTTGTGTCAAATCATGCGGCACCCAAACATCAAGCTTTCTTGTTTATCCAGCCTTCTGCAGATGGTTTAAAATGGTTGAGTGACTAACTCCCATCTTCTAGGCGGTATAACGAGATGTCACATGCCGACCTAATTCGATGTTTTCCATGATTCGATCGCTATTCGTCGCCACAGGTCTTCCGCCGGCTGTCTTATCCATGGTGTCATTTTCACCCGCTCTGTCTGTCTATTATAAGCCGATTATAAGATCGAAGAGGCTGTTTGAAATTAATCAGGTTCTATTTATGAAAGGTAATATCGAAACAAAGTACTATCGTCTCCAGATGTACTACAAAATGACTTTATGGAGTTGAGAAACGTCTAGCAAAGTCTTAAGAAGCGTTTATTATCATTTTCCATTCTCTACTTTAGGGTCGAATTTCAAAATTAATAAAGTGTTGCCTACATTTAGGTGTATAACTAAATTATCCAAGTTGTGTACTTGATGTAAATTTAATAAAATCCCAGAGTGCCAAGAAATTTTATTAAAGCTAAGAGCACACTCCGTCAGTACTTCAACCTTTGTAACAGCTTGAAAAATTCTAATTATTTTAATATTTATTTAGAAAAAAAAAAACATTTCAAAGGTATGAAAATCTTAATTTATATTTCAAAAGTAGAACTAGTTGGCAACTTTTCAAATAGAAGTTTTCGCACAGAAAACCTAGAGAAGCCCTAATTAAAAATTTTCCACAACTAGTAGAGCCATCTTAGTGGCCACTCTCTAAAAATATGTTTAACAAAAATAAAGTAAGAAAACCGTTAAGTTCAAAAAGTTGATTTACATTGCAAGAACTTACAAGCGAAACTAGAAGTGACTTATGCCAACATTCAACAAGCTTCAAAGACGAACAACTTCAACAAGTCTTACCACACGAACATACGGACTTACATACATACTTATATACTATTTGTCAAAGCAATCAACTGACTGCTAGCAAAGCGAACTTAGAAATGTCAGTGGCGAAAAAAAACTGTGTCTAGAAAAATGCATTTCTTGACATCAAATAGTATACACACACACACATTTACAACTTCCTTTCGCTATTCCACCAACTATATTTACTATGCCACAAAAACAACTATTGCGCCGCTGAAAAGCAGCGAAGTGTCAACAACAGCTTCATGTCATTACGACAATCATCAGAGAGCATAAGTAGCAGCCGACGGAGCAACAGGAAAAGCTGTAAAGAATGTTGGGGGCGAAAAAAGAAAGAAAGCAAAAAGACAGTTAGCAGCTCATAGTCAAGCCGCTAATAGCTTTTGCAACTGCAGTCGGAAGTTATATACGATATATATTTTTATCATTTCTGTGCTTGTCAGCCATAACGCGTTGTCGTCCATTAACGTCAACATCACAGTAAGCAGCAGCAGCAGCAGTCATGACATTTGGTCAATGCAATGTACTTTTGAAGAAATTCTTATTAGGGGAGATTTAGTGGAGTTGAGCTTTAAATAAGTTTCTTTTGAGATATGTATATGTATATATTGGAGTACTGAGGTTAATCATCTCACTAGTCATATACTTAGACAGTGTGATCATGTGATCAATCACAGCACTCATTCACAGTTAGAATCTGACTTGACTCACTTTGCTATCATTTGTTTTACTTTAAAAAAATTCATAACCTCATATTAGCTTTCAACTAAACTCCATCAAATCGTCAAAAACAATACCAAAATCGCAATAAGAATACCTGAAAAGGATTTATCAAGAGACGTCACCAAATCGTCGTCAAGTCAAATTTTCGGTTACCCACAACTTCTAAACACTTTAACTTAAGTTGTTGTTATGCTAACTTATACATTACGGTACATTTCAATTTAGTTTTGACAGTTCTCGAAGGCCAGCAAGCAAATTAAGTCTGAAATGGGTTAATACCCGCTGTCAATGTCACTGTCAACATACAAGTTTCGAAGTTGGTACGGCTAACGGTAAAAGTGAAGTTTGTTACAACAGTGAATGAAGTATGAAGCTAAGGACTGACCGACGAAAATACCCGTACAATTACAATCAAATTATGAGATTATGTCGTCGAGATTTCAATAAATAGTCCACCATTATTAGTAATAGAGTTGTACTTTGTGATTGTGTGATTGCGAAGCATTTCGGAGTATCCTGGTTTCTGAATTTAAAAAATGTGACTCCATTGAAAAAGCCGATTTCAACTGTGAAGTCATTCCTGCTATCGATTATATATCCGCATCTTAAACAGGGAAGCTCTTGGTCTATGGTTTTCTTAATGCTTTCAAGCATTTCTTCTGACTGCTAAGAGTATACTGTGAAGAAAAGCTTGAATTAGCGAATTTAACCTATGATTTTATCAGCCAATTTCGGCCGATCTCTTAAGGAAGCTATTGGTTATGTGATTGAATGGAGAGGTCGGAGTTAGAACGCCTAACCGCACTTAGGGCACTTTATTCATCATTAGGTTCAGTATGCTCTCAAATAAGATCCAACTATTTAATTATATAGAATTCAACAACACTTTGGATTTGATAAAATTTCTAAGCACCCAATTTCTTAAAGCTTGGAACATTGAGAACCTTGAAACATATTCCGCCTTAGCCCACTCAAGAGTGACATTTCGCACCAAAAGTACTCCAAAGTTTTATTAACTTCAGCTCAAGCTGTCTTAAATATACCGAAGAGGAAAGCTTGAATCGACAAACGTATCCTCTGATTATTTCGGCTGATCTCTTAAGTAAGCTATAATAGGTTGTCTGATTGAAAGTGGAGGTCGGAGAAAGAATGCCTAACCGCAATCAAGAGCACTTTATTCATCTTCTTCTTTTTGACTGGCGTAGACACCGTTTACGCGGTTATAGTCGAGTCCAAAACAGCGCGCCACGTATCCCTCCTTCTGGCAGTTTGGCGCCAATTGGTCATACCAAGCGAAGCCAGGCCCTTCTCCACCTGGTCCTTCAATCGGAGTGGAGGTCTCCCTCTTCCTCGGCTTCCACCAACCGGTACTGCATCGAACACTTTCAGAGCTGGAGCACCTTCGTCCATTCGAACAATATGACCTAGCCAGCGTAGCCGCTGTCTTTTTATTCGCTGGACTATGTCAATGTGCTGGTATAACTCGTACAAGCTCATCGTTCCATCGTTGGTATTCGCCGTTGCCAATGTTTAGGGGAGCATAAATCTTCCGCAAAACTTTTCTCTCGAAAACTCCTAGTGCCGTCTCATCGGATGTTGACACCGTCCACGCTTCTGCACCAAAAATTAGGACGGGAATGATGAGGGACTTGTAGAGTTTGGTTTTTGTTCGTCGAGAGAGGACTGTATTCATCATTTGGTTCGGTATACTCTCAAGTGAAATTATATATGGGATATTATTTAACAACTCTTTCGTTTGACCAAATTCCTAAGCACTCAATTTCTTGAAGCTTGGAACATTGAGAACCTTGAAAGATGTTCCGCCTTAACCCACTCAAGGCTGACCTTACGCGAAGATGATACTCCAAAGTTCCATTAACTTTAACTCATGCTCTCCTAAAAATAGAGAACTTTTAGTCTATCCACGATTCACATTATTCCAAAGAATTTTCCTTTCAGTGGAGTTTCAAGACTTAAGGTATTCCTTCAACATTCATTGTTACAGGCAACCTTTGAAGAAAGGCTTTCTCATGTGTTGTATTGCTTCTTTACTCGGTTCAAATCACTTTTGAATAAAATTGAGCCTTCTTATTATAAAAAATTTAACAAAACTCCCAACTGTTATTAAAATTTTAGTAATTTTTTGAGAGCGCAAAAATTATGAAGAGAGCAGGTCGGTCGTGTATTCATATTTACCAAAAGCACAATATTAATATCAAAACCACAAATTGAACTCGAACGAAGTTTAATCATATTTTTTTTTCATTAAAAAAAGTTGCGAATATTTCCGAAGTACTTAAAATACAGCAGTACACACACAGAGATGTATGCTTGTATGAGTGCAGGTCCCCAAAGCGCCATGCATGCTTACGCTGTAAAGCGTTGTTGTAGTTGTTTTTGTGTGAAAACTTTGGCTTGTTTTTGTCAACGCGGCAGCACACACATGGCAAGTAGTGCCAAGCATAGCTTACATACTTCACTGTCCCTCTCATTCTCCCACTCCCACTCTATAACTCTCTCAAGCTCCTTTGCTACCAGTGACTTCGCTGCCATATATGAGTATGTGACTTATGCGTACTCATACTCATAGTCGTACACAGCGTATGCCAGTCATGCCGTTTGCTACCAGCGCCTGGGCTTTTCCATTTCCCTTTGGAGAAATTACCGAACGTTTAAATGCAAAACACAAAAGCTTAAATAATTCCCTTTACGATTGCGTTTGTTGTGTGACTAACTAACTACTTCGGTTTTGTTGCTTCTATACACATTTGTTGTTGTTGTTTTTCTGATTTTTTTTAACTTTTGCTCACACAAGTGCCACATACTTCGCAAAGTAACACTGCCACACAACTGTCTCTTCGACCGACAATTGCAATGCTGCGACCTGCCACATCCGTTGCCGCCGTTACACATTTTTGTTTTGTTTTGACTTTTTATATTTACCGCTTTTTTTTTGTTTTTATTATTGTTGATTTTTTGTTTTGCTTTTCTCAAGTTTGTCGCTTTCGTGGTATACTTTTTGCGGTTGCTTGTTTGCAACAATTTTACGCAATCCCGGCCCATCTCTTCTCCACAAAACACTTGACTCTGTACCACATATGTGCTGTTGTTGTTGTTAGTATTATTCATACTTATATGTATGTTTGTGGATTTTCCTTTACTGCATTTCTTTGTTCTTTATATTTTTTCTGAATTGCCCTCTGGAGTGCGTGTTCCTTCTTTACTCCTTCTCTCATCCACTAACAAACTGTGCCGCTGAAGAGTTGGTGGTCGCTTTTGAAAGCGTCCTGCAGCATACTTTTGAATTCATCCAAGCGAAATTGCTTTAAACAATGGCTATGCAAATCAAAAATTTTGATGAGAAAATCATATTTTGTTGCCCATGTCAAACATATTTAGGCCACATACATAGCTTATATGCTCTTATATTATTATTTGCGCAATTTATAGGCAAATCGACCTTCCTGGAAATCGCTCGAGACTTGTTTTCATATATGTATGCATGCACGCTCTACATCCATACTCGTATTTATGATTGATACTTGAAGTCAAAGTCATGGATAGCTTGTATTTTTTACAGTTGACCCACCACCACTAGTACCGAACATTCTTGGAATTAACCTTTTGTTAATATCGAACATAAATAAATTAAATGAATTTCAAAAGGTAGACATAATTTGGATATCTTTAGCTGTAAAATATGCAAATTTTAATTGATTTTTTCATGTACGAGTAAATGGATATTTCGACTTAATCCATTTCATTAATCGAAGTCTTGAGGACTGAACTTTCAAATGAGCTTAAATGTTAAATGTTTTAATCTAAACCTGATGTAATTTTCCTTACCGTTGAAATAGCCACTCCTTTTCTTTTTATATGTATAAATGTATGTGATTGGCGTAGAAACCGTTTAGCCGAATCGAAGAAAGCGCGCCAATCCTCTCTTTCCCTCGCAGTTCGGCGCCAGTTGGAGATCCCAAGAATAACCAAGTCGCTCTCCACCTGGTCCATCCAATGGAGTGAAGGCCTTCCCCTTCCTCGTCGTCATCCAGCGGGTACTGCATCGAACACTTTCAGAGCTGGAGTGGTTTCGTCCATTCGGACAACGTGACCTAGCCAGCGTAGCCGCTGTCTTTTTATTCGCTGAACTACGTCAATGTCGTCGTATAACTCGTACAGCTCATCGTTTCGCCGTTGAGGACCATAAATCTCGCGCAAAATTTTCCTCTCGAAAACTCCTAGTGTCGTCTCATCTGATGTTGATCTTGTCCACGCTTCTGCACCATAAAGCAAAACGGAAATGATAAGCGCCTTGTAGAGTTAGATTTTGGTTAGTCGAGAGAGGACTTTACTTTTCAATTGCCTACTCAGTCCAAAGTAGCAGCTGTTGGCAAGCTGATTCTGCGCTTGATTTCAATGCTGACATTGTCAGTGTTGTTGATGCTGATTCTCAAGTTTACGAAATTATCTACATCATATCTTCGATGACTGTCAACTGGGACGTGAGAGCCAAGACCCGAATGCGCTGACTGTTTGTTTGATTACAGGAGATATTTCGTCTTGGCCTCATTTACCTCCAGACCCGTTCGCTTCGCTTCCTTATACAGGCGGAAAAAGCAGCCTTTTATAATAACCACTAAACCCAAAGAACGTCTCAGCTTTCCACTAACAATATCTTTGACAATATGACCGCACTCCTATTTGGCTAGGGACTAGTCCTTGTGCATATTATACTTTCTCTAAAATTTAAATATGACAAAGTTCCAATACGATCTGACCGTAAAGAAACCCGTGAGGATCCTTCTAGGAATTAGTCGACTTGATGAGACAGCGGTAGAGGAAATGAGGAGCCATAGTTATAGTTCTGACATTGGTAGGTTGTGACCACTAAGTGATGTAACTGCCTGACAAAGTTAAGTAGAGCGATGGGTTTCGGAGTTATCACGAGAAATAGAGTTCCAAAGAAAAAAACCCCAATAATTTGAATAAAAATAAATACAGTTGAACTTGCCTAACTCGAATCCCCATAATCCATAGAAAAACTTCGAGTTAAAGAGACTTCCGAGTTACAAAAGGTAATTTGTATGAAATTTGACTTCTATTGCCAATTCAAGAGTTCGAGTTATGGAGAACTTCGAGTTATTGAACTGTTTAACTGTATTTCTAATTATGATCGCCGCAAAAGAATTACAAAGTATTAATCCATTTTATGTCCGATCAGTTTATAAGGAATACAACCCCAGCCAGCTGGCGATATCCCTCAAGACGACTTATAAAATTTGAACATTTTCTTTGAGAGAAAGTGCCGTTGTTCAGTTGCATCGCGTACTAGATCTGATCGTAATCTAACTTAAGTTCAATAATATCAAGATGTCTCCAATCGAGGAGCATAAGGGTTGGCTTAGTGGCAAAATCTCAACGTTGTATCCACTAATCAGTTCTTTTATTTGTTTATTATGGAGATTTCATTGTTAATTTTCCTAGTGCCAAATTTTCATAACCAAGGTCTTAAGTAAAATTCTAATAAATGATACCTTACTTATTCTTTGTACAACGCCTAAAAGATCACTTTCCCTAAGGAATTATTTTATAGGTAGGATCCCAAAGGCATTCAACCATCTAATATACGATATTATTGGGAACTCAGAATTTCTCTTCCTCACGTTTTGAGGTTTAAAATGCGGCTACGAAGCGTCATTACTTACTAAAGGCATTCATATGTAAAATATATTGCCTACATTAAGGCGCGTGATTAAAATCAACAAATGCAAAAACACGGTGCAGAATTACAGTCTGTTGAGCGAAACCATTATCCGAATAGACATGCGAGTACAACAAAAACGAAAAATAAACAGAGACAGAATGAGTGAAAGAAAAACTTGAGATTGAAAAATTTCACACCTGCTGAGCATGAATGACTGCACATAAAATGCACATTTTTTTGTTTGTTTTATGTTTTGTTACGTGTCATGTCAGCGCCTGCGATTGTGCAGTAAGCTTGAGACAGCTATAAAACAGCAAAAACAAAAACTACTGACCTATTGCACTTTTCAGCGTTTTCATTGCGAATAAAATCCGAGTTTTATTACAAAAATTTCAGCACACACACACACACACACGGCGATTTGTTTTTGTTTGTATGTCTTTACGTACCGTAGTCTATTTTATTCCTTTTTACTTTTTGAAAATTTGCAACTTTTCGATTTCAACTGATTTGTCACTATTTGCCGGTTTGGCATTTTCTATTCCACAGGATCACAAGCTGAAGCACATGGCTGAGCTGCAGCAATCCGTTGTCACCGACCAGGATACGCGCCATCAAATACAAACACAAATCCTACAATGGGAAGAGAATCTGGAGCGTTTGCATTGCGAACAGTTTCGCTTGCGTTGCTACATGGCGTCATTGCAGAGTGGCGAATTGCCAAATCCAAAAGTAAGTAGAAAAAAATATATATATGTAGAATAGTCTGCCATCGGGCAGAAGATCCTATGATTTTCCAGGACCCATTGGCGATCCGACTAAAGAAAAACACAACACTCGTGAATTGTAACGAATTAATTCACACTTTATTCGTTTAATCAATAACGCTTTAGTGCCATTGGCAAAGTTAAATATTAATTATATATAAAAATGAATGTTCGCGCGTACGCGGTACAAGAGCAAGTGACACTATTCTATGTGCATATGTAAGTAAGTAATCTTAGAAATTATGATGGCCGCCAGTTACACTTCACTATTCGAACTATTATCGAAATTCGAACAAGTGGTTGCCATCTGTTATGCTACGACTTTAATTGTAACTTATAACTCTACTTATAACTCTACTTAGAATCCTACAATCGGCCGTCCTGACAAGTTATTCGCCCTCGAATAGCTAGCCCCACTTCTTCATATTCTCTGCTACTGTAGTGGTCTTGTTCGGTCCTTCGTGGTTCCCTATTTTTTCTACTTCGTATCTTCCGTGTGGTAATTTAGTGACAATCTTATATGGTCCGAGAAATTTAGGTCTCAACCTCATACCAATCCCAAACTGCGTTCGTTTAATTGCAACTAAATCGTCAATTTCATAATTAAAGTTTCCCGTTCTACTCTGGTTGAATGTTCTACGATTCTCTTCTTGGATTGTTTCGATATTCTCTTGTGCTTCCTGCCTGACTAAATCACGTTCGAGATTTAGCTCTTCTATTTCTAATTCATTTAACATAGCTTGTAACTCTGGATAATCTGAGGTACGCATATTTAGACCTGTAAGTATTTTAAAAGGTGCTATTTTCGTGCTTCGCGGAGCTGTGTTATTCATAATTTGTTGAATTTTCGCTACTTGCCGGTACCACTGGGTTGGGCTGTTCTGACACAATTTTGCGAGCATTGGAACAACTATACGGTGGACCCGTTCTACTTGGCCGTTGCCGCGAGGAACTCCCGTTGCTATTAATAAGTGCTGTATTCCATGCTTGCTGCAATAATCTTTAAATGCATTTGCCGTAAAAGCGACCCCTCTGTCAGTGACAATCCGTCTCGGATTTCCAAAAATTGATGCCTGTTTCTCTAATTTATCTACCACCTCTTCTACACCG
The DNA here is from genome assembly GCA_031772095.1 of Zeugodacus tau. Classification (NCBI taxonomy): domain Eukaryota; kingdom Metazoa; phylum Arthropoda; class Insecta; order Diptera; family Tephritidae; genus Zeugodacus; species Zeugodacus tau. The sequence continues at coordinate 57,700,111 of CM062653.1, read as the reverse complement.
GTTGACTTGGTTGGGTATAACCATACAAATTTCGAAAACCCGTCTATAATCGCTAAAATGTAGTTGTATTGTTTCCTGGTTTCGGTTAGTGGACCTACGTGATCTATGTGATAGGTTCCCAGCGGTTCTTGAGACTTATCGATTGGCGTCAATAATCCTTCTTTTTTCCCCCTCTTGGCATCTGTGATGATGCACTCAATGCATGCCTTAACTATCCTTTGTACTTTCTCGTACACGTTTCTTATGTAATAATTTTTACTTAGAACCTCTGCTGTCTTCTTGGCTGCAAAGTGTCCTTGCCTGTGCGCTAACTTTATAATCTCTTCCTCCATATCCACAGGTACGACTAATAACTCCTTGATGGGATCGTAATATACTAATTCATTTCTTATGTAAAACTTTTCGTATGGTGCGTTCTCTAACGCTTTTTTTACTGCCCTAATCCAATCGTCTTGTGATTGAGCTTCCTTCAATCTAAACTTTAACGAGTCTTCAATCAATAAACAATATACGCGACTTAATGCATCTACATGTCTCATTCGAGTACCGGATCTGTGCTCGACTACGTAGTTGTATTCCTGGAGAAACATGGCCCATCTCATGATTCTGTCTGGAACATCGCTTTTTTTCACCGTCATTGTGAAAGCGTTGCAATCGCTCACTATTTTAAACTGGATATCTTTCAGGTAAACTCGCCATTTCTTCAAAGCCTTGACCACTGCTAGTACTTCGAGTTCAAATGCGCTATACTTCTCTTCAGCCACTGTAGTTTTACGACTCATGAATTCTATAGGGTGTAGCAACTGGTCCTCTGAATCCTTTTGGAGTAGTACTGCTCCATAACCGTATTTCGATGCATCTGCGTGTAATTCCGTTTCCGCTCCATGGTCAAATAGTTTCAACGCTGGAGCATTAATCAATGCAGTTTTTAATTCTTGAATTGCTACTAGCTGGTCTTCTCCCAACTTGAACTTTTCATCTTTTCTTAACAAATCAGATAAAGGTTTAGCTACCCTTGAATAATCGCGAATGAATCGCCTGAAAAATGATGTTAACCCTAAAAATCTTTGCAATTCTTTTATACTTCCCGGTATCGGAAAACTTTTAATCGCTTTTGTCTTCTCATCCGACGGTAAAATTCTACCCTTCTCAACCACGAATCCCAAAAAAATTAATCTGTTCTTCAACATTTGACACTTTTCCCAACTTAGGCGCAATCCCCATTCACTTGCCCTATTTAATACCTTTTCTAACCGTTGACGACCTGTGTTCATATCTTTTGTGGGAATGACTATATCGTCCATATATATGACTACTGTACCGTCTTGGATCATATCTTGAAAAACTGCCCTGATAAATCTGCAAAATACTGCCGGTGAATTTGTAATACCGAATGGGACGAAACAAAATTCATACTGCCCACTGTTTGTTACAAAAGCAGTATACTTCCTGGAGTTTGGTTCAACCGGTACGTGATAGAACCCGTTCTTTAAGTCTAAAGTTGTGAATATTTCAGCTCCTTGTAATCTGTCCAATGTCTCGTCTACGAGATTCATTGGGAAGTTGTCCTCAGTATTTTTTCGTTTATTTTACGAAAATCGCAACAAAAATCTTTTCGATCCATTTTTTAGTGGTTAGTACCACTGGTGACGCGTACTCCGAAGTGCTGCTTTGAATAATCCCATCTTTAAGCATTTCTCCAACTTGATCGTCTATGTACCTTTGGTCTTCGTACGACACACGCCGAGGCCGTTGGTACACTGGTTGATCGTCTTTCAGGATTAGTTTCATCTGGACTGGCACATTAATTGGTTTCCGAGGCTGATAATTATTTATCAACGTTTTGACGAACTCTGCATCAGATTCTTTTAAATGTGACAAGTCTACTCTATCCAATCGATTATTCATTTGTATTTCCATTCCGCACAAAACTTTAAATTCGCTTCCACCGCTGAAGCTTTCATCAGGACATTCCGTGTCCTCCTTACTGACGTGGATCTCTTTCACCACCACTTGTGGACTAACCTTATCCTCACTCCCTTGCTCGGCCGAAACAATCTCGCTCACTGAGATTTCAGTTTCCACGCCGCCTTGGATAACTTTGCATCCAACCTCTTGGATCAATTTGTTTCCAACCGCCAACTCTTTGGCACCTGTTTTCACTAACACTTCCTCATCCTTATAAGGTTTTCTAAACTCCACACTACCTTTTGTAAACAGTAAGTCCACTTCTCTAAGTATATCGTTTCCTAAGATTGCCGCGTATGGTATATCTTGTACTCTTACTACTTCAAACTTGCCTTTCATCGTCACACCTTCTACAGTGACCTCTGCTATAAAGTTGCCCATGGTTTCAATCTCGCCTTTTCCTATTCCGTACAATCGTTTTTTCTCTTTACTGAGATTAATTTCTCCTAATCTCCTAAAAGTATCAAACCTCAACATGCTCGCACAGCATCCCGTATCTACTAATGCACTAAACGTGGTCTGGTTAACCACCGCATCCACGAAATAATAATCACCTTTTCCCACAACGTTTTGGTCAACCGTGTTGATGCGCTCATTTTTCACCGCCCTGACTGGCAGTGGTACTTTGCACTCATGGGCATAATGGCCCCTTTCCTTACACTTAAAACAAATTACGTTGTTTATTCCCCCGCGTGGGCATTCTCTCGCCAAATGACCTTCCTGATTACAACGGTGACATTTCTTCTTGACTCTGTCTTCGGTACCTTTGCTGGTACTTGAAGACGGATTGAAAACTTTATTAGATGCCACGGGTGTACCTTTAATTTTTTCATATACCCGGATTTGCTCTTTCAATTCTTTCAAACTGCGTGTTTGATACAACACACTTTTGTTCATTCTACTATCCGGTATACCCTCTACAAAATACTCTATTATACTCTTTTCATCGAGCGATATTGGCTTACCGATTTCGATGATGGAGTACAAATATTCATATAAACTTTCTTTAATCTGTTTACGTCTATTCCTTAACGTTCGGTGTACCTCTGCGGCACTCAACTTCTCACCGAACTCATCGAGTAAAGCTGTCTTTAAACTATTCCAATTTCTGATTCCTACAGCCCCTCGCACAAACAGCTTGGCAGCACCCTTCAGCAACTGTTTCCCATATACGAACTTCTGTAAGTCGTTCCACCCTACTGTCTCCGCAACTTCGCTGAACTCTTCAACCCAGTGGTACACGTTATAGGTACCATCTCCATAAAAACTCGATATACTATCTTCGACATCACGCAACGTAAATAACACCCTATTCATACTTCTATCCTCTGTAGTGTATAAAGAATCGGCAAATTCGTTATCACTTCCTACCTCATCTCCAAAAACCATATGTTGCAACAGTCTCATTTGCAATTCTTTCTTTCGGCCAACTACGCTCAAGTTCAGTTCCCTCAACTTCTCCCGTAGCATGTCAACAGTCATACCCTTTACAGTCTCGGCGTCCATCTTACAAAATGTTTCTTTATAAACTTATGAGTATTCTTATATTATTTATCGATAATATGTGTACATACTATTTAATTACAAGATGTGTGGTATTCAAATTTACATGTTATACAAAACATTGCTACTACGCGTATATCTATTACATTATAATGTGTATTATATACAAGTTACAACACTATTTTGTATGATGCTATATCGCTTACGGATATATAAATACGTGTATTGGTGTATATGTATGTACCTGTTGCTGTTGACCGTTGACTATTATGTACACTTCGATGTACCCCTCGATGTTTCGTTTTCCTTTCGTTGTCGACGCCTTTTTTTTTTTTATTGGCGAAACTGCTTCCCCTTCGTTTTAGCACTGCTACCCCGATTTGACGACCGTTGTGATAGCTGTTAGAATTGGCGTTCTAACGGTATTGACTACTGCAGTCTCGCACTGCAGGTACAGTTTCTCACCATCGATTTGGTTGGAATTTCGCCAACACACTTTTCATTTTACGTGTATAAAGGTCACCGCCGCTCTGACGAATAACCGTTCAACTAGTTCACTGTTCAATTTGTCTTTATCACTTTGCGCTTGGGCCATATCGCCAATATGCCCTTTCGCTAATTTGGTTGGAATTTCGCCAACTCTCTTATTATTTTACGCGTATAAAAGTCACCGCCGTTCCGACGAATAAACGTTTAATTAATTCACTGTTCATTTTCCTCTTGCACTTTATCACAAATGTCACTGGGCCATATCGCTAATATGCCCTTTTGCCAATTTGGTTGGAATTTCACCAACACTCACAAATGTCGAACTCGCGCTTGGGCATCCCGGACGAGCCCCCAATTTGTAGAATAGTCTGCCATCGGGCAGAAGATCCTATGATTTTCCAGGACCCATTGGCGATCCGACTAAAGAAAAACACAACACTCGTGAATTGTAACGAATTAATTCACACTTTATTCGTTTAATCAATAACGCTTTAGTGCCATTGGCAAAGTTAAATATTAATTATATATAAAAATGAATGTTCGCGCGTACGCGGTACAAGAGCAAGTGACACTATTCTATGTGCATATGTAAGTAAGTAATCTTAGAAATTATGATGGCCGCCAGTTACACTTCACTATTCGAACTATTATCGAAATTCGAACAAGTGGTTGCCATCTGATATGCTACGACTTTAATTGTAACTTATAACTCTACTTATAACTCTACTTAGAATCCTACATATATGTATGTTCATATGTACGTTCGAACTCAGAGGACTTATATGATGATTTGAATAAGAAGGAGAAAGTGAAAGAGTGCAGTAGCAGTCAAGGGACTAAGGTAGAACCATACAGTATAAACCAGAGACTAATATCTGTATCTGACATTTAGAATACGGTTTAGTTAACTATGGAAGGCTCTTCCGAACTAACTACTTCTATCATACTTTGAGTATCATCTTTCGTCATTTAAATTGATCTTACTTCAGATCACTCAGTTCTGAAGTCCCATAGTAGTTTCTGAAAGGTATGGTTTAAATATACTATTAAGTAATGATATTTGTGCGTTCATTGCCTACTCCTGTTCTTCATTATCTCCGAAGTCATCCAGTAATTCGAATTGACTTCCACAAACTCAAAGCTCAATTTAAAAATTTACATACTAAATATTATATAATCTACTGTTTCTAACAGGATCAAGTCCAGGCCAAAGCCAATTCTTCAGCCGTTTTAATTTCGTCATTTGTAAAGCCTCATTAAATTTTTGTCATCAAAAGGCTACTCATACAATAAATCTGTTCGACGGAGTCGTTCTATAGCTCTTAGGACCTTTTATTTCTAAGTTAACTTCAGTACTACATATATGAGTCAATATCGGACGAATAGGTCTAAGAGTGTTATAGTATTCCTACATTTTACGTATTTGGTCCTTTCCGCTTTCTGTTTGTAAAAAATATTACTATTTTTCAATTCTATTTTGGGAACTTTTCCTTCGATCATATCTCACTATTAATCTGTTCCAACTTGAAGGATTTAATTCCAATATGAATCGCATGCCAATATATCTCACCTACTACTTTCCTGGATAGCCAATAAAATATAATATATAGGGTATCTTAAAAATCATCAGACTTAAAATGCTTTGATTCTTCGGAGTATTATCTCGAACACATGAAGCGTTGTCCAATCGGGTACTTTCACATTTCTATTCAAGTGATATTGTTTCAAATCTTGGTTCCAAGGTAAATAAAAGTGCCCAACTTTCCCAGCTATTACTATCAATTAACCTCTTATTCTCATCCCATTCGCTTAGGTTTTTATGAGATCTACAATGCAATTAATGGCCTCGTTTTAAGGAATATTATATAATATAAATGCCATCATCAAACTTACTTTGATTTTGTCTGAAACACTAATAATTTAGTTTTAAGAATATTATCGAATCATATTCCAATTGAATTTAGAATCCATTCAAATCACCATTGTCTTGCCAGAGTCTATGCCAGTGTAACCCATGAAAAATGAATTGGGAATGGGGAATTTTTTTAAGAAAATATTCGATCGAATGTTTCGAAGTTCTATGAACATAATAAAATATATTTTCAGCTATATTTAAAGATTTACAGAATTACAAAATATTTAAAAAAAATATTGAAAAAATAACGGAGTTATGTGCTGTCTTCGGAGGTGCCAAAAAAAAAGTTCCCCAACTGCGGACATGATTCCGACCGTATGAGTAGCTGAAACAAAAAATTCAAAAAGGGTATTCAATTTGAAGATATTTCCTGTACAATGACTTACAGTTTTTTAAAAATTTTCAATAATTAACAAACTGGCGTAGTTCTGAAAAAATATCGTTTTTTTATGTAAAAAGATTGCCAAGATTGGAATTTAAATGCCAAATTGACAAATCAAAAAGATCGTAGGTCATTGTATAGTAAATATATTCAAGAATACTCAGTTTCAATTTGTAATCGATCGGTCCATTTCTCGTTGAGTTAGGATGTCAGCAATTTTAAAAAATATCGTTTCGAGAAAAACGCGTTTGAAGCTTCAATAATAGCGGTTTATGTATACCTGTAAGCGATCACTCTTTAGCACACTGCCATTCAAAAATTATTCAAGATATGATCTTGCAGATTTCACAGAATAGTTTTGAAAGTATAAACTATCGAATAAGCAAAAATATAGATTTTTTTAAAGTGTCACACTGCTAGCACCTTAAAGCTGATAATAGAAGAAAATTCAATACATCGCTTTATGGAGTCGAGGTCGAGTAAAAATAATAGAATTCAGTTCTCCAGCTCTTGCTTCGGGATCAGCTTACTTGTTGCCTTCTGATTTATACAGGTTGTGGTATTTAACACGAAATTTTTTCATATAAACTGAAAGATTTAGTAATCTAAAATTAGAGAAATACTTTTCGCCTAAAGGTAGGCAACGCCTAACAACATAACTCGAAATTTGAAGGTAAAACGGAATTTAAAATCAGCAATTGGTTATAAATTCAAATATTGTTCTTTACTAATTTTAAAGTAATTTATGATATAGTCGATAAAATGAGCAAGTAATAGAAATGCAAACCTATCTATCAACGCGCCATCTGTGTTTGACAATTTTTTTTTTTTTTTTTTGAAGTTTGAAGAATATTATTTGTGTTCATTTGAAATAGAAGAGCAGCTTAACAGGCTAGTTAACACATATGACCTTCATTAAGCCAAAATCCCAATTTTTCACACATGCCCAGGTGTTGACTATTATTTTTTCAACCCAATTTCGCATTTTATGCGCTTCTAAAGACAACAATAAGTTTGGCCATTTAAGTTGACAGCAGCACAATAGTAAGTTATGATTATCCATAATGACATGCCGAGAGCACATAAGCGTTTATGGGGGAAAAAACTAAAATTTATTTTATGAAAATCACGCCCCAGCACTGGTGAGAGGCAATAAAATATGCAGGCACGAACACAAAATCACGCACACGAATATGCAAAAAGAGGTAGACAGAGCCATAAAATATGTGCGAAAAGTGTGCGAAAAAAAAACAATTTTAGGTGCTAGTAATGCTTCCTAACTGTGGGATCTCAAGTAAAAAAAAAACGAAACAACAACAATATGGCGGCAACAACTTACATCGAGCTTAAACGCGTAATATATCAGCAAACATCAGCCAGCAGCTGCAATCTTTCATTCAAGCATTCAAGCCAACTAATGCAGCTGGCGTGACTTTATGGCTTTGTTGTTGTTGTGTTTCCATAGCGTAGAATATTTTCGCACATTCATAATGTGAACACTCAGAGAGGAGGGTGGGTGTTGAGTTGTACAGTTGATAGTGAAGTGGTGTAGTGGTGTCTAAAGTAAGACAGACAGACAGCCAGATAAACAGTTAGTCAAGAGTCAGCGCACTGCTGCTGCTGCTGCGTTCAACTTTGCACTCAACTCTACTCAACTATTCATAGGAAATGTAAAGGCATTTGTGGCTGGTGTGGCAACGACGATTGCCTTTTTTAGAGATTGCACGCTCATACCTCAATACCTGTGTATGTGTGTGTGTGTGTGTACGTGTGAGGATAACAAGCAGGATAAACGGCGCAATAATAAAACAACAAGAAACACACACACACATACATACATACATATAGATATGTGCAGGCATTATAACAGCAACAATATGCAGCTAAATGACAGTCATGAAGGCGGCATGATTTATTATTAACAGTCAAACAAACAACAACAACACACACACTAACATATATAAGCCACGTTGCATACAATTAGGCGCACAGACAGACGACAGACAGCAGACAGCGCCAACGACAAGCGCTATGTGAAGTTGCAAAGCACCAGCGTGGGAGAGAAGGGTGGCTCCTCCCTCATAAGCTGCGCGAAAGCCGCTTACTTCAGCTGTCGCAGCCGCTGTCTCTGTTATTGTGGCATGAAGTGTATGCTTTTCCCGCAGGATATTTGCCTTACACTTCGTTTTTAAGTTGCCATGAAAGGGTGCAACAGACACACACAAACATACTCATATACTCATGTGTGCTTGTATTTGAGTTATGAATTCATATTTAAATACACACCTTTGTAGCCACCTTTGCACTTATCTCTCTGTGTGTGTGTATGCATGGTATAAGCATATGTAAATAAGTCGCTGTCTACAAAGAGTCAGCGAGTAAGCGTCACATGCAACGCCTTGTGCACTCCTCTGCATTCTTTGGCGTTAAATACATATGCAGAGATGTGCTTAATTTGTTTTTTTTTTATTTTTGTAATTTGATTGTTATCATTTCATCGCCATTCATCTGATGTTATGTGGCAATCCATAATGTTTTAATAGGTTTACTTTAGCTAAGCTGTGATGAGTGTTATTTAGAAGTTGGAAGCTTCAGAGTTAAAGGAGTGCCTGAATTTTCCAGCTGTCCAAATGAGATCCTTCGTGACTCTTGTCGCAAGAATCAGCCCATTAACAGTACTTAACATTTCTTGCCAGACAAGGCTCACAAATTCTAACCAACTTAATCTGGTTTTGTCTCTCTGAAGATCAATCTAAAGGTCCAAATAAAGACACGCACACCTCTTCTCCAGCCAAACCCGTTCTCAGAGCTCAAGCTAAGAGACTTGGGTTAGACTAGAAACTTTCGGGTAAATTTTTTAGAACTTCAAAAGCGATATGGGTGAATGAAACCTTTCGAAGTCCTATCATTCTAAGCTTGTCGATACACTCACCGCCTATATCTTCTTCTGTCATGTTTTGACGAAGGCGTAAACTACTTTGTGGACTCGGGTCTTTAGAGAATTTGGAGTTCGAAACTGCGCGATACAGTTTGTAATTGGATTTCTAAACATCCTAGAAATTATCTCAAACTACCTTGAAGTTACCTACCAAGGCGGACAGACTTTTTAAGATCAAAAAACGAACTTTATACCTATAACCAGATCCACTTCCTCTTTGTGTTAGTGACGATATTAGTCTTGGGTATGTTTGCTGTTATCTAACAAACAGTCAGCGCACTCGCGTCTTGGCTCCCACGTCACTGTTGCCAGTCATAACTTTGAAGTAGTAGATACTTTCGTCTACTTGGGAACCAGCATCAACAACACCAACAATGTCTGCCTCGAAATCCAACGCAGAATCACTCTTGCCAATAGGTGCTACTTTGGACTGAGTAGGCAATTGAACAGAAAAGTCCTCTCTCCACGAACCAAAATCAAACTCTATAAATCGCTCATTATTCCCGTCCTACTTTACGGCGCAGAAACGTGGACGATGTTAACATCCGATGAGACGACTTTTGGGGTTTTCGAGAGAAAGGATTTGTGGAAGATTTATGATCCTCTGAACATTTGGCTACGGCGAATACCGCAAACGATGGAACGATGAGCTGTACGAGTTATACGACGACATTGACATAGTTCAGCGAATAAAAAGACAGCGGCTTCGCTGACTAGTTCATGTTCATAGTTCGAATGGATGAAAACACTCCAGCTCTGAAAGTGTTCGATGCAGTACCCGCCGTAGGAAGCCGCGAAAGAGGACGACCTTCACTCTGTTGGAGAGACCAAGTGGAAAGTTACCTGGCTTCACTTGATGTTTCCAGTTGGCGCCAGAGATCAAGAAGAAGAAATGAATGGCGCACTCTGGTGGATTCGGCTATAATCGCGTTAAGCGGTTCCTACACCAAATATATAAATATATATGTTTACTGGAAGCTATAATGTTCCAGATGGACCCAAATACTAATAATATCAAGAGACCAAAAGAGTGCCTACAAAAAACATATCCCTCATTCACTGCAGAACTCACCTTATGCCGATTTTCTAAAGAAATCTTTAGTATAAGGTTCTAGTTTAGTTTTAGTTTTTGTCCTCAGATCCGAGTTCTCAACTCGAAGTTTATAAAACCTGAAAAAGTGCAGCTCAATTAATAAAAAAGACTAAGATATATTATTATTATTGCAATTAACTCTCTCTTATTAATAACAATTTCATATTTTCATTTTGTGTATATTAATTACTAATAACAATTTCTCTCCCTTCCAGTCCTTGCTCACACACGTCTCACGGCCAACTAAGAACACTTTGAATAAATTGGGTGTCTTCACTGTATCCTCATTTCATGCATTCATATGTGCTCGTTCGCCATCATTGCTGAATAATTTATTGGCCGGACGTGGCGCTACCAAACGTCGACCACCGATGCTCTCGCGTTCGAATAGCGGTTCCAGTCGACGTTCAATGCAGGTAAGTGAAAGTGAATTTATTAGAAATATATTACATTATTACTTCATTAAGTAAGTGGGTTATTTAAAGAGGGTTTAATAATCGTTTGGAGGCAATAATCGTTAGTAAACTGGATATTTTTACTATCATAACGGTATGAAAGTCATTGTATTATTTCACTATGAGTGTATATTGCTTGCATTCATTAGCATAAATATAGTCTCAAGTATGAAAAGAGACATACATGTAGCTGTTATTGCGAGACGAGTTCGTTGATCTCTTTCAGAAGTTAAGCCAATCGAGAAAGCAATTTTATAAAAGCATTATTTGAAGGGTTTTTAATTAGGAGGCCGGCTGACAGTCCCAAATACGACGCAAACCTCGAAGATCTTTCATCTGAGCTTTCCGACTCTATGGCTCTCCGTTTTCTTTCTAGATTATTCCCAAAGAATGAAGTACTTTGTAGAAATTCTTCTTCTGAAAAAATTTTGCTATGTCTTCGGTTGCAAAACTGCTTAAAAACTGTTTTAAACTTCTACCTTGTATTGCTTAATATTCTGTTGATGATGTGGTATAACACTTTGCACCTTGCATTGCTTAAATGACTTTTGAGTGAGAGGGTATTATATGAACATAGATTGTTGAAAACGATTTCCAGAAAATTGTTTCGTAAGTTCATCGATGGACCTCGTTTACTACAAATAGAGATAGTTAAGAATGTAGATTAAAGAGACACCACGGAGTAGTCGATTCTCTTCTACTTGGAACATAAGTTACTGCATCATCATCATCATCATCATTACCGGTTGTCGGTTTTGGTCGCATCTATAAGCCTTCGCCAGTCGTCGCTGCATTGCGCACGACGGCGTCAATTGGGGATTTCAAGTATCACCAGGTCTACATTCACTTGATACCTCCACCGGAGTTTCGGTCGTTTTCTTCGTCGGCCGCCAGGGTACTGTGTCGTATATTTTACGCGCTGGAGTGTTTTCTTCCATTCGGGCAATATGCCCAAGCCAACACAGTCGCATACCGCACTATATCCATATCGCCGAAGAGCTCATATAACTCGTCATTCCAACGAATCCGGTAGGCTCCTACACCCACACGTAGAGGGACATAAATCCTTCGGAGGACTTTTTTCTCGAAATATCCTAAGTAGTGCTGTTCTTTGTAGGTCAAAGTCCCCGCTTCCGCACCATACATCAGTGACTTGTGGAGTGCCAAATTTAATAAAATTGTTTTAGTTTTCCGAGAGATGGCTCTGCTTTTCATTTGCCTACTGAGGCCGTGATAGCACCTTTTGGCAAAAGTGATCCTCCAATTGATTTCGTGGCTGACGTCCTTTGTTGGTGTTTTTGCTGGAACCTCAATATACGAAGTATTTTACTATTTCGAAGTTATAACTGTCAACAGCGACATGGCCTCCTAACCGCTGATATCATTAGCATGCTAACAGGTGGTACTTCGTTTTGCCCTCGTCCACTACTAGACCCATTTGCTTTGCTTATTTTATTTCGATATCTTCATTGGTTCCTAATGTATATATTATAAAGTGAACGAATCAGATGGAATTCAAAATTTTGTTAGGGAAGTAGGCGTGGTTGTGAACAGATTTCGCCCATATTCCACCCGTGTCAGTGTGAAAGTGTTATATACCGAATTTCATTGAAATCGGTCGAGTAGTTCCTGAGATATGGTTATTGACCCAAAAGTGGGCGACGCCACGCCCATTTACCATTTTGTAAAAAAATCTCAGTGCAGCTTCTTTCTGATATTTCTTCTGTAAAATTTAGTGATTCTGATATTTTTCGTTAGTAAGTTAACGCACTTTTAGTCATTTTCAACATAACCTTTGTATGGGAGATGGGCGTGGTTATCATCCGAGTTCTTTAATTTCTGGACTGTATAAGGAAATGGCTAAAAGAAACGACTGCAGAAAGTTGGGTTTATACAGTTTTTTTGGTTTGCAAGGTATATACAAAAATCTTATTTGGGGGCGAGGTCACGCCCACTTTTCCCAAAAAATTACATCCAAATGGGCCCCTTCATAGTGCGATCCTTCATACCAAATTTTATTTTCATAACTTTATGTATGGCCTATTTATGACACTGTATGGGTTTTCGGTTTTCGCCAGTTTGTGGACGTGGCAGTGACGTGGCAGTGGACCGATTTTGCCCATCTTCGCAAAGCAACCTCCTCAGGGTGCCAAGGAATATGTCTTCCAAGTTTCATTAAGATATCTTAATTTTCACTCAAGTTATCGCTTGCACGGACAGACGGACGGACAGACATCCGGATTTCAACTTCACTCGTCATCCTGATCATTTATATATATATAACCCCGTATCTAACTCTTTTATTTCTTGGTGACACAAATAACCGTTATGTGAACAAAACTATAATACTCTGTGCAATATGTTGCGAGAGTATAAAAATGCGAATTCCCTTCATTTCGAACCGAGTACCGCCGATCAAAGAGACTATGACAAGCAAAGAAAATAGTATCACTAATTTTTTCATGGAATTAAGTTCCAATTTATACTTATCGCCATCTACTATAAATAAAAAAATTTAAAATTCACTAGGTGGCGCTGTAATGATTATTAAATATTACTATAAAACGGCAACTTTAATGGGTGGCCATTTTCCTTTTTTTTTAATTTTTTTAGTATATTAAAAAAGGTATGATGAAGAGAAAGCTTGCTAAAAGAGCTGTTCATAAAAGTCACGTAAATATCTTTTATTATATCGAGTAATTTATTCAATTTTCTAAAGCAATTTTACACTTTCATTGTATTTTGATGCTGTTGTTGTTATAGTGCTACATTTTGTACAAACATATTGTGTATAAAGTATACATAAACTCATTGTTCCCTCTTGATTTTAACACTTTTTCCACATTTCAACTCCCCACTTCAACTATGCATGCCTGTATGTATATATTCCTTCATACTTGTATGGTTACAGGTCTCTTTCTATTACCTCTACTCTTTAGTATACAACACATGTGTTCGCCTAATTAAATTTAGTTATAATGAATGACTGGAGACTTGACGTTTGCTAAATAAAAAGAACATAAATTAATAAATGCTGGAGTATCTGATATATCTACATCTGGTATGTCCACATGTATACAAATGAGTCTTTACGCATACAAAAGGGCAAAATAGTATTCAATAGTGTGCTTCCTGAGCTCATTCAAATGCTGGATAGTATTTCGTATGCTTACTTACCGCTTGCTACACACTTAGCATAGAGCAAAGCTGACAAGCTTACAGTAAAGCGGCAATCTCTTCAGAGATTTTCTGCTTAACTTTTGGCTATTGAAATAAAATTATACAAACATACATTTCACTTTAATTATTGTATTTTTGCATGCCAGCTGTCATGCTTATTAGCCAGTTTAAGCACGTGTTACTAAATGCCAAAATGCTTATCTTACGCATACAAATAGTGGCAGTTCATATTATATACCATGGCGTATACGTAACCTCAGTTTGGAGATTTGTGATATTCAGGGAAAAAATTAATTCTGTTTAGCAAACGCTGTTTAAATAAATGCTTATCACGCTGCGTGTAACAGTTAGGCTCAGCATTTGGCATTTTTAGTTCAAAACTAAATAAATAGATTTCCATAGAACTCTTCATTGAATTTGCGTTAACAAAACAAAAGCGCACACACACATACCAACTATACATATACAAGCAAACAGACTAATTTTAGTGTTTATTTGTGTGTGTGTGTGTATGTGTATTAGTTTGCCATTTTGGTTTAACAAATTTGTCGTTGCACGTACGCAAATTTGCATATTTCAGTTTATAAGTGTCACTCTTTATCTGTAGCGCATGTAAATTTATGCAGTGCCAAGCAAAACAGCTGCCATGCCATGTAAGGCGTGTATTTAAATAAATATGTGTATATGTAATATAAGTAAATATATGTGTGCGTGTGTGTTGGTGTAAACTAACCTAATTTGTAGCGCATTTGTTGGCGTTGCGTATGTGTAAACCCAATTTAATTAGCGCAACACAAAATCATAAACTTTCTCATATCAACGGCAACGCAGTTAATTTCAATTCGCAGAAAATTTAATAAAATTTCCGAATAATACAAATACATAAATGTGTGAATGTAGGGTGCATACATTAGTATTAACTAGCCAACTTTAGTTGGTACGCTAATTAAGTTGTCGTGTTATTAGCTTTTATGGCGAGCGCGCAGTATACTATAGGTTTATATGCTTATATGTAAATAAATATATAAATATTGAGTGAAATCAAATTTGGTGTATTTAGCTGTATTTTAACAATGCTCCAGTAGTTTAAATTAATCGCTTCCGAATTACCATTATAAATAAATTATAAGTAATTATTACTCAGCTTTTTTGTTTTCAATTACAAGTGAATTAACAAATTAAATTAGATAAATCAATTGTGCATAATAATATAATAGTATCTAGTAATAATAGAATTATTTAAATGCATAATCAATTAAATTTTAGTAGATTTTGTTAAAAATTAAATTTTCATGACTATGCTGTTATATTATTTTCAGAAAATAGCGAATTATTATTTTCATGAAAATTTTCTAACATTACAAAATAGATTTTAGTTTTACAATTATAATAAAATCAATTTAGCAATAGTAAAATAGACGATTAGTATTCACAGTACCACAATCTAATTTTACTAAAAACATTTAAGCAACACTTTAGTTGTCTCAAATACTTTCAATTTGTTATAATTTTTTCCATAATTATTCTAATTTAAAAATTTTCAAATAGGTGGCAACATTTTTTTTCTAATTTAATTGAACGAAAAGTAACAAAAATCCGAAGAATTTTTTGTTTGATGCCCCTTTTTTAATATTAAATTTATTTGATCAATTTGATAGTTAAAAAATTTAAATAGCTGGCAACCCTCTTCAAAAAAAATATTTTCATATAAAAGCTTCAACCTCTTCGGTTGGATGCCTTAATTAGATACTTTTGTAAAATTTATTCTATCAATTTTTTTAATTTTAAATTTTCAAACAATTTAATTATTCTAATTTAAAAATTTTCAAATTTTTTTTTCTAATTTAATTGAACGAAAAGTAACAAAATTCCGAAGAATTTTTTGTTTGATGCCCCTTTTGTAATATTAAATTTATTTGATCTTTAACTATAAAAAAAAAATTTAAATAGCAGGCAACCCTCTTCAAAAAAATTATTTTCATATAAAAGCTTCAACCTCTACGGTTGGATGCCTTAATTAGATACTTTTGTAAAATTTATTCTATCAATTTGTTTTATTTTAAATTTTCAAACAGGTGGCAGTGCTGTTAAAAATATATTCACTATTGTTGATAGTTCTGCGTATACGTGGAAGTTGTACAGGTTTACAGTTAAATGTTCTACCCATACACAATACATAGGAGAGAGTCTTATCAAATCAGGGACATTCGGAAAAGATTTCCAGAAAGTTATCCCATCCACCCAGTCCATCCATTGATCTTTATTACTACTAATGGCGGTAGTTAAGTTTTTAGTCAAACGAGAGGCCACAGAGTTAGTCGATTGTCTTCTACTTGAAACATAAATTACCACATCTGTCCTATCTATTATACGGCAGAAGCTTAAGTGAAGTTATTAAATTAATACAAATTACCTTCAGTTCGAACCAGGTTCAGACCAGAGAGTCTACAACAGGCGAAGCAAATTGTTTCACTAAAATTTTCATGGAATTAAGTTGCAATCTATAATTCTCGCAATCTATAATGTCCAGATATTGCTTAAATTTTAGATAACTATAAGTAAAAAATAAATAAAATCCGATAAATAATGCTTTAAAGGGTGGTTAATTTCTTTTTTTTTAGTTTTTTAGTATATTAAAAAGAGATGATAAAGAGTGAGCTTGTTACAAGAGCTTATCATAAAGGTTAGATTAGGTTTGTAGGCAGATCTCTGCAAATACAGAAGATCTAACATAGACAGCATAGAGCGCTGTCCATTGCGATACCAGTAAACTCCCGATGGACCATTAAGATTCAGCAAAACGTTTGAAATCTGTTACGAATTTCTTTAGTCGGCTAATGTCGATTGTAGCCAATTCGCTAGGATTGCCGAAAATGGGCCTTCCGAGGTGTTACAACCTCAGTCTGGCAAAACTGGACAGTGGAGAAGGAAATGCTTATGTAGATGATTCCACCTCGCCTTCCTCCATACAGCATTGGCAACTTGCATCTGCTACGATCCTAAGTCTCAACGCATGGTCACCCATTGGACAATATCCACTAAGTACACCAAAGATCGCGCTGAGATGGACCTTGCCCAGAGAAAGCAGTTCAAAGGAACTTTTACGCTCCACAGCGGGCCAAAAGGGCGTCGCCACTGCGCAGGTGCGGCTTGTTAACGAGCAGTAGACGTGCTCATGCATAGTCTGCATGTCCAGCGCTTTTGCGCAGGTGGACCATGGACTACCAACTCGCTCCGATTCCAACGTCAATGTTGCTAGGGTACCCTCTTGCAGCAAGCTTGCAAATCCGCTTTACAGTTATCAACGATTCCGCGGTGACCGGGTAACCACACGAGTGAGATATCAAAATAACTAGAAGCTATTGATAAGGATCTAAAACACTCCTTAACTAGCCTCGATTCCAATGCTAGTATTGCCGCTCTGCTGTCGGAGTGAATACATACCGCTCTACTTATCATAAAAGTCACGTAAATATCTTATATCAGGTAATTTATCTTTACCGAGGCAATGAACGTAAATCCAACTGACCCCTATTGTATGATGTCTGATGATGACCAGTTTTATTTTCAAATATAAGCTACAACCTCTTTAAATTTGGGCCTCTTTCAATTTGTCTGAATTAAATTATATAAGGGGGCAACTACTACATGTTCAAATGTATAATCGACAAAAATCTAGCCCTATTTGTGTGATGTTCATTTACCTTTTTTTAGAAATTTTGTTGAATATATCTTTGGAAACACGTGGTAACACTATTAAAAAATTCAAGGAGATATTGAATTGAAGTCTATTGGTGTGATACTCACTTTGAAATATTTTTTTTATTCCATCATGAATTTGATTGAATAAAATAATTAAAATAAGTGGCAACCCTGCTTAGAAAAAACATGTTAAAATTCCAGCTTTCATGAACTTCTATAGTTCAATACTCAAATTGCACAACTTCTAGATCCGACGAATTTTTAAACTTCTTAAATAGGTGGCAGCACATCTCAAAAATATTTCTAAAAATAAATTCTTGAATATTTGGCTTCAACACTTTTGTTGTGAAAAAAATAAAACAATCAAGTCAGTATTTTTCTTGGAAACTACTATATATGTAATCTACAGGCACCTGGCACACTCAGCTTCCTGTAGTTATCTCCACAGCTAGAGACAGTGCTAATCTGACAAGCTACTCGAAAACTTATGAATTATCATTCAGAAAAACAAATAAAATTGTGTTCAAACCAAAAAGGTAAAAATTAAGTGAAAATCACCATAAAACACAATAAAAAACTTTATTCACACACTCCCACACACCTCCACAAGGCAGTTAAAGCGAATGTCCAAAAAAATAAATTAAAATAAATAACATTTCAACACGACTTAATTGGAAAACTTTTATTGTTTTAAAATATGATTATCCATTGTAACGGCGAGCGGTGAATTATCAACCTGCAACTACCAGTGCAACAACAACAACGACGATTAAGCAGGTTCGTGTGTGTTAGATTTATGTAGTAAAGCGATAACAACGCGGTCATATTGCCATAAAAGTAAATAAATAGAAGAGTGGGTGTGTCTCTTCTACAATATAAACGTGTGTGTGTGTGTGTGTCGTGTAATAATTTTTACGTTGGTTAGCGCGCAGTCATTTCGAACAGTGGCAGCTGAACAAACAGTTCTGTCTCTTTTACATAATTGCTGTGCATGTGGGTGGCGAGGAATTGCAGATGTACTGTTATTATTCCAGGTACCATGTTCCTTCTAGTTTTTATTGCGATTCGCTTTTTAATGAATTTCTAAATTAAATTTTGATTTTTCCGCATTTATATTCATATCTTGGTCATTCGTTAAAAATTGTAAAACATTTGATGTGATGTTTAGTTGGCATATCAGAGAGTTGAGGATAATTTTTACAGTTCGAATGAAAATTTTGTTTTTATTTTTCCTAATTTCAAATCAAGTAACCTCGAAGTTTTATCATTATTCGTAACTTCAATAATAAAACAGTTGAACTTATTGTGGAAAAGAGTTGCCATATGTTATATATTTTTACTAAATTAAATTTAAAAAAATATAATATTTTATTATTGGTAAGAAGCCCTCGAATTTTGAAAGTGTTCACTATTTTTAATATTTGTGGAAGAGTTGCCACCTATTTATACTTTTATTTACATAATAAATTTATAAATAGGATTCATTATTTTCACATTAGTAAAGCAATAAAAGCTTTTAAGAACACTTAAAACATATTTTTGGAAGAGTTGCCACTTATTTGAAAATTAAAGTGTAATTATTTATGTAAATTAATACAAAGATGAAAATTTCAATATTGATAACTAACTGAAGATTTTTAATTTGTACAAAGTAAAATATTTGCAATTTTGAATAATATAAGTGTTGCCACCTGTTTAAATTGTAGGTACTTAATAATTATAATTGCTGGCAAAATTGAATATTATTTTATTATTATTATTCAATATTGGTATCTAACTAAAAGAGAACATTTACAATTGAAAATATTTTGCAAAAATGTTGCCACCTGTTTAAATTTTATGTATTTAATTAAATTGTTAGAAATATTAAAATTTTAATATTGATATTTAACTAAAGATTTTTATGGACATTAGGAATTAAAATATTTTCAGTATTAGAAGTGTTGCCACCCGTATAAATTGTATGTAATTAATAAATTTTAATTGTTGGAAATATTAAAATTTTAATATATATATATATATATACATATATATATAATATTTAACTAACGATTTTTATGGACATTAGGAATAAAAATATTTTCAGTATTAGAAGTGTTGCCACCTGATTAAATTGTAGGTATTTAATAAAATAGCTAGAAAAATTCAATATTGATATTGAACTAAAGAAGAACATTTGCGAATGAAAAAATTTTATAGAAATGTTGCCACCTTTTTAAATTGTTCGTAATTCATTAAATTGTTTGAAATAATAAATTTTTTAAATTAAAAGTTGGAATTATTAAATACATATATCTAATTACAGGTTTTTAAAGAACATTTACGTTGGAAAATATTTTTGAAAAATATTGCCACCTGTTTAAACTGTAAAAATTTAATTAAATTGTTCGATGAATTAAAATTTTAATTGATGATTGATGATCTAACTAAAGATATGGACATATTCATTAATTGTTATTTTAAAAAAAATCGAAAAATATTGCCACCTGTTTAAATTTCATAACTTTAAATAAATTGTTAAAAAAAAATAATATTTAAATATTGGTAATTAGCTATTTTTAAAGAGCATTAACGATTGATAATATTTTTGTAAAATGTTGCCACCTGTTTAAATAGGGGTTTTTTACAAAATTATGACTCATTCTGTATTTCTTTATTTTCCATTGCTTACTTAAATTGTTATTCACAAACTTTTATATTTTAATTAGTTTACTGCTAACAACCACAAATACGCCCCTATATTATGTTCTATGTCTATATAACCAAGTCATCTCACTAATTTTTAATATATTTACTCTTAAGTGCTTTCAACCTCTAATACTGTAAGCAATTCATTGAAGTTTGCGCAACAAAAAATCACTTAACTCATCAGAAAGTACGGATTTACACACCTACCCACCTACCCACACAATCACACATGCCTAACTACTTTGCTAGTTTGCTAACTTTTACTTAAAACTCGACTGCTTGTAATTTGTCATGTCCACTCTAACATACACAGTCGGGGCATAAAGAGCAACATTTAATCACCTTTGCAATTGTACCTGTTGACCAGAGCACAGTTCCTGGCGCCAACTTCTGACAGCGACGCATACACACACACACACTCAAACACTTAGCTGGTGCTCGTACTTAATAGAATTGTGTGGCGAGCTTGTAATCGCTTAAATACCAGCAGCAGCAACGGCTGCAGTAACAAAGCACACGGGAGTCTTTTTTTGCTACACATTGTTGTAGTTGCTTTTACCTGTGTATGTATGTGTGTGTATGTGTGTGCATGCATGGCTTAATGTCATGAGAATATGCAAAGTGAGTACTTACATTGATAACAAACATTGCAATTAAGCTGAGTTAAGCCGCCACACAACTGTCCAACGGGCGCAGCCGGGTATACATACATATACCCACATATGTATATAAATACTGCCGCTAGTGTGCAGTTAGTTCGCATATAAATGCTCAAGCACTTTATTATATGCAGGTAACAATTTAAAATAGTTTCAGCGAACTTTTAGGAGTGAAATAAATCAAGCAACTTTTCACACACAAGCGCACATATATAAACACTCTCAAACGGTTGGTCAACCACTTGGCTTGATCTGAGCGCGCTGTATGGCGCACACACATTCGCACAAGTTTACTAAACTATTTTATTGTTTCATTTTATTGCAATATCCGTATGTGTTTAGGTCAGCGTGCGGGTCGTTTGGGTCATTCGGTGGTGCTTTTGTTGAAATGTGGTGGATTTTTGCTTTATTTCACATAAACTTTCTACAAGCAGTTGTAGTTTCTAATTTGAGCTCTACAAGTTTTTTAAATAATGAATTTTATGATTTTCTATTTTAATTGGCCATATTAATTTAATTTCAAAAATTTTATGAAAATTTATTAAATTTTGTAAAATTTTAAATTTTATACTTTTGAAAACATTCACCAAAAAAATGTATCTAACTGTATTTTTCAGGCTTCTTCAGCTTGTAAAATGTGTTTCTTGCACCAGTTTTTTCATTTGCTAACTTTAATTTGTGTTCCAGATTTTAATCAGGTGGCAACTCTTTCTTTCAAAAAATGTTTTTTTTTTAATTTTTGCCACAACGTTATTAATTTATGCAGAACACTTTTAAATTTTTTATACAATTATTTTTAAATAGGTGGCAACACTACTCAATCATAAATTTAACTGCAAGCCTTCTCAAAGCTCTACAATTGACATGAAAGCCAACGTATTTCCCATAACTTTTAAATTCAACGACTTTAAAAATTAAAATGGGTGGCAACACTTAAAATTTAAAATAATTATTATTCAAAAACATTTTTTTTTTTCAAAAAATATTTATTCAAAAATATATTTCTTCAAAGTCACAAATATTTCATCTACATTCAACCTACTGTGGCTCTCACACAATTTATGTTACTCATACGCACTGTACCATCTCCAACTGTTCGTATATTACTCATACGCCCTGGCGATCAGATATCAATATTTAAATTTCATTGACTTTAAGGGGTTAGGGGTAGACAGAGACACGATAAAATTAGAATTTTCAGTAATTTCTTTTTGGTTTTTGCTATTAAATCATGTTATTTTACAAAAGTAATAATATGGGATTATTATTATTTGGTTTGCGGCCTCAGGAAATTTTTTTCTAGATTTTCGGGTCTTTGGTTCAGGCCTGAATTCATTATGCATTCTAAAAGCTGTAGAAATTTCATTAAAATCTGCCGAGCGGTTTTCGAGTTACAATTGTCAACAGTTCAAAAAACTTAGTTTTGAGAAAAAAGCACTTAGAGTTTCACACTAGCGTGTTGGAGTGCCCGAACTCTCATTGTTATTTGTCGAATAACTCTAAAAGTAATTATCGGATAAACTTTAAATTTTCAGAGAATAGTTTTAAGATATTACACTTAACGAAAATGCAAAAAAAAATTGATTTTTTTGAAAATCCTGACTATCCCTAACCCCTTAAAGCAATTTTAAACACTTTCTGATTTTTTTTGTTGTTGTTTTAATACGCACAAAGATTATTTATAAATATTAAAAAGTTTTTTGAGAAAATTGTGTTAAGCGCCTAAATGTATGCTACAATTTTTGAAAAATGTCCACTGATTAACTTATTTATGGTACAAAATGCTCTAGATCACAATCCATGCAATAAAAAATAGCAAAAATAACAACTTTCATTCTCATAAATTGCTTAAATTTCACACAATATGCAGCACAATTCGTTTCGCTTCAAATTAAATGGCACTTGAAGAAATCGCACGACAATTATTTAACGTTTGAAATGTTACTTGATTTCATTTAAGCATTAAATGCGACAAATAACAAATTATATTTAGCTGAAAATTTAAAAATAAATTTAAATGAATTTCAAAGTCTACTTTTAGGCGTGTGTACCAACAAATACCTACGAACGAGCGAACTTTGTAAAAGTGAAAGTTCAAAGTGCTTACTTTAAAGCTTTGTGTATTTCACTTCAAAAATCCCATTAATTTTGCATGTATTTCGCTTTCAAATATCCTTATGGCATAACAAACGTTCAACTAAAAAAACAAAAACAACCACTGCTGTTTACCTAAACTCAAATCTCTAGCCACCACCATCACCGCTTTCGTGCTGCTGCTGCTCATCCAGCACTTGAAGCACTTTAACTGCTCACTGACTAAGAAAAAGATAATTCGATCAAACCGACCGACCGACCGACCGGGTGAGATGAAGCAAAGAACTCACTGAAGAAAACATATTTTTCGTGTGCAAAGACGCAGATAAAGACAGTAAGATGCCGCTATGCGTAATCTAATGGCAGGTTAAGAGAGTGATTCATGTCTATTTGGTTGAAATAAAAGATGGCGCTGATTAAAGCACTACGGTTGTTTGTCTGTTTGTTGGTAATGCTATAAAGTATTTATGCCGTTTTTACATAGCGGTACATAAGCACATACTTTCCCATATACTTTCTCAAACAGAAATGCCTCGAAGTGTTTTTCGCATTTGAGTTTTGATAACGACTGCAAAGTTTTCAGCAAAAAACAAGTAGAAAAACAACAAAAACACCAAAAAGAACATTCAGTTCACCGAAAAACCTCACAGGCCATAAACACATTTAAACGCTGCTAAGACGAGGCAATTTAGCAACAAGCCTTTTGCCTGAGTTGAAGGCAAAAAGGTAAAAGTCATAAAAGCAAAGTCCATAAAATGGGCATATGCCTATTTGACTTTAACTGTTGTTTGTAAAAAGTGCGAAAATTTCAACAAAACAAAAAACACAAAAAAATCCAAAAAAATAGAAAACCAAAACTAAAGTGGAGTACCAAAGTAAGGCGCCGCAATAAAGAGAGCGAACGTTGAATAAACGAGGCAGCAAAGATTTTTACGACTCGCTTGTGACTGCTTTCGGGTTTTTGCATGCTGCGCTGTGTGGAGCTTTTAAGCTGCAGTGATGCCACACTCGAGTTCAAAGTTGAAAGTTGGTGCACACAGCAAGTAAGGGCGGTCTATTAGCGGGCAGTTACAGTTTTTTATTCAATTTTGTTAAAAATATAGAGTATATATAAATTTAGTAGTAATAGCCCCTATAATCGAGATATTCTCATTGGTGTAAATGGGTCTTCTTAGACCTTTAAGAGGTTAGAGGTAGTCAGAGACACGAAAAAATTCGAATTTTCAGTAATTTTTTTTTGCTATTAAATGAAATAGGCATTATTACACAATGTTTTGACCTGAAGTCACGAAAATTTAAAAAACAAAAATAATAAAAATGTTTTTAATAAATAAAAACAATCTAAAAATATATATTAAAAATTTTTAAAATTTAAAAATGAAAAAAAAAAATAAAAAAAAAATAAATTTCAATAAAAAAATCATCATGAATCAACAATTCATCTAAAATTAATCGGATAATAAAAATTAGTTTTATAACTAGATAATCCTAGAAATAGAAATCAAAAATTAACAAAATGACGGCTTCAGGAAATTGTTTTCTATATTTTCGGGAGAAAGTCAACAGTTAATTGGTATTAAAAAATCGAAATTTTTAAAAAAATTAGATTACTTCATCAGTCAACCTTGTTCTCAGAATTACTTTTGAGAATTTTTTGACAAAAATCAAAGTGACGATTGTAGGTGACCATTATGGTTTTAAACAATTCAAAATTTATTCTAGCTACTCTTATCACAGCTGTCTCTATATTTGACGGAGATATATTTGAGTCCATTTGTTTCCAAAAATTTTGAATTTCATACCGTAGTTGAAAATTCGGTAATATGGAAATGAAAAATATTTATGATTCTTGAGAAGATAGAGAGCATTTTTTAAGGCAAGTCTAAGTTGTAATTGTAAAAACATATTTTCGGATTCATCTTGGATATTATTAATATTTTTGAAGAACATATTTATTTAAAACTTGACCTTTCTTGTAAAAGTACCGTTACTTTCTGAAAAAACCGACGAAAAATAAATATATGAGGTGGTCGTTAAAGGCTTAAAATGTAGCAAGAATATACTTATCTAAAATTCTTGGCATAAGCCTTGAATCAAAAGACAAATTCTAAAATGTCACTAAAAAATCTTGACAAAATAAAAAAATGTAGCCGGGACTAGTTAAGAGGACAGAGGACAGCCTAGGTATACTGGTTTTCTGTCTACGCACTTCAACCTTTGGGAAGTCCATTGTGTATCGTGGGAAGGTCCCTTCATTATCATGTTCTCACTGATGCACCCTCTTGTCTTAATAAAGTTTTATAATTCACAAAGTTTTAAATTCCTCGACGTCATCACGGAAATCGCTACGGATAGTAGCTATTATTTTCCTATAAAAGCCTTGAAGACAGTTTCTGCGGTAATAATTGTAAGGTATCCTCAGTCTGCTGGCGTGTCTTCCAGTGAAGTTTTAACACTCTTACTAGGATTCGTACGTAACTTCTTTTAAAATTCAAAAGTCGGCATGTGCTACTCTTATTACACTCAGGTCACCTTTGTCTGCTTGTTGAGCAAGTCAGGGATTGCTTTCGCCGAGATTCAGCTATATCTACAACATCGATGTATATATATTGCCTCTTTATTGGCATGTAACTGTAAGGTGGTGCCCAGTCTGGCTAGTTCATCTGCTTCGCAGTTTGCGGAAATTATCACTATGTCCTGGAACACATTGCATCTTTATCTTGAAATAAGATGTTAGTGGTACTAATAGCTCCAGGCATTCTTTCATTAAGTTCAGGGGATAAAAAGGACTAAAAATGGTCATTAAAAATAGTAAAGTAAATATTTTAAGAGTAATAGGCTCCTGTGTAGCCTAATTACTCAATTAACAGGCCTCGATTAATATGCTGATTAAGATCGATTTACCATACAAAATTAAAATCTCCTTTTTCTACATTAATTTTTAATCGACTAGAAAATGAAATGCAACTCTGCGACGAAGACGTACGATATACGTTCTTCGTCTGCGATTGACTGTATTTTTTGATAAAAAAAAGCTACGGTAGATGTCGCTGCTTGCAATCAGCTGATGAAACTTACCAACTTATAAAGAAAAGCAAAAACAAAATTGTATAACAGCTGATCGGTTATCGAATACCCGTCAGTGTAAAAGGAAAAAAAGGGTTTCTCAGTAAAAATTTTGAATGATCAATTAATTTGGCTGTCTAAAAACGCTATAACAGCGGTTGTTCCCCTGAAATGGTATGTGTCTTAACTAAGATTACAGCAGAGTTTCAAATCGAACACTCATTCTCTTTCCCTTCACTCTCTATATCTCTTTATTTCACTTTACTTCAGTTTCTCCTTCGTCTCCCAGGCGTTTTCGGCTGTCAAAATTTCCATTACTTATCGACAAATATAAACATATTTTTATATTATGAAGAAAGATACTACTTTATGAGACACACATGCACCGTTGTGCGGGGGTTAAAAATACACAAACACATATGCCCCATTTCTTTGAAACAACCCAACTGTTTAATGAATGTGAAAATGCTTATTTGCAAAATGTGCGTTAAAAGGCAGCACAAGAGTGTCAAAAGCGCAAAAGGTTCTTCAGCTTTTAATCAGGCAATGCGCAGCCGTAAAGAAAGCGTTTCTTATCTAAGCAGCAAAAGACATTAGGGTTTGCCCGCAGGGAATTGTTAACGGAAATTGGTTGGCATTTCAACGCAGCCGAACACTTTTTGTGCCAAAGCAATTTACGCCGTTATTTCCGCACAACAACAAAGCGCAACGCAAATTTGTGCGCTAATAACAACAACAACGACACACGTCCGACGATTTGGTTGTAATGTAATAAATGTAGCGTTAGACAAATATTGCGCTTCCGCTATGTATAACGGTGTGAATGGTGAATGGTAATAATTTAAATAACGGTTATTTTATGCGAAATTTGCTAACACTTACGCAATTCCTAGCTAATATATATGTGTATGATTGTTGCATTATATAAATAACCATACTGTATTGCTGCATTTAAATGTGGGTCAAAAATATAATTGGCTTTTATGCATTGAAATGGAATAAGTAACATTAAAACATTTTCAGCAGCATTTATATTTCAATTAAAAGCGCTGAAGTTGGCAAAATTGAAAATTTATGCATTCATGCGTATGCATATTTCAGCAAATAAACACACACACACACACAGGCATACACAGATGCATTGAAATAAACCTCAGCCATTTAGACGGTGCGCTGCAGCACAATGCCTAGGCAAGCAATAAAGCTAAGGGCCCAATGCAAGCTAGGCAACTTTAATATGTACAAACTTATGTAGATGTGTGTGTGTTTAATTGCTGGAGGACATAATAGCATGCATATGTGTGTGTGTGTATTTTTATTACAACCGAAAAGCAAACCAAAAATCAAATACTAGGGCACACACTAGCATACACTCTAGCATGAGCACATGTGAGTGTAATCGATACGATTGATTGCAATAAAATCGACTCGTTGGCCAACTGGCTGACTAAGCGTCCAGTTAGACTATTTGCTTTTGCGTATATGTATATGTTTTTGGGCCTAAATGGTTGCATTTTTGTTAGCAAAGCAGAAAACTCTTGCAATTTTTAGCTTCTCTCTTATATATGCATTCGATTCGTACTCGTATATATTTTAAGCTTTTTCACAGTATTGTGCAAAATATAATTCCACAATTTATTTGTTATTAACAATTGTGATTTTGACAGTAAAATTTTCTTGAACTCAAATCTGCAATGGTCCGAAGATTGCTTTTGTGGACTTGTTTTTGAAAGTATCATAAAAAAAGAAGTCTGAACGAGTCATATCCTAAAATCTGAGGACATTCAATTTCATAATTTTAGTGTATGTCCTTTTTAGCAATTTCTTGATTGTGTTCTAAGCAATATAGATAGTTGATTGTCAATGTTAATATTATATTGATTAGCAATAGTTGCTAACTTCACTTTATAACCTGAAGTGGCCAAACTGAAACGATCTCTCATAATACGTCGTAAAGTGGTTCCACTAATCTCAAAATACAGAGTTTGACGAATAGTGAGGACTCTTTGCAGCAAATAGTTGAGGATGCCACAGTAGTTTCAATTTGAAAATATCTCGTACCGTGAATATTGCGACCAACAACACACTCGCTTTGAGACTTATTCTATTTACTATTATTTATACTCGAAATCCAACGCAGAACCAAAAAGTGCTACTTTGGACTGAGTAGGCAACTGAAAAGTAAAGTCCTCTCTCGATGAACCAAAAGCAAACTCTACAAGTCGTTTATCATTCCTGTTCTGCTTTATGGTGCACAAGCGTGGACGATGTCAACATCCGTTGAGACGACACTATGTGTTTTCGAGAAGAAAATTTTGCGAATTTTTTTCGAGGAAGAGGATGGCCTCCACTCCGTTGGAGGGACCAGGTGGAGAGCGATCTGGTTACACTTGGGATCTGCAACAAGCGTCGAACTGCGACGGAAAGAGAGGAGGATAGCGCGCCATCAACATAAATAATGATTTATATTGTTGCAAAAACCACAAACTCGGTCTCCGAAATCTACGAAAGCTTATTATCATATGGATTTTTTCGACAAATTTTATCTTCTTAAAGACGTTTATGAGAGCCGAGCCTTTTATGATCTGGCGATGTTAGATGTGATATCTTAACCATATTTCTATTTTAAGTAGATTATTCAGAAGAATCCTCTCGTAATCATTGGGCGAGCACATGTCGAAACAATTTTAAATAATATTTGTAAACGTAATAAATAATATTTTCAGTTTCCATCAATACTGTTCTTAATAAATACTTACATATATACTTTACAGTAAGACTAAAAACTCATAACAGACTTTTGAGATCTTTTAAGGGGATATACCAGTATAACCTATGAAACGAATTAGGCGATTTTCGTGAATTTTTTAAAAAGAAAGTATTCGATCGAATGTTTCGGACATAATAAGATATATTCTGAGCTATATTTTAAGATTTTTTTTACAAACATTTGGAAAAATAACGGAGTTATGTGCTGTCTTGGGAGGTGCCAAAAAAAAAGTCCCCAATTGCTGACATGATTCCGGCCGAATGAGTAGCTGAAACAAAAAACTTCAAAAAAGTTATTAAAGTTAAATATTTTTTCTGTACCATGACCTACAATTTTTTAAAAATAACAAAAATTAATAAAATGGCGTAGTTCTGAAAAAAATATTTCGTTTATTAAAGTAAAAAAAAAATTGTTTTTTTAATGCCAAATTAACAATTTTCAACCAATCTAAAATCGTAGGTCATTGTATAGTAAATATATTCCAGAATACTCAATACTGAATTTGAAATCAATCGGTAAATTTCTCGTTGAGTTGTGAAGTAAGCAATTTTGAGAAATGTCGTTTCGAGAAAAAACCCGTTTAAAGTTTTAACTATAGCGGATTATACCTGCGAGCGGTCGCTCTTTAGTACGCTGCCTTACAAAAAATATTCAAGATACGACCTTACTGCTTTCACAGGATATTTTTGAAAGTATAAACTATCGAATCAACAAGAAATAAAAAAATCGATTTTTTTGAAAGTGTCACACTGGTATAGTCCCTTAAGGGGTTATATACAGTTAGACGGCCGAAAAAAAGTGAATTTTCCAGAATTTTTTCTGAGAAAACTTTTTAATTTATTGATCCAAAAATTTATACACATATTATGGTATCTTTTAACTGTATTTTAAGACTTAGTACTAGTAAAAATATTTATTTGAAAAAGAGCTACAGCTGATCTCCAGGAGCTCCTCTCAAAAAAGACGTTTTGCGGTGACCACTATATCTCGGAACTGGATCATATGAAATTAAAAAACCAAACAGATTTCGTTAAAATAATGTTAAATCTAGTAATTAATCGAAGAAATAAGCAAAATAAAATTTTTTGACAAAATGGCGGTTTCTGAAAAAAAAATCGATTCTTCACCGAAATTTCGGCCTTAAATTGTTTATAACGGGTGATTTTTTTGAGGTTAGGATTTTCATGCATTAGTATTTGACAGATCACGTGGGATTTCAGACATGGTGTCAAAGAGAAAGATGCTCAGTATGCTTTGACATTTCATCATGAATAGACTTACTAACGAGCAACGCTTGCAAATCATTGAATTTTATTACCAAAATCAGTGTTCGGTTCGAAATTTTTTATCGACAAATTTTGTTCAGCGATGAGGCTCATTTCTGGTTGAATGGCTACGTAAATAAGCAAAATTGCCGCATTTGGGGTGAAGAGCAACCAGAAGCCGTTCAAGAACTGCCCATGCATCCCGAAAAATGCACTGTTTGGTGTGGTTTGTACGCTGGTGGAATCATTGGACCGTATTTTTTCAAAGATGCTGTTGGACGCAACGTTACGGTGAATGGCGATCGCTATCGTTCGATGCTAACAAACTTTTTGTTGCCAAAAATGGAAGAACTGAACTTGGTTGACATGTGGTTTCAACAAGATGGCGCTACATGCCACACAGCTCGCGATTCTATGGCCATTTTGAGGGAAAACTTCGGAGAACAATTCATCTCAAGAAATGGACCCGTAAGTTGGCCACCAAGATCATGCGATTTAACGCCTTTAGACTATTTTTTGTGGGGCTACGTCAAGTCTAAAGTCTACAGAAATAAGCCAGCAACTATTCCAGCTTTGGAAGACAACATTTCCGAAGAAATTCGGGCTATTCCGGCCGAAATGCTCGAAAAAGTTGCCCAAAATTGGACTTTCCGAATGGACCACCTAAGACGCAGCCGCGGTCAACATTTAAATGAAATTATCTTCAAAAAGTAAATGTCATGAACCAATCTAACGTTTCAAATAAAGAACCGATGAGATTTTGCAAATTTTATGCGTTTTATCAAGCTCTTAAAAAATCACCCTTTATAAATAATTACAGTTAATAAACAACAACATACCTCCATCACCCTAATTTCTTTTATTTATTAAGGGGTTATATACAGTTAGACGGCCGAAAAAAAGTGAATTTTCCAAAAAATTTTCTGTGAAAACTTTTTAAATTTATACACATTAATATGTGTGTCTTTTAACTGTATTTTAAGACTTAGTACTAGTAAAAATATTTATTTGAAAATGATCTACAGCTGATTTCCAGGAGCTCCTCTCAAAAAAGACGTTTTGCGGTGACCACTATATCTCGGAACTGGATCATCCGAAATTAAAAAACCAAACAGATTTCGTTAAAATAATGTTAAATCTAGTAATTAATCGAAGAAATAAGCAAAATAAAATTTTTTGACAAAATGGCGGTTTCTAAAAAAAAAAATCGATTTTTCAACGAAATTTCGGCCTTAAATTGTTTATAAAAAAAATATTTATCGGAGAGAAAAAATCTACGATTAATTACTAAAAAATATATTTAAGAAGGTCGTGTTAAAATGAGAGACTAATCGGTCTAGCCGTTTTCGAGTAATGTTGGTCACCGACTTTGAAAACACCATTTTGAGAAAAACGCGTTTAAAGTTTGGACCTTGTACTTCCAAGCACTCTGAAACGCCTTTTCAAATTTGCTTGTAACTTTGAAAATATTCACCGGAACGATATGAAATTTTCTGTGTGTATTTTTAAATACATATATGTACATTAAGAAAATGAAATAAAAAAATCGATTTTTTGAAAATTCTAACAGTATATAACCCCTTAAGTTTCAGTATATGTACATTCAGTATTCATATTTGTTCAACTGAAGCTGAATGATAGCTAAACAAATCATTGCGTAACAAATGCTTATGAAATTCAGTATGGAGTTGCCAATTTTGTGGTATTTCCATCGATTAGAATATTATGTTTGTGCACATTTTCTTCATATTTTGCATGCTAGAATGACCATAGTTAAATAAATACATATCTTTGTCTATATATAATTTTAAAACACAAATAAAATATAAATATTTACTATACTATAAGTATGTAGCTAAATCGATATAGATGCCCATAGATGCATATTTTCAACATTCCACTTCGGTGGAGTTCGTTATTTACTTTAAAATGAATTTTCTGAAAGATATATGTTCACAAATAGTAGAAATCTCGAGTTTATTTCTGTAAATTTGTGTGAATTACCTTTTCATATCGATTTGCATTTACTAAATTGTTGAGATTTTTGTTGTTTCGCATACATAAGTCGCTTTGATTGCATAAAAGTTTGTATTCTATTACATGTTTCCAATTTAAGCAAATTCTAATATTTAACACAAATTTTGGAAATAAGAACATAAATAGTCAAATACATACATCTCTTCAAGCCTTATAGCCGTTTCGCACAGGAGCTAATTGTTCAATTAATCGGCCTTTGCTCGATTAAAGCGCTGATTTATCTCGATTTATCATACAATTATCTACATTATTTTGTAAACGAATTTTAATCGAGTTGAAAATGAAATACAACTCTGCGACAAAGAATGTATGTGTAAATAATACTACTCGACGGTTGACGTCGCTGCTGGAAATAATGGTTGTGGTTATTGAAAATATGACAATCAGCTGATGAGACTTGCCAACTTCTTATCAAAAGCAAAAACAAAAATATATAACAACTGATCGATTATAGAGTAGCCGGCAGTGCGAATGGCAAAAACTGGTTTCTCAATCAAAAATTTAATTGATCAATTAATTTGGCTATGCGAAAAGGCTATAAGCTACTTCGGCAATTAATATTCACAGTATAAGATTTACATATTATGTTGTGCGTGATCTATTTGCTTAATTTATTTCATTTAGATATTTTTAGTAATATTCATAATATCTTCTGAGATTGTTAAATTAAGTAAGTGATAGATATGGATTGAAATAACGTATTTTCAGAACCGTGTCACCTTTTAGTAAACGTAGTCTTCTCTATTGATTTTACTGAGATGTTCCGTGCTGTGCCAAATTTTGGCATTAATACACTGAGTTTAAGGGGTCTGAGCTGAAAATATTGTGATATTTCGTACTTTTCGTAAATGAGGGTCGTCCCACGGCAATTTGATTTTACTCTCATTGCTTCTTGAGTTATCGAATAAATTAAACAAAAAATAGTGATGGAATTCAATATTGTGTTCTATCAGAAATGAGCGTGATGTTTCTTGAATGATGAACTTAGGACATAGTCATTACTCGAATCTCACAAGGTGGTATGAATTGAAGCTTCCGAAGGTTTTTGTTAAGATAACTGATTATTTATGAGATATGTTCAGTAAACCCTTCAGAGAGCGAAATCATACCAAATGTTTTTAAGGTTTACGTGTCACTGCTTAATTGGTTACAGAGATACACTCAATGTTTTTTTCGAATATGTAACACCATTTTGTGGGTGTGGCAATGTTCCAATCAAGTAGTCTTACGATTCACGACTTTCCACTGTATTGACAAGCTCTTCCTTTTTGCAGCGCTCTTTCTGATGCTATATAATGCTCAAAACAATATCAAGAGACGAAATATTTTAGAAGAACTTACATAATATATTTTCGTTCGATAAATTTGATATTTATTTACTTGTTTTATTATCGTACCAGATTAGAAGAATCCTCTGATTTTCAGATCAAAATGAGATTGTACCAGTATTGCTTCTAAAACTTGATAGTTTTTGAAGACACACCAAATTGATAAGTTAAAATTTGAGAAAAAAAAATATTTTCATAAAAAATCTTGAGATCTTGCTATGTCAGAGGCTGGAATCGTTCTAAAATTGGCAATATTCACCTTTATTTTTTTTTATCGCCATATTTTGAATTACTCTATCCTTTTAAATGTGCTCCAATTACACACAAATAGAGCATTTCATTTTATTTGAGCTTATTTACATTTTTGTAAACGTACAAATGTAGGACCGCCCAAAAAATTACACGCCACCGGTGCAACGGGCGTCAAAGGCGTGTGAAGTCGCGCCATAAACAGCGACAGCGTAGGGCGTTGCAACTGTGGCATGCAATAAATTTAATATTTAATGCCACCAACAAAAACTAAAGCGCAAATAATCACTGTGTGTACGAAAGCGAGTAAAGCCGGCGAAACACCACCGATTATAACGGTAATAAAAGCCTTGGTTGACTGTGGCAAATGGTAAATAAATAGATTTTCGTTTATTAACGAATTTGCATAAATTGCAGAAAAGAACGCCCGCCGCCCTAGCCGCCGACAGTACAGTTGATTTGAATACAGCGCATAACATAACATAGCATGGCATTGCATGGCATAGCATTCCATTTCACATTACACTTTGTTTTTGCACTTTTATTTACGCGGCCAAATTACAGGCTTTTGTTGTATTTGGAGTAAATTGCCACAAATTGCCGATAAGCACGTTGAGCCATTCAATCACCCACCCACACACACACACATATGAATATTAACTGTAATTGCTTGTGTGTGTGTGTAGATGGCGCTGTTGTAAATCAGCAAACACTTTTCATCAATTTATTTACACGCAAATTCCGGCAACACATTTCACATGTATTGTTAATTGTTGCATGCCACATGCCACATGCCACAAGCGACACACACACACACAGAACTTCAATTGCCTCGCGTGTAAATGTTATTTGTTGTCCTTGTGTGTGTGTGTGTGTGTGTGAAATGTGTTTCACCTCATTTGCTCGTGTGATTTGCGCATTTTTGAGTGGAATTTTCGCCCAAATGACTTTCCAAGTCTAATATTGGGTTTGCTGCCTGCCACACGGCGCTCACACTGTGTGTTTACTAAGTGCCACAGCATATTATTTGCGTAAATTTATGCACAGTGACAGTTTTGCATGTTTTCACTTACTTTCGACATGACAGCAACAACAATAAACACAACAACTACAATAGCGCTTTTTATTTGCTTGTGTAGCCATTCAAAACCGTCGACACAGTCAAATTGTTGCGTGTAATTTACTATACGTTTTAGTATAAATAAATAACGATAATGTGTTTGCTCGAAAAAAAGGATTTTTTTATAACTGAGAAGTGCCTATAATTACAAATTCATTAATTTTTGAGCTCATTTTCGCTTCTAATACATTCTCAGTATAACTACAACTATGAACGATTATGAACAAAACCACGTGATACGAAAAACAGACTTGTTCTAGCTAAAGATCAAGATATAAAAATATTAAATATAGAATTTTTATATAGACAACACCATATCACCGTAAAGACCACCTTTGGAGAATCCACTATAATCTTTTCCACATAAATATCTGCTGTGGACTCTCTGGTTGGACAATAGCTTCGAATTTTAAGGGGTTATATACAGTTAGGCAGCCGAAAAAATTGAATTTTCCAGAATTTTTTCTGAGAAAACTTTTTAATTTATTGATCCAAAAATTTATACACATATTATGTTATCTTTTAACTGTATTTTAAGACTTAGTACTACTAAAAATATTTATTTGAAAAAGAGCTACAGCTGATCTCCAGGAGCTCCTCTCAAAAAAGACGTTTTGCGGTGACCACTATATCTCGGAACTGGATCATCCGAAATTAAAAAAACAAACAGATTTCGTTAAAATAATGTTAAATCTAGTAATTAATCGAAGGAATAAGCAAAATAAAATTTTTTCTCAAAAAAAAAAATCGATTATTCACCGAAATTTCGGCCTTAAATTGTTTATAAAAAAAAATATATTTATCGGAGAGAAAAAATCTTCGATTAATTACTAAAAAATATATTTAAGAAGGTCGTGTTAAAATTTGAGACTAATCGGTCTAGCCGTTTTCGAGTAATGTTGGTCACCGACTTTGAAAACACCATTTTGAGAAAAAGGCGCTGCCGCTCGGACCTTGTACTTCCAAGCACTCTGAAACGCCTTTTCAAATTTGCTTGTAACTTTGAAAATATTCACCGGAATGATATGAAATTTTCTGTGTGTATTCTTAAATATATGTTCATTAAGAAAAT
This sequence comes from Zeugodacus tau, assembly GCA_031772095.1. Classification (NCBI taxonomy): domain Eukaryota; kingdom Metazoa; phylum Arthropoda; class Insecta; order Diptera; family Tephritidae; genus Zeugodacus; species Zeugodacus tau. The sequence continues at coordinate 57,664,138 of CM062653.1, read as the reverse complement.
TAAATTAAAAAAAATATAACCCCTTAAACCAAACGCACTATTAAAACCCATAAGCTGGTTCGTTGGCAACCTCACCAACATCTACCACAGCATATCTCAACTAACTTGTTTCGATTATGGATTCTATTAGAACACTGCTCAATACCATTTTAACATCTCTTTTGACTTCTCACAAAACCTTATCATACAAAGTGAGGTATAAAACCATTTCGTTTTAAAGAAAAAATTTTGGACAAATTTAAGAGTTACTATAGTCATCCAGCAAGATACGCCCTTAATAGGGATCTTACAACTTTCCGATGTTTTTTTTTTGTAATATAGTTTGTTTTTTGATTCGAAATAGGTCTAAGTCTGTCTAATATGTCTTCATTGTCGCTAATTTTCCTTCCTGAAAGTATTTTCATGAGGTCTGAGAACAATAAAATGTCGATGGAAATGAGATCTACATGATTCTAGAATGCTAAAGCCATTCTATATCGTTTTTTGATGTGAGAAATTGTGTATTGTCGAGAAGTATCATTTCCTTTTCGTTGAAATGAGTCAGTTTTTCTATTTTCACTCCACCGTTTCAATAACGTTATGTATTTAACTAGAAGACCACTCCGGCTTCGCACAGGCTTCACGGGTACAAACATTTCAAAAGTTATAAGTTTTTACACACTCTCCCATACATATGTATATACTTTGCAGTTTCTTGCGTGCGCCACAGTAGTTTTCGAGTTTATTCAATACAAACATACATACAAATCTTTCCTCTTTATAATAGTAGTATAAATTATCGATGTTGATAGTTTTCAAGATAGTCGATGAAAATTAATTCACCAATCTTTCCCCTCTTTGGATGTTAGAACTAATATCTGTTAATTGAACTCTGGAGAGTGTCAGTCAACCATCTGTCATCCATTTTTAAACATCGACACAACAAATGCTGTTCAGAGTCAACAATATAGTTTAACGATTAATAGCCTGCGCCAGCCGATCTTCATCATAGGTCTCATATACCAAAATAAAATATTTGTGAATGATAACTTTAACACGTTCCTTAGAAACTATAAAGGTTCAGCTACCTCGATCGACCCTACGTCGTTCAATAATGTTTTGTGGATATTTGTGATGAAGATTTCGTCTGTGATAGCTAAATGGACTTCCACAGCAATCATCGACTTCGGTGCTCATAATGCAGAATTGAGAAATTCATTTACGAACTGTTCTTTCGTCTATTGCATATCTCATGAACCACTGGTTCAACTACTATGAAATTGATGTCGAGGTACCGTAAAGAAAAAGCCTAACTAAATATGAGAATCCAATTGTAATAGTTCTCTGCCATAGAAACTAAATGAACTTATCAGCTTTCCTGCTTTCATTATAGGAGAAATACTAGATCTTTTTCGTATATAGACGAAAGGAATCAATAAAGCAGAGCGATTCTAAGACGTTCAGGTGCCATGACCTTAATAAGCATACGTTTTTGAACTCACTAACCCTGGTAAAGTGCAACTATTTCTGATATTATCTCCCTCTTCTTTGTATTGTAGTCTTTGGTATAATATTTGGTATATACTATGTACCCTATTCTAGCTGGAAGAAAGTTCTTATTTCTGAGTTTGTCGAACTTCGGCAGATTTGTTTCGTATCGACGAATTCTGTTTAGTAAACTAACGTTGAATCAACGCAGAAACACTCTTGCCAACAGGTGCACTATGGACTGAGTAGGCAATTGAAAAGTAAAGTCCTCTCTCGACAAAGAAAAACTAAACTCTACAAGTCCCTCATCATTTCCGTCCTACTTTATGGTGCAGAAGCATGGACGGTGTCAACATCCGATGGACGGCACTAGGAGTTTTCGAGAGAAAGGTTTTGCGGAAGATTTATGGTCCCTTAAACATTGGCAACGGCGAATACCGCAGAAGATGGAATGATGAGCTGTATGTGTTGTTCGACGACATAGACATAGTCCATCGAATAAAAAGACAGCGGCTACGCTGGCTGGGTCATGTTGTTCGACTGGACGAAAGTGCTCCAGCTCTGAAAGTGTTCGATGCAGTACCCGCTGGTGGAAGCCGAGGAAGAGGGAGACCTCCACTCCGATGGAAGGACCAGGTGGAGAAGGACCTGTCTTCACTTGGTATTACCAATTGGCGCCAAACTGCCAAAAGGAGAGATGCATGGCGCGCTGTTGTAGACTCGGGCATAACCGCGTAAGCGGTGTCTACGCCAGTCAAGAAGAAGAAGAAACTAACGTTGTAGCTAAATTTCTCAAGCTTTACTGTTTTCTCCATCATCGCAATATTGTAGTGTCTTTGAAGCAACAGCTTGTCTAAAAATGTATATGCCAGTTACATAAATACAGTAGTCCAAGCTATTGGGGTGACCATGGGTTTAATCAAATCTAACCCAATCTCTGGGTACATTAGTCACTAGTCGTCACTGTGAATGCTTTAAAACTTCATTTTCAGCAATCGAGACTCGACCAATACCTAGAAACTCAGTATTAAATCAAAGAATACTGAAACTCAGAATACATTTTGGACCCTCCAGCCGTGATTTAAATCTTATTTGCACTGAAATGATTTTCGGAATATATAATACAAAAAAAAAGAAATTAATTTTATTTCTCAATTAAATCGCTTTAAAAAAATATGTCCACACACGAATGCCTTCGCTGAGGCGCTCCAAATTGTAGACAGTCAGTGACCTGCTGTGCGTTTGCGTGTTACCGTGTGACTGCTTAATAATTGGTGTTGTTATTGTTATTGTTTATGCCAAACACCTGCACCGATTCGCAAACACTTGTCTGCTGTTGTAAATATTCGCCTTTTTTCTTTTTTTGTTGTTATTTTTTGCTGAGTCTGTAGTAACAACGGCAAATTATTGTAATGCTAGGCGAGTGCATATGCAAACCAAACACAAGCACACACACATGCGACTCCGGGATAAATGTATATATTAACGCCCATTAAAACACACATTTCCCTTGCACACACACACAACGGAGATTTTTTTGCTTCGAACTTTCGAGTGCACAAATGAACGGGCAATTTTCGGTGCCCGCATTGTTCTGCCCCAAAAAGGACCTACTACACACTCCCGAGTGTATAAGTAACGTTGTTGCTTGCTCTTATATCAATTCATGCAGGCCAATGAACAATGGCTGGCCCAGCGACCGTTCCACACCGCCTGCATTGTCATATTGATTGCACATATGTGTGTGTGTGTGTGTATGTGGGTTAATTGCTTTATGAGCGCACGAAATTTTCGAGTTCAACAACTGTATTCTGCCACATTTGCACCACATGTATGTACAGCTGTGTGGCAGTTTATCGACAACCGACTGAACGCTGGCTAACCGTTTGCAAAATTACCGTTCTTTAGCAGCTGCATACCGTTACAGTTGAGTGTGTAATTGCAGGTGCACAATAACATAATATTTGTGCAATTGAAGAATGGCTCAGGCACCGTTGCCTGCACTTGGGTCAACACCTCGGCTCGGTTCGCTGATTGCGCATATGGAAATGTGAGACATATTTATTTACTTTTGTATTGTATAAAATTGGAAACGCAAAAAAAGACACTATTAAATGTTGTTGTTATTCTCACTTCAAAAGGGACAAATATTGAAAACGACACTCGTGTGGTGGAATTTTTATGTCGATGATGTTGTTAAAAGTTGCTGCTGTTTGAGGGCATTAAAAAGCACTTTGTTGTAGTTGTTTTTGTTATCAGCTGTCCTTCCAATATTTACATGATTATTTTGGGCCCTTGTTCTGAAGTTATATCCAAACTTGAGTATTTGTTTAATCTCTCGAATCTCTGAGCAAAACTAATTGCCGTGAAAAGTTATAAAAAGAACACCCCAGGGCTGGATTCTAAAGCTCCGACTCAGTTTAAACTCATCTCACAACCTTTTCGAAAACAACACATGAATTTGGAAACTTCGTTCACTGCACTGATTTATGAATATCTATCCACTGCAATTATTAGATCTTTCCAAAGCTAGAGTTCTAGAGTATAGTACTGAAATCATATTTTTAGAAAATCCAAATATTATTCTAAACTAGGTCCTGTAGTACTGCTCTCAAGATATATGCTTTAAACGAAGAAATTTTCACTGAAACAATGGATTATTTTGAGGTTCTCTGTACAAATGAATATTCTTTTAGATCTCAGAATCATATATTAGTGGAGATAATATTACTCCGCAATATATCAGTTAAATATTATCTATAATAAAGAGGAAAGATTTGTATGTATGTTTGTATTGAATAAACTCAAAAAATACTGTGTCGATTTCAAAAATTCTTTCCGAGTAACATAATAGGCTATATTTATTGCTAGAATCTCAACTTTCTGGTGAGGGTATCAAAGGTGAGGGTATCAAACACACTCCGTGATGAAGAATCTTAATCTGAAACGGAAAATCGCCTTCTAAGTCATTCTCTTCGCATCGCAATCACGTGCCAGATAGTTGAGTAACAAGCGCTCGCAGCGGCTCGAAGAACAAAATTTCAAAACCTGCCAAATACACGCTTGAGAGTCAAGTACTGTGCGGGTGGAGCGGCTTAATGAACAAATTATTAGAAATATACAAGCTCCCATTAGGCCGTCGATAACCAGAGAGAAAGACATCAAAGACTAGAGGTCGTAATAAGTTTTAGCTCATTACAAATAAAATATAATTTCATGTTCGAATTTTCCTCATTTTGTTAATCTCAATATCATTTAAAGAGCGTCCTCTAGATGTGAATCTTTCCAACCAAAATAATGTTTTTCGACAAGCACTGGAGAGTATTTATATATATATATATAGTAAATCAAGTTTTTTGTCTAAAAAACAACAACAAAACACAAAAGCAAGGTAGTTCTCCTCAGTTGTTTTTTTAGTACATCTTAAAGATAATTTTTTAAAGCCAAATGATATCTACATATAGCAGACACACCCATCAATAAAAGATATATTGACCGCTTAATATAGCAATATATTTCAAAGGCTCCACTCCACCGAACTAAAAATTTCAAAAAGCAATCAACAAAGCAACTCTAATTAGAACAATAATAACGAGCGGTCAACGGAGTATCCCTTATCAAATGTTAATCAGGCAAAAGTCATTAGTTGAGAAGAAACACACACAAATATATTTGCCGAACTGTGTAACATTTCACTATTATATTGAGCATACTTTAAGGCGTCAAAGCATCTATTATATACTAGTACATGTAATTAATCTTAATAGCATGTTACCACAATCTAAGGAGCGTTGTGTATGTAAACTTTGCAATTCATTCGGCTTCAAATAGGCGAAGAAACCACAGTTATCGCACCACTTCACTCAAGTGCCACGAATTGCTAAATTCTATGTTTGTTTGTATATATGTAATTACATATGTTATAAATGTTAGTCTTTTAAGCGGAAAAGGGTTAAGGATTACACTTATTAATTGCTTGTTTATCCAATGTTTTATTGCTAGTAATAAATTATATAACACTACTTGACCAGCAGTGAAATTAAAATTTGATTAGAAACAAAAGCAAATGAGGAGAGCTACATATTTGATGAGGTTTTTTTTTCAAAGGCTCAATGGTTTCAACAATACTTTCTTCGATAGGCTATGTAATTGTAGCGGCATGATTAACCAATATATTTTAAGCTTTCGCAGCAACAACAATGTCGCGCATGAATTTTTCTCTCCTCTTTCTTACCACTAAATGCTTCTATGGTCAAATTTAGCTATACTTTAGTCTAATAGCCTTTTCGCACAGGAGTTAATTAATCTTTTAACCCGCATTTGCTCAATTAAAGCGTTGACTTAGATCAATTTACCATACAAAATAAAAATCCAATTAGTCTGCATTAATTTTAATCAAATTCAAATTGAGTTAAAATGGAATTCAACTCTGTGGGTTGTTGTCCACGCTGTAAATTTGGACATTTGGCGCAACTTCTTATGAGCAGCGAAAACAAAAATGTATAACAGCTTATCGTTAATCGAGTAGCCAGCTGTGCGAAAGGCAAGAACTGGTTTATCAATTATAATCTTTTCGTTTTTACATAGGAGCTAATTGAACAATTAACCGGACGCTGCTCGATTAAAACACCGATTAAGATCGATTTGCCATACAAAATAAAAATTTACATTAACTTTTAATTGAATTTTAATCGACTTGAAAATGAAATGCAACTCTTCGTCAAAGACGTACGATATTCGTTCTTTGTCTGCGATTGACTGAATATTTTGATAAATAAAGCTACGGTAGATGTCGCTGATAAAAATAGCAATCAGCTGATGAAATTTGCCAACTTTTTCTGAAAAGCAAAAACAAAAATGAATAACAGCTGATGGGTTATCGAGCAGCCGGTAGTGTAAAAGGCAAAAAATGGTTTCTCAGTAAAAATTTTGATTGATCAATTAATTTGGCTGTCTAAAAATGCTATTAAACTAACTGACTGTACGAAAAGGCTATTACAATCAAATTATTCTGAATGAATTGTAAAAGCAGTATCAAAACTTTAAACCACTTTAATGAATTTTCAGTTGACAGTAATTGACTCATTTAAAGATTTTAATAAATCAGATTGAAATCTAACGCCAAATAAGAAGCCTTTCAAATTATTTGTTCTTTATATCAAGGATTAAAAATAAATCTGAATGTCATTCTCGGATCTGGTAGATCTTAAAGAAGTGTCTTATTGAAACCCATGATTCATATGTTTAATATGATCTACTTATTTCACATTTATCATTGCATATCATAATTAAACTCACAGCTATAAACACTTAAATTAAATCAATTTAATTACTCAATTTATTAAAAACTCGCTGCGTTTTCTTTTAGAATTTACTTTATGAACACAATTTTTTACAAAACTTAATAATAAATAATTAATAAAGCTTAAACATTTTTTAAACAAACATTTCCATTAGCCCCCAAAAAAAATAGTTGACTTTTTATACAAATCTTGTTATTTTACCATAATTCCAAGTAATTAATCGTCAAAACACACTCTCGGGTGTCATGCCGCATATTTTAATTAACTTTAATAACTCAGTCATTTGAAATCTGTAGCGCTTTTTTCTAATGAAATAGCAGATAAAAAACTGGCTAATGGCAAGTTTGAGAACACAAATAAAAACACACACAGTGTTGCCACCAAATGCAGCTTAATTACTTCAATTAATATTTTATAATTTTCGTGGCCGTCGCAAAAGCTAAATGCACGAAATAGTTTGTATTGTTTGTGCTAAATCGCGGCATACAATTGAAAAAAAAAAATGAAATAATAAAATATTTATGGTTTTTCAAAAAAATTATGAAAACAAATTTGAAATGGAATGATGGATTCGGTGTGGAAAAAATTAAAAAAAGAAAACAAATGCATAATTAAAACTAAGTATTGCAGCTGTAATTTATTAATGGTTTAATGTTATGTATGTTTGCGCAAATTTGTGCGAAAATATCAATATTTATAAGTGTACATATATGTAGTGTTTACACTTTTGAGTTTGTATATTTTACATTGGCAGCCATAATTACCGTAATGAGTATTAATTATGACAATAATTGGCAATACATGACAACAATTTTTTATGATTTTTTTTTCTACACGAAGTTTGAAAAGCTGAAAAAAGAAAAAAGAAACAATTGCAATGAGGACCCTTGAATTTTTGATTGAGCATATTTTTTATGTACTCAACCTGAAGCTTGATTACGTTTGACTACTTGATGTTACTTAATAAAATATGCTGGATTACGGGATATACATTGTGAAGTGGAGTTTTTCACATCTATAGGAAATTTCTTGAGAAGTTTTGTTCATGATCCAGTCAAAATCACTCTTGGAGCTTTATTTATAGTCTGTACTGATGAATTAAAATACCTTTTATATACCCACCAAGTGCTACTTCAGCGCTCAAAACTCAACTCGATCGATGAGAGGTATTTCAATATGAGTATTATAACCTCAAAACTAAAAAAATTTGCTTAACTCATAAACTGTATCTCGAAACATACTTTTCCTCCTATATGATACATTTATTACACTATAAGGCAACTTACTTTTCTCTGAAGATTGAGTCATAAGTAAAAAAAAGTATGTTCTCCGTTTTTCGAAGTTAGCCTCCAAAGTCGAAATATTCGACTTCGAATTTCGAAATTTAGCTTATTAACGCCATTATTAATTATAGTATGTAAGTTACTAAAAAAGTAAAAATATGGGCATAATCTACCTTTCCTTCTTGTTCAATTGATAAATATACCAAGAGAAAGGTCGCTTAACGACATTTACAACCGTGCCAATTAAAAAAAAATCGGTCCAGTATTTTTCGAAATGTAAAGCTTTTAATTTTTTCAAATATCCACTTTTAAGCACTAACAACATCTGCCATAGGAGTTTTTTTTCAAACTTCGGAAAAATTTGGAATTTTTTTAACTTCTTCGGTATCTTTTAGTTCATAAAGAAAAGAAACTTATAAAAATTAAAAACAAAATTTGGTTCGACTGTTTCCGATACATCGCACGACCTCAACCACCGGCACCGATTTACAAGTGCAGACTCCAGGCGCTCCAGAAAAATACTTACAATATTTCTTAAAGGACAATCGATTCTGTCTAAGTGAGATTATATGCAGTTGCGGAGATCAACTCCTTAACCTAACTTAATGTTATTATAGATTTATAAAAAAAAACTTCAAGGGTCAGAAACAACAATTGAGTACATTTTCAGAATTTTCGGAATGATATAGAAAGGCGTTTTCTAGTCCTCTTCTACATAGTATAATATTGGTACAACCTTGAAAGAACATCGATAGGAAATTTTTCTTCGAATCTAGTGAAATAACTGGAATCGATATTAATCGACTTAAGAACTTTTATATTTTGAATTCATTATTATTTCACTCGTTTGTATTTACTTTGAAGAGTTTAAACATCACAAGGAGCGTCATCTGCCGGAAACTAAATGAACTAATATAAGACAACTTAAAGTACTATAACCTCAAATTTTTCTGAACTTCGAAGACAAGAATAAAATAATTACTTAGTGTAAAACTAAGAATTCAGAACAGACCAGTTTGGAAATTTTTATTTAGAAGCTTGAACAATTATTTACTCAAACTTAAGCATATATCGATAAGAGCGCCACCTACCGGTACAACTAACTATGATTATTAAAAACCCACTGACAGAAAAACCTTTTTTATTTTACATAAAAAATAGTTCCATAACAAAATATTTCGAAATTCAATAACTTTTGTGAAACCATAACCAATATCTCTGAAGCCTATATGGTCCAGTGTATACCGAACAAACTAACGAAATGAACGTTCATCATCGCGAGCACTTCTACTCGTTTATGAAGATTTTATTTCAACTTACACGAATTTAACACTCGTTTGGAACAAATTATTGCAAAAACCCGTTATGCCAATAAATTTGTACTTACATACACATACTAGGTAAGCGAGCACCATTGAAAAAACTTTGCTACATTTAACAGCGTTTTTTCCCACAACTCGTTTAGTGCTTGTACGGCACTTTGATATTGTATAACTTTAACACCTACAATAAATATTTAATTAAACATTATTTCACATTTCAAGCCGTATGCTGTTACACTGAATTGCAGGCTTTTAACATGCTGTGAAGTGTTTTTGCAAGCCGACAGGTTTTTTTTTTTTCAGTAAAATAAAATCAAAATATTTGTGGCATTTTTTGAACCGCAAAGCGTATGCATACAGTGTGCGGCAGAAGTGTTCGTTTTCGTTATTGTTAAAGTGTGGATTTTTATTGAAATATTTGTGGATATTTAAGTATAATTTGGCAAGTTAAAAAAATTAGTGTCATATATGGGCAAGACTCCGTCAAAAGAAAAACGATTTGCAAGTGGTCTTCCGATTTTTTTGAAACTTTGGGAAATAATAGTCTTATATAAGTAAATTTTAACCCCAAAAAGAATTTTGAAAAATTTTCAAAATGGCGGCCGCTACGCCATGTTGAAAAAAAGTGCAGTGTTTTTTTCATAAATTAATATCTCCGAAACTTCTTAATCGATTTTAATGAAATTTACAGACGATATAATTAATAGTACGTAGTTTAATGTTATATTATGACCAAAAAAAAATTTCCTAATTTTGACCAAACAAATGTCAAAAAAAATTTTTGAGTTAATTTTTAGTTAATTTGGCCACTTTTTTTAACTTTCTAATAAAAATTATTCGATTCCTTATGATTTCACCTTTATTTAAAAAAAAAGAAAATTTTGGAGACTTGAATAGTTTTCGAGATATTGAGATTTTAGTGGGAGCGCGCACCACGATTTCTATGTACTGTGTTGCCGTACCGTTAAACGTGCACGAACCTGCATTAGCTACCCTGCACATTGAACGCGTATAACATAACGCTGTTTGGCTCGCACCTACATCGATGGAGATTTAAAAAAATAGGTAAGTTTAAATAGATTTTAAGTTGAACGGCACTTAAAGCAATATTTGGGTTTCCACAATGCCACGATATAAATGCTTTAATCCTTTTAAAAAGCAGCGACATGCTTTGGCAACTGACGACTAATGTCAAATCTCGAACTGTTGTAACGATTTCCACTGATAATTTTTTGCCAATTCGAGGATTTGGTGTTGTGCCTATACCATTAGAAGCATGAAGATTTGCAGCTTTTTGAGCTTGTTTATATGGCACTTCTAATTCGGTTGCTATTTTGAGAGTACTCCAACTCTTTGGAACTATTGTTAACAGTTCTATTTTTCGAGATTTGCTAGGATTTTTTCTTAACTCTGCTTTAATTTCATCAATTAAATCTTCTAAATCATTTTTAGCACTTTCAGAGTCTTCATATTGAAATACTTTTTTCAATTTATTTTCAAAAATCTCCCGAATTTCACTTACCTTTTTTTTGTGCCGCCTGCGTACGAAGATTACTGCTGCTAACATTTGGTGAAATACTTAATATTTTCAAAATTTTATTTAATTCTTCAATATCTTTTTCACTTTCGTGAACAAAATTAATATTTTCCATTTCATTATTATACAAATCATCTGGTTGACAAAACTCTTCTTTGTTTACATTTTCAACAGTGTGAAATAACTCTTGCACTTATATCAAGGTTGATGGTTCTAACTTTGTAACTTGTAAACGGCACGTATTGCAAATAAAATTATTGCTATCAATTGAAAATGTTTCAACTATTTCTTTTGAAACAGGGCGGACATTTGTTTTATCAACTAAAGCATGTCGCTGTTTTTTAAAAGGATTAAAGCATTTATATCGTGGTATTGTGGAAACCCAAATATTGCTTTAGGTGCCGTTCAACTTAAAATCTATTTAAACTTACCTATTTTTTATAAATCTCCATCGATGTAGGTGCGAGCCAAACAGCGTTATGTTATACGCGTTCAATGTGCAGGGTAGCTAATGCAGGTTCGTGCACGTTTAACGGTACGGCAACACAGTACATAGAAATCGTGGTGCGCGCTCCCACTAAAATCTCAATATCTCGAAAACTATTCAAGTCTCCAAAATTTTCTTTTTTTTTAAATAAAGGTGAAATCATAAGGAATCGAATAATTTTTATTAGAAAGTTAAAAAAAGTGGCCAAATTAACTAAAAATTAACTCAAAAATTTTTTTTGACATTTGTTTGGTCAAAATTAGGAAATTTTTGTTTGGTCATAATATAACATTAAACTACGTACTATTAATTATATCGTCTGTAAATTTCATTAAAATCGATTAAGAAGTTTCGGAGATATTAATTTATGAAAAAAACACTGCACTTTTTTTCAACATGGCGTAGCGGCCGCCATTTTGAAAATTTTTCAAAATTCTTTTTGGGGTTAAAATTTACTTATATAAGACTATTATTTCCCAAAGTTTCAAAAAAATCGGAAGACCACTTGCAAATCGTTTTCCTTTTGACGGAGTCTTGCCCATATTTAACCTAAAAATCTGTAAAAAAGGTACTTAAAGTGAATTATTAGGGAAAAATATGAAATTTCTAATATTAAAATTTTGTCAAATTTGATATTTAATAGATTTGAATTTTTTTCTTTAATAACTTTTTAAAATTTTTCAAACATTTTTGATACTATTGAATTTTTTGGCTGTAATTTCATTTTTCTAAAAAAGGTTCTTTTCAAAAACTATATAATGTATGAATACTTTTTTGGAATACTGTGCTCTACATATTCCTGGTATATATAGTCATGTGAATAAACATATCTGATTTATTTACTCAGTTGACAGCGCTGGTTTACCGCCTAGAGCACATAACTCAAATACTCTGTAGGAAATTGAAAGCTTTCAATTTTAGGTGAATAGATGAGGTTACAAAAAATAAATTTTTATAAAAAATATATGCAAAAATTATAAAAAAAGATAATGTGAGTTTTATGAAAAAAATATCTAAAAGCTTTAAGAAATACTGCTACCTTTGGGAAATCTATAAATATCCTGCGTTATATGCATGCTACAAGACCACTGTGAACCAATCTAAAAATGTTTTCGGTTCATATTGTTAATGAATTAACAGTTAGTAATAGCGTTATATTTGATCAGCGTATAATTGATCAATCAAAATTTTTAAGGGCTTTTTTGCCCTTTACACTGCCAGCTACTCGTTTAACGATCACCTATTACACATTTTTGTTTTTCCTTTTCATAAGAAGTTGGTAAGTTTCGCCAGCTGATTTCTATTTTTAGCAGCGACATCTACCGTAGCTTTTTTATCAAAAAATTCAGCCAATCGCAGACAAAAAACGTATATCGTACGTCTTTGTCGCAGAGTTGCATTTCATTTTCAAGTCGATTAAAATTCAATTAAAAATAAATGTAGAAAAATTAGAATTTTATTTTATATGGTAAATCGATCTTAATAAGCGTTTTAATCGAGCGGAGACCGGTTAATTGAACAATTAGCTCCTATCTAAAAACGCTATAAGACTGTTTCTAGGTCTTTGGAGCTTTTTTTATCAGTTTCATAACGAAGTAGAGCTATATTTGACGCTGACCTTTCAGATGACATAATTCTATCAACTGCAGAAAGAAATATATAGAACTTTGGTGATCGTTTCATGACATCGATTCCTTAAGAACTACAACATTCATGTTCTATAAAATAAAAAAAATTACGGCAATATAGGAAATGAAATTTAATATTTTTAATCCAGCTGTTGAAGCAAGGTGATAAGGTGGCCCAAGTGATAACATGGCATGTTCAAAACATAGATCCACACGACGGTTAACCCTAAATAGCCTTGTAAGAACTATGCGCACCTAACTACGGTGCATTCTGGGTGCCAACTGTAGAAAGAAATATATGGAACTTTTGTGATCGGTTCATGACATCGATTTCTTAAGAACCACAACAGTCATGTTAACTAAAATAAGAAAAAACTACGCCAATATAGGAAATTATTCCTGACAGATTCCTTGAAATATACAAAATATATATTTCCGGTTCTGTTCAGTATATATCCAAAAAATCTGGTAGAAACCGAAATTTAATATTTTCGAAAATTTGATATTTTTTTAGCCAGCCGTAAAAGCAAGGTCAAAATCTTTAATATAGAAGTGTGGTCCAAGTGATAACATCATAGCATGTTCAAAAGCCAGATCAGTTATCCCTAGAAACTCTTGTAAGAACTATCCGCAGCTAACTACAGTGCATGCTGGGTGCCATGTGTATTTCTAGAGGTGCCACTTATTTACAGATAAAAGGCATTAATCCTTCACCACTAATTTTCTTCCTTACACAGAAGTCAAATCATTGTAAGCTGGAACTCTTCTTTGAATTTACTATTTTATTAAATTTTATATGAAAATTTCCTACGGGGTCTATCTATATGTACATATATACATGATATGTATGCATATTTATTTGCATTTAAGTATGCAAATATTTATGCCAGCCGCCATCGAGAGAGCGTCGCTCGCACGTGCATTTGCTGCTTGTAGTTGTGCAAATGGATTGACAACATCAATCCTGCCGCAGCTAAATGGAGCACGAACGCGACGAATTTTCACTTTGAAAATTGTGAATTTCCCCCACGGCAGCAGACTCAAAGTGCGACTGAATATTTATATCAACACAAAGTAAATCAATTTATGGACATGCCTTTTTGTTGACTTTTTATTAATATTTTTAAAGAATTTTTTTTTAAATTTTTTTATTTAAAATATTTTTTTTTTATATACTGTAACATCTCGCACATATCAATAACGGTATTAAACAAGTTTACATGTTCTTTAATAACGGTAAATAACAATATTTGCCACAAATTGTTTTTTTTTTCATCTGCAACACTCTGCACTTAGTTGAAAAGGTAGATGGAGAGTAATAAATCCATAAATTTCAGGCAGAAAATATAGAGAAAAAATTCCTAAATTGAAAAAATCATTAAAACATTTTTTAACTACATATTACTTAAAGATGCTGGTCAATAAAGCCATTTCAAAAGGGAAATATTTTCTCTTTTATCTCCCCATCTGATTCGTCATTCAATTCTCCTCAACAGACTTTAACATCTATATTGCACATTTATGCAACTTTAAAGCAGCTCCAGCGTTGCCATATCGTTTATGTGCATATGTATTTTGAAGCATATATACACATAAGCTTCTCTCTTACTTAACATCCCACTTACTACATTCGTAAGATTTTTCACAAATATCAAATATTTTTTTCATATTTCACTGACATTTATTTTGTATTTCTCTTCTTTTTTTTTACTCACTCTTTTCAGATGAATTCACGTGACGAACCGGAAAAAACCTTCAAAGTTGCCATGCCTGATAATGCTTACGCCACGGTTTATCTACGTGACGCCATGTCGGTGGAGGAGTTTTTGGCCAGCGCCTGTGCTCGTCGCAATCTCAATCCGATGGAGCATTTTGTACGTGTGAAGAAGCGACGTGACATGGAGGATCACAACTACTTTGTGCCACATCGCAATGATTTGATTGAAAATTACGTAAGTAGAAAATGAAGTAAAGAAAACAGCAGATACAAATATGCTACCATACAGTATTTAATGTATGATTATAATATTGTGAAGACGAAAATTTGGGGGAGGATTTATGAAAATTTCTTTGAGGTCATCGAAAGTCACAAAATATTGATGATATTAAGAAACACTTTAAAAGTAATGGAACCTATATTAACACGCTTTATTTGAAAAAAATCCTGTTGTTTGTGATAGTCCCGTTAGTTTGTGACCAGCAAATTGTTCTTGCAAAAATATTCAGCCATGAATTACACGAAAAACGAGACCTTACAACATTGATTGACTCACGGTAGAACTAAAAGGTACTAATATATTCTCAGCACCCCTCTGAACAAATCTGCGTTTCTTGCCTTGTATAGAGACTTAACCAGGATATTTAGTTATATTTCGAATAAAAATTCTTAAAACCCAATTTTCGATATTTATGTTTCGGGTTCCCGAAATTTCAGCATTTCTTAGCTCATAAAGTTCTGAATTTTTTATTACTAGAATCTTTGAAACTTGTTTTATATTTATCACTTTTGAACCCTTAGGCTCAATTCACACCGGATTAGTCAAGACGTCTTTTCTTGTCAGATACGACCTAATCCTATAGCTTCATATGTGACAACCCACACCGAAGAAGATGAGACCAAAACGCATGTTCGCTTGGTGTGGGTTAGAGCAAAATACGTTTTTGTGTCTTATTAGTCAAAGACGTTTGACAATCCGATGTGGTTTGAGCCTTATATGACATTTTAGTATAAGAAATAATAACCGATATAGGCAAATCTATGCTTTGAGACACTCAAAATTATTATTGATATTCTTATGAGTCACACTTCTGTTGACCAGAAGAAGTGTCGAGTTCTCACTTTGGTTCAAGTATTTCAAGCAATGCCCTCTAACCACTCTAGTTTCTTCAAAAACTATTAACAGATCCATAAGACTTCTTAAAAAAACTTTCAGCGCGCCATTCCTCTCTTTCCTTAGCAAATTGGGGGCAAGTTGGAAATCCCAAGTGTAACCAGGTCGCTCTCCACTTGGTCTTTCCATCGAAGTGGAGGCCTTCCTCTCCCGCGACTTCCACCAGTGGGTACTGCATCGAACACTTTCAATGCTGTGGTGTTTTCGTCCATGCGGACAACATGACCTAGTCAGCGTAGCCGCTATGTCTTTATCGCTGAACTATGTCCATGTCGTCGTATAACTCGTAACATCGTTCCATCATCTGTGGTATTCGCCGTTGCCAATGTTCTGAGGACCATAACTCTTGCGCAAAATTTTCCTCTCGAAAACACCTAGTGTCATCTCATCTAATATTGACATCTTCCATGCTTCTGCACCATAAAGCAGGACGGGAATGATAAGCGACTTTTAGAGTTTGATTTTGGTTCGTCGAGAGAGGACTTTACTTTTCAATTGCCTACTCAGTCCAAAGTAGCACCTGTTGGCAAGAGTGATTCTGCGCTGGATTTCGAGGCTGACATTGTTGGTGGCAATATTGACGTGGAAGCCGAAACGCGAGTGCGCTGACTGTTTGTCTGATGACGGGAGATATTTCGTCTTGTCCTCATTCATCCCCAGACCCATTCGCTTCGCTTCCTTATCCAGACGGGAAGAAACAGAACTAAAGACGCGGTTGTTGCTTCCACTCTTATAGAAGACCTTACTTTTATTTTCTTATTTAGCTCTGCAGACTGCAGTTCGTATTATTTTTTCCAGCATCAAGTTAAAAAAGTCATACGATAGTGAGTCACTTTGTCTGAAACCTTATTTGGAATCGAACGGCTCGGAGAGGTCCCTCCCGATCCTGACGGAGCTTTTGGTGTTGGTGTTGACAACTCCTTTTCGTGCTGTCGCAGCTTTAAAATCAACCAAAAGGTGGTGTGTGTCGATCCTCTTTTTACTGGTCTTCTCCAAGATTTGGCGCATGGTGATTATCTGGTCAGTTGTGGATTTTCCAGATCTAAAGCCACAATGATAAGGTCCAATCAGTTTGTTCACGGTGCGCTTTAGTCTTTCACACAGTACGCTCGATAGAACCTTATAGGCGATATTTATGAGGCTTATCCCATGGTAATTGGCACAGATTGTGGGGTCTCCCTTTTTAAGGGTTGGGTAGAGCATACTGAGGTTCCAATCGTCAGGCATGCATCTAAAGTACTTATTAATAAAACAAGATACAAGACTAAATTTTTGTCTAAGAGCTTGAAAATCATGTTTATTTCATAAAATCATAAAATTCGTATGAATCCCGATTTTTCGGGACTACAATTTCGGGATCCCGAAATATCGAAATCACTTTTAAACAAGTAAGGAAGGGCTAAGTTCGGGTGTAACCGAACATTTTATACTCTCGCAATTTATTTATTTAACTTTATTTATATTATATAATACACAATTTGACCCACATATTCGTCATATATATTGTATAGAGTCCATTGAAAGTTAGAAACCCTAATATTAGGTTAGAAGTACCGAGGTCCTCATGTTCGCTATATGGGGCCTTGACATCCTATGGTCCGATTTCGGTGATTTTTAGAATGGGGCTGCCACACTATAAACGTAGTATTTGTGCAAAGTTCTGCATCGATATCTTCACTAGTGCTTACTCTATACATTGTAAAGTTCAGATCGTCTTCAAAGTTCTGGTATATAGGAAGTAGGCGTGATTGTGAAGCGATTTGGCCTATTTTCACAACATATCATTGGGATGTAAGGAAACTATTACAAACCAAGTTTCATTGAAATCGGTCGAGTAGTTCCTGAGATATGGTTTTTGACCCATAAGTGGGCGACGCCACGCCCATTTTCCATTTTGTAAAAAAATCTGAGTGTAGCTTCTATCTGTCATTTCCTATGTGAAATTTAGTGTTTCTGACGTTTTTGGTTAGTGAACTAACCCACTTTTAGTAATTTTCAACCTAACTTTTGTATGGGAGGTGGGCGTGGTTATTATCCGATTTCTGTCATTTTTAGACTGTGTAAGGAAATGGCTAAAAAAAACGACTGCAGAAGGTTTGGTTTATATAGCTCTATTGGTTTGCGAGATATATACAAAAAACCTATTTGGGGGCGGGGCCACGCCCACTTCCCCAAAAAAATTACATCCACATATGCCCCTTCATAGTGAGATCCTTCATACCAAATTTTATTTCCATAGCTTTATTTATGGCTTAGTTATGGCACTTTATGCGTTTTCGGTTTTCGCCATTTTGTGGGCGTGGCAGTGGTCCGATTTTGCTCATTTTCGAAAGCAACCTTCCTATGGTGCCAAGAAATAAGTGTGCCAAGTTTCATCAAGATATCTTAATTTTTACTCAAGTTACAGCTTGCACAGACGGACGGACGGACGGACGGACAGACAGACATTCGGATTTGAACTCCACTCTTCACCCTGATCACTTTGGTATATATAACCCTATATCTAACTCGTTTAGTTTTGGGTGTTACAAACAACCGTTATGTGAACAAAACTATAATACTCTCTTTAGCAACATTTGTTGCGAGAGTATAAATATGAAAAGTGTCATAATCAATATGAAATTCAGCGAAAAGTTGCAAAATTCATGGCACATTGAACCCAACACACTTCGAGTTCAACACACAAACACTTTGATGGCAAAGAATTTCGCCGATGACAACCAACACTGCCGGTAACCATGTGGCGTAATCACAAAGTAAACATTTTCTAGTTTGTTTACAAAAACAAGATTTCCATGAACAATAACATTGAAGGCAACAACTTCATTTCGAGCACCTATGCAAGTATAATGACACAAATGAAAAGAAAAACAACCGCACACAAATAAACTATTGACCAGAAATAACGGTAGTGAAGCGAACCGAGCGACGACGACTTTATCGTCAACATTATCAAGTAACTACTTTTAATGGCAAACAATGAGGCAAACAACTAAAAACAAGAAACAACAAGCACCAACCAACCAGAAGGAAGTGGCGGCGGATGTGAAAGGCAACAACAACAATAAGTTGTGTGTGTGTGAGTGTGTGTGTGGGTATCAACTTGCTTGCAATTCAAACTTTTGTGGTCAACTTTTGCTTTAAATGCATACTTGTCTATTTAATGGTCTCGAAGGTTGGATGAGCATATGTCTATATTTATGTATATACTCCCCTGCTTATAGTATGAGCCTGTGTGTGTGTGTGTGCCACAATTAAAGTGAGCTGCCAGCATTGTTGCTGCTGCTAATATTGTCACCAATACGTCCACTCAAACACACATTCAAACTCACACACACTCATTTGCGGGCGTGGTATCAGCTCTGGGTCGCCCACACAAGTCAGGTTCAATGTGTTGAAATAATTGAGCGGCGATGGCATGGCAACCAGATCTTGGCACACACACTGCTGTCGCACCACCAGTTGACAATGTGCAATGAGACATGTGAGCAGCACACACATTTCCATTTATACGAGATATACATATCTGGAGAGACATATTGTTTTAACCCATTCTACGCTGCCTGCCTTCAGTTGGCGTCATGTTCATTCACCCTTTTAACTGCTGACTACCGCTGCTTGCCGCTTACTGCTTGATGACTGCCAGCTGGCAGCTGCCCTCGGAGCAAAAGTTTGCAATTAACAATTTCATTAAAGCCTTTATGTGCATATGGCATGCCACACAATGTCGTCGCCAATGTTGCCAGCTCTGTCGAAAGTCATTGACATTTGAGTGGCAGCATGCAGTGACGGGCCGTGGCGTTGATGGAAGATAACAGAAAAAAGCCGGCAAAAGACACAAAAAAGTGGAAAATTTTTGCAAAGGTCCTCAGACACACACACACACACACACATACTAACATACATACTCGCTTAACAATTGCTTCTATTAAATATTATAAATCAGAAATAAGTGCACACATACGTTGCTTATAGCAATTTGAATACTTTGGAGGGCATGCAGGCATTGCTTATTAAATATATTTGTGTGTATGTATATAGTATAAGTAATTTTATGTATGTTCTATGTATAAAAGTTGCTTCTAGAGGTCAACGTTGCGTTTGGCTGCCTAATAATTACATCAATGCAATGAAGTGCTGCCATTGACATTCACACAAGCATATCCACTCATTTAAGTACATTATATATATATAAAGGGTGATTTTTTAAGAGCTTGATAACTTTTTTTAAAAAAAAAACGCATAAAATTTGCAAAATAGCCCGAATTTCTTCGGAAATGTTGTCTTCCAAAGCTGGAATAGTTGCTGGCTTATTTCTGTAGACTTTAGACTTGACGTAGCCCCACAAAAAATAGTCTAAAGGCGTTAAATCGCATGATCTTGGTGGCCAACTTACGGGTCCATTTCTTGAGATGAATTGTTCTCCGAAGTTTTCCCTCAAAATGGCCATAGAATCGCGAGCTGTGTGGCATGTAGCGCCATCTTGTTGAAACCACATGTCAACCAAGTTCAGTTCTTCCATTTTTGGCAACAAAAAGTTTGTTAGCATCGAACGATAGCGGTCGCCATTCACCGTAATGTTGCGTCCAACAGCATCTTTGAAAAAATACGGTCCAATGATTCCACCAGCGTACAAACCACACCAAACAGTGCATTTTTCGGGATGCATGGGCAGTTCTTGAACGGCTTCTGGTTGCTCTTCACCCCAAATGCGGCAATTTTGCTTATTTACGTAGCCATTCAACCAGAAATGAGCCTCATCGCTGAACAAAATTTGTCGATAAAAAAATTTCGAACCGAACACTGATTTTGGTAATAAAATTCAATGATTTGCAAGCGTTGCTCGTTAGTAAGTCTATTCATGATGAAATGTCAAAGCATACTGAGCATCTTTCTCTTTGACACCATGTCTGAAATCCCACGTGATCTGTCAAATACTAATGCATGAAAATCCTAACCTCAAAAAAATCACCCGTTATATACTCGTATGTATTATATATACATATATAGGATGTATTTAACTCTGCAATTCCTGCAATCAATGTCACAAGTCGCCGCTGCAAGTTTTGGAGCGCTTTTGATGATGGATGGCTAACTTCCTCCATATCTAAAGTTCATACTAACTATTTTGCTAAATGGAGTGACATTTTGTATTTTATGGTTGAGGTCATTTACTTTGGGATGAGCTTCTTGAAATGCAATAAACTAATATGAAATTTATGATGGCATTTTTAAATTCAAGCCTTCAACTTTATGTAAAAGACTCTCCTCTGAAGCCTAACTTAATTATTGAGAAGAAGGCAGACGGACGTTTAATAAAAATTATTTTTTTTTTTTATATTAATTAAAAATAACTCGCGGAGAAACTTTTTTCACTAGAGTGAAAACATTTTTTATATATTTTATGGAGACTAGAGAAAGGTAATAGGCAGAGTTCATTTTATTATTGGCAATAAATCAAATTCTTCCATTCAATTCCGAGGATCATATAAAATTATATGAAACGTAATCTAATATATAAAATTCTCGTGTCACAGTTTTCGTTCCCATACTCCTCCGAAACGGCTTGACCGATTTTGATGAAATTTTTTGTGCTTATCCGGTATCTATGAGAATCGGCCAACATCTAAAAATAAAAACAAAATATCAAGGGGGCGTGGCACCTCCCATACAAATTGAATTTTTCAAGTCGAATATCTTCAAAAGTGTTTAAGGTAGGAACATGAATATTGGTACAGAGCTACAGGATAACAACACCACTCTCACCTATAAAACCGCTGGCTATCGAATAAGGGGGCGTGGTACCTCCCATACAAACTAAGTTTTTTAAGCAGAATATCTGTGAAAGGGTTCAAGGTAGGGACCTGAAAATTGGTATAGACCTATATGGTATCAAAAGCCTTCTTACACATAAAAGAAGTGTAATCGGAAAATGGGGCGTGGCACCTCCCATACAAACTGAATTTTTTAAGCAGAATATCTGTGAAAGGGTTCAAGGTAGGGACCTGAAAATTGGTATAGACCTATATGGTATCAAAAGCCTTCTTACACATAAAAGAAGTGGTAATCGGAAAAGGGGGCGTGGCACCTCCCATACAAACTGAATTTTTCAAGGTGAATATCTTCAAAAGTGTTTAAAGTTGGAACATGAAAATTGGTATAGAGCTATAGGAAATAACACCATTCTCACACATAAAACTTGGCGTTATCGAAAAAGGGGGCGTGGAGCCACCCATACAATCTTTAATTATTTTGGTTGTTAATCCAAATACACGAAAGTCCTGTTTGCAATGTTTCAAAGCAATGGCACAAGTTTTAAAAAAATGTAAGTTAATCATATGGGATGAATGCACAATGGCCCACAAACGATCATTAGAAGCACTCTACCGAACACTGAGAGATTTGCGCAACAATAATCGTTGCTTTGGAGGAGTGATGATATTGCTGTCGGGCGACTTTAGACAAACACTTCCCGTGATTCCAAAATCAACAGCAGCGGATGGGCTAAACGCATGTCTGAAGTCATCGCATTTGTGGAGGTTTGTTAAAACCATTTCATTTACCATGAATATGCGAGTTTTGCTGCAAAACGATAGAACTGCGGAGGTGTTTTCAAAAGAGCTGCTGCGAATCGGAAATGGACAAGTTCCGATAGATCCTTGCAGTGGATTAATATCGATTCCAACTAATAAATATGAAATCCAATTCACATCTATTAAATATGAACTAATCAGTAGTGTATATCCAAATATTGCTCAAAATTATGGTAACTGCGATTGGTTAAGCACGCGCGCAATTTTAGTAGCAAAAAATATGGATGTCAACGACTTGAATTGGACGATTCAAAATCAAATTCCGGGAGATCTGCGGTCATATAAATCAATCGATCGCGTTGAAAATGAAAACGAGGTAGTAAATTACCCAGTGGAGTTCTTAAACTCTTTGATGCCGCCTGGTATGCCGCCTCATAATTTGCGTCTCAAAGTTGGGTCTGTGGTTATTATGCTACGGAATACTGGAAGTATGCGGCATAAATTTAGAAATGTCTTGCTTTTCACATGGCCAGCTCTATGTGGCGTGTTCCTGTGTTGGAAAACCTTCCTCACTGTTTATTTACGCCACGGAACAGAAAACCAAAAATATCGTGTACCGTGCAGCCCTAAACTAAATATGTACTAAAATTATATATTTTCGAGACTCGATTAAAACTAATAAAATTGAATGAGAATAGTACAAACTTAATTTTATTAAATGGCCAACAAATCCTGGACGTGATGTGTCAGCATTATTGAAAAGAGTAGCAATTAAATTCAAAAAGCATTAATGTACCCTCGAAAAATGTTTATCAGGCAGGTTCTGGCAATTCACTTCCGAGTAAAATTTAGAAAAATCGTTCATATTCTATTAAAACCAATACCGGTGTAATTTTTGAAATGAAAAAAAAAAAAATTTTTGGGCAGAACGAAGTTTGCCGGGTCAGCTAGTATTCATATAAAATTTTACTACGAAATCTCTCACATTGTCTTGGGTAAAGATTTAACTATATTATAGAAATCATTATATGAGCACCATAATGTACCGATTTGAACCAATCTTGCTACCAAAACAAGTAAATTCCGTGAGTTCCTTAGTTCTTTATGTCTTATAAGTCAAGGAAAGAGATTCACTTTACATTAAGGTACCTCACATATCGGCTGGTAGAGGCACACATAAAAATTATTGAATAGAATATATGAAAACTTGCTCATGTTCTACGACGATTTCATTGATTTTTATCAAACACCTACATTAAATTCCAGAAATGACTCTAGTGAATATAATTAAGATTATTTATATGTAGGTTAGATTAGTTTAGGTCGAAGGGTAGATCTCCATATTTACAGAGAAGCTCACTCCGACAACATAGACTGTCCTTTGTGACACCCGAATACTCCTGACGAATCGCCAAGTCCCTTATGATTCGACAAAGCGCTTGGACTCTGTTATAATGTTGTTAAGTTGGCTAATTTTGATTCCAGTCACTTCGCTGGGTTCGCCGAAGCAGTGCTTGGATGATTCCTCTACGCAACTTTGGCAACTAGCCAGCTACTCTCTAACTATGGAGCGTAATGTCATCGAATTCATGGCCAATATTGCCACTCTACTGTCGGAATGAATACACACCTGTCTGATGGAGGCCGCACTTCGGAGCAGTATGTCTACTGCTACCGTAATGCCAACCACCTCTGCCTAAACGACGCTGCCTGGCAACCAAAAACTGGAGTTAATAGAGAGCTTCCGATAGAAGATTCCCCCTCCTGAGCTTGGATCCATCTTTGAAAAAGCGCATTGTGCCTCTTCTCCATCGGCTTCTCCCCTCCCACATAGCTCTTAAAGGTATGTGCGCAAAGGCCGCTGGGTCGTCACGGCGGTGCAATGGTCCACGGGACTTGTTCCATGTTAGGAACTCTATTGTTTCTAAGTTTTATTGCCGCACTTTCATTTATGTTTGAGCTATATTGTGTAAAGTCGGATAAAGCTCCTTTGTACAGGCAGACGGTGTGACCTTAAGCCGATATTACCGCTATTAAAGTTTTTGAGAAATAAAATTTCGCCTTAAACTAAGCCAAACCAAACGTTTTGTAGAAACTCTTGAAGTTTTATATAATATCCTTGTATGAAAAGTGGGTGATTAGTCAATTTCAATAGTGTTCTCAAGTTTTAACATGAGGAGTGAAATTCAATAATCTTACCATACTGCATATGTTGAGATAACTCAAGTGGTATATGAGATATTATTATCATTTTTTAAATTCATTCAGATTTTTCAATGATTAGAGAAATACCAGAAAAATGTTTGTAGCCAATCACAAAATTCCTAAAAATTCTTTGACATATGAATTAGTTTCTAATACTATTCCTCATTTTCAAAATAATCAAAATATTTAAAGCAACGTTTATCATTCACCCTTACTCCGCGTAACTTACATTTGCTGTATTTTTCTGTAACTTCAAACAATTTCAACCGCAATTATTTCATGCCACAAATTTTACGCTCAAAAATTTCAGGTTATGTAAATCTGAAACCTCAATGAATTTCACAATTTGACAGGCATATAAGCACTCGCCTAGTAACTGCATACACTTATAATACATACATATGTAGGTATGTAGGCAACTGCAACACACCCATATTTATGTTTGTATAGGCATTCCGAATGCTTTAAATTGCATGATTATAAAATAAGCATTGTATGGCGTTCCATTTAAATGCTAATGTGAATATCGACCACGGGCGTAACCAAATAATTACGAGAATTTAACATTAAATAGGAAGCTTGAATTGATGAATTTCATATGTATATCTGAAGGGTACATAAGGTTATATATGTATATGATACATATGTTGTGTATATTGATATAAAAGAGACTAGAGTATGATATTGAGTTTTAAAGTATTTGAAAGTAATTTAAAGGCGTAAATATATGAAGCTTCAGAGAGCTGCTAGAAAAATATTCACTCTCAAATTAATGCTAAAATTGTTATAAAAAATAAGGAAAGCCTTACAATATATACGAAAAATCATTTATCAAAGTCCAGAAAGCGATAAGGAACCTCAGTGAACAGTAGCAAGATATCATAGTTCCCATTATAAATGCCTAAATCGTGAAGTCAGCTTGCTTTAGATGTTCTGAAATTATGTTCTGATTTATTCTGGGATAAACCACAATGCGGAAGAAATATTGTTTTTTTTTAATTCGGATGTATGAAATTAAAATAAAATAAGATAGAACAACACCTGAAATCTTTAAACTAACAAATTGAAGCAAATAACTCGTTTTGTCGAGATATACATATCTGATTTATCAAATTTAACATCAAATTAAATTTTAGCTGAAACAAAAGTCGGACAGACATATCTCTATATGTATAAGGAAGTAGATAATTCCGATTGAGTAGATTGAGATTGCGATTGAGTCTCGATCTGAGTTTTCGATCAATTTTTCTAACGATAATAACGTCGTCGTCCACGATAAATCGATAAAATAGTAATGAACGAAGTAAATAAATTTTGGACTTGGCCAAATTGTCAGCCGTTGCTTCCATATTGAATAACTAACTTAAAATCTCTCTTCTAAAGTTTTGAAATATTTTGACATTTTTCTATATATTAGGTTGTCAAATATCTCCGCTTCCGCTTTTTTGCTCTTTATTCAATGCTTTATAAAAAGTATTACAGTGATCGGATTTAGTTCAGATATGCCCGTTTCGTTCAATAATTCGTTTCCATCTAGACGGCAACTTCATAATACCCCTCCTTATTTGCGAAGAACTCGGACAGCCACTTTTCACAAGCCTCTTTTGAGTTCAACTTTACACCACCAAGGGCGTTCGCCATGGACAGGAACAGATGGTAATCACTTGGCGCTATGTCCGGGCTATATGGTGGATGCGATAAAACCTCCCATCTGAGGTACATAGCTTCTGACGGGTCAACAACGAAGTGTGTGGTCTAGCGTTGTCCTGGTGGAACACTACACCCTTCCTTTTGGCCAATTCTGGACGCTTTTTGTCGATCGCCTGCATCAAGCGGTCCAGTTGTTCGCAGTAGATGGTAGAATGAAGCGTCTGGCCATATAGGAGCAGCTCATAGTGGATGATTCCCTTCGAATCCCACCAAACACACAGCAAAACCATTTTCACTTGATATTGTCGTATGTGATCCATGTTTAGTCGCCAATCACCATCTGCTTAAAAAATGGTTCGAGTTCGTTCCGTTTCAGCAGCCTATCGCAGACGTTGATTCGGTCCAGAAGATTTTTTGCGTCAAATCATGCGGCACCCAAACATCAAGCTTTTTGTGTATCCAGCTTTCTGCAGATGGTTTAAAATGGTTGGATAACTAACTCCCATCTCCTGGGCGATGTCACGAGATGTCACATGCCGATCTAACTCGATGTTTTCCATGATTTGATCGGTATTCGTCATCATAGGTCTTCCGCCTGCTGGCTTATCCGTGGTGTCAATTTTCACCCGCTCTGAATAGTCGAAACCATTCCTCGTTCGCGTCGTTTTGTAGGTTATGCCAAGACCTTTCAAAGATGTATAGTATTGCCAGATGCGAGCTCTGTAGCGCTTTATACATAGCCGCGAATTCAAAACGCGGAAGGGGGAAATTTGACAACCTAATATATTTTTACTGCGATATGATCATTAAAGCTTCTTAGTTCGCTTTCTTGACAAATTTTAATGACAATTAATTTCTGAGCTAGGACCACAGCAACATGCTTATAAGTAGCGTCACAGCTTAAGCTCGTGCCTTAAGTTCATGCAAAATAATTCAATTAAGTCAATTCATTTTTTTTAACGGTGAAAATTTTTTCTATAAACAACAACAACAATAGTGACATTATGAGTAGATCAATTAAATTTTCAACACCTAATGTGGTATTTAGTAGCGCTAACGGTTGCCACTTGCAACCGCATCATTGTTCTACGGAAACCCACAAATGCACAAGCACACACACACGCCCATACCTATAAATACATAACGGGTTTTGTGGTTGCAACAGTGAAAAGGCGCGCAACACCGGCGCTTGCAACAACTGCAGCATAATTAGTATTGTACTAAACACTTGCTGTTCGACATAACCACACACACAAAGGCACACACACATGAATACATGGATGGAGACATGCAACATCAAGTGATTAATGTGCATGTTTTTGGCGCCTTGGGAGACTGTGGTGAATGTGGAAACACACATAATGGCGCATACAACACATTTCCGGTTAGCGTGTGTAGCAACAACAACCACATCACCTGTTTACAGTGACTTGCTTGCTTGTTCACACCGCGTGACACGCCCAATTGTTGTGTTTGCCGCAATCTAGCTTATTAGAATAAAGCTTCTTTATTCGCACGCGGAAATACTATGTATGCGACTAGATTTCGTCGAGTCAAACTTAGTTTGTTAGAGTGAGTTGGAGTTCCGCGAAATTTTGTTAGACTAATTATATTTGAAAGTTGTGCTAATCATGTAAATTTCGCAGCTTTTGTAAATTAGCTGCTGCTTAGCAACTAAAGCTGCAATAATTAGATTTTTAACGCAGCGTTGCATTTGGCTTTTAATGAGATTAGGTAAGGTCGTACGAAAATTCTGTTTCGAAATTACATATGTGCTAGAATCTATTCGCATTAAGGCAGCAACTCGAGTTTAAGATTTTCTGTGTTTGAATTTCAATAGGGTTCCCATTGTGGTAACTGTGAAGTTTTTTCGACAAATCATAAATAAACCTAACATTCATAGAACTCGGCATTCTTCCTTGAATTTCATACTTTTTACGTTAACAAATAAATTATTCCAAGCGATTGCTTTCTTGATATCACCAACGAGATAATTCTGATTTCACAAATCTTTACTTAGTTCAACCGAACCGTTCCTAGATGACCCCTATATACAAGTACCTTAGAAAAGTAGATTTTTGGGAACAGCTTTATGAGAAATGTAAAATATGTATTTAAGACTCCTATTCAGATCCTTCTTGTATCTTGCTCATCTTAGAGAGAATTAAATCTCTTGTATTGAGATTAGTTGGAGTTCTAGCATATTGAAGGTTCCTATTTCAGACCCTTCTTGTATCTTGCTCTCGTTATTATCTCTAGTATTGAGATTAGTTGGAGCTCCAATATATTGAAGGACCCCTATTTCAGACCCTTCTTGTATCTTTCTCTCTGAAATATGCATCTCCGAAATTGAATTTGGCTGTATCTCCAGCATATGGAAGCCCTAAACAGAAAAAAAGACACGTACTCCGTCCTTTGCTCATTACACTTCATTTGCTTACGGTCAACCGAATTAATTTT
Source organism: Zeugodacus tau (assembly GCA_031772095.1). Lineage (NCBI taxonomy): Eukaryota > Metazoa > Arthropoda > Insecta > Diptera > Tephritidae > Zeugodacus > Zeugodacus tau. The sequence continues at coordinate 57,635,372 of CM062653.1, read as the reverse complement.
CGGTTAAATGTTTTGAGCTCACCTCTAAGCTTCAAAACAATCTTCTAATTGTGTGATTATTTGAAGACGCATCTTAGAAGTAGTTTTGAGTAAAACGACTTGATTAGTAATTAATACGAGGGCTGCTATATATATTTCTGGCCTAATAATGAAAATAGGAATATTTATCAACGAAAATGGTTTTATTGTTTTTCAAAATATTCTCCATCAAGATTTATACACTTTTGCATGCGCTCAAACCAATTTTCGAAGCACTTTTTTTGAGCCTTTTTTTGAGCGATTGTTAAATTGTGCGGGATCCAACGAGAACAAACCTTTTTTACGGTTATGTGTTCATGCAATATCGAATGTATGCTGGTGGGAGAAATGCATAGGCATGCCTCTATCTGAAGGTATATTGACATGACGGTCTTGCATTATCAGTTCACGTACGACATCGATATTTTCTGGCACAACGGCTGTTTTTGGACGACCTTCACGGAATTCGTCTTTGAGCGAGCGTCGGCCACGATTGAATTCGTTGTACCAGTTTTTCACAGTACTATAGGATGGTGCTTCATAGCCATACAAAGATTTTAGTTCATCGATGCACTCTTGTCGCGATAATCCACGTCGAAAGTTGTGAAAAATTATCGCACGAAAATGTTCACGAGTTAATTCCATTTTTTGGCCGAGATGAATTTTTTAATTCCCTGTACATAAAGCAATTCACGATTAAATGACAAAACGTTCTGAGTGATGTTATGCTAAAAAATGTCAAACTTTCCAATGGAAATGTCAGATTGCACCTGTCAACACTTAGTGTTGCCTAGGCCAGAAATATATATAGCAGCCCTCGTTTATAGTATATTGAGTAACGTCGATAGTCTGCGTTTAGAAATACGAGATTCTTGTTTCTGAATCTTTTATATTTGTTTTGCTTCTTAAATCACTATTGTTCATAAACACAACCGCTCCCTGCACAGTTGGAGAGAGTATTCGATTTGTAGAGGTGATTTTTTCATTAGATAATTTTGTTGTTGTAATAGAGTAATATATAAAAATGGTTTTATACCTACATATATTGACTGATTGAATTGTATTACTGATTGCCCATTATATCAATTATCAGAGTTTATACATTAAACATACTCAACTACCACAGTTGTTATGATCGCTAACTGCTTTAATAAAAATTCAGAGATTCATAGCTGTTGCTCAATATCATCTGCTTGTGGATAAGCACCTTTTGAATGTCTTACATAAATCTATAAAGAATTTATGCGCAACAATAAACTGTTTTAAAGTCCGTCATTAATCTTCGCTAGCATTAAATAACTCAACTGCAAATACACATTAAATACATTTTATTTACTAAAATATCACTTAAATACAATAAAATGCCATTAAAGTTACCACTCATGGCAAGAAGTATCCGATAAGTCAGACCAACTGCTAACCTGCTTGGCAGTCAACACAAGCACGTAGTCACGCTTACTCACTCATTCGACGGCGTCAATGACTTCTTTAGTTACACTACCACAAACCCGCTGACACACGCATACCTGCCGCCTTGCAACTACCTGCCAGCACGAGTGGCAGACGAACTTTCACTCACGAAAAAAAAAAAAACAAAATGCCCAGTACTCGAAACTCTTTAAAAAAATCACCATCACTTGTCCTTATCGTGGCACTTCACTTTAAAGTGATTAAACTTCGAGCCCGATGGATAAACGTTGCTTGCTGGTGGCGCCACACTTAATTTTACCGCACTTAACCTCTTGATAAGCTCTTAACTCTAAAGGAAAATAATAAAATGAACGAACGAACGTTGCAACGAAACGACCGCACGACTCTTTCACGTCTCGCAAGTCGCACGAAGTTGCTGTTGCAAATCTAAAGCGGCACAAACTGCTGGAAATGAAATGGCCGGAGAGGAGTGCGCAGTGGCGAAAACCACAAGAGCAATTGGCTTTAGAAAATGGTGAAGTAGGCTTTTGCTAAGCACAGACACATCCACACACCCACAAAAAAACACTAGACGCGGAGTACTCGTTTATAGTGGCTGTGGTGTTCTATTCGCAATATGGCATGCGAAGGTAATAAATACACTTTTAGTCTAGCGCGAGCACTATGAGACGCTTGCAAACAGCAAAAGCGAGTGCAAAGAAAGCCAACCGATAAACAGCCTGTGAATTGAAGTGCAGCAGCCGCATCTGGAGTCAAATTGAATAGAAAATATATTTTAAACGCGCTGCGTTTTAAGAAGTGACGCGCTTAAAACAAAAAGCAACAACTCCAATGACTGCGGACTATTTACTTTGGTATGAAGCTAAGTGCAGTGCAAATGACTTTCCTTCCTTTTCTTCCTGCTGCTTGGCACAATGATAAAATAATGATATTATATAAATATATATTGTATGAAAATAATGAATGAGTACCCCTCATTGTGACAGTATTGTTGCCGAGCTACTCAACTCTACTTCATCGCACTTCATTATGTTGTTGTGTGAGAATTAGTGCGTAAATACGAGTATTTAACCATTTTGTTGGTAATTGGGGGCGTTCTAATATATTAAATGCAGTGTTGTTATTGTTAATTTTTTTATACTCTCGCAACAAAGTTGCTAGAGAGTATTATAGTTTTGTTCACATAACAATTGTTTGTAAGTCACAAAACTAGACGAGTTAGATAAAGGGTTATATATATCAAAATGATCAGGATGACGAGACGAGTCAAAATCTTCTCTGTGCGTCCGTCCATCTATCCGTGCAGCGGATAACTTGAGTAAAATTAAGATATCTTGACGAAACTTGGTACACATATTCCTTGGCATCCTGAGGAGGTTGGTATTGAAAATGGGCGAAATAGGACCATTGAAAACCGAAAAACTATAAAGTGTCATATTACATTACACACTATAAAAACTGATCTAAGCGGATAATAACCACGACCACCTCCCATACAAAGGTTAGGTTGAAATTACTAAAAGTGCGTTAACACTTTAACGGAAAACCTCAGAAATACTAAATTTTACAGAAGAAATGGAAGAAAGAAGCTGCACTCAGAAATTAAAAAAAATGGAAAATGGGCGTGGCGTCGACCACTTATGGGTCAAAAACCATAGCTCAGGAACTACTCGACCGATTTCAATGAAATTCGGTATATAATACTTTTTTGACACCCTGATAACACGCATGGAAAATGGGCGAAATCAGTTCACAATCACGACTACTTTCCATATTACTCAGTTTTGAATTCCATCTGATTCGTTCACTTTATAATATATACATAAGGAAACAATGAAGATAGCGGAAAAAAACTTTACACAAATGCTGTATATCATCTGTGCCATCTGTACCTGTTGACAAATTTTCGAAATCCGACTATAACATTTCAAGGCCCCGGATATCGAATTTGAAGAACTCAGTGCCTTATGGTAATTTTTCACCGAAAATATCGGTAAATCTCTCAGATATTTTAATTTAATGCAGAGAAAATTTTTTTCTTCTAATAGTGTATCTCTGTTGCAAAAATTATTAAAATCGGGTCATAACTTTCCCTAGCTGCCATTTACCTAATTATAGTATTTTCTGAAATTCGGTGGGCTTTATTCCGCATATATCGGTTATTATGTGAGTTATCTTAGCAAAATTAATTGAGCGTATAGTCTTGGATATAGAAACCTGAATCAGTTCAGGAATTACCTCATCCCTCATTTACTATTTATGATGATTTTCGTTATTCTATTGGTACTTTATGTCGAATATATGGGTCAAATTGTGTGATATCTTAATAAAATTGCATCAATAAAATGCGAGAGTACAAAAAAAATTTAAAATTATTTTTGATACGCTGACTTATGCATTCAAACACTTTTTGTCACACTAAAGACACATATATGTAGCTTCTCCGATACTCAACTCTCTAATGTTTTCATAAGTTTACCTAGGTGACTAGTTAAAAAAAACTAGTAATCGTTTTGACTGTATGAAATTTGTCTGCCATTTCATAATTAAGTAAAAGTGATTAGGTGGCATTTAGAAGTGCAATGAGAGTGGCAACTCCGTCCCCCTATTACAAAGTTGTATACCATTGAATACCAATTTTCAACATTTTTCTATAATATTTTGCAAAAATTCTATTAATTCGAAAATAAATTAATTTCAATCAGGTAACAACTACAAGAGCTAAAATTTTTGTAATGAAATAATCTTAAGCATAATTTTTTGACACCAATTTTGTATATTCCTTTTAAATTTTTGTAATTACATTTTTATAATTTAAGACATGTGGCAACCTCCATTTGAAAAATCATCCAGTAAAAATATTTTTAATATACCACTCTGGAAAAACTCTCTCTCTTTATATGACTTTTAATCAATAATAACATCAAAATAGAAACTGTTACTAAAATATAAATACTGCCTTTCCAAAAAAATTGTCTATTTTTGAAAAGTATTTATTCTCCAAACATTTGTCATTTTCACCTATGAATGGATTTACTTACAAAAGCTAAACTTTGGCAAGCTTTAATTGCCTGAGCACAAAGTACACATTCATTTTGCTACGAAAACTTTTTACTTGTTATACAAAACCCCAACAAAAACAGCAAACAACTTTCAATAGTTTTTAATTGGATTTAAAAGTGGGCGTATGTATGGCGCTTGATGTTATTAAATTGGCAACTTTTTGGTGACACACTAGAAATCGATTGGAAATTGCAAACACGTTTTTAGATTTTCCTTTTCTGTTGCTCTTTTTCAATAGTTAATGCTTTTGGTAGCTGAAACTAGGTTTTACATTTTAGGCTCTTATTTGTTTGTGTGTGATAAATAAAATGTGTAGAAAAATGTGTAAATACCCTTTGATTTAGTTGTAGTGAGTTTCAAATTTCTTTATAAATAGTTGAAAAATGTCAAATGAAGGGCGAATAGTTTTGAAATTACAAAGAAATTTTACGAAAAAGAGATATTTGTAATAAAAGAAACGTTGGTAGAAGAAGTCATCAACTCAATAAACAAATACAGTTGAACTTCCAGAACTCGAACTCTAGAATTGGCAATAGAAGTCAAATTTCACACATATTATCTTCCATAACTTGTCTCTGTAATTCGAAGTTTCTTTGTGGATTATGGTGATTCGAGTTAGGGAAGTTTAACGGTACTTGCAAGCCTATATGTATTTGTACTCAAAATATATGTTTAGTCCATTAAATATGAATAAATATTGCGTAAATTATTTTAAAGATAATAAAACACATAAATCATTTGACACTTTAGCCTTGGGTCAGTTCAAATGCAGCTCATTTCTTTTGAATAAATTGAGTATTCTAATTTCAAAGGTCACACAAAAAGTTTTGTATTAAATATTAGAAAGTTTGTCAAATTTTATTATCATATCAATAATCATGCCTACATTCAGGCACATTTGACAAAGTCATAACCTCAATTGCTTAGAAAAAAATCAAAATCACATTTGAGTATAATAAATTACTAGCCAATGGGGTCAATAAATATATCTATACACATTTAGTACAATTAATTTATATATATGTTCAATAATATGGGACACTTTATTTAGATTATGACGAAAAAGAAAATTCAAGTCATTCATTGTGTGGTTCATGTGAGTCCTATTACTTTTAAATAATTTCAGTATTCTGTCGTTACAAAATTGGTATGGAATATAGCAAACACCTACTATTATATTATATTAAAAAATTCGTTGCCTACATCCAGGCGCATTTTTCAAAATTATGAGTTCTATTACTTTTAAATAATTTCAGCATTATTTCGTTACAAAATTGGTATGGAATATAGCAAACACTTACTTATATAAACACCTTATTATATTACATTCAAAAACTCGTTGCCTACATCTAGGCGCAATTGTTAAAAATTGTAAGTATTATCATTTTTTTAATTAATGTCTTCATTCTAACGCCACAAAAATGAAAGCGAATTTAACAAAAACCTAATTATATTATAGTTATTAAAATATTCGTTGCCTACATCTAGGCGCAATTTTTAAAAATTGTGAGTCTTATCCTTTTTTAAATAATATCTTCATTCTAACGCCACAAAATTGGTATGGATTATAGTAAATACCTACTTTTATATTATATTAAAAAATTTGTTGCCTACATCTAGGCGCATATTACAAAATTTTCAAATTGTTTTTATGATTTCTCAAAATGTTATAAGCAAAGTTTTTATGTGTTTTTTGAAAATCTTAAGCTATGAACATTCACCAGTGAGTTAAATCAATTCCTTCTGTACCTCATTTTGCAACTTAAAGAAAAAATATATAAAAATTGTTTCTGAACTACCCTGCATGCAAAAAATCTCATACATAAACACTTACTATATATAACAACATCTTAAGATATACATATAGAAATATAAACGCGTGCTCAATTACCGCAAATCGCTTAGATAGTGCCTGGTTATCACACAGGTGTATGCGAGTGCAACCAAAGGGCAAGTGTCATACACTAGAAGACATGAACACACACACAAGCATACAAAGTCATATAATATGCTTACCTTGTCTCTGCATATGTTTATTTGTTTACCATACTGATTGCCATATTATCATCATCTTCAGCAGTTTTGCATGCGCATGTGTCTAGCCGGCAATCAATCATATTTAATGAGATATGCGGAGGGTAAATGCCAACAGGGGGGTAAAGCCAACATGTGTGCGTGCTATATATGTTTATATATGTTTGTGATATAATAAATGTGCTCATACATATGTCCATAAATGTCCATGGTCAAATGATCAGCATAAAACGAATGGAAGCAGGCAAGCAAGCAAGTGAAATACACATAAATTATAAGATAAAAACAAAGAAGGAATGTCGAAAAACACAAGCAAATATGTAATCATATTTATTATTTGATGTATATACAACTATAATTTGCAATCATTACGAGTACATATGCTTGTGTATGAGTATCTACTATAAACACACACACACATATGTATATATATAAACATATGCTATTTGCTCTTGTGGCCAAAGTCAGTTCAATGACATTGTGTTTACATTTTCTGCTCTTTATTGCACTGTTGTTGTTTCTATATTTTTGTTTTTGTGTATTCATATTATTTGCAATATTTCGTTGCTTTTCTCAAGCTGCAAAACCAAAGTTATTTTATTTATGCAAACACATTTATATTTGTTTTATTATTTCTTTATTGATATTTATATTTCTGCATTGTAGCTGATTTGTTTCTATTTCTGTGTTCTATCATGTAATTTAGCATTTATTATTCATATATGCTAATGTACAGTAATTTAGTGGTGATGACTTTGTGCGGTGAATAGCAGTTACATAGACATATAAAACTACCGTTTGCTTCAACGAAATGCCACAAATAGTTTGATTTTCTTCAGTTGGAAATTACCCTCCTTCATAGAGGGCTTTTAAAAATAGCCTTCGATACAACGCCGCTACTATTTAGCCTTTAGTTCTTCACACCACTAGCTGTAACTGCCTTTTGAATATCTTACGCTTTCATAAATGACTTTAAAAAATAGCGTTCTTATTAGATACAGCGCCGGTACCATTTAGTCTCGAACTCTCCAAGTTCTTTTGATGAGAGATTTAATCAATTCCAAATATAAGCTAAACTTACCGATCCAGTAATTAATTCAATTCGCTGATTCAAGGAATATCATTTCAATAAAGAGGAGTTCTCTCTCTTCCTTTTCTTTCTGTTGTACCACTATGCTTTTAAGATGAAAATGAGATAGATGAATGTCGAGGTATGAACTCCAACCTTTAGCCCGTTACGTCTCTCACATTACCTCAACCAGTTCCAGTGAAAATATCTATTCGCTTTCTAAGAGCAAGAACTCAGTTGACCCTACCACAAGATTGTAGGGCCGATAGAAATCCATCGACCAAATATGCTCAGTCCGCTATCATATATTATAAATCAGGTACAAGTAATCCACTGCTGTAGATATCCTTAAAGTGGTTGAATATTTGATCAAGAGATGGCTGTACGTCTCTATTGTCTATCTACTCCACAGCGCTGGAGTACATATTTGTTATTCGCGTATCTCCTCAATCAAGTTTATAATAATCCCCGAGAGCTTTCCCGTCATTTCCTCTCGATTGTGTAAAGAAATTTTCACTTAAGAACTTACTCTAAATGGAGTCGTGATATCTGTTTTATCATTCGATGAGGAATTAATTTTAGTTACTAACTCTTCTAATCTATTTCTTTCTACTCCATATAACCTTCTTCATGCTGTGGACTAACTTCGAAAATCGGATAATAAATGTATTTTCCCATTACTCAATCTCCCGGTAAAAAATAGTTTGAGTCAATACGCAGACAAAATTCAATTTTGACCTAAGTTCTCAAAAGTATTTAAGCTCTCCACAATGTTCCTTAAAGAGCTAACTATACTAAATCTCCAATTTTCATCTTTACTAGAAACATCTTGAGTTTCAAGAAGGGATTCTATATATTTATGGATTCTCAGTTCAATAAACCTATATTGAATAGTATTACCTATGGTCCTAATAGAAAATGTGCGTTAACCAACATCGACATTTTTGCTGACACTTTGAAAGCTTTTCAATCCATAGCTTCCTCTTTGAACCTGGTTTTCGCCATATAATTTTCATAGAAAGCAAAATGTATGCTTTGTTTATATACTCCTATATTGCAGTAGTAGTATACATTTAGGCTCACGGTTTTATCGAAGTCTCACACCTCAATCGAAGATAACTATATAAACAATTCTTATCATATGTATATTTATGAATAACAAAGACTTGAAAGACATAAATATTGTGAAATCCTTTGTTTGAATCCCTCTTGGAGTTATAAATTTAACCAATTCTTCCACGATATAAATAAGAAAGCCTTTACTTACTATTTTATTCTCAAATTTTTAATATCTTTATCCCATTACTGTTTAAATCAACTCCACTAATTTTTCCATTCTCTTCTCTTCTCTCTTTCTTTTACATTCGCCTCCGCACAGTTGCATAATCACGAATTCGTCGAGGTCTGCATGAAGATACTCTATCAAGTGGAATTACATCGCACCACACTCGAACAAATGTGGGGCTTCTCTGTCGAGGCGGAACTGATCGAGAATGCCGAACGGCAAGATGAACTCTGCTGCTATGTGAGCCGTGTGGAGGATAAGAGTGTGGCCATGCAAAACGGTAAGTACATTAAACAACAGTGAAATTAAAGCAAAAAAATGAAAATTAAAATTTTAAAGCATATTAAATGCGTAAATTGAAATGAATGTGCTGAGAGAAGATAAAATGCGAATTAAATTACGCGCAGGCGAAATTAACAATCCTTACATATTGGATGTGTGTGTGTCGTGTGGTGTGGCTCCATAATTATATGAGTTCGGTAAAAATTACAGGTTTTTTTTATTGTTCATTAAAAGGAAATTGAATTAATGTCATGTAGCTGTACTTGTTGTATTAGTCGGCTGGCGAAATTGCTGTGGAGCAGTACAGTTATTTTCGCACATGATTAAAAGTGGCAGCGTTAGCACTTACATTGATGTGTTCGTAATCACATCAATAAACGAGGGCGGTGTGATAAGTCAGTGACTACTTTGTAGAATTTAAATCTTACGCAGTTTCTTCTAATTAACTTCTAATAGACTCGAAAATTTGAATATAATTAATATAGCTATTTGGTAAAACTACAGAGACCAAGCACTATAAATTTCGAGACTTCAAAAGTAATAGTATTCAAGTCAAGAGCTATCACCAACGAATTTCGTTTAACAACACTTGAATTAATAAGTATTAAGGTTACTCCATTTTAAAGAGAGTAGTATTGAAGTCAAGACCAATCACCAACGAACTTCGTTCGACAACTCTTGAATTCCATTATTGATTGAGATTATTCCAATTTAATGAATATAATCCATTTTCTCCCTATTATCTTCCTCACCGCCACTACATAATTTCAGACCTTCTACTTATTATTTCGTTCGACATGGTTTATAAAATATACTTCTCAGATGGTTTATAAATACTAAGTTATTAACATTCAAAGAGAATAACTGTCGGGACTATTTGGGTAGTTTCATTATATTTTTGAAGCGCCAAGAGGCACTCACAAACAGTAGGTGACCCATACCGAGCTATGATTTAATAAGACACATAAGTAAATAAGATGTAATATACCTTAAAGCAAAGTATTTTTAAATCTTCTCTCATCCTTCGTCCCAGTCATTCATGTTTCATCGAAAAGCAAAGCAACTTTAACTTTGACATCGAAACCAATCTTTCGAGTAGTTGGAGGTCAAATCGTAAAATCCGATCCAATTCTATCACTATAGTTTACTTGGCAACGATTCTGAAGATGCGACGATGATTTCAAATGTACAATCCACCAACTTATAAAGAACCCTAGAAATTAAGATAGAAATCATTTGTTCGGCTCACTGATTTACTATGATATCATCATCCTCAGTTATCTTAAAACCAAAATAAGAAAGTTCCCTCAACAAATGTTTTCAAGAACCAAAGATAATGCATTGACTCACAATTCTCGTCTTAGTGCTTACTCAGCTTAACCTCAGATCTTAATTCGCATTTTAAATTATTTGATCGACTACTAAATTTAAAGAAACCTCTGTTGTTGTTGTTGCAATAGCAGAAAACATATACCAAATGATTTTCCGGAATATTGCCCAGCCATTGGGCCGATAAAATCCGGATCCGTTCCAAATGCGTAGACTTGACTGTCGTGGGAACTGTAAGCTAAATGAAATTGCTCTTATGAGTCTATTAGGATACCTTATAAGGTTGAAGACTTTATTTTTGCCAGTGCTCTTGTAAATTTTGCCTTCCAAAGTTGAGTCTAACTCGAGTTCTACTTTGGGTTCTAGAACTATTTAGTGATTTTATTGCGCCGGGTTCTATGTACATATATCAGGGATCCATTTAGAACCTTTTTTATTTAAGTTTATCTTAAGCTCAACTTAATATGTCCATCTCGCTTCGAAGAATTTTGTTCAACTTTTAAATTTTGGTGAGTCAACCAGTTCACCATAAAAATGTCACTGATTCAACGAACTGCCTCCGTTCTTAAGCTTGTATATCCTTCCATCCGTATAGCAATGATTTCGGTTGCTCCGGCTTGATGTTTACACTGTTGTCCGTCATGACTTGTTCGACATAAAAATTATGCGCTACAACAACAGCAGCAACAAGCAGCAAGACAAGCAGCAACAACCAGAACTGTACAAAATTAAAAATCGGCAAATTAATTGCACGATAACAAAGTTATATGACCGACACCGCTTGATGTTGCGGCGCAGCAATTGCAACGGCTTCAGCTAGCAGAGAAAGATAGAGAGAAAGAGAAGGAGAGACAGAGTGGAGTGGAGTGGAATGGAGTGTAGTATCATGCAACTGGTCAGCCACCCGGGCGTATACGTAATTTAATTGAAAATCGTGCACGCTACACTGGCACACATACCCCGGCAATATTGCGAAAAATTGGGAACGGCAAAAATACTTTAGTATGAAGTGCTGCTGGACTTAAGTTCGCACAGACGCAGCGCCGGCGACTTCACGCCTGTAATGCGCTGACTGCTGTAGGCGCTTGACAGCAGCAGCAACGGTTGTGATGCTGATTGTTGTTTTTGTTGTTGTTGTTGTATGTGTAGCCTACAACATTGTGGCTGATGATATTGTGAGCGCTTCGCTGAGCGTGTACGGCTTGTCAGATTTTCTTCAGCCTTGCACATGTCGGCATGCAGCGATGAGCTTGTGTGTGCTGCTGTAAGGTATCCGCGCTGTAAGTAGACACTGTTGGGCAACCAAAGTGGCATACTAGTGATTCACATGCGCTTGCTAACGGTTAAAGTAAGCTGTCAGACGTTGAACCAAAACACGCACATATACCCACATACAGAAGTGTAGGCATGTTGTAACGAGTCTTTCATCGTTCGACTGTTGCGTTGCGTTGCGTTGAAATGCGAATGAGTGAAAATGATGCAAGGCAATAATCAGATTATCACCTGTGGAAAATGCTACCACTTTTCACATTTCGCTTTGCAACACCGATCGCGTCATGGACCACCACTAACGCCCCCGACTGCCTGCCTCACCACCTTAGAGCGCATACCAATCAACAGCATTTCATTTTGCGCTCCAATATCGATTGCCTTGTTTTCGGTTGCTGTTGGGGATAAAAATGTTGCTTGTTGCTTGCTGCCTCACAGAAGGTACGCTGGCCTGTCCTGGCTAGGCTAGGCCGCAGCGCTTAAATGCGCCTTAATTGTATCGGCAACTTTGTTACGACGCCGTTGCTGTTGCTGCTGCCGTGTTACCACTTACGCCAACACTAATACATGCAAAGACTCGCACACACACACAAACATACATGTGTGTAATGGCTGCCCCTTGTAGTACACGCATAACACCCAGGCACTCTCACACACATACACACCCACACACATGAGCGCTCACGTAATTGCGTTTAAAACAGCATTTCGCTTGCTTGTGGCCCCTTCACTCAGTCGACCGGCACAAAAGTATTTAGGCATAATACGATTGCTGCCACTCCCCCTCCACTCCACTCCATTCACTCTGCTTCACTCGAAATTGTGTTGTCTGTATACTGCATGAGAGTGTGTATTTGTTATACTGTCAGCCTACTGGTTAATTGACAATGTGATGTGCGAGTGCGATATGGCAGAAAAAAAGGCGAAAAATTAAAATACGAAAATTAAGCAAGAAAAAATAGCGCGTAATAAATAACAACGCGATAAAGTTTTTAATTCAATTTCACTTCGTTGGCAAATGCAATTTACGCATTTCACCTGCACACAAGTCGCGCGAGCGCGAGCGCTTATCGAAAGTAATCGAATATTTCAAAAATTTTGTGATTTTCAGTAATATTATAACAGTGCGCGCGCTAAAAGCGCAAAGTAATTTGAGTTCAAATGAAATATTTCAAAGGAAAGAAGTTTAAATTTCAAATAAATAATAATTCACTCATATGTACCTATATACATATGTATATATAGACATATTGATAAAGGGCTAGTAAAAAAATCAATAAATTGAAGGTTTTATTTATCATATTTAGAATGATCAATTTAAATATCAAATATGCACATTTTTTCGGCAATTTATTAACATTTCAATTTCATAACACCACTCTCATTGAATCCTTCGTTCCTTTCAACAGCAAGCTTCTCTTGAGTCAGTCAAGCTTCTCTTGAAACGAATTTTTCACCGGTAAACTCATTCGCCATAGACAGATGTAGGTAGTTCTCAACTGGTGTCAAGTCCAAACCATTAGATGGAGTAATTGGAACCTTTTAAACAAGCTCTCTGAACTTCTGATGACTCAATATCGATGTGTCGTAGTCCTGACGAAACACAATTCCACTCCTAATAACCACTGCTTACCACTTCTGTTGAATTTCATCCTTCAGACGATCCCATTATTGACAGTATAGGTTCAAGTTAAGAGTTTGGATGTAGGAGAGCATCTTATATTGGATGATTCGCTTGCCAAGCCCACCAAACACATAGCAAAACCTTCCTGTTCGTCAATCTTGGCTCTGACACTATTTGCGCGGACTCTTCTCGATTCTACCACAACCGATTTTGCTTGACGTTGTCTTAAGTCTTCCAGTTGAGTCAGTCAAGCATTCGCCATAGACAGATGTAGGTAGTTCTCAACTGGTGTCCAGACCATTAGATGGAATAATTGGAACCTTCTAAACAAGCTCTCTGAACTTCTGACTACTCGATATCGATGTGTACGGCCTGACGTGGTCCTGATGAAACACAATTCCACTCCTAATAACCAATGCTTACCAATTCTGTTGAATTACATCCTTCAAACGATCCCATTGTTGAGTGTACAGTTCCAAGTTAAGAGTTTGGATGTAGGAGAGCATCCTATATAGGATGATTCGCTTGTCAAGCCCACCAAACCCATAGCAAAACCTTCCTGTTTGTTCGTCAATCTTGGCTTTGCCACCACTTGCGCGGACTCCACGCGATTTTACCACGACCGTTTTTGCTTGACGTTATCTTCAGTCCTCAAGTTTTCATCACCAGTAAACATCCGATTTAGAAATATATCGAATTAGTTGCGATTCAGCAGTGATTTGCAGATAGCAAGTCGGCTTTTTATTGCATTACCTCAGGTGAAACCCACGCTACTTAGATGACCCCAAAATGTTGTTTGTGGTATGTTTAGCGTTTGGAAAATCGTAACAGTGCTTACATGACGGTCGGACTTGTCGATTTCCATTATTTCATCAACATTTTCGACGTATGATTAGCTGTTCAGCATCAGCACCATAAGGTAGGGAGGCACATTGTGACTCCACTACAACTAAAATCCCCTCACACTACCATGGCACACTGAACCATGGCGGTGACCTTGATTAAGTCGTTCAATTCAACAAGTTTAATAAATTCAACTTCGGAGACATCGACAAGTAAATCGTGTCCGATCGTTGTCTTTATTTTCCTGTGCAAAGCCTTGCATTCACATAGAAGATATTCTATCCTCTTCTACTTCTTGGCAGCTTCTTCAATACTCATTGTATAGTATCGCCAGTCTACTGGCACGCCTACCAATCAATTAACACTACTACGATAGTTCTTAAGCCGTTTCAGGGATTATTTCCACCGAAACTCAGCTATGTCAATGACATATTTTTCGATTAAATATCTACAAAAAATATCAGCTGCCTTCTCCTTCTGTGGGTCACAGCTATGGACCTTTTACGCTCAGACTATGTGCCGTTGACTTACCGGTCTCTTCGATGGGGTTCGATTCTGCTCGAACTTCCCTAGTACACTTTTTCCCTCTCTGCGATGTCAGTGGTAGTGAATTTCCAACTTTTCCGCTGCTTGTAGATAGTACGTCGTCGTCGCATATTCTACAAACAGCGAACGTTCTTCTGCTGTCAATGCATCCAAGAAGCGAGGTTTCCCTTTAGATCTGTACTTGTACTTGTTGTTGTTGTTTTTTGTTGTTGCTCCATCTGTTTCATACGATCAGTTGACTCAAGGGTGAGCCTCGTGATCTATATTTTCTGTGGTGAAACAAGAGGGTCCGCCACGTCAGAGCCCCTTGAGGCAGTAAGGCAGTTACTTCCCAAGGCGGCCCGTAAGACTACTGCCGAATTTACCTCCTGTCTGCAAACTATCCAATGTGCACGGTAGTCGCATAACACCCTGGATTAGGAGGTGGCACGTCATATGCCTAATGTAATACCCTTAGGAGCTAGCACGACGATCTGACGGAGACTGGCTGAGTGCGACTAAGCCTCTGCACCACGTCAAAGCGCCTGCCATTCGCAGAGGAAAATTTAGCATTAGAAAACATATATTGTTTCTTGGATCTTGGGTAGGATCTTTACTCCGAAACCTAACCTAAAGTTCTTAAATTATACCAATGGCTTTAAAGTATTGCAGAAAGTAATGAAATATTGCAATAAATCACCCTTTTTCCAATTTTTTAAACTCTCTGCCGTTTTCCACACTACATACATATATATGTACGTCTGCGTGTCTGCGAATTCTCGCAAGAAGGTGATTTGATATTTTGCTGACGCTGAAACTTTTCTAATTAATTTGTCATCTTTAATGATGTCTTTAGCTGACACGTCGTTGTTGCAAGCAGATTCTTTGCTATAAGCGTTGCACCGTTTTACATGCAAGCAGGCAGCAAGTGCAACAACAATAATGCGCAACAACTGCTGTAAACTGCATAAATATTCAGCTTCAGATAATGAGCAAGTGCCAATGAGTGTTGCAAGCACGGCACGTATCACCGGCTTGACTGACTGCTCATTCTTGGCACTTCACCCTTTTCACTTTTCACTCATTTGGCATAATTCCGCTAATCCCTTAACATTTGCAGCGGCGAAAAATGGCTGCAATACACTGACACTGTTAATGTTACTTACTTTCTTGGTGTCATATTCTATGTATGCACAGTTTCTTTTAGAAAGCGCTAAAGTTTCGCTGCAGAAAGGTAATTTTTCTTCGCACGCATTCCCCAGATATGCATTTTCTATCCACTTTGTAACACAATTTTTTAAGCGTGAAATTAATTAATTTACATATAAGATTTTTCATAATTATATTCACTTTGTTTAATTAGTTTAGTGCGCTTTGTCTGTGATACTTATACAGTGAGTCTTCATGTCTTTAGTTCCATGTATCGACGAATAGTGGATATTATCTTTTATATAGAAATTACTGCACAGAATTGTGCTATCTCACAATTTGTCTCAGAAAGTGGATAAATCTTATGAGAAAATTTAATTACCCTCAAAAAAATTGAATTTTGACAAGTTATTCTTTGTGTAAGGAAAAATTAACAGATTTTCTCTCTTAAAGGCTTAATAATGCCATGTATTTAATTTTATATAAATTTTTATTGACGGTTTGATTTAAAATAGCGACTGCTTTTTCAAAAAAGCCTCGACGGGTGATCCTTAAGAAGTCATTTCCCATTAGTACCCTATCATATACCGTGAAAATGGGAGTAATTGGATAAAAACCACCACAGAAGCACTAATTTTCATCGAAAATAGAGGCTGCTCTCAGATTGATGTAAATAGGGTAAAAAACACAAGAACTACTGGAATAATTTCAATTTGGTACATAATATGTTCTTGACATCTTCATGTTACGGAGGTAAATGACCGTTGACAACCACGCCTACTTTCACAATAAGGCAATTTTAAATTTAATCTGATTCGTTCACACATTTAAATCGAGAACAAATAAAAAAACGGAATAAAACTTTGCAAAAATACTTTATAGGAACTATGATATTGCTCAACTAATATTTGTTGAAATCGGACTATAACTTTTCAAAACCAAAGATATTGAATATGAGGACCTCTGTACCTATAGTTGGTTTTTAACCGCAATTAATATAGTTAAAACTCTCAGATATTTTGTAGAAATTCAGAGGGATACTTTTCCTTATAAGAACGTGCCTTTGTGCCAAAAATCGAGCCATTACTTGTCTTAGCTTCTATATAGCTGATATATCGACTTTTAAGTGTTCGTTGGGATTTGTACAGTATACACAGGTTCATATACGAGATATCATATGAAAAATATCATATGAGTGCATGGCCTTTGATATAATATAGACTGCTGACAAAAATTGCTGAAATCGGTTAAGTGATTACCTCAACCCCCATGTCAAATTGTGCACTATCTTAATAAAATTAAATAATTAATCTAAAAACCTTTTTACACAGAAGCTAATTGGTCACAAAACCGGCCTCTGCTCGATTGAAACGCTGATTTACATTTTATTCCAAAATAAATCTACATTTATTTTCCATTGAATTTTAATCGACTTAAAAATGAAATGCAACTCTGCAACTCTATTTTGAAACAGCTACGGTAGATGTCGCTTCTAAAAATATCAATCAGCTGACTTACCAAACTTACCAACTCCTTATGTATAACAGCTGATCGGTGATCGAGTAGCCGCCTGTGTAAAAGGCGAAAAAGGGTTTCTCAATAAAAATTTTGATTGATCGATTAATTTGGCAGTCTAAAAACGCTATAATAATAATAAACGACAATCATTTACATCCGAATCCAGCCCTTTTTTAATTGTCTTTATATAATTTCTTTAAATAAGCGTCAAGCGTGTCTATTAGGACGCCTACTTATGAAATTATCAAGATCTTAAAAGAGCTAAATCCGAAAAAGTCTTCAGGACACGATAATATTACTCCAAAAATGTTAATTGAGTTGCCAAATATTACTGTATCAGTGCTCTCTTTGCTCTTTAATGCAATTCTTGGTTTCGGGTACTATCCAATTTCGTGGAAAAAGTCGCAGATCATCATGATAGATAAACCTGGAAAAGACTTAACACAACCATCTTCCTACAGACCAATAAGTCTTTTACCATGTCTTTCCAAAATATTCGAAAAAGTTTTACTATCAAAAATGTCTCCTTTCAAACATGGCACAGTAGAGCAAGTGAATAGAATTACAAACGAAATCAGGAAAGCATTCGAGCACAGAGAGTACTGTTCAGCTATTTTTCTCGATGTAGCTCAGGCGTTCGATAAGGTCTGGTATGAAGGCCTTTTATGGAAAATCAAAAACGTTTTACCTTACGAATTGCATAAAACATTGGAGTCATATTTAAGAAATAGGAAATTTACGGTTAAAGTAGCAGATTTTATATCAGAAGAACGAGCAATAAGGGCCGGTGTACCTCAGGGCAGTGTATTAGGCCCCACTCTGTACATAATATATACAGCAGACATTCCAATAGCTAATAACGTATTGACATCCACTTTTGCGGATGACACAGCTCTGGTAAACCGTAACAAATGCCCCATTAGAGCATCAAGAGTATTAGAGGAGCACTTAACTTGTGTCGAAGAATGGCTAGCCAACTGGCGTATAAAAATTAATGAGCAAAAATGCAAGCATGTTACATTTTCTCTAAGACCAGAAACATGTCGGACAGTTAAAATAAACAATGTATTAGTACCCCAAGCGAATGAAGTAACTTATCTTGGGATTCACCTGGATCGAAGGCTTACGTGGCGGAAACATATAGCGAGTAAAGTAACTTGCATGAAGTTAAGAGCAGCAAATTTAAATTGGCTTCTAAACAAAAATTTTAAGCTTAGCCTAGACAACAAAGTCCTGTTATATAATGCAATCATAAAACCGATTTGGATGAATGGTATTCAACTGTGGGGTACGACCTGTGCAAGCAACATTGATATAATTCAGAGATTCCAATCTAAAATGCTTAGAACAATAACGGGTTCACCATGGTACATGCGTAATGAAAATATCCATAAGGATCTTGATATTCCTCTGGTAAAGAAGGAAATAGAGGACAGCAGAAAGAAATATATTTCTAAACTTCGTGAACATCCAAACCCATTGGCAAACGCCTTGGTACATTCCAATCAAACTCGTTTAAAAAGAAGAGATCTACCTGCCTACTAAAGAGCAACGTTCTGCCAAAAAGGTCAAACACATTCTTGAGCTTACTTAGTTGTAAATAGATTTAAGATTTTAATACTTATTGTTAGGCTTTAAACAAAGCAGATTCAATAAATAAAGAAATATTGAAAAAAAAAATAATAATAATTTGAAAAAATTAAATGCAAAGCATAATTAATTTAAAATTTCAACGAACGAAGCATTTCAAATTCAGCCGAAATTCAAATGACAGGCTCGGTTAAGGCACAAAACAAATGCGACTGCTTTTAAATAAATACTTTCATTTTTTATTTGCAATAATTTCCATTGGAGTTATATGCAACTCAATTGCGTTTTAAATAAATATTATTTCACTTGCAACTCAACGCTTCCGGGGGCATATATTGCCACATTATTGTTGGCTGCTGCATAGGCAAAGCATTTAAGCTGCCATGCCATGCAAATGCAACACTGATCTTGCAATAACAGTTGCTAAATAAACACACACCGTGTGACACACAGCGCACTTGAGAATTCACAACGCTGCACAGCAGATAACGGCTGAGCTCTGTGTGTGTGACTTTAGATGTTGGATGTGTGTCAGCTGCGGCCTAGTTTGGCTTGCATCGCCTCGGCTTGCCTGCTCTGCAACAATGTATCAATTTTTTAAGCCAACGGGACAATAGACGTAAGATACGAACAAGCAATTGTCATCAAGAGTACAATAGCAAAAACAACAACAACAACAACACTAATTTGTAGTGTATTTGTTGTTATGTAATTGCAGCTGGTACCGCAGTGCGTATACGCAATCTCGAGCAATAATCACCTTGCCAACTGACATAAATACAGGCATATATTTTAGACATATGTGTGTGTATATATCTACAACAACACTTGCAACAAACCGCATTACCCAACTATGTGGCCTGCTTGCCGCTTGGTGCTCTCTTACAAGTATCCATGTATTTATGTATGTGTGTGTATGGTCTGGCCTTTTGCCAAAGGTACACCATGCTTCACTCGTCCTGCAATTGCATCATCTTTTGCATCACATCACAACGTGTCACTTAACATGCAACATACGTTGTTGTCAACAACTCGACACGCACTCTAGCAAACACAGACACACACATGCATATACATATATACAGAGGCACTGGAAACGCGTTGCTTTGCATGTCGGAGTAGTAGTAGTAGCCCTTCGGTAAACAGACAAACAAGTGAAACGTGTAGAAACGCAAATACTCGGTTGTTGTCGTCGTCATTGCTGCTGCTGCTGCTGCTGCTCAGGCGAGCGCCAAGGTTGTGTGCAGCCGCGACAGCCAAAGCCAGTTAGTTGCTATACCGTTAGCAGTGGCAAGTAAGCATATATGAGTGTGTGTGTGTAAGGGCTTTGATGTAACCTCTGCTCTTGCAGCATTCATTTCAGTTACAACGCACACCATCACCACAACAACAAAAACAACACACAAATGAAATTCAAACCGAGTTGTTCGGTTTGTTTGCTTTTTGAGCGAGATCTGATGCGTGCATTGAGTTTTTATGCAACACTGCTTGCAACGCAACGCACACACTCGAAACACACACGAAACACACACGAGCACACTGACTCATATGCAGCGCTTCTGATTTGTCATGCATACCGTTTACCAGCGTTATTTTTTTCTCTTTGTCTCCCTCTCTCCCTCCGTTTAATTTCCCAATAGTTCACTAACAATTGGTTTTTTGCCTTTCCCCGTTACGGCAATTTATTGTCATTCGTTTGACTTGCTACGCTCCCCACTCTACCCACCTTACTCACTTCACCCTTTACCATGCATTTCACGTAAACAAGTCTCGTTTACAGCCACATTTGTGCTCGCTTTCTATTTGCATTCAGTTTGGCGTTTTTCGTCTGCTAGTTTTTTGCTGACTTCACTTGATTACTATTGTCGCATGCTGCATTCCATTGCTCCTCTGATATATGCGAATTTGATATCGAATTTATTCGATTGTACAACATGCAGACAATATTACACCAGCTCACGTTTATTGAAGATCATTGCATTTGCAACGGTATTTGGTATTGGCTTCGTATTTTTCCAGTTTCATGGGATTAAAAATAATTACTATTTCAGAAAAAAAAACTCAAATTAAGAGCAATCAGAAAAGGGCTTCGTTGGAGCCATGTATTGTTTACACTAGCGATTTGTATGAATTTAAAGCGTGGAAATATTTTTGTAAATTTTTGTGGTAAGAAAAATATTGCTTGTAAATTCAAAATTTGTTATAAGAAGAAATTTCCAATCGTAATCGATTGAAAAGAAATATTATTTTAGGTATATTGAGGAATCAAGAGTACATATTTACTGACTCCAAGCAATTTTCATCAGCGAAAAACATTATGTCTTAAACATTTTTCATACTCTCATTCAATTTCATTACTAAACTATCTGATATAGTAACCTATTTAGACGTTACAAATCAACCATAGGGGTGGAATGAGCTCCATTAATATTAAACGCATGAGGCTAAAGAAAATTCTTTATTTTTATAAATTTCTGCCCAAAAACCATGTTGTTTTTGTTGTTGTAGCGGTTACCCAAATCTGCCTGAATCGGAAAACCTAAATTAATTTTCATCGAAGTCATCTAACGTGAGGCCCAGGAAACGAGTTGTTTCGACAGTGCCGGCAAAAAGGGAAAAGGGTGTTAAATTAGTGTGGTTTAGGGGATATGCAAAGAGATGGTTAGTGTCATGCGGAGACTCTTTGCATGGAGAACATATATTGAGTAAGTCGAGGTTCAATCGGGATAAGTAGGACTTCAAGCTGAACTCCAGAACGAAGTTGCGCGAGAATCACTCTAGTTTCGTTAGGCAACTCGAGCTCTGTGTCTGCAATAGGTGGTGTTTTATCTCCAAGTATGCCATTCACGGGGAGGGAGTCGATGAAGGTGTTAACGACTCCTCTGTGAATGGCGCATCCATTTTAAAATATTACACATTAATCAACTATTCAATTCATTCTTCAGATCAAAAATTTTAAAACTTATACTGTTCCTCAATCTACCAGTCTAGTCCGGTCGGTATAGATCTGTAGGTCAGAAAGATACTACCGATGGCTCTAAGACGCTTTTTGCGTTCCAGCAATTGACTGCAGGGATGATTTCTACAAAAACATCCCAACAGAAACTGTTTGGAGAGCATTTCGTTATGCTCCTTCACAGGTAGCAGATAGGGCCTCATTAAGTATAAGAGCATGATCATGAACAAATGTAAGTTGTTATATAAGAGGAGAGGCACTGTCTTCAAGGCCAAGGGCAGCTCATTAGCTTATAATAAAAGTAAAATACTGTGGCTCTCCGGAAAGGCAAAACAAGTTTATAGTCCACTCAGTTTCATTAACATAATATATTGCAGTCAAAAAAGTTTGGACCTACTCAACTATTTTTAGCACTAATTAAAATTTGCTTGTGCTGCCATCCGACAAAAAGTAAGCTAGAATAAATAAAATTATTATATTAGGCAATATAGGTTCGGGGATAATTCATAGACCGAGTTCAATTTCCAAATAAAATTGGATCAATAGTTACTAAAATGCAGAACTTAATAATTTATTATGCTTAATTAAAAGCTTGAAAATATAAAAGCCAATGACAATTGAAATATTCTAAGTGCATTACTCCTTTTGAATCAGTCTTCTTAACCCAATGGTCTAATAGCCTTTTCACACAGCGAAATTAATTGATCAATTAAAATTTTGATTGAGAAACCAGCTTGGCAAAAGCCCTTCACACTGCCGGCTACTCGATAACCGATCAGCTGTTATACATTTTGGTTTTTGCTTTTCATAAGAAATTGGTAAGTGTCATCAGCTGTTTGCTATTTTTAGCAGCGACAACTACCGTCGATTTGTATTAGCTATTTTATCAAAAAATACAGCCAAAGAAATCGCAGACAAAGAACGCATTTTTAATTAAATGCCGTCTTTTTCGCAGAGTTGAATTTCATTTTCAAGTCGATTAAAATTAAATGAATAATTAATGTAGATTTATTTTCTTAATCTTAATTAGCGTTTAAGCGGGCAGAGGCCAAAAGGCTATAAGCAATTCAATAATATGGCCTTATTAACTTCTGTTGTCTAAACCTTCGAACCGGCTGAATACAATAAATGCAGGGTTTGAGCTTCTCCTTCATTAACATATTTTAATACAAATGAAGTTCGAAGCAAAAACAAATCTTTCTCATTCATCTGAGTTGTTATCCGAAATCGAGAGGATCAGAACTACAAAGGTTTTATAATAGTTCAGGAGGAATTTTTTTCTAAATTTTTTTAACAATAGTAAAATATTTCAAGTCCTGAAATAAGATGTATTTTTACATATAGTATAGTGTTCACAAAGCTTTATAATTCAATATTTTATAACTTTTGAATCTCCAAATCACATTATTAACTGTTTTGGCAACTAATTTGTTGAAATAAAAATGTTATTTTAAAGAATAATTTTTGAATTATTGAAACCAGCACTTAAAGCATTCTCACACACATACAACCATATTTACAAACGAAGACAAGTATTTAAAACAGACAATGCATGAACTCGTGCTTTAGAATATGTTGAGTGCCGTTTTTGAACATTGTCGCCGCCTGCCTGCCACTGCACTCACCTGCGCTTACAAATGCAAATGTCACACGGCGTTACACCCATACATACATACATACATTCGGGGCATACTAAGGCGATTATTCAAATGAAAATCTCCAGTTGGCACCTTAGGTGCCGCCAACGGTGTCCCTACAGATACTTGTACAGGCAACGGCGACGACGACAACTAAGCGGAGTTAAGACGCAGACTAAGTAGCAAGTGAGCGCGCAAACACACACATTTCAATATGGTATGAAATATTTGTTGAAACAAAAACAACAAAAAAAACTGCGAAAAAGAATGATGAATAAATATATGCAAAGCAGGAGAAGAAAACACTACTTTATTGTAGTCGTTTAAGTGGCAACGCTGTCAGCCGCAGGAAGTCGGTGTGTATGTAGTGTAGATGCGCAGAGCATAAAAGCTACGCCGGTTACTTATACGCACCGTTGGGCGGTTGCGCTATGCTCTGAACTGAGCTGAGGTTGGCAGCTGTGACAGCTGAAGTTTAAAGGTGGCAAGTTGATAGCCGCAATTGAGACGGCAAAGATACACATTTGAATGTTTGTATGTTTTTGTATGTGTTGTTGTTGTTGTTGTTGTTGTTGTTGTTGTTGTTGTTGGTGTGTGTGTGTGTGTGCTACTTCTGCGGGCCACGTATAAGAAGCTGCAAGAATCACTGAGCCGCATATGATGATGTACTACTTTATGTATGTGTATATCACGTGACCACACAATGTGCCGGAGACAGCCTTGCTTATGAACAATTTATGGTAACTCATACGCACTGTTGAACAAGTGGAACACTTGCCACGCACGCACACATGCTCGCATTTCTTGTGAATCTTTTTGAGAGAAAAAACTACGCGAAGTGCACACTCTAGTATATGCCGTAAAATGTTGAAAATATTTAACTGGCTGTGTGGGAAACCAGGCAACCCAGCTATCAAGTAGCAGTGAACCAAATATTTTGGGGAAAAATTTTTTGAATGGGATTCTTTCGAAATTTTTTTTTTTTTTATTTTTCATTTAACCTCAAAATAACTCTTTGGAAAATAAATTTAAAATTTTTTTTCCCGGGGAAAATATTTTTGAAAGAATTTTTCCGATTTTTTTCAATTTTTTTTTTAATTTTTCATTTAACCTCAAAAAATTTCTTCGGATATATATTTAAAAATAATTAGTTTTTAACATTAAATAAAAAAAAATTCTCAAATCTATTTATTCAATAATTTTTACAAATTTATATGCTTCTTCAAATCAAACCATTTCTCCTGTTCCAGTACCACTTCTTCTAGCATCACAACTTACTTAACCAAATGCTATTAACATGATGAAGCTTAATTTTTTTTGTGTATCTACATACCGACATATTTATGCAAATAACACCGTATACAGGCCATTGTGACAGTTATGTCATACCTGAAAACCCCAAAACAAACAAACAAACATGCTGAGTAGTGTTGCACTTGTGAAGCGAAAAAGGTGAAGCGTATGCAGTGAAGTGAAGTATGCGCTGTGAAGTGCTGTGTGAAGAGTGAGGGCGGCGGTTAAAAAGCGCGGATCAGTGCTGAGTTCAGCAGTATTGAGTGGCGTGGAGAGCAACTGACGCATTATGGCTGCTGTAAGCAGTGTTTTACGGTTTCCTGCTGTGTTATCTGATGCAGGGTGGCAACACCTTTTTGATTTTTTCGGTTTTAAAGAGTATAGGAAGTGAATTTTACTAGTAGTTTTTACTTTTACACACTATTTATATACTTTTGAGTAGAAATTATTTTTAAAATTTGTCGAAAATTTAAAATTTTTCCAAAATCTAAAAAAAATGGCAAGAATTCTGAAAAAAACCAAAACTGTGTTGGTTTTGAAAGCATATTGAAAATAAATGCTATTCATATGGAAAAAAATTATTTAAATTTTGGTGAAAGGAAAATTTAAAAAATGTATGAAACTTAATGATTTTCCAAAACAAAAAAAGAAAAATTTTCAAAACCAAAAAAACTTGCATAAAATTCTGAAAAATCCAAAAAATAAATACCAAAAAAAATATAAACATTTTTATATTAGAAATACAGTGGAACTTCTATAACTCAAAGTCAAATTTCATAGAAATTTCCTTCCATAAATCGAACTTTACGACCAGAACATAATACAAAATTTAAAATTTTACTATCGACGCAGAATTCTAAAAGAGTCTCGATATTCGTATGGAGGCGAACAAAAAATATGATATTACACTTATAGATTTCATAAATAATGTATCAAAGGAATAGGATACAGACGTCAAGAGCCAAACAAAAGCAAAGTGCCACCAACAAAGTTACAGAATACATATTTTAACGTATGGTCATACAACTTTTATGTGCATAAATCTATATTTTAAAGTTTTTAAATTTTTTTGTTTTTAATGAAAAATTCTATAACTCGAAGTCTCTCTAACTCGATGTTTTTTTTGTGGACTATGGTGGTTCGAGTTAGAGAAGTTCCTCTGTATTTTCTTATTTGCGGCCGTAGCTTTATCAATCACAATTTATAATTAATATTAATTTTATTTATCTAGACGGCAACCCTATCCAAACACATTGCTTACTAATACTTATTTTATAATTAAAACTCAATTTACATTTACAAACATATGGCAACCCTTTTCATAATTTGCTTCCTAGGTAGCTATCTGTGACTTAACATTGAGGACGACTTTTTAGAAATTAAATTTCGTTTTGCTGAAAAAGTACTAATGGCAACCCTATTCAGTAATACAGCCGATTTTTACATAAACGTATATAAAAACATTTAAACAAAATTCTGATGAATAAACAAGTTATTCAGATTTAATTTAATATTTAATAACAATATTTATATTTGATTAATTTTCAAATTGATGAGAAATGGCAACCCTGTTTCAAAATAGTTGCAGAAAAATTATTTTTTTTTAATAAAAAATTTATTTTTAAATATTTCACGGATGAAATAAAATACGCTTGAAAGTGTAAAAACTTACATATTTCAAATTTTAATAATATGTGGCAACACTCTGAATTTTTTTAACTCAAAACAGTTTCGGAAATAACATATTTGCTTTATTTTGATATTTTGTTTTAATTAATAAATTAAATTTGCTTTTATATGGCAACCCTAAAATTATTTTCTCGTATAATTTAAATGAATTTAAATTAAATAAGAAGTCTAAAGAAATATTAAGAAACCTACTTTATTTAAATTTATTTCGATTTCTGACATTGAATCTGGCAAAAATTTAATTATAAGCATGAAAAATATGCAGATCTTCCATATAACGGTTTCATTTTCAAACTATCACCTAAAGCTATCAAGCCATTTAACTAAAATTTATAATTATAAACTTATTTTTAAGAAATGGGTCCCAGCTATTTTCAAACCGCTGTTATAGGTTAACCACGCTTCACTGATCCCAAAGGTATGCTTCACTTTTCTCTTATCAATTACTATATGTAAGTCATGCTTGTCATTTAGGACAAGAGAGCAGCAAAAAAATTTTAACGAAGATAACTCACACGAATGTGGCATCAAATCCTGCGGCTGCTTGCCAACATACAACAACACATGTTAATCATATACATATGTATATGGTAACACTGAAAGCATGATGGCTTTCACAAAATTTGACGTATTGTCAATTTTAGAGAGGGCACCTCGTGAGAGTGCTACCCATCTCTAAGTGCTACATAAAAGTGCAGCAGTTTCTTATGTAGACATATGTAGTTGAAAATATTGCACTTAAAACCTAAGTGTTTTCACAGATGACAGGCGTTTTTATGCGCTGTCAGAGTTTATATGTTTGCGGAAGAATCCACAAGCCGCTTTATGTACCGTTATGCAGGTGAGCGAGTATTTAGCTTGGCTTTGTGCCTGCTGTTGTGCTCATAAAATGAACAGCTTTTGGTATGTCAAACATTTTTTCAACATACTTCAGGACTCCGAAGACACACACATACACACTTGTATAAACTATAGACACACACCTGGTGGCGTCTGTTTGTCTTGCTTTTTTGACGACTCGTCAAAAATTTAAATATGCACCCTAAATTTAAATTCCACACAACTGAAGTGGCTGTAAAACAGGTGCGAGCGGGTAAAGTGCAAGCGTGAAGTTGCAAGGAGTCGAAGAAGAATGAAAAAAAAAGAATCGAAAAAAAAGAATAAAAAAACAGCAAAAGAAGCGTTGAGCGGCTGTAATAGTTGACGAAAGCAATTTTCACTTTTCGCATTAAATTTTCAAGATTTTTATTTGACATGCTCTGTCGTCTGTTTATTTTTTATACTTTTATTATATCTATTTTTTGTTGTTGTTATTTTATCTTTACTGCCAACAAAAGCGCAAAGCACACACACACACGCTCACACTTTGTGGGATTTAAGTATTTGAAAAAATATTTACAAACATGCAAATCACATATGTCTGTATGTATATATGTCCTCGTATGCCTTTAAAAATAATGTAAATTCATTTGCAAGCAACAGCTAAGCCGCTTAGTTGAAATAGTGAAAAGCGTATTTTTGAATGAATGCAAGCAGTTTCTCTCTAGTGGAGCTGCTTACGAATCACTCAAGTGTATTTATGTGTGTCAGAGAAGTGCTCGTTGGTGGAATCACTCAAAAGCAAACTATTCAGCTATGAAAATATAACAAAAAATGGGAAAAAACAACAAAAAAAGTGAAAATAAAAATCATGAAAAAAAGCTGATGAAACAATGCATTGAAGCCGGAAACTAGATATTCTAAGCAGAAGTATATATCATATATATACACTTACGTGTATATGTTATACTAGCTTTTACCCGCGACTTCGTCCGGAACATGATAGTGCAAAACTCCCAGGAAAAAACCATAAAAAAATCAGCAACTCAATTCAGTTTTCTGCCTACTTCCTACCCCCTAAGTACGATGACGTGATTATTTTGATCTTATATCCCTTTTTAGGTAACCATCTATTACCTTACTAAATGTCATCAAAATCTGTTCAGCCGTTTAGACGTGAAAGAGCAAAAGTCCCAACGAAAACAACTAAAAATCACTAACTCAATTTAGTTATCTGCCTATTGATTACCCCCTAAGAACGATGTCGTGATTATTTATAGCCTATGACCATTTCTTGGTTATCATCTATCACCATACCAAATTTCATCAAAATCCGTTCAGCCGTTTAGGCGTGAAAGAGTAACAGACAGACAGAGTTACTTTCGCATTTATAATATTAATATGGATTTATATATGTAGTGTTATATATTTATAACCCAATAAATTTGCATAGGTAACGGTAATCAAAAGCTTATACACATACATACATACAAACATACATATGAGTGGACAGGCATAGTCGAGCAAATATATTTGTATACAAAAGACTTGTTTTTGAGACAGGCTTACAAAAGCAAATCGTCTTACAAAACTGAATTTATATAGCTAATTAAAAAGAGATTATAGCGCATGAAGAAATTCCCATTTGTGAGTCAAAAATATCTAATCATCAAGTTCGAGAAAGGACTGAGGTAATGCAAAAATCGACGTCTCAATCTCTTCCCTTCTTGTCTCAATCTCTTCCCTTGTTGTCGCATAATTCCTTCATTACGCAGCCATTTTTTAAATAACTGAGCCTTTATAGTTCAAAACTATTTAGTAAGATTTTTGTAGACCTATCAACCTATTTCTTGGACTTCTAATTGTCCTATTTCGAATCTATTGCGCTCATATATTTATTATTTAAAACAAACGTGTTGGTAACCAAAATTGCGTTATGCAACAAAATTCCGTCACACTCAAAATTTGTTGTGCGTAACCATAGAAAGTGATTTATCATATAAAAAATCCTGATATTATTTGTATAAAAAAAATGTTGAAGGTTGCCAACTGATTTGAATAGTTGATGGGAACAAACTTAATATGTTAAAAAATGCGTATCAAACTAAAGAATTTTCAGAAAGTGTATTAAAAAATTTTAGTCTCAAATACGTCTAAAATATTAAACCCTAACTTGACAGTATAGAACTATGTGTATGTGGAAAGACTTACCATTGAAAATATTTCTAAACGCTTTGTCAGTTTTTATACTCTCGCAACAAAGTTGCTAGCAACAAAGTTGCTAAGAGAGTATTATAGTTTTGTTCACATAACGGTTGTTTGTAACACCCAAAACTAAACGAGTTAGATATAGGGTTATATATACCAAAGTGATCGGGGTGAAAAGTGGAGTTGAAATCCGAATGTCTGTCTGTCCGTCCGTCCGTCCGTCCGTCTGTGCAAGCTGTAACTTGAGTAAAAATTAAGATATCTTAATGAAACTTGAAACACTTATTTCTTGGCACCATAGGAAGGTTGCTTTCGAAAATGAGCAAAATCGGAGCACTGCCACGCATAATAAAGTGCACGCACATAAAGTGCCATAACTAAGCCATAAATAAAGCTATGGAAATAAAATTGAAGGATCACACTATGAAGGGGCATATTTGGATGTAATTTTTTTGGGGAGGTGGGCGTGGCCCTGCCCCCAAATAGGTTTTTTGTACATATCTCGGAAACTAATAGAGCTATATAAACCAAACTTTCTGCAGTCGTTTTTTTTAGTCACTTCTTAATACAGTCCAAAAATTAAAGAAATCGGATAATAACCACGCCCACCTCCCATACAAAGGTTCGGTTGAAAAGTACTAAAAGTGGGTTAACTCACCAACGAATAACGTCAGAAACACTAAATTTCACATAAGAATTGGCAGATGGAAGCTGCACTCAGATTTTTTTTACAAAATAGAATATGGGCGTGGCGTCGCCCACTTATGGGTCAAAAATCATATCTCAGGAACTACTCGACCGATTTCAATGAAACTTGGTTTGTAATAGTTTCCTTACATCCCAATAATATGTTGTGAAAATATTCCAAATCGCTTCACAACCACGCCGAAATCGAACCATAGGTTTTTAAGGCCCCATATATCGAACACGAGGACCTCGGTGCTTCTAACCTAATATTAGAGTTTCCAACTTTCAATGGACTTTATACAATATATATGACAAATATGTGGGTCAAATTGTGTATTATATAATATTAATTAAGTTAAATAAATAAATTGCGAGAGTATAAAATGTTCGGTTACACCCGAACTTAGCCCTTCCTTACTTGTTTTCTAATATTTTTTTACAAAAAAATATAATTCTTTTTTTTTTCAACATATTAAGTTTTTCAATTAAATTTTTGGAACTAAAATCTCAACAAAGACAAAATAGCAATTTATCTTAAGACTTTCGTAAGACTTTTACTAAATATCAATAAAAATAACTACAATTTTAAACTTCCGTTTAAATGCAGTTCGAAAACTATGCAAAAATACAACAAACATATTACAAAAACAATGCCATCAAAGAAACAACAAAACTTGAGTTTGCCTTTGTATTTCCATTTTATGGCTGGTTACACAACGCTCACACACACATACACACATATACATCAACATACAAACAATGAAATACAAATTTTACACCTTTTCATGCTTCTTTGCATTTCCGTTTGAATAGTAACAACAACAACAACAGTAATAACAATAGCAATAGCAATAACAGCAGAGTGTTAGCAATAGTAAGCTGTTTAAGGCGCTTGCCTTTCTTTGTCTTCTTGCCACTCTGCGTGTGCAGCAACCACTTACAAGATGTTGCTGCTGAGTCTCTCTTATCAGGAGAGTGACTGTATGTGTGTGTTTGTAGAATAGTAATAGTGTTGTAATACAATGTAGTAGAGAACAAGTGGAATTCAAATAAGCACACACACCCACACACTCGCTTTATATTTATGAGCCTTTTGCTCTATTCTACATATGACACAGCGTATTCTTCGGCAGACAATGCGTTTCAAGACGAAATCAGTACAACCATAAATGTCTTTCCAGGAAGTATAGCTTAGTTTCAATTTTTTGTTTTATTTTTTTTTTTACTTTTATTGAATTTCATTGGTTCTGTCATAATTTTTGCACACATGCTGCCAGCAAGCAAGCAGCTATGTACCTTGCGTTCCACTGCCTGTCAAACTGTCCTCCGCTACTTGGCTGCCAACACAATGCACTTCATTGGATGCCATTCTATACAAATCTATTCACTTCTATTCTATCGTGTGTGTGTGTGTGTTGGTGTGTATTACATTTCCATACCGATTTCCTTTCATTCTAGTAGTGTGTAGTCTGTAGTGTGCTTCAATTGTATTCATATTTTTATGCATTTTCTATTTTCGTTATAGGTATTATCAAGGGAGACGAAATAATGGTGATCAACGCTGCAATTGTATCTGACTTGGATATGATGTATTTGGAGAGTGTACTGCAAGAGGAGCAATCACTATGCATGATGATGCGGTAAGTTCACAAGAAGACACATGTGTTCTACATATGTATATACCCATATACATATATCTGTATATAAATTTAGTATTAGTGTGTAAGTCATTGTTAACAACACCTCTTTTTTATTGCCATCTGGTGTTCAACACCTGTCCTGTGTCTTCCATATTGACGTAAAATTTATTTATTGACAGCCCTTTTATGAAGCTGTTGATTTTGTGTTCTCCGCACGTTTTTAAATATATTTATATACATATTTATCTACATGGACTCAGCAAATAGTACAATTGAATTTTCGATTGACATTTTGTTGTTGTAATTTTTGTTGAAATTACATTTCCGAATCCAAAATAGTTCTTTTAATTCAGTCTACGAAACTGAGTGGATGTTTTATCTTTCTAGTTTAATTAAAAAACTTTCGATCTGGTGCTCTCATAAACCCACGAAAACACTTGTGAAAGCCCCCAAGCACAAGAAGTCCATTTTTTATAAATTGCAGACGAAGATCATATTTTCAGCGGACCTCCCTGCATTATTTTTTGCATTATTCCAAGAACTTTATCCGAAATCTGTGTTACGAAATATCAGCACACATATGTTATTTTGCGATCTTTTTTCCAGAAACCCATAAGCGGTTTCTCTAAACATTCATTAACGACTATATTTATTGTGAACCCAGTGCGTTTATCTAGGGTTTTAGAAGTTATAGAACTATTTTAGTTTAGTAAACCAATATAACAAATCATCGACTGAAATATATTCAAGATTTTATTCCTTAAACATCTCGCCGATGTTCTCTGAAGGGTGACTTTTACTTTGTAAGTTACATTCAATAAACTGAATATGGTTTTTAGGGGAACTATTAGATATTTCTTTATAACACATATTACTATGAGGACCACTTCGTCTTCATCTTCATGCTGAACTTATTAAAAACCAATCAAGTTACTTCTAGTAACCAGTGGAAATGAAATCTCTTTTCTCAACGGTTCGAATTCGCTTAAGACCGAATACCTTCTGAACTTGAAAGTGATGCTATGAAACTTTTATCTTATCTTTTCCCAGAATTACGAACTCTCTAGAAATATCTCTTTTATATTTCTACACATGAAATTCGTAAATATTAGAATTGGTTCCATTTTTATACTCTCGCAACAAAGTTGCTAAAGAGAGTATAATAGATTGGTTCACATTACAGTTATTTGTAAGTCTTAAAACTAATCGAGTTAGATAAGGAGTTATATTACATATACCAAAATCATCAAGGTGACGAGTAGAGTTGAAATCCGGATGTCTGTCTGTCCGTCCGTGCAAGCTGTAACTGATTGAGTAAAAAATGAGATATCATGATGAAACTTGGCGCCATAAGAAAATTAAATTCGAAGATGAATGAAATCGGAAAACTACCACGCCCACAAAATGGCCATAATCGAAAAAGCATAAAGGGCCATAACTAAATCATAAATTAAGGTATGAAAGAAAAAAATTGAAATTTGGTACAATAGATCATACTTAGATGGGGCATATTTGGATGGAATTTTTTTAGTAAAGTGGGCGTGACCCCACCCCGTACCAAATTTTTTGTACATATCTCGTAAACTACTCAAGCTATATCAACAAAACTCTCAATATACGTTTTCTTCAGGCACTTCCTTATACAGTCTAAAAATGTAGGAAATCGGATTATAACCACGCCCACATTCCATACAAATGATATGTTGAAAATTACTAAAAATGCTTTAAATCAATAAGAAAAACAACAGAAACCTGAAATTTCATTATAAAGATGGTACAGAAGGGCTGCACTCAAATTGGTATACAAAATTTTAAATAGGTGTGGCTCCGCCCACTTATGGGTCAAAAACCATATATCCAAAACTGCTCGACCAATTTCAATGAAATTCGGTTTATAACATATTCCTTGCATCCACCCGAATTTAGCCCTTCCCTACTGTACACCTGTATTTATAAAAATACTAAATATCCAACAGTTCAGAAAGAGGTCTAACGAAGCTTAACCTATAGATTCCTTGTAATAAAAATCATAAAAACTTAAATTTGTATGTTATAAGCCAAATATAAATGACTAGATAAGAGTTCTCCGACCATCAGAGCTACTTTTATTAAATCAATGATAATTATTGTTTTATTGATGTCCAGTGAATAGTTCGAGCAGTTTTAAGTCCCTAGAAGTCTAGAGAAAAGTTTTTGCTTTTTGTTTTGAAAAACTAATAGAGTTTCAGATGTCTGACAACATATCTCTTTAACTTTGGAAAAACTTGGAGTAGAGCTCAGAGGTGTACACAATCACGCACAGTTTGCTTTTAAGGATATTACAAACTAATATGATTGTGATACCAACTACTTTTAAATAAAATAGTGCACTTTATTAACCACTTTTTAATAAGCTCTAAAGCAGTCGGGTCCAAATAAATGGCAGCTTCAACACATTCTACTTGAGAGCCACGCTCACTTCTGAAATAGATTTAGCTGTTATTGCTTATTGTGTAATTTGAAATGTCAACTACGCTCTAATATTGATTACATTGTGTTGTAATAAATGAATTTCAATATGGAAGCGGAATATATACAGGGAAATATATATATGTGCATATGTATATATAAAGTGTTGGTGTCCAACCAGTCAATATATCAATGTCAGGGAAGAAAGGAAATTTCCGCTAAAAACAAACTAAGAAACAATAACGGCTGCTCCCAATCACGCACAAATCAATGCAGCTGGCATATACACGAACAACAGCAACAACAATCGAACAACCGAGAAACAAACAAAATAATGGTTGGTTGTAAAAGTGAGACAAATGTCGCAATTCAATTGCAGCTGCAATTTCAGCAATGTCAGCGAGAAAAGCATTTGCTGGAGGGAAGACACATATAATTCTACATAGACTACTCACCAGAGTACAAACATGTATGTATGTATGATTAGAAAGAGCAGCAGCAGCCTGTCAGCAAAGCAACAAGCAACACAGTTTATCATTGCGAAAATTTCCCTTTTGCTTTGGCGTCTCGCTTGCTTATCTGTTCATAAATTCATTCCTTCTTCAATATTTATAACCTTTTTTTTGGTTTTGGATTGGGAACGCCTGCCTTCATGAAAATCGTGCACTAAACAATTGCAATCGAAATCGTAGCAGCAACATGGCAAACAATAATTTATGCAGTGGCGCTCAATGAACCGTTAGTGGTAATATTGCATTATTTGGCTGTACATTTGCACTCATATATATGGATATATAAATATAATAGAGTAAATGTGTGCGCAAACACATGTGGCTGCAGTCAATCACAGCACAAACTCTTTGTGGATTTCTGAGATTGCGAGCAGATAAAAAGTTGCAGCGACTTTGAGCGCCGCGTGCATTTTGTAGTAGAAATAATGGGGAAACAGCTGTGTGCTACAATAAAAAAAATTCAAGGAAAATTTATAAAAAAAAAACAAAAAAAAAATTTGCCGAAGCATATGTAATGATTTGGAAAGCATTGCTGGTTTTTTTGGTGAATTGAATTATAAAATATGCAAAGGCAGGGTATAGCTCACTGGTACAATTACACATGTTAACAGAGAAAATTTTCAGTTTTGGAATACATTTATTGCTATTGAATCCTTTATTTAATATTAAAGTAGTGCATATTTGAAACTACGAAATAAAATACAGCAACTAAACCAATTTCGGAAGCGAGCTAGGCTGCAAAATCAGAGTAAATTGTAACAAAAATGTATTTAACTTGCAAAACGACTATTTATGATAATT
Source organism: Zeugodacus tau (assembly GCA_031772095.1). NCBI lineage: Eukaryota > Metazoa > Arthropoda > Insecta > Diptera > Tephritidae > Zeugodacus > Zeugodacus tau. The sequence goes on along the minus strand of CM062653.1, from coordinate 57,599,653 downwards.
TAAAAAACAATAAAGTAGCTTATTTTTACCTAACATCGAGTAGATTGTGTTGAAGGTAGAATTAATTTGGACCCGATTGCTTTAACCTTTAAATGCATGGGATCAGCCCCAATATGAAGACTTCCGACCACTTCGTTAGGTCACTGTCCATTGAATTCAAACTTCTGAAAGCTACGATAATTTTTAAATAACCGTTAGCATTTATGACGCCTACTGTGAGTAAACCAAACTGTGATACAAATTAATTTGTTCGATTTAGGAAGCCTTAATTGCCTTTAATCGCATATACCATATATGGTACGCCATGCATTTAAGGGTTAAAAGCCATTAAAGTGGCTTACTCTTCTTCTTTGAGTAAAGTATTCATAAGTGATGCCTCTATCTATGTAAAATTTGCGAAATATTGTTCTAAATATCACCAGATACTCTTCAGTTATTGAAATCAGGGAACTGATACAAGTCATGGCCATTATGTTATCATTCTGCTCTTTCAAATCTTAAATTGTTAAATGCTAGCAGATAGACAATATCAGGATTTTCTGCGATGAAAATTGTATACAAAATTCGTGGAGAACAGCATGAAAACGTTTCAACCTCTCTTGAGTTTAGAATCATCAATCCATCGTTCAAATGCCGTATTGACCTTCTTCGGAGTGCTTAGATGGTACCGACTTCAGCCATCGAAGGGTGCTTAAAGCTAATCGTACATAGGAACAGAATTAATGGGTCTAATCATTGAAAAATATAATTGAATCGGCAAGGAATTCGATTTTACTTTCAAGTGACTAACAATGATGACAGTCCAGTGGTTTTAGGAGATCGAGCACGTTGGCCACATATCAATAAAATGTGAATCTTAGTAAAAATATTTATTTAAAATTCATTTCCAACCAATAAAATACTGTGTAAAATCTAAAATAATAATTTTTAAGAAAACTCGTAGAACAAATGTTGTTTGTAACCAACAATTATAATACATATTAAAATTTTGAATGAATCGGGGTTATCAGGCTTTTAAGGGTTAAAGCTAATCGTTCATAGGAACAGAACTAATATTAAAATAGCTACAAATGTCAAAATCGACACGATAATCTCGACTAGAATGCGATTAAGTTAACATAAAATCACTAAACGTTCAGTTAAGACAGTATGGACATTTTTTCTAAGACGACGAAGGATTATAGTCCAATAGTAGTTTTGGAAAATACTGTAAAATTGACAGTCCGGTTAGTCGAACCAACTATCAAAATTTTTTCGGGATGCAATAATAACTCATGAAGTACGTGTGGATTGCTACCGGACGAATGGCTGAATGGCAGCCAGAAATGCCCCTTATCGCTGATTTTTGGATAAAAGTCCGGACCATTTTAAAATTTTTGCTCAGCCCAATTCACGAACAGACGACGATTCTGGAGGCATTCAGTTCTTGCGTCAATTTGATTTTGTTAGGATTGCAAAAATCACCACAACGACGTCGAAAAGATGCGCAACAACACTTGAGAGCGACGTGTGAGAGACTGATTTGCGTCTTCCTCAATTGATGCGCTAGCGTCAGCAATATTCTCAACACTACGGGCGCTTCTTTGGCTCACTGACGAGGGAACATTTTGTCAAATGCTTCCACTAGACGCTAAATTGTTGGTCTGACAGGACGATTATTATGACAAAAAATTGGACGTAGCGCTCTTAAAGTTGAGGCCACGGACTCCGAATTTCGGTAGTAAATTTTCAAAATTTCGACTCGTTGGTTGATCTTACAACTATCGTTCCATGATGAAATGGCAAACTTTATTGAAGAGAAAGGTCAAAAGAGCGTGAAAAAATAGGCCGTCGTTTGCTGTCCCTAACGGTCTACTTTTGTAGAGTCCCTATTGAAACCCACTTTATTAAGTTTCTACATACATTTTAGTCTACAAAGATCGCAGTGATTTAGAGAATACTACGTCACTTAGAGATTACTTCATATCCCCAACTCCAAAATATTCAAACTTAGCTCCAAACAGTCATCTTGGATTCGCCAGTTCTCTGTTTGTTATATTCAGGCCCCGATCTCTTCTAAAAAGTTTAGCATATCTATTTGAATCCTACAAGAGAGTTATCCAATTGAATTCTGTGCAAAAAAGATATGCAAATGCCTCATTAAAAGTGGTATAAATCCTTACTATGTTCTCTCCATTCGATAATACCAGTTTTTGCGATTTATACCAGTTGCTGTTCGATTCGCCATACTCCCAAGTTTAGGGAATATGAATGCTATAGACAATCATACACTTATTTATTTACTTCTTACAAGCATTTATAAGTTCATATTTTTCACCAACGCCAAATTAATCACAACAACAATGCGTTAATGCGCTTGGCGTATCAAATTTATTAGTAACTCACTACTAATACCACTCAGCTATAAATTCACAAGTACCACCATATGCTCATGTGCCTGTTGAACACACTTCCACCAACAGCCAACATCCACTTGTGGGATTGTGCACAACAATTCACTGTGGACCTTTTTATACCCTTAACACATACGAGTTATGAGTTACTAAGTCGCACAATTGCCGTTGCTCAGCTTTTATTGCTCCCTTGTGTGTGAACTATGTGTAATTGGGTTGCTACTTGCGAGTCACTTAAGTGTTTTCTAGTTGCCATTGATTAATAAGTTTCGTACACAGACTTGTGAGTGTGCGCCTCGCGCCTATATGTGCCTTGAACCTGTTTGTGTGTTGAACTCATGAAATTCTTATTAATTGTGCATACAATTTCTTAAGTATGCCACTCTCATAGGAGCGTCAAGTTGTTTGTGAACTACAACGACGAGGAAATGAATGCCGAAATTTGGGGAAAACTATAAATTAATGAGGAGACCAATACACACAACCAATTGACAAGGTTAAGTGCCGTCATGCTTGTGTGTTTAAGTGCTTGGCTACAAAATATTGCAGCGTTTAATTTTTGCTAATATTCGCCTCAAGTAACTTGTGTAATTAAATTAAATATTACAAATCGTGCGAAGATTGAGATTAAACACATGTCATATGCGTTGTTAAGTGAATTCATTGAGGAATTCTTGAGATCATTATTATGTTAGAGTGTGAGTTGTTTTTGTTAGTTGTAGCTGAATATGATACTCAAGTGACACTTTGAACTCAATATGAAATATTTATTTTAGCTAATATTGCTGTAACTTAATCATTCAACAAATTCTCGTTCAATTATGAAATGGCTAAACTGAAGCCTTTACATCATACTTATAGCTGCCAAGACAACTATACAGCAGCGGGCTTACAAAATTGTCATTATAATATTATAAAGCACGTCAGCTGCTAAGCTCTCGCGTTCTCATTTATCACTTACTGAGTAATTCTTTAGAACTGAGCTCATTTCTGCCCGAATTATTTAATTTAGCTTAGCTTATAGCCTTTTCACACAGCCAAATTAAGGGGTTATATACAGTTAGGAGATCGAAAAAAAGACATTTTTCAAGAATTTTTTCTAGGCAAACTATTTGGTTTATTGATTTGAAACTTGGCAGGTATATTATCGGGAACGTTGATATTGCCAATTTGGCAGAGGTCCGCAAAAAAAGGCCTCTTACGGTGAGCACGATATTTCTGGACTGGATCATGTAAAATGCAAAAACCAAATAAATATCATTGTTATAATAAATTATCTAGTCATTGATCAAAGGAATTAGCAAAAAAAAAATTTTTGACAAAATGGCATCTACTCAAAGCAAAAGGTTCGATTTTCGACCAAAATTCGAGTCTTTAATTGTTTATAAAAATAAGAAATTTTCAGCGGATGGAGAAATCCTTCGATGAAATACTAAAAAATATAGTTAAGAAGCTTGTGTAAAAATTTCAGACCGATCGGTTCAGCCGTTTCTGAGAAATCTTGCTCACCAACTTTGAGAACACCGTTTCGAGAAAAACGAGTTTAAAGTTTTGAAAGCACTTTACATGTAGTCGTCGGATCGATTTGAAATTTTGTGTGTGTATACTCAGATACATGTATATATATTAAGAAAACGCAAAAAAAAAACGATTTTTTGAAAATCCTAACAGTATATAACCCCTTAATTGATCAATTAAAATTTTAATTGAGAAACCAGTTTTTGTCCTTCACACTGCTAGCTGCTCGATAATCGATCAGCTGTTATACATTTTTGTTTTTGCTTTTCATAAGAAAGAAGTTGGTATGTTTTATCTGCTGTTTGATATTTTTAGCAGCGACATCAACCCTCGTGTAGCGTGAAGAATAACTCGCAGACAAATTACAAATTACATATACGACCTTGGTCGCAGAGTTACATTTCATTTTCAAATCGATAAAAATTCAATCAAAAAATAATGTAGATTTTTATTTTGTCTGATAAATCGAACTTAATCAGCGTTTTAATCGAGCAGAGGCAAGTTAATTGATCAATTAGCTGCTGTGTGAAATGGCTATTCATCTAGTTTAACCAACATTTCAAGACAATTGCTTTTGGCAAGGCACAATCTAATATCTGGGTCCACCTAAAACCCCATCGGTGTGGATATATATATATTATACGGAACAAATAGAGTTGCATTTGGTTTTCATGCCGATTAAGATTCAATTATAAAACAATGTAGATTTTTTCTTATGATAAATCGATCTTAATCAGCGTTTGAATCGAGCAGAAACCAGTTAATTGATCAATTAGCTGCTGTGTGAAATGGCTATTAATCTAGTTTAATCAAATTTTCCAGACAATTGCTTTTGGCAAGGCACAATATAATAACTGGGTCCTCCTAAAATCCCATCAGTGTGGACATATTTATTATACGCAAGAAATAGATGGGAAAAAATTAGTTTTAATTTCAAGTTGAAACGTTATGTTTTCAATTTTTAAATTTAGAAACTAAAAAGCCTCAACTGATAATTTCCGCTTTAGTACGTAATGACTTCATTTCATAACTCTTGCGCAAACACACGCGCTTCGCGATTACACAAATAAGGCAACGATTTTAATTTTTATTTTTTCTATTATAATTTCTGCCATAAATGTCAATGCAATAAACAGCAGTGTAATTATCAGCAACGCTTCGGTGCCAACGGCAGAGGTGCATATGAAAAGCCGCAAATCGTGGCACTTTCCAAACAAAATTCCAACACACTTACACATGCAAATCGGTCGATGGGGCCCACCATTGATGTCAAAAACACAAATATGTGCACACAACACAATGTGTACTATGGCAGCGGATGGGAAATTAAGTGTTGAATATTGCAAACTGCGGTTTTGCATAAAGCGGACCATTGCCATAATGAGTTGATTACGTCGCCGCTGAAATCCCTGCGCGCAAAATCCTAAAATCCTCATGGCCGCATAAAACATATCAAAATTCAATGACAGGATGCCATAGAGAATGGAGTTTGTGGGTGGTTCAAACCACAGTTGCCTACCTACTACCTGGGCACTGTGGTTTTCGGGAGATTAGAATGTGAAACAAGTTGATTGAAATTTGGATGGAGTGAAGTCTTAGTCTTTCTATCAGAGTTACAACTACATGCTCATACCAAATTTTCACAAGAAAAGATTTGCACTCTCCTTAGCTGAAGCCCAAGTCCAGCCCAGTCAATCTAAGCAACATTCATTAACTAAAATATTTTTGTCCACAAATTCCTTAATCCACCCCACTGTCTTTCATTTTCACTTCGACAATTGCATTGCATTATTTGCGTTCGTTTTTCGTCGCCGCCAGCGTTGGTAATATTCGATGTAAATTTCGTATTTACGCATTAGTCTCTCTAGTACTTCACTTTAGCATTGTTCATTGCGTGTATTTGTTTTGCCACGTGCTCGACGCATGCAACGCGCTGGCACAATGCTATTCACATAACACCTAATTGTGCTTGCATAAGCAGGCAGCGCAGCTGTCAGCCAAATAGTCAGATAAGAATGTAAGCGATGGGTTTGTAAGCATTTTCGATTATCGAGACTCGATAAATGATGTGATTTTTTATATTTAAAAAACAATAGATTTTCATAGAGTAAATTTGGACATAAATAGTAAATAATACAAATTGTATGCATATTAATTACTCATCAGCAATTCTAGAGTGACTGCACTAGCTTACTAATTATAGTCATTGTAATTTCGAACTCTATTGTGAAAGCCATCACTATCATGAACATCATTTTGTATGTGATTGAAATGAATATTTGTCGAATTCGGACATGAATTGGCATATTTAGGATACGCTGAACTTACATTTGATACCGCTGATGGGTGCTGTTTACCTGACATAACGATTTTATGAAATATTTGAAGTTTATTGTTGATAGAGTACTCATTAAATTGCAATTTTTTTTCCATGAATGGTGATATTAAATTTCTGTCACAATTCTTTTTGAATATTTCTAAATGTAAAAATTCAATTATTTAATAATGTAACGTAGAAATTCGCATAATACACAAATTATTTCCACACGCTCTTTATTTCATCATAGTATAACCACACCCCATAAAATTTTGTACGAATTAAAAAATAATAATAATATTCTTTTCAATTGAATCTTAGAAGATTTGTAGCTCATAAGTATATTTTTTCACTGATCACATTTCAATTATATCATTACTGTTGTTCTAATCCTCTGCTAAACTCGTATCGATAACACACAACATGATTTTTAAGCACGGCAGTAATATGCTTTAGAAGCCGAAAAAAGCGTTTTTTAGCAATTTAGTTTGAAAGGGATTTTTGATTGCGGTAAACGGAATTTTAAGACGATAGTGTAGTATATTTAAGGCTTAAAAAACAATATTTATTATTAAAAAATATTGAAATTTTTTCAAAGTTGTAAGTACCAAACCAATTTTTTCGAACCAAATTTTTTTTTTAATTTTTATAAGTTTCTTTTCTTTATTAACTAAAAAATACCGAAGAAGTTATAAAATTCTAAATTTTTTTCGAAGTTTGAAAAAATAATTAACTTTTTTAAGAAAAAAATTGACTTTAAGTTGCAAAACAAGTAGTTTTAATAATATTTTTTTCCAACTTTTTTAATTCAAATAGAAGATAATTTATTACTGAAGCTAGATCACTTTGGTTTTTTCGATCGGACATATGTATATTATTTTTGCTATCGCCGGCACCGTTTTCTAACACTTGTGAAAATGAAAACTCGAGAAAACGCGCTTTAAAGTCTGCCTGAGCGTTCGCACCTGCTCGACGCTCGGCCACTAAAACTGCTCTAGCTTCGAAAATATGTCGAATTGGCCTCTGGAATTTTAAAGTCATATTCTTGGATAGTTTTGGAAGAGATTGAAAACAAAACAAAATTCGATTTTTTGAAGCATGTAAAGCAGACTACTGCCTTAAATTTGTCGATGGATGAACAATTCACATTGGAATTTTTCACAATCTGACGGCTCTCTTTGAATGCCTTCGATACAATAGATTCCTCTTAGATTACGAATTCAACATGTAATACAAATTTACAGAAACAAATGTTTAAAGGTGTTACCATTAATAAATATTATTTTGCTAAATCTGAACATAATAATCATTTCGATTTCGATTTATAGCAGTTCGAATGCATTGCTCATTCGCCGCGTGAGCTATCACATATATGTATTGTACATTTAAGGAGAAACAACGATTAATTAAATGTTGCTCGTACGTCCTGTACAACCTATACTCCATCCAACAGATACCGGGCGTATGAGTAACTCACGGGTATGCGGTGTATCAAGTGACCCCAACAAAACATATATTTTAACATGCGTTCTTCTCATTGTCAAAATTACATAAGGATGTAAAAATAATATGCATCCAATTTGGATCGATGCGGTCAAAGAGTAGTGGGCAGTGTTACTTCCATTGTCTATTTTTTAGTGAAGCCTTTCTCCGATATCTTCAGTTTTTTCTCGCCGATTTTGGCCACCAAGAATACCAACCTTCTCATAGTATTAAGGTTTAACCTTAGTTATGTTAGACAGACGGATATTGAGCTGTGACCACGTCCACTAATCTAAAATGTTTAAATCCTAATGACCTTCCGTGCTGTGAATATCTGTAGCAAAAGTCTTATTTTTTCTCAACTTTTTATTTATTTTTTTTTTTGCATTTGTCCGATTTTGCCTATCTACATTACGATCTCATATTGCTAATTGTAACATGTAGGGAGTTTTATTAAGATATCCAGATTCCAGTTCAAATTATCGCTTGACCGAATGACCGATGGACATTGCGACTATCCTATATTTTAAATTGGACCAAACTGCAGACGTGTGCAAAATTTAATTAAAATCGGTTGGGTAGTTTAGGCGCCAATCACGGACAAACAACGTGACATAATTATATATATAGATACATAGATGATATGGAGGGATATTTTTTAAGGACATCACTTTCTCAGTAACTAATCATCGCTCTTGTTATAGAAAAATCCAACTCTCAAAAGTCGAACTCTTTATTAATTGACGTATATTTTTCCTTCCAATAATAACTTCCCATTCTCACTAACCTTATGTAAACTTTAACTTTGCGCGTTTGAAGAACAAATGTCATTAATTATTATTGTATCTCATGAAGTTGTATGACATCGTTTGGCGTAATGATTACTCTGAAAATATATGTCAAGTTGGCAATGCTTGAGGGTATTTAGAACAGCAACAATATGCAATTGTTAGAAATAAGTAGCGTAACCCCATAACCCATCTATTGAGAGCTAAATGTATGCAGTTTAAAACTGGGTGTTATGCATTCATAGAAATATGAATGTTTTTTTATTAATTAGCTTAGTTTCTGTGAACCGACACAGTTATTTGATAATGCCAACTTCAACTTAGAAATCAGAAATGTAGACACACACACATAGACAGGCACAGGAATAAATAGAGTGATAATAATTAGGTGTGCTGGATTTAAACCGCCTGAAGTAGTAGCAATTATAAGAAGTTTAGCTAAACAATGGAAACAATAAGTGGGGTTAACAGAAGAAATCTTTAACTTTATTGAAAATTTTTAAGAAGTTCTACATTTGTTTAAGAGTGAAGTAATACTTAGTAACTTGTTATTAAGTATGTCAAACATGCGATGCATTGAAACAAAAAACTGACGTGGAAAATATCTAAATTAGGTCACAATAATCCACAGTGTTGAAGGTCGCAAAATCACTTAGTATAAACTCAGCATTAAGGCGCTTTGCATCCAACCCTATGCAATTCTGAAACCAAAAATTATTATTATCCTAACAATTTACAACACCCACCACCTTGCTCTCTCATTTCGCCAGAATTTGTTAACTAACTGGCATACACATAAGCTAGTTGCAATGTCTAGGCAATGGATTACTGTTATTTATGTATCTAGTATTTTTTCGCTGTAAATCACTCACTGGCTCGTTAATTAAAGTAAATGATATACAAAAAAATTATATGCGGGAAAGAATGGAAGCAAATTGTGCAAAGAAATTAGTATAAACTGGAAATGAGCTATTGCTTTTACCAGTCACGCATTTTTGTAATTTTTTTTTTCAGAACTCAAAAGTAATTTATTGCCCACAACAAATTTAATTGAAGCATGACTATTTGAAATTGCATTGCAAGTTTTTGTGCATAAGTCTATTTGAATCTGAATTGCTTTTAAATTAACTTACTTTTATTGTTGCTATAATTGTATCAGACAACAGATACAGTGGTGCAAAGTAATTTTGTTACAAAGTTGATATGGCTGAAATTTCGACATTTCATGCCAGTTTTTTTATAGAAAATGCATTCATCAGCAGGAAATAACAATTTGTCTGGCTAGTAATAAGTTAATAAACTGCTTTTTAATTTGAAAGTAATTTTTTTTCAAAAACTGTCCGAAAGAATTTCGGAAAATATGCAAAAAAATGTAAAATACTGGATTAAACATATCACTCATTTACATGAATAGTGTCATAGCTCAAAAAACACGATTTTTGAGTTGAGTATGCAGAAATGTGCGCAATTTCATCGTCCATATTGTATAAAAATTTCATTCCGATGCGTAAAAAAATAATAAATAAGAATGAGACGATATACAACTTGCTATGTTGCATTATTTTTTAACCACAACAACGACATATCTCAGTTGTGCCAGAGTAAGGCATGGATTTTTTTCAGAAGGAAAGAAATATTTTATTTTATAACACATATTGTCATAGGGTGAAGTTGGTTTTCTTTTCAGAAAGAACTCTCTTTTAGTCCACTTATGCTCAGCATTTCATTAAATTATTACATGCCACTAGTTTATTCAATACTCTTATGACATTGTTCTATATTTGCTAAATAAGAGACAATTGAAAACTTTAAACCGCTCTCGTGAAAAATCAACTTTTTTGAGTTGTGACACTGTTCATGTAAATGAGCGATATGTGCAATGGTGATCACACCGCAAAACGTAACAACTATTAAATTCCAAATTACACTTCGTAACTGCTGACCGATCACACAATTGAGTTAAGAAAAAAACGTTGCCTACATTTAGGCGGTTGTTACAAAACTATAAATTTCTACAGATATTCAAAAAAATTAGGTAAATATGTGCTTGTTGGAATATAAAATAAAGGGTATTTATAGTTCCTAAAGAACGCACAAATATTTAAGCGCATAAAATTAAATTACTTTTTGAAACATTCCACAGAAATAGTTTTATTAATGGAATATTTCATACTTTGACTTTATCTATTGGGAAATATTGAATCAGTACGTTGTTGCGCATTATTTTGCCTTAATTACCACCTTAATTAAATTAGCTTTTGGAGTAATCCGACCTCCATGTCAACATACCACCTTTTCAAAAGGACGGAAAGCAATTCTTTTTAGTTCTTCGGCTTCTGTACGGCTACCTGTTTCTTTATAATCGCCCACAAGTTTTCAATTGGGCTTAAATCGGTGCTGTTCCCAGGTCTCGTCAACTGCTTGGTTCCTACTTCAGTCATAAAATCTTGAGCATAAAATAGCAAGAAGTAGCATCAAAATTTGTTATGAATGAGATTGATAACAGATAGTAGAATTAAAAAAAAGTATGTATGCCTCTCCGTGGACTATATCTTATTTAAATGAATCCCTTTTAGTCCATAATAAGAAAAACATCTCCAGGTCATCCTGCTTACTAGCTTTCGTACTGTTGTTTGTAGGCATTCTCCGGTGAACTGTTCGCTTGACTGTCTCCATACATGGGATACCATCTTATTCAAAGATATTAAACTTGTAATTATCCGAGAAAATTACGGTCTTCCGCTGACTGCCACCGACAAATTTCCATGTTCTTTCGCACGCTGTTTCCTCATTAGTTGGCTCGAAAACAGTCTTTTTGAAAGACGTCGGCCGTTAAATCTTGCCCCTCTGAGTCCCCGGAGAATCGTTAATGCATCCACTATCACTCCTATCGCATGACTAAGGTCCTTTTTAATATCTGACGGGCATTTAAAGCGATTCAGTAGATTAGCCGTCGGATAAGGCTGTCTTGGGCGACTGTCGTCTTTCAGACCCTTCCAGACCCTTTTTTTCGGGCAAAAGCACCCGTATTCCTTTTTTTTATGTAATCTGCTACAGTAGTCTTGCTTAATCCCACAAAACCGGAAATTTGCGTAGAGCTTTAATTCTGCTGCGTTAAGGCTAATATTTGCCCTTTAGTGACATCAGTCATTTGTCGTCGTTTTGGCATATTTTTTATGAAACTTCACTTTCACAAACTTTTTACGATATTTTTCTGATGCAAATTAACTCTTTATAGCACTAACTATACAGGAAGAAAATACATGACAATACAATTAGACATAGCGAACTTGCTCAAACTTAAAGTGGGTGCAACTATTTAAGCGGTCTCTTAGCCCAGCACTCTATATTATAAGTTTTGAAAAAATTCCAAAAATTACAAAAATACAATGGAACTTCCATAACTCGAACTTCTATAAGTCGAACTCGAAAATTGGCAATAGCGTTTAGAAATCAAATTTCATACAAATTTTTCTTCCATAAATCGAACTTTTCGACCAGGGCATAATACAAAATTTAAAATTTTACTATCAAGAAACAATTTTAAAGGAGTCCCTCTATATCGTATGGAGACAAACAAAAATTTGATATTACACTTATAGATTTCATAAATCGTTTAACAAAGTCATGAGATACAGACGTCAAGAGCAAAGTCCAAAACTGTGGGTAAATCTATATTTTACAGCTTTTTGATTTAATGAAAATTTCTATAACCCGAAGTCACTCTAACTCGAAGTTTTTTGTGGATTATGATTCGAGTTAGAGAAGTTCCACTGTAGTACAGTTTGGAAAAACACTATTTACAAGTAAAAATAAAATTGTGAATACTACTAAATAATTATGCTAATAATTTTTTTATCATTCTAAAAATCCAGTAATATTATAATTTATTATGTATTGCACGGCGTATGAGTAATTTTCCATTAGAGTATGAAATTTTTGTTACTCATACGACACGGCCTACTCATTATTCCAAAATGTCACTCATACGCACTGTACCACACATACTACAACCTGGATGCTAATATGGTAATACCGGGCGTATGAGTAATCTTTAATATGGAAATTTCATACTAGTTTTAGTAAAAATATATTTACATGCAAAAATAACAAAAAAGTGACCCGAGAAACTGACCACAACTAATCACATTCCAGTGTCATAAACTATCATCCATCAACTTGCTACTTATAAATACATATCTACACTCTCTTTATAATATACAAGTAACTACTGCCGCATATTAAACTCGTTTAAAGTCGTCGCCATTTTCCTTGTTTCTATTTTTAATGCTTTGCAATTTTTGCAATTTTTCAGCTCATCACGCACTGAGCCACCAGATCTAGTTGGCATTATGCGCGTCACTGATGACATGATTGATTCATTGGTTTGTCCACCGCCACCATCGGATCCGCCCGTAATGAGCGAGGAGATGATATCCGGTTTAATCGTGCCGGCGCCTGGTTGGAGTAAGTACATATTTACAACTACATACTGATATACTTATATATTTATACATATAGTTATATATATAGTTGCTTAAGCTAGAGTTAAAAATATTTATGAAGCACTCTTACATAAATACACAGCAATAGCTACATGTGTGTGTGCGTGTGTCTGTGTGCTTAGCTTATGCGCGTGCTATGTTGCCGCAACTGTAGTGACGTGGCTTATTCGCTTGCTGCTTGCATAAATAGATTAAAAATATGTCAACTGTCAAAGTGCAATGAAGTTGCAATAAAATGACGCGCGCGCTAGCACACACACACACACAAACACTTTCACAGACTCACACACAAACAAATACAAATACAGACATTGCCAGCAGCGTGCAGTCATCAAATAGCAGCGCGGCAGTAAATTCGGTTAGCGCTGCAACGCCGGACAGCACCATGAAAGCTGTGTGTGTGTGCAATTCACGCTGCAGCTGCCTGGCTAAAGGTTGGCGTTATGGCTCCTTGATTGTGTTAAGTCCAGCAGTAATTCGCTGAAATTGCGAAAATGTATTCATTAAAATTTCAACGCAATGACGGTCAAAGTGGAATAACCAATACATATATACTTCTATATATGTTTATGTATGCACACTGTGATGACTCAAAAATCAATATTTGATTAGCGCATGGAATTGGTGAAAGAAACATAGTAAAAATTGCTACGCATAAATTTTTGAAAAGCAAATAGTAATTTGGTAGCGCGAATTAAAATTGCTCACAGTTTTTCTAAAAGCTAAAAATTTAAATACTAATTGGTCGTATATTCATAAATGCAATCCATTTTAATTTTATGGGTTTTTCTATTAGAGGAATTTCTAAAAATAAAAAAATTATAATCTGAAAGTCAATTTAAATTATTTTTATACTCTCGCAACAAAGTTTCTACGAGAGTATTATGGTTTTGTCCACATAACGGTTGGTTGTAAGTCCTAAAACTAAACGAGTTAAATATAGGGTTATATATATCAAAATGATCAGGGTGACGAGACAAGTTCAAATCCGAATGTCTGTCTGTCCGTCCGTCTGTCCGTCCGTCCGTGCAAGCTGTAACTTAAGTAAATATTGAGATATCTTAATGAAACTTGGAAGACGTATTGGCACCATAAGAAGGTTAAGTTCGAAAATGGGCGTAATCGGACCATTGCCACGCCCACAAAATGGCGAAAACCGAAAACACATAAAGTGCCATAACTAAGCCAAAAATAAAGCTATGGAAATAAAATTTGGTATAACGGATCGCTATGAAGGGGCATATTTGTATGTAATTTTTTTGGGGAAGTGGGCGTGGCCCCGCCCCCAAATCGGTTATTTATATATATCTCGCAAACCAATTAAGCTATATAAACCAAACTTTCTGCAGTCGATTTTTTTAGCCACTTCTTAATACAGTACAAATGAAAGAAATCGGATAATAACCACGCCCCCCTCCCATACAAAGGTTAGGTTGAAAATTACTAAAAGTGGGTTAACTCATTAACGAAAAACGTCAGAAACACTAAATTTCACATAAGAAATGACAGATGGAAGCTGCACTCAGATTTTTTTACAAAATGGAAAATGGGCGTGGCGTCGCCAACTTATGGGTCAAAAACCATATCTCAGGAACTACTCGACCGATTTCAATGAAACTTGGTTTGTAATAGTTTGCTTGCATCCCAATGATATGTTGTGAAAATAGGCCAATCACAACCACGCCTACTTCCTATATACCTGAACTTTGAAGACGATCTGAATCGTTAACTTTACAATATATAAAGTAAGCACTAGTGAAGATATCGGTGCAGAACTTTGCACAAATACTATGTTAATAGTGTGGCAGCCCCATTCTAAAAATTGCCGAAATCGGACCATAGGCTTCTAACCTAATATTATGGTTTCCAACTTTCAATGGACTTTATACAATATATATGACGAATATGTGGGTCAAATTGTGTATTATATAATATTAATAAAGTTAAATAAATAAATTGCGAGAGTATAAAATGTTCGGTTACACCCGAACTTAGCCCTTCCTTACTTGTTAAATATGAACTTAACCGAAACGCGACAAAATAAATATTCCAACAATTCCGTAATTATTATTTATTTTTAAGGTATGAAAAACGTAATAACCTAATTAATCTGAATGTAGTCACCATTAAATTGCCTAAATACAAAGGGTTTCTCAATAAAAGAGCTACTAAAGTTTTAAAATAAAACCAAAACGGTTTGGGATATCAATGAAATTATTTATCGATTTCTTTTGCATCACCACAACGCTGAATCCAATTTTCGACAGTTTTCAAGCATAAATCGACCGATACTGTTGCAATTTCTCTTTCGATATTCGTACGAAGTTCATCAGTCGTCGCTGGCTTATTGACATAAACGATAGACTTGTCGTAGTCCCAAAGGAAATAGTCTAACGACATCACGATCGAGGCGGCCAATTGATTGGGCCATTTCGTGAGATAAAACGTTCACCATACTAGGTTTTCAATAAATGTGTGGCTTGAGGCGCCATCTGTTGGAACCACATATTGACCAAGACCATATCATTCAATTCGAGCCAAAAACATTCGGTTTTCATTGAGCGGTAGCGATTCCAATTCACAGTAAGGTGCCGGCCTTGATCATCACGGAAGAAGTACGGCCCAATGACGCCGCCGCACCAAACTGTACTTTTTTCGGGATGCAAGATGCAGTGAGACCTACATAGTACGTGTTGGTTACTACCTGACAAATAACACATATTTTGGTTATTGACGAAGCCATTCAGCCGGAAACGAGCCTCATCGCTGAAATTGATTTTTCGATGAAAATCCGGATCATTTTCAAGTTGTAGCTCAGCCCAATTCACGAACATACGACGATTCTGGTGGCCAAGCGGCTTCAGTTCTTGCGTCAATTTGATCTTGTAAGGATGTAAGCCAAGATATTTTCGCAAAATTCGCCACAACCACGTCACAGAGCTGCGCAATGCTTGAGAACGATAGGTGATAGACTGATTTGTGTCTTCTTCAATTGATGCGCCAACGGTAGCAATATTCTCGACACTACGAGCTGCAATAATTTGTCTCACTGGCACGGGTCCATTTTTCACTGTGCCTGCGGACTCAAATTTTTCCACTAGACGCTAAATTGTTGATCTGACAGAACGATTATGACGAACAAAAATTGGACGTAGTTGAGGCCACGTTGGATCGTATATCTTTCAAAGCTTAAAAACCAAACCTTACTGAAGAGAAATAGCAAAAGAGCAGCAGAAAATATGGCGAGTGGATTTGAAATCAGGATGTCTGTCCGTCCGTCTGTCCGTGCAAGCGATAACTTGAGTAAAAATTAAGATATCTTAATGAAACTTGGAACATATGTTCCTTGGCACCCTGAGGAGGTTGCAAAATCGGTCCACTGCCACGCCCACAAAATGGTGGAAACCGAAAACCTATACAGTGTCATAACTAAGCCATAAATAAAGTTATGAAAATGAAATTTGGAACATAGGATCCCATTAGGGAGGGGCACATTTGGATGTAATTTTTTTGGAAATGGGCGTGAAATTGGAAAGTAAAATTTCGAAAATGTTTAAACTACAGTTTGATTGGATTCCTAAAATTTTACTAATATTTTGGAAAAAAATATACGTCATAGTTGAAAGGGATTTCACAAATAAATGAAGTTCACGCTCAGTGGATAGCTCAAAACTTGAATTTATAGACAGAACTTCAAGTTTCTCTCAGGGATTTAGATTTATAATATTATACATCCCTATATGTAGACTTTTTACATAATTACTAAACCAGTGCTATAGTTTTTTTATAAAAACCTATCCCAGATTTATTTTTTTATCATATAATGCACTCTCATCATGCGCACCTATGCTGTAATCATCATCACTAGAAAAACAGTAATTAGTTTTAGCGCACACATATTTCATATACACACACATACACACATGCAACTGATGCATTGTAATTACTTTAAAAGTGCGCCGGGTAACCTGTGCGTGTACAACTTACATCCGTCCCAAAGCTGGTGCTGTCTCCCCTTTATTTTATTTTATTTTTTTATTTTTCTACACATTACATTCTTCACTGCTGTACAGTACTTCTTCTTCCCAGCCACCCAAGCGGCTTCTTTAAATATTTCCTAGCAAATATTTCCGCTTGCAACCGCAGCTGCAGTGCATTATTTGGTAGTCTTCGAGGCGTTAGCTACGCCCAAAGGCGCCTTGCTGCCCATATGCCAATGTGCTTTTAGGCGACGAAGCACTACGCGCACTTGCTCCGCAGTTTTAGTGCTCCGCAGTTAGTTGCATGTCAGTTGGCGCTTAATGCCGCTTATACAGTTAAGATAAATGCCACATTTCGCCACGTTTAATGATGCCACACCAACTATACTAACTCTGCGCTGGCTGGCAACAACTTCACTGCACTGCAGCGTCATTTCAGCGAAGAAGAAGTAACTCCCTCTTGCACTCTCTCTCTCTCTTTTTTTTCTTTCGCTCTACGAAGTCTCGTATGTTGGATTCACTGCTGCAATATGTCTGCCGCTAAATTTGTTGCATTCCAGCACGCGTGTAAATAAGTGCACCGCATCCAACTTAACGTTACTCTAAATTTATGCTCATTGCTGTGTTACTTATTTGGCATGAATGTTGCAAATTTTATATTTTTCATTTTTGCGTGAGAAATTCCCGTAAATAACGGTGCTAAGTTGAAGAACTTTCGTCAGTGAATTGTTGGTCGAAAAAGGTATTTGAAGCAATTTATGTGTGAAATAGTTGAAGGAGTGAATTGTTGAAAAAGAACTGCAGTTAATGCAAGATATTGTTTCATCTACCTTGTTTTCCTTTGTTGTTTATTTGGTGAAGTATTCGAAATATTTTTTGTTTGTGAACTTAGGCTGGTTCAGGTTCAGCTTACACTGTTTCAAAATCACCCCTCTAATGTAATGTATATCGTATATTGTTCTGCTGTTGTATTCGTTTCCAAGTAACAATTTTATCGAGGTACTCAAAATATTCATGCTTCTGCAGAAATCTCCTATTTAATTAATAAATAATTTAAGTAATCTCAGAAGTAGACTACTTTTTAATATGAGTAATACCTAAAGATGTAAACATCCAGTCAAAAATATGAAAAAGATAGTTCCTTGGTGATTTTTTTGTTCATAGTACTAAAATGTGCTTAACATTTCGAAAACTTTTTTTTTTTATTATTTTTCGAAAAGACACCTTCCACAATTTTGGTGAACATTCATTCATCAGAGTCTTTCCGAAATTTCTGAACTCCAATAGTACAGTAACTCAATCTAACGTCCGATTACTAAATCGCTATTATTTCAAAATATGACATCCAAAGTGAAAAAGAAATGCATACGTTCGAAAGGTTTTAAAACTTCAACAGCCCGTAAAAGCTGCAAAAAAAAGCTCGAAAAAGCTTTAAATCAGCTAGCTTGCGGCTCCATACCATATAGTCCAATAGAGAGTTCTGAACCGAGGTAAACATAAAACTCATTACACAAAGCACATGATCATCTCCAATAGTACATAAACTCAATCTAAAGCCAATAATCGCTATTTTTCGAAAAATATGGATAAGGTTTAAAATGGTTTTCAATGCTCGAGAAAGATTCGAAGGCGCGAAAATGCTGCAAAAGCTCAAAAATGCTGCAAAAACTCGAAAAAGCTTAAGAAGCCAGAAAAAGCTTCAAATCAGCTGGCATTCAGTATAGAGTTCAATAGGTTATGTTAGGTTAGGTTAGGTTATGCCATGTGGCCAAAGCCACACATGGACCATAACGAGGAATAGTCAACCTTTAGGATTTTAGTAGCTTCTGAGGTTTTACTAAGGATACCTCTACCAGATTCTCGTACTGTGGGGCTCCAAAATGTTGGCTTAATAATGCAGTACAAGCGCACAGGAGATGCACCATTGTTTCTCTTATACTTTGTTCTTGACAATTCCTGCAGTTATCTCGATCCGTGAGGCCCATCTTAAAGGCGTGCGCTGCCACCAGACAGTGACCGGTGAGAATTCCAACCATGCTCCTACAGTTCCTTCTATCGAGCGACAGTAGGAATTTTGTGTATTTCTGGTCTACCGATATACACACGGCTTTAGCTGTTTTGCACCCCGGTATATTTTTCCAGCTACTTGTGATATTCCTTGCCATGCTCCCGTCTAAATCATCGTATGGACAATGCATGGGTTTGTCAATGTTGGTTTGGATGTTTCCGTATGACGGTTGTACACCACTTTAGGTGGTGTCCCTGTCTACAATATCATTGCCCTCAATGTCTTTGTGATCTCGCATGCAGTAGAAGTGTAGCCACTTGTTTCTGGCAACTCCGTCCACTGCCACCCTGGTACTCAATACACTTTTGGCAGAGATGTGATACGATGTTATTGACTTGATTGCTGCTTGACTGTCTACATAGATATTATCATTAGAGTAACCGGCTGCAAAGAGATCTAAAGGCGGCAGGTTTAGAATCCATGTCCAATAGAGTCTTCCCAAATTTTTTGAACCGATGTAACCTATCATCGATTTAATCGACCAGTGCTTGACCCTAGAGACATCTATTGAAAAATGTCCAATTCTATTTTGGAGGTTTGGTAATCTAGCTCTCTATAATTTGCACTTCCAAATAAAGACAACTGTAAAGTATTATTATATCCGTTAAAATAATCGTGAAAATAATATTTTCCTTTTATACTCGGCATAAACGTTTTGAGACCGAAAGCTATGTTCTCTTTAAGTGGTATATTTAACAAATCCCATGTGGCAAGTTAACGGCTTCATATAAAGTTTTATTTATTATGTGAAGTTAAGTTGAGTTAAGAAGTATTTTCATGATTTGTGGAGATTTAAAGAAACTTTTGAGCGCGCACACACACACACACTGGCGTTGACCAACAATGCCAGATTTGCAAAACTACAAGAAACCCGTTATGTGTATAGTATATCTGAAACCAAAAGTGTGCGTTCAAACACACTCTCATACATGTGAACCTGCGAAGATCTGCACTTTGTGCAACCACTTGCTTTCAACTCCACAGACACATATGGACTACCAACCGCACCGGCACTTACGCACACATAGTATATATTTTATCTAGATATATCTCTTCATTATGCTCATTTATTTGTGTACATTTTTCCTTTGCTTTCACAGATGGCACCGGTAAAGATTTATATTCACCTGAGGCCGAAAGCTCACCGGCACCATCATCCGTTGAACCGACACCAGCACAAATGGTCGCAGCCGCCACCGTCAAGCCGACCTCACGTACAAGCAGTTTCGAAATTGAGAATCTTCTCAAGACCGCAGAGCAGGTACGTGTAAGGCTAACGATCTACTCATGCATACACACACACTCATGTTCACATCTACACAGCCACACATACACACTTTTAACTACCTACCTATATATATGAATATGTATCTACATATGTGAGTATAAACATGTGACCAACTGCAAGCACCAAAGCTCCAAGCAGCGACCGCCCACACATGAGTATGAAGTATAAAGTTGTTGCTGATTGCCAGTAGAATGAACTTTCAACTGCGTTTATAGCTGTTGTTGTTGTTGCTGTGGACGCACATGTGCCGGAAAATTGCACGTAAAACTTAAGATTTTTAAAAAATAAAATAAAAAAAAGACATGAAATAAAAAATAATAAAATTAATCTGCAACTTGCTCCATAACTTAGCATTTGCGTGCATTCGTGTGTGGGTGTGTGTGTGTGCCTTTGGGTTGCTTGCTGTTGCGTTAATGTGTTACCATATGTGCATACATATAATAAATATTTAAGTCTCCCTGTACATATACTCATGGGTTCACACACGTTCATTTGGTGGGGTCTTGGTATGTGCAAAATTGTCTTTAAGTATTCCGAAACTGGGTGAGAATTGCATAAACATTCAAATTTTCTTTTTTTTTTGTCGTTGCATTATTTTGTTTTCTTTAAGTTTGCAGACATTCTCTCTATGTTCTTAAGCACTTGTATATATGCAGCATGTTGTTGACTTTTCACGCCATTTTTACTTAAAACACACATTTTTGTTAAAATTTTATATAAATATTTAGCAAAAAAATCCATTTTTATTATTATAGCCAATTAAGTATTTACAATAGATTCCTTAAAAAATTTATATAATAAGATTTGACTATAACCTTTGTTCTTAATTCCAAAGAATGTACATTTTTAATAAGTAATTTTAGAAATAGTTTATGTCACCTCAACTTTAGTCCACAATGGGCCTTCTATAGGCCTAGGTGCGTCATCTGACATCCAATTTACATACCTACCTACCTAACTTTCCCTATTTACCTCCTAAAAATATTGTAAATGTTTTTGCTGATAATCAAAAATTTTGTTTAAGGGGTTAAGAAGTTGAAATCAAGGATATTTTTTTTAATATATAAAATCATTTAAGCGGTTATATACAGTTAGACGGCCGAAAAAAAGTGAATTTTCCAGAATTTTTTCTGAGAAAACTTTTTAATTTATTGATCCTAAAATTTATACACATATTATGGTATCTTTTAACTATATTTTAAGACTTAGTACTAGTAAAAATATTTATTTGAAAAAGAGCTACAGCTGATCTCCAGGAGCTCCTCTCAAAAAAGACGTTTTGCGGTGACCACTATATCTCGGAACTGGATCATCCGAAATTAAAAAACCAAAAAGATTTCGTTAAAATAATGTTAAATCTAGTAATTAATCGAAGGAATAAGCAAAATAAAATTTTTTGACAAAATGGTGGTTTCTCAAAAAAAAATCGATTCTTCACCGAAATTTCGGCCTTAAATTGTTTACAAAAAAAATATTTTTCGGAGAGAAAAATCTTCGATTAATTACTATAAAATATATTTAAGAAGTTCCACATCACTTTCTACTAAATTACAAAATTCTCTTGACAGTAATCGGTCTAGCCGTTTTCGAGTCAATGTCTAAACAACCATCACCAATTTTCAACAACATTTCTGCGTAAAGTCCTGAATCCACGTCATTATGAAGATGCACCCTCATACCATAAGCTGGTGCTGGTGTCCCCCTCTGAATCACTGGGAGGGTGTGACGGAAATCACCAGCCAATAAAACTACCATGCCTGCCATTATATCTGTACTATCTCGCAAGTCCTGGAGGGTCCGGTTTAAAGCTTCTATAGCCTTCTTGTGAGACATTGTACTTTCATCCCACACTAAAAGCTTGCATTCTACCTCGTGAACTATTTTTACTTAAATTATAGATTGGCGAATCTTCCTGTGCAAAAAAAAAAAAAAAAAAAAAAAGTACCCTATGTTACTTCTAGTACCTTCCAGAGTATATGTACAAAGTTTCACGATGATCGGTTCAGTAGTTTTTGCGTGAAAGCGTAACAAACAAACTTACATTCGCATTTATAATATTCTAACTGTATATAACCCCTTAAACAATTTAGCATATCAAAGATATTTAGACAGTATTTTGTGAAATTTTTATATAAAAATTCCGATAACTCAGCTGACGGTACCTCATCTCACATGACTTGACCAAAAACAAGCACTTGCCGTGGACAGCATAGTGAGTTATGGTTCATCCAAAATCTAAAACTAAAAATATTGCGATAATAAATTGATAAATCTAGTTAAATATGAAAATTTCTAGAAAAAATATGAAAATTTGAATTTTTGACAAAAGTTTAACGAAATAATTCACATTTTTGGTCAAATTTTCGCCATATATTAGAAGGAAAAAAATAGTTGTAATAACAATTAAAAAAAAAATGCTTTGTTCATTAACTAGATAATATTATTCCAAAGATGTGTGCAAAATTTGAACAAAATCGCTTCATAACTTTTCCTAAAATCGTGTCCATCGACTTAAAAAGTTTAGCTTTACATTCAAACTAGCGTGACTTGAAGGGGGGAACTTCCAAAGGGACGATCTCTTAGAATTTTGATATTTTTGGATAATGTTTTAAACATATTGTACTATTTACTAACACAATTTTTTTTTAAATTTCCTCCTCCTTAATAAATTGTTGCCTACATTTAGGCAGAAAGCAAATAAAATTACTTAAAAAAATTAATTACATAAAAAAATGATTAGATGATCAGATTATTTACATAACACCCAAAGAAAAACATCAATTGATATTAGAGATAGATTGCCTAGCGAAGTTTAAGCTATAAAGTTATTTTTTGTGCGAAAGACACTCCTTAGGTTAGGTTAGGTTAGGTTAAGTGGTTGTCAATCGACACACCTAGGCCTTTGGGAGGCCCATTGTGACACCACCGGAACTGTGATTCCCTCACACTACTTAGCCCTCTTTGAACCACCCTGTGGTCTTGATAAAGTGAAATAGTTCTCATAATTTGCTATGTGCAACTTCGCCCACATCATCGAGGAAACCGCGTCCAATAGTTGCAATTATTTTCCTATACAGAGCTTTACATTCACATACAAGATGCGTAATCGTTTCTTCTTCTTTGCAATCAAATTTGTCATTCACTTTTAATAGAACTCCAAAATTTCTTCTGGGATTTTTTATGACCAAAATTTTTTATAAGTCTCATTTGCGTACATAAAAAATTATGAAAAGATACATACATTATCCATAAATTTGACTCCTTACAAAGTCGTCTAATAGAGTTAATAAGAACACAAGAAACACAAAAATTCGAAGACGCGATTTTTTTCATAGAAAAGCAATATGTGCGATAATGTCAGAATCGAAATGTTTCTTCTAAT
Organism: Zeugodacus tau; assembly: GCA_031772095.1. Lineage (NCBI taxonomy): Eukaryota > Metazoa > Arthropoda > Insecta > Diptera > Tephritidae > Zeugodacus > Zeugodacus tau. The sequence continues at coordinate 57,575,932 of CM062653.1, read as the reverse complement.
AGGGAAATACTGAAAAGAGTAGATAAGCTTATTGATAATAATCCTACAACAATGCAGCGTTCGTTTCCAACTCTCCTGTGTCCATCACTCCAAACAAGGTTTTATACAAATTTAATACCATTTACTGTGTCTTTTCGCGAAAATACTGATACTGTGGTGTCCAGACACACAGTTGTCACAAGGATTCTTATACGAGATCGTTCATTCTCTTTAAATACTGCTTGAAGTAAGGGATGAAATAACAACAACCCAGATATAAACACACCCCCAATTCAGGACACGCCTTAAAATTACTGAGTGGTAGTATGAATCGACAGATTAAAAAAAGATTATAATTTTAGGAAAAAGGGAACTGTGGTAGAGGAAATCACAAAGCACTTACCATTTTTAGCTCACGGTCAGAAACTTAGTGCTTCGAACTGCCTTTTCAACTATTCAATCAATAACGCTTATAACATATAACATTAAATTACCCGCTGAAAGTACTCTGAGTCCGACCTAAGGCAATCTGGATCCAAATGAGTTCTTTCAGAGATCTCAAAGTAATATATCTATCATTTGAACTTCCTTAACCTTAATTATCATAGGATGTCAAATAAATAAAATCTTAATTTTTAATTGACCCATACTTTTTGGAAGTAAGGATATCTTCGTAGCCTGTAAAACTGGGATTTATAGCACGACATTGACACAGTGATATAATTTCTTAGTGTTTTTTTAGATAATTGTAATTTAGTAATAGCAACCTCAAATAAGTTATTCAGAATTACTAAAAATATTTGAGATTTTTGCTTTCTAAAAATGCATGAAATTAAAAATTCTGCTTTGTCACCGCACCAATGCACCATTCATACCACCTCCTTAGCCAACTAATGACAATACACTTAAACATTTCACGATGCAGTTCACACAATTAAGCACACTTACGTCTACACAGAGCAAGAGAGTGAAAAAAAAACGGAGAAACTTAAGTGCAAAGGCCACGCAGCAGCTAAGTTATGCTACGCTTGGCACACGAAAGGACATTTGTATTTTTAATACTCAAGCGCCACGAAAATGCAACTTACTACAAGCAGTCTTACGACAAACAACATAGCGCAAAAAGAGTAGAAAGAAATGCAGAAATGCGCTGCTCCTCAATAGCTGTGCTAAGAATAGACGAGAGACAAAACCAAAACAAAAAAAAAAGCGTCGCATATTCAACCATTCAAAGCCATAATGAAATAATAACAAGAAGAATAGCATTGCCAGTCATGGCGCTGCAGCCGTTTCCACAAGCGCAGGCAAGCGGTTGAAATAAATTTACAAAAGTGGCACTAAATTTGCCACAACGTCAACGAAATGTCAAAAGGCTATACAAACAAACCGTTGCACGCGCTCACCAATACACACCCATACTCTCTTATAGAGATGGCAGCACGAAAAGCAAGTTAAGCTTTCACAAATTTCGTATTTTGTATGAGTGTGTGTATTGTTGTTGTACCCACAAGGACCTCGCTTGCGTATATGACGAGTGTAGCTCGTGCACCTCGTACACCTCGTACACCTCAAGGACCTTTTGCGCCACGTCGTAACCGCCATCGCACAATTTAAATTTGGCTCACTTACTCGCTATTCACTCACTCACTCACTCACTTATAGTGTGCTCGAGCATCAATCCTTTAAAATAGAATCAAGGATAAAAGTGTACAACATAAGCCAGGCAGCTTGGCTACCCTCAACAACAACAACAACAATGTAGTCGGTGAGAAATTTCAAAATATAAAATACAAAAAACGCATGAAAGGTGAACAAATGAATTTGCTCGTAAGTAGCGTTGCAGTAGTGGGAGCGTCGAGGTGAGCGGCTGAGCTGTATGGCAACAAAGAAAGCCACCAAATGCTCTTTGTTATGCTGAATGGTAAAATGAAACCTTCCTGAAAGTGCTTTTATCATCATGGCTTATGCGCATACACGGTGCAGGAATTTTTCCACTGGACGTGAAAGAAAATCAGCTAGATGTGTTGCTAGAGTAGCTTGGAGAGACCCGAGGAGACTGCTTGCCGGGTCTTCCAAAGAAAACCCGTCAAGCGTAAAACTTTCTTTATGCAGTTCCTGAGCTTATCAAGTGTCTCTAACGATCTCCAAGAAACACGATCTTCAATCCGAGTAGTGCTACCTATCGCTTGTCTCATAGATGATATATATCTGTCGAAAAATATTATAAGACCTCAATATATGACCGATTTGATTAGAATTCTTTCCCATCTGTTTGGCATGAATTCAAATGTTTGGATTGCAGCAACCAATACAAATTTCTGATATCCGAAAGCTTTATTTAAGACCAATTTTTGACTGTAAGGACTTGGTGTATAATAAAAATTTTTTTTTTTTGAAATCTTATTTACTCACTCATCTTATTGGTCACTGATAATAGCAGAAGCCGTTGGATCGTTAATTTCTTGACCGTCTTAGTATAAAAGCTGTAGTATCTGCTTCTAGTATCAGGGCATATATATTCAATTAAACCTATTTATTTCTGGGAACGGTCTCCAAGTTCTTGAAATAGTCTAATCGCCGTTCTTATCAGAATTCAAATCACAGCCCTACTTATTTAATCCACAGAAATTCACAATAGTCTTCTGACATAATCTTAAAAACTTAGTTCATTGCTAGATTTCTAGTATTCAACCTTCTGGAGATCTTTCGCCTCATTTTTTAATGTTGTATTATTCCACGGAGACTATTTTAAGATTCAGATTTAAAATTAAATTTATGGAGGTCTCCATCGACGGCTAGGGTCTCATAAAAGAAAATTAAAAAAGTTCCTTTGTAAATGTAAATGTAAATTCCCTATAGGTCAAGACCCTTTATTTCATTCGAGTGTAACAATGAAAATATTCTCAAAGTCTTGTCAAACTGTGGAAAAAGCTTGACAAAAGACATATAGAAGATTTGCCACATAAATCACCATTTTTTTCTGAATATTTTTCAATAACGGAATTCGGTCCGAATCATATTTAGAAAAACTATAATCCTACAATGGCTATCAAAACAAAATCTCATTGTTTATGAAGTCTTTTCTCTCTCTTTTTTAATTTTGTTAGCTATTTGACTTTGTTGTTATTGTTGCTCCACGATAGCAAAGATTCCCTTAAAGAAACTTGAGGAGTACTGTCGACCTAACAGCCCTAGTATGGATATAAATCAGAGTCCGTTGAGTTTACTTATAGACGACCGTCTTGGTAACGGATTTTTAGTTGTGTTCTTTGCGGGATCCATAACTGATCTAGTTGTTTCGATCGAGATCGTCATCCGTCGGTACCCGTTTTCAACGAAAGAGGTTGCCACTTCGTAAAATTCAGTATTTTTGAAACCTTCATGGATATAATCCACTTCGGTTACTAACTCATAAACGAGTGTTCGGTCTAAATTTGTAACCGATCTACTGATCTGATTGTATAGATCACTTATGGATTATCAAAAAACACACCGGAGATCGAGAACCCTATAATAATTTTTCCCAGTGTAAAGCTATGCATTTATCAAGGACTACATAAAAATACTGACAGCCAGCGAAGAGTCCACTTCCTTTAATGACACTCTACTAAATAGGTGAACCTTGCACACATAACATTTACATAGACACACGCAGGCAAACGCTCAAGTGGAAGAATAAAGCCGATAAACCGAGATACATACAAAACAAAGATACTGTACGAGTATATGTGGCATGTGGCATGTGGCAACGCCACTAACGAATGGCTAAAGAATATAAATCTAAACTAAAGACTAAAGAAAATAAGAAGATCCTACAACCTACTACCTAAAGTGGATACTCTAATCTCAAGTTGAGGTTTACAAGCAAGCGTACCAAGGAGACACAGCGACAGCACACGATCACACGATTAGACGAGCAAATATATATGTATATATACACAGATATATGTATGTATGTATGTTATGTGTTGAAGATGTGGTTTTTTGTCAAATCCATTTGTGAAATTTAAACAGCAGCAGCTTTTTCGGTAGACAGCGACCGCAATGAGCGAAACAGCCGCCACCCGACCTAACAAGCTACGACTGTCACTTATGCGCCACCGCAGCGGCAGGAAGGCAATCGCGCCGCATGGGTGTGGGCTCGTCGTCGTCGGTGGAGGAAGCTCCTCCAGCGGCAGCTTATGCAAATGAATGCCGCCAAAGCAGCGAAAACAAAGCGCAAATCATTTACATAATGAAAGAGCGTAAAAGGAAAAATGCCAAGAGGCAGTGAGGCGCGCACAAGCGGCGGCGAGGCGGTATGTGGCATGGGGCAAACGGAATGCGGCATGCGGCATGTGTTGTGTCAGCGAGACATGCGAATGATTGTGGGCCACAATGAATGCACATTCCACATCGCACTCGAGCAGGAAATTGTGCGCGCTCGCATAACTGTTGACTGACAAAAAGCCGAAGCGACTTTGTTGTATGCTGTGTGTTGTGTGTTGTATTATGCCGAAATCAGCGCGAAGGAAGCGCAGGATGTTGCGGCAAACGAGTATTACAAACAAGTGCACAAAGGCACATAGAGACACCCACAAATAGATGTATGTAGGTATCTCAGTAGAAGAAGGTGGCTTGTAAACTGACAGCGTTGTAATGTGTTGTTACAACAATAACAAGGAGGACAACATCAGCACCCGTGTGTTGTAGCAGCAGCAGCAGCAAAAAGCTGCATCCCGAGTTACAAGTATGCAACACATAGTAGTACCCCTAAGCTCCAAACGTCAAACTGTCGACCTGTCTTGAGCGTATGCCGCTTGTGTCATGTATGCTGCCATGCTGCTCCTAACCTCCAGCCAGCCTGGCAGCCATCAACTGTCAGTGTCAAATGCACTACGTCTTCTCATGCTGTTGCTTGCTTCCCTACCATTGGTGCAGTTGTTGCAGCCAGTCAGGCCCCCCTCCAGTAACCGCAAAAATGCGTATTAAACACCTTCTATTTACACTGTCGCCTAAGCGATTGTCACCCAGCCGCTTGCTTCCGGCTTCGTCGGTGGGATACGTAGTGCCCAACGAAACCGCAAACTGAATTGGAAATGTCATGGCAAGAAAGCACTCTAATGTCGAGCAGAGTTGCATTGTGTGTGGAGTGTGTTTAGAGTTTTAGTTACCCATATGTAGGGGTCTTTAGGCACTATTACATCTGTAGTACATATATATTAACAAATAAATCATTTTCGTTGGTGTTGTAATGATTTCAATAATTTAGTTACATGCACCTGAAATTGCTCTTTGATTGCAAACCAAACATCTCATCTACTACTCTATTAGTGTAGAACTTCTCGATTTTATCTGACAAGTAAACGTTTTTGTTGGTCGGTTTGGTTAGCCTATTAAGGAATGTTGAACTTTTAGTGAAAGCTTTTCTGAGAAAACTGTTATACATATATATATTAAAATTGAAACGCTCGACTCACTATATCATTGACACACACTCAACACAGGCAATCTGTAAAACTATGCAATTTCCAAAAATAAATTAAATAGTCTAAAAGAGCTTTTAAAAGCTTTATGAGCAAAACTTTTAGCAAGCTTTCAGTTCAAGAATTAAAAGTAAATACTATATCTCCGAATTTAGATCTATTCTCTTAATTCCTATTATTTCGACAAAACTCATAACAATAAAGCCTTTCTTTTTGCAAAACTATTTCTAAGCTCTAATGACAAGACTCGTAAATGAGCTTATTATACTCACTATCAATGAATATTTTCATTGTAATAAATTTACACAGCAATCTTATCAAATTCAGTAAAGAAGAATCTCTATACACTCGAGGCTTTCTGGATCCATTTCTTATCGCCTATACCTATAATTGTCATTTAAACAAAATCTTCTGTCCTTTAAAAGGAGGAAAGTAATCCATTCATAAATATAATTAAAAATGTTTTATTATACAATCCAAAAATAGTCTCTAATAGATTCTGATTAAATCCTAAATGGACCCTACTCTAATTAACCAATCGGTAATACCAGAGTGTTGAAAAATTAAGGCAGTAGTCTGCTTTAGAAGCCGAAAAAAGCGTTTTTTTTGGCAATTTTTTTTTGAAAGGGAAGGAAATGATTGCGGTAAACGGAATTTTAAGACTATCGTCTTATATATTTAAGGCTTAAAAAATATTGAAATTTTTTACAAAGTTGTATTATTTTTCTGGAGCGCCTAGAGTCTGCACTTGTAAATCGGTGCCGGTGATGGAGATCGTGCGATGCATCTGAAACAGTCGAACCAAATTTTTTTTTTAATTTTTATAATATATAATTTTTCTTTATGAACTAAAATAATACCGAAGAAGTTATAAAGTTCCAAATTTTTTCGAAGTTTGAAAAAAAATCACTTTTTTAAGAAAAAAAATTGACTTTAAGTTGCAAAACAAGTGGTTTATTTAAATAATACTTTTGTCCAACATTTTTAGTTCAAATAGAAGATAATTTAATACTGAAGCTAGATCACTTTGGTTTTTTTCGATCGGACATATATTATTTTTGCTATCGCCGGCACCGTTTTCTAACACTTGTGAAAATGAAAACTCGAGAAAACGCGGTTTAAAAGTCTGTCTGAGCATTCGTTCCTGCTCGACGCTCTCCGCCACTAAAACTGCTCTAGCTTCGAAAATATGTCGAATTGGCCTCTGGAATTTTAAAGACATATTATTGGATTGTTTTGGAAGAGATTTAAAATAAAACAAAAAAAATCGATTTTTTAAGCCTGTAAAGCATAGAAGCCTTAACGAGAATTGTAAAATTTAAAATTTCACGTGTTTAGAGAGTCCAATGATATTGCTCCGTGGGACTTTTTCCTATTTCTAAAAATTAAGAACAACGGCTACTTCAAAGCATAGATGACATTAAACACGAATCGCTGAAAGAGCCAAAGGCTCTCCCAAAAATATTGTTTGAGAAGTGCTTGGAAGATTGCAAGAGGTGTTGGGATAAGTACACAATATCGAATGGGGACTATTTTGAAAGCGACAAAATTAATGTAGTCAAATAAACCCTTACTAAATTAAAGTCTCTCCAAACTATTGCCAAGATAACTTAGTCGCATGCGATTTTTTATTTAATATCATGCTAGAATTAAGAGATGTTACTTATCTTCAGGGGCTATACCAGTGAAACCCATGAAAAATTAGGCGATTTTCGTGATTTGTTTTTAAAGAAAGTACTCGATCGAATACTTCGAAATTTTTTGGCATAATAGGGTATATTTTAAGATTTTTATTTTACAAAAATATTGAAAAATAACGGAGTTATGTGCTGTCTTGGGGAGTGTTAAAAAAAGTTCCCGAACTGCTGACATGATTCCGGCCGAATGAGTAGTTGTAACAAAGAAATTCAAAAAGGTTATTAAAGTTGAAGGTGTTTCCTATACAATGATCTATGATGTTTGAAAAATATCAAAAATTAACAAAATGGCGTAGTTCTGTAATAAAATTTCGTTTTTTAGGTCAAAAAGTGGTCTTTTTTAAATGCCAAATTGACAATTTTCAACAAATTAAAAGGATAGCAGGTCATTGTATAGTAAATATATTCAAGAATACTCCGTTTAAATTTGAAGTCGGTCAATCGTATCGTAAAGTTATGTTGTCAGCAATTTTGAGAAGTGTCGTTTCGAGAAAAACGCTTTTAAAGTTTATACTAAAGCGGCTTATGCCTGCGAGCGGTCGCTCTCTAGAACGTTGTCATTCAAAAACTATTCAAGATACGACCTTACCGCTTTCCCAGGATATTTTTGAAAGTATAAACTATCGAATTAGCAAAAAATAAAAAATCGATTTTTCAATGTCATACTGGTATAGCCCCTTAAGTATATCAGAGATATATAGAGCAATTTAATGGTACTTCGAACGTAAATATAAGGAAGAGGTATCATTGTCAACTTAATAATTTTTGTAAGAAAAGTTTTAATCAGTTCCAAACAATTTTCTTACATTTGCACATATTACAGATTTTATGTGGTTTTAAAGGGAAATAATCATTATTAAGGCAAAACACGATACAAATTAAAGCAAGAACACCAACTTAACTTTTTGTAGTATTAATTTTCAGAACATTTTGCCTTCGGCTTGTAGTTTTTAGATCAACTAGTATTTGATGTTTAGTTGTATATGTATATAAAATATTTTTTTAGTAATTCAATATATGTTTATGCTATGTAGTACACATGCCAACGCACCAACAACACCAAAAATATTAAGCACATATGTATATTTGTAGCTTTTTGTAGTCACTAAATCACAATTAATTAAGCACATACCATTAATTTTTTTTAATATTAGCAGTCAACCGCTCCAAACACCAAAAAAATGAAACCAAACACCCACCCACCCATGCAGTCAGCCACACACCTTTTTTACAATTCGTAACTGATCCCATCCAACCCACTTTTTTATAACGAATCTTATTTGCACAGATTTACACCACTCACATTTTTGCTAACTTCACAATTTTCTTTCTTTCTTCATCTACTTTTTTATATCATCTTGTATTGAAACCAAATTAAATCAATTGTTTGCAAACACCACGTTTTATAATAACAAAAAAACGAACAATTAATAATATGAAAAAATTATAACTAACAATTTAAAAAAAAAATTACTAAAAACAACTACAACAAACACTACTAAAACAACTACAACTACAATTACAATTACAACCAATCAAACAACTAACAAAAACATTACAACCAAAAATACTTATTAAATTTAAAAAATCAAAATCATAAATTAAATCAAAAAATTAAAATTACTAAATTGATTGACAAATGCAAAAATCGCACAAACAAAAATTTAATTGAAAAAAATACAAAATACGAAAAAAAAAAACAAAAAAAACATCAATCAACCTTCTTCCATCGTCATCATCGTTGACTATTTTTGTGTCGATGGAAACGCTTGATTGAAGGTTACCGGATTTTGTCGTTCACCTCAGGAAACCCGTAAATCCAGCCCGACTGGTTCTGTCACCTCGTCAGTCTCGAATGCCGCACTGACACCGTCACGTCAGCTCACCGACGCCGAGAAATTGCGCAAGGTCATCTTGGAATTGGTCGACACGGAGCGTACTTATGTTAAGGTGAGTGGGATTTTACTTAAGATTACATTAGATCTGATATAAAAGTATTAGATATGATATAAAAGTATATATCTTACTTAAATTAACCGCTGAAAAAGCATTTCTTTTAATTTTCAAATTAAATTAATTTTATAATGTGTAAGACTTGACCTTGTAATTGTAAATCAAGAAACTAAAACTTCTATATAAACTATTAACTGTTCCGCGCTTCACAACCTCACTAACTGTGAGCGTGTTAAATAGAATAAAGAAGAAATAGAGTCTTCACTCAATCAATGACATTTGTAGTCCAAACTTATGTATTTATTTTCAGCACAGTTTGCTGGTTTAATTCCAGTATTATCGGTCTCCAGTCCAGTCTGAGTCTGTAGGATACCAATCATGAAATTTTAACCCCTGCAAATTGTCTCAAGTTCATTCATAAAGAGCCGAAAACCATAATAATTTAGTCATCATTATTTACATTAAGCTACTACTCAAACCTTGAAGATAATGTTCGACCCTAAATTGGAAAATGTCCCTATGAACACAAGAAACGACTACGTTTCCAGGTTTATCATATTTGGTTCGGTATTTAAAATCGGGTTGACTAGAATTGTCTGAATTTGTGATTAAAAATGGAACTAAGTTCCCCAACAGTTAGGTCTACATAATAGGAACGAACCCAGACTTTTATCTAATCAAGAACTTTAGTCTCAATTGATTCAATCTTCCACAAGGGAAATCTTAAGCTTTCAAACTTTTCGAGAGAGTTCAAAGTAGGTAGCCTAGGTTAGGTTAGGTTTGTAGGCAGATCTCTGCAAAAATAGAAGATCTCACTTAGACAGCCTGGCGCTGTTCATTGTGGTACCATTAAAACGCCCTGTGGATCAAAGACCTTTAAGATTCAGCAAAACGCTTGGAATCCGTTTCAAATTTTTTAAGACGGCTAATATCGACTCTAGCCAATTCGCTAGGATCGCCGAAAAAGGGCCTTCCGAAGTGTTTCAACCACAGTCTGGCAAAAGCTGGACAATGAAGAAGGAAATGCTTAGTTGATTCCATCTCGCCTTCCTCCCTACAGCTTTGGCAACTTGCATCTGCCACGATCCCAAGTCTCACCGCATGGCTACCCATTGGACAATGTCCAGTAAGTACACCCATGATGGCGCTGAGATGGACTTTGTTCAGAGAAAACAGTTGAAAGGACCGCTTACGCTCCACAGAGGTAGCCTAAACTTAAAGGAAATTAAAATCTACATTGGTCATTATATCGTCTACAATAAACAGAAGTCGAATAGATGTTTCAGATAGTGAAGACAACTGCTATTCCGAACCTTGATCGCTACCTAGTTATCTGACTAAATAGTACTACCCCTGAAGAAAACTTTCTTAACTGCCAGTAATTACTGGTTCTAGAGAAGATGTGGACTTTAAAACTTCTCTATTTTGCTGTGGGGAATCTTAGCTTAAAAGTGCTTCGACTCGTTTCAAAGATTTTTGGAAGAATTTTATTAAATAACGAATGTTCCTTTTCCACAAAAAATTCAATGCGCTCGAAGCCAATTTAGTTAAGAGAAGTACACGAAAGTGAAGTAGATCGTATTGATTATACGCTATTATATAAAGCCACTAGCTCTTCACTTCACAGAAAGCCAATGATATAATCTCACCTGTGCACCTATGTGATACTGAAAAATTACTCAGCACTTCTACACAGACACATTAACGTCAAATATCAGCCATTATACAGCAAATCAACTTAAAATTAATTACTTTTCTTCTTAAGTGGGCCGTGGGAGAGCGCAAATGAAAAAGAGTCTTACAAAGCTTATAAAGTACGAATGAGTGGCGCGTTATAATGAAGCCGAAGACTTTGAGCAAACGAGCCAATGAATGAATGGAGTCAATTGGGTTTGAAGTGTTTTGCTGAGCGACGAAGAAATTCGCTAGCTAAAGTGGTGAAAGAAGTTGATGAAGAGGCACTTTGTACTACTACTTACTTGTAGATGGCGCAGGTGTAAGAACAGCTAACGGCAGATGTGGCACTTTACTACTTAAGCTTACATACAAACAGTGACTCCGCTTACTAATTGTCTGACAGCAGTTTGACGTACAAGTGACATTTTATGACAGCCGACGGCATATAGTTGAGTACATATATTTAGAAGAGATTTTTCGGGGTGGCACTTACGAAAGAAATGTAAATTTTAAGGTCATGCCGAATTGTGATTAAGCAATAATGGCGAAATGGAGGCAAATTTTACGCAAATAAATGTGAAGATGGAGAAAAAAGAAGCACAATGCTCGCGGCGCTTTGAAATTCTCAATGCCAAATTAACGCTTTTGAATTGCAGATAACGATGAGGCGTTAATTTTATGCTAATTTCATTAAGACACTCGCAATGAATATGCAAACGAAACAGCGTCAGCACGGTCGGACGAGTCGGTGTTGCCACAGCGCGCCAAAGCCAACACCAAAGTAAAAGTACATGCATATAAAATACGTGTAGTTGTAAAATAACGGCTTTTTGTAGTGTTGCCAACAAGTCTCGAAATTGTAGTGGCTGCTAGTATTAGGACAGTGGAGTGCCGTTGGGGCGCAACGTTGCTTTGTGCTCATTATAAACGCCAGCTCAAAGCCGATAAGCAAACAATGAGATAATAATAATTAAAATTTTAATTTGTAAATTATGTAAAGTCAAGCCCAGCGCACGCGGTGAGTAGGTGGGCGTGTGTTTGGGGCGAGATTAGCGCCATAGTAATAGTTGTTGTAAGTTAAAACTAAGACCAGCCACTAACTACTGCTTGTAAGGAGTGCGTAGAAGCGCGAAATATGGCGGAACGCATTTATTAGCGCTTAAATGCGCGGTAATTTCTATTTATTTTTGGTATTAACGATATATGTATGTAATATGTAGGTACATATATAATCGTCATAATGCTAGATTTAATTTAAATGAAGCCATTAACGGAACTTTTGCGCAACATATAATGTTCTGCTGTATTTTGAAATAAACATTTCCGATAGATGGTGCTAGAAATAGAAGAAAAGCATTTAAAAGAAAAAATTTGGAATATATAAATCACGATCATACCAATTTTCATTAGTATGTAGCCTACGCTACTTTCAATTTAGAAATATGGAAACAATTTTATATTATTTCACAGCCTTTTTACAGCTTATATCCTTTTCACACAGCCAAATTAATTGTTCAATTAAAATGTTGATTGAGAAACCAGTTTTTGCCCTTCACATTGTCGGCTACTCGACAACCGATCAGCTGTTATACATTTTTGCTTTTGCTTTTCATCAGAAGTTGGTAAGTTTCATCAGCTGATTGCTATATTTAGCAGCGACATCTACCGTCCTCTACCGTGAACAACTCACAGATAAAGAACGCATATATAATTACAAATAAGGTCTTTGTCGCAAAGTTGCATTTCAATTTCAAGTCGAATAAAATTAAATTAAAAATTAATGTAGATTTTTATTTTGTTTGTATCTTAATCAGCGTTTTAATTGAGCAGAGGCCGGTTTATTAATCAATTAATTTCTGTGTGAAAAGGCTATTGATCAGCGTTTTAATCGAGCAGCGGCCGGTTAATTGATCAATTAACTTCTGTGTAAAAAGGCTATTATATTAACCTATTCACAGCTTAGGTTATTTATCTTGATTTCACTATAAAATTGGTCCTCCATTTTACAAATATCCCTTGTCCACAAATTATTTTTTTATTTTTTTTTAACCGATACCGATAGTAATTCGATTGAAGTTCCTACCTTATTGCTTGCTCTCATTCGGAGCCTATGGCCTAAAAAAGGGAAATCAGTCGAATATTATTTCACTAACTTTTGATGGTTCCAGTAAAACTTTCATAAAGTATATACTAATATATATTTCTCAAATCATTCTTAAAACTAACAACTGTGTTGACGTCTACCAAAGCTACTAGTGGACCATTCTATTAGAAAATGTATAAAACATAAACAATTACTTTTCGAGAGTTTTACTTAAGCGTATTTTGTTTAGCATAGATTTTGTGGTAAGTCAATATACTTTTTTCTCGATGGGTGGTAACACCACTACAAAATATATGTACATATATGAAATTAAGATATTCGGAATAGCTTCCGATAGGACTTCTCATGCTTAAATGTGCGTAAATTTTTTTAGTAGTTCAACTATTTTCGATGGGTGGCAACCCTTTTCTGAAAAACATTTATATACAGTGGAACTTCTCTAACTCGAATCACCATAATCCACAAAAAACTTCGAGTTAGAGAGACTTCGAGTTATAGAATTTTCATTAAAAAATATTTTTTTTAAAGCTTTAAAATATAGATTTATACACAGTTTAATTTATTTACTTCGCATAAAGTTTGATGTTCAAATGTTAATACATGTTTTCTGTAATTTTGTTTGTTGCACTTTGCTATTCTTTAGCTCTTGACGTCTGTATCCCATGCCTTTGATACATGATGTATGCAATTCATAAGAGCAACATGACAGTAAATTTGAAATTTTGTATTATACCCTGATCAAAAAGTTCGATTTATAAGTTGTATGAAAGTTGCCTTCTATTGCCACTTCAAGAGTTCGAGTTATGGAGAAATTCGAGTTAGGGAAGGAAATTTGTATGAAATCTGGATTCTAAACGCTATTGCCATTTCATGTGTTCGATCATTGTTATAGAGATCTTCGAGTTCTTCTTAGAAGTTCGAGTTACGGAAGTTCCACTGTATTTTAAAGATTTTCAAAATATTTTTCGAAATTGAATACCTTTAGGTTTAATGCATATTTTGTAGTCGTTTGTTAGTTTTACTTTTTTCTAAAGGTGGCAACCCTATTTCAAAATATGAAAACAGCAACGCGGATCACTTTTTACAAGTATTTGTATTTGTGTCTTCACTTTGTATTACTTTTTTATATTTTTAATTTTAATTTTTTCCCCGATAGGTGGCAACCCTATGCCGAAATATATTTTATTTAAGCACTTTTTAAGTCGCCTTTTTGTACCTTTTCTATATTTTAATATTATTTTATAGTTATATAATTGATTATTATCTCATTTTGAGAACCACTGTCTTCCAAGGGTAACCCTAAATGTCTCCAAAGGTTCAAATTTCTGCTACTTGCCACCTACAAGTGGAAAATAATGCGCTTGAACTATTCAAATAAAATAATTATCACTTGAAAGAAATAAAGCAGAATTAAAAATATTAAAATAAAAGTCAGAAAGATAGTACAAAGAGCGAAAAATGAGAGAGTACAAAGAACGGATACATTAAAAGTGCCGCATTGTTGATTATTAAGTCAAGTTCGTAACTCGAATAAAAGTAGCGCATAAATAATGCGAGGCGTAACGAAAAATTATGACTATCAGCTATAAGCAACAAGAAAAGCATAACAAAGTTGAAAACAAAAAAAAAAAAATAAAAATAAATAGAGCACACTTGTAAGAAAGGTGTGGTGCAGCACCTGGATTTGGCGGTAATTTTTATCACCAACTTTTCACGCCAATACATAATGCCCAGACACACATAGATACTTATATAAGTATATGTAAAGGTATTTAAGCTTGCGTAAATAGTGCGCCTTTCTCAAGTTATACCGTAATTTTCCGCAGTCAGCGCCAGCGGTCGACAGTGGCAGTCGGTGGCAGCGTTTTAATGAGTTTGTGGAAGTTTTGCGCAACTTGGCAGAATTTATACGGCGATGCCAAAAGTGCAAACAGCAAACGCCAAACGCCACTAATTGGTAGAGTTGGTGGTGGCGTCAACTTTTACCGCAAACCGCCACACACACACACACAAATCACAAGGCATACCACAAGGCGGACCACACGCTACACCACGTCACACCCACACCCACACCCTGGAACGAACGGTCCGCCAGCAATCTCTAATTCAAACTTTTATTTATTCAACCACCACTATTGTTTCAAAGTTTTCACGCTGTATTAGCATACACCGTTATATAGTATATGCCAAATATAATGCTCCTTCACGATTTTAATTTCTATTTTTATTTGCTCGTACTATTTGAGCGGAAAGCTCGGAAAACCAGCACATTTATTGGAAATATGCAGACTTTTAGCCTGAGATACACACACACTCACACTCATATCTTTCAAGTGTGCAACTTTCCTTGCGGCTTCCGTCGTCATTCGCTTTTCGCTGGCAAATGCCCACGGGCGTATTGTCCTCTTTTTCCGATTCGATTGCCGTTTTGTGCTTCCGTTTCGCCACACTTCTTGTCTTAACTCTCTTGCTCTTGGTTTTTGTGCTCATTGTCGTGCCTTATTTTTCGGCTGATTCTCTAATATATTAATTAAAAATATTTGTAAAGTTCATAATTTTTCATTGCTTCGGGTGGTTTGTTACATTAACGATTTGGGTCACACCCACTCTGAGACTATACAAGTTTGTGCATTATATGAATATACTTTGTGACAAAAGTAGTCGTTATCTGGTTTATCTATTGTTTTTGTTTCTGTAGTATTAAAAAACCATATCTCAAATGGTTTTATCCGACTTCAAAAAATGTATGAGGAACTGTTTGGTTCTAGCATACATTTAGTTATATCAGATGGTCCAATTTAACTTTCTTTCTTCAAAGTTTAAATTGTCCAACCTGGAAACTAACTCCATGTTCTGGAACATATTAGGATGTCCAATATATCCCTTCCGTTTTTTCTTGCTTTTTTTCAATGCTTTATAAAAATCGGATTTAGTTCAAATATGCGCCGTTTCGTTCGATAATCTGTTTCCATCTAGACGGCAACTTCATAATACCCCCATCGTAGAAGCCCCCTCCTTATTTGCGAAGAACTCGGACAGCCACTTTTCACAAGCCTCTTTTGAGTTCAACTTTACACCACCAAGGGCGTTCGCCATGGACAGGAACAGGTGGTAATCACTTAGCGCTATGTCCGAGCTATATGGTGGATGCGATAAAACCTCTCATCCGAGCTCCCGTAGCTTCTGACGAGTCATCAACGAAGTGTGTGGTCTGTCGTTGTCCTGGTGAAACACTACACCATAACACCTTCCTGTTGGCCAATTCTGGGAGCTTTTGGTCGATCGTCTGCTTCAAGCGGTCCAGTTGTTTGCAGTAGATGGTAGTATTAAGCGTTAGGCCATATTTTCAGGATTACAATTTGCTTGGTCAATTGTAGGTTCGATAATCTGTATACACTGTATAATACATCTTCCCGGTAATTCTTTGCGGTAATTTGGCATCAAGAGAAAATCATCCGCCAACACATATTTATGAATTTCATTCCGCATAGATTTCAAATGCCTAACCTAGAACGATTTAAGCCGTCTATATGTACTTTCGTCGATTATTAATCCTTACTCCTCTGTATTTGGGGGTAGCAATGTTGCCCCGACAATTGTAACAAAATATTCGATCAAATCCATCTCTTTATTTAGTAGAATTCACACGGCTTTATATTTTAACACATTTCTCTACATATATTTTTGTCTCTATCATACTGATATCTTATCATTGTATTTTACAGCACTTAAACAATCTATTGGAACACTACTTGGAACCAATGAAACGCGAAACATTCCTATCGAATGCCGAAATCAATGCACTCTTTGGTAACATACACGAAATTGTCACATTCCAAAGGCAATTTTTGCAAAATCTCGAAGAAGCGTTGGAATTGGAACCAGACTTCCATAAGTTCGAGCACTCGAGTCAGTTCCGGGTAAGTAAAGGAAACTTCCTATTTTTTTTACAACAAAAACTACTATAGAAATTTGGAAATTAAGGAAATTAGGGTACAGATGGAGAACATCTGCTTAGTAATATTTATAAAAAAAAATACTTCGTTATTCGGTATGAGATTAATTCATAACCTAAACATTACATTAGCTTAAGTATATTCATACATGAGGTCTCATCAATCAGTATTGATCTCATTAAACTACCATTAATGGTATAGCCCCGGTGTAACCCATGAAAAATTAAGCGATTTTCGTGAATTTTTTTTTTAAAGAGGTACACAAAAAAGTTACCCAACTGTGACCTTATGAGTAGCTGAAACCAAAAAATTCAAAAAGGTTATTAAAGTTGAAGGTATTACCTATATATAAATTAACAAAATGGTTTTTTATGTTTTTTTAGAAAATAAAATGGTCATTTTTTTAATGTCAATCCATTCGTAGGTCATTGTATCGTAAATATATTCAAGAATACTCAGTTCGATCGGCCAATTTCTCTTTAGAGAAAAACGCTTTTAAAGTATATACTAAAGTATATACTAAAATATATATACTAAAGTATATTGAAAAATTACCCTTACCCACTGAGTTCTTCATGTTCGATATCAGAGGCCTTGAAAAGTCATGGTCCGATTTTGACAATTTTTCCACAAGAGATGTCACAGCTCAAATACAGTATGTAAAGTTTTATTCCGCTATCTTCATTGGCTCCTAATGTATATAATATAAAGTGAACGAATCCGAAGAATTCAAAATTGAGTTATATGGGAAGTAGGCGTGTATGTGAACCTATTTCGCCCAATTTTTATCCATATAATCAGGGTGTCAAAAAAATTGTATGTAAATATTATATACCGAATTTCATTGACATCTGTCGAGTAGTTTCTGAGATATGGTTTCTGACCCATAAATAGGCGACGACACGCCCATTTTCCATTTTATAAAAAAAAGTCTGAGTGCAGCTTCCGTCTGCCATTTCTTCTATAAAATTTAGTATTTCTGATGTTTTCCGTTAGTGAGTTAACGCACTTTTAGTAATTTTCAACCTAACCTTTGTATGAGAGGTGGGCGTGGTTATCCGTTTTAATTATTTTCATGGTGTGCGATGGTGTACAAAGGGAAACGACTGCAGAAAGACAAAAAACCTATTTAGGGGCGGGGCCACGCCCAGTAGATTCGTTTTCGAGTTCAGGCCCCGTCCTTAAATATTGAATTTCTTAATATAGTATTCTGAGAGAGCTTACGAATTATTTGTTTTCTTAATATAGGTATCGAAATTGTTGATAGATTCATTGTGGATTTCAGGTAACCACTTCTTGAACATTGATATTCGTGACATTGTGTTCTAGGGGAGTCTATGGCCCATTCATTTTCTTAATACATATTGGGATCAGTCAAACATTTTTGTAGAAATTCTTTTTTTCGTTCTTCGTTTACTACAATACGAAGTAAACTATATAATTTACCCTAAACTATTAACCTATTTTGCTCCGTGATAATGTAACGTAGATGATCCGTGAAATGAACAGGGTTGCATTTAAAGTAAGTAAACGCTAAAAATGTCTACTGAACATTTGTTAAACATATACTAAATCTAACATTAAATAACTGGTCCGAAGTACTTAGACAGCTCTACAAAGACACAAACTAAAAAATAATTATATGCGCTTAGCAAGCAATAAGTCTCAAGTTCCACACTTCTGTATATGAATTTCAACTTTTTCCAATAAGCAAACATTTCGAATTGAAAAGAAATTGCAAACAACCGCGTCAGAATTTATGAACACAATACTAACTCCTTAGTTTAGCTGTCTACTAGAGTGTGGATTTCCGTTATGTTTGTTGTCTGGGAAAACTCATTTCTCACAACAACTTTACATTTATTGTAATCTTTGCTTAACTTGCTTACAACTTGTATTGTACTACACACAACTTAATAAGTCATTGATTATACACCGTACCGCCTTGACTCCAATGGCTGTACTACCTGGTCAACGGCAGCTCGCATATTTGCCTATTAGCGTAACTCTCCAACTGCAGAATGTTTCACTGCAACTGTTTTTCTTGATCACAATCGCAGCCGCACCACTTTCATGTACTGCTTGCCATGTTTCCTCACTGACATTTCATTAGAAACGATAATAAATTGTATTTTATGCGGCAAAGAAAGAGCAAAAAAACAAAAACAAGAACAGAAACAAGAACAAAATCAAAAGCAAAGCAACGCCAAGCGGTATGCAAATGAATAAAAGAGCGGAAATCGTAAAAATTTTCCAATTTAAACACAATAACAACAACAACAATTGCAATAAAAACTAGAAACGCCAAGTAAACACACATCCACCCACACACACACGCAGTGGCACACAGAAGAAAACAAGCGGCGAACTGCAAAGCAAAGCGCCGTAAATAATTACAAAAAAAGACCAAAGTGAAGTGGGAGAAGTTGTAACGAAATACTCATAAAATGTAGAGAAAGCAAACAGCAAATACTCGTACATAAAAAAAGCACAGTTAGTAGTTAGTAGCAGCCGTTATAAATCCCGTTATGGAGCACAATCCTGTCCCTAACACAACACACCTATAAAACTGCTGCTGAAGTGTGGACTGGCAGTGCACTAAAGCAATGCGTTGTTGTTGTTGTAGCAGAGATGTAGTTATAGTAGTTGTTGTAGTGGCGATTCGCAATCACGCATTTTCCCACACACAAAACACCAAAGGATATTTAAATTGTTGCACACCAACTTGTTTGACCGTGTTAGCTCTGTTGCTTCGGCTTTGTTTGGCTGCTGCTAAGCAAACAAGCTCGGAAGTGTAGCCAGTCGTAGAAATGCCATTGAAGTTTGTATATACAAAAATATACGAGGGTTGTTTGAGAACTCTGTTGTGGCTTTAGTTTTATACTCGTATATTGAGGAATGTGATTTGACTGTGTGACTATTAACGGGAAGATCTCAGGTTCAGTCTTACCTAAAATTTTCAAAGTATTTTATTTATGAGAAAACATTAAGACAATCAACCCAGATAAAAGCTAAAGCTCAATCAAAGATCCAACAAAGGATCTGGGTCATTATCACAAAATTACTCAAATCAATTGTCAGCTATGAAGGACTACCCTTAAATTTATTAAAAAAGTCTTAGAAGTAAATAAAATTTAGGCCGAACTATTAATTTAAGCCAACAACAAAAACATCTAAGGTTAGTAGTGGATCATTGATCGATTATGATCATACAAGACATCGAATATTAACATTGGCCGTCCAAAGGAGGAACAAATAATTTAGGAAAGACCAAGAATTAGGGATCCGGTATATTTGTCCACAAAATTGGATTCTGGAATGCACATAGTCGCTTTCTTTAAAAAATTTTCGATAACAATCACAGAAGAGATCCAAAGCGTATTATCAGAAAGCATAGCATACTTCTAGGGATGTAATTTTTGAAATTTGTTCTGTTCTGATACTTTTACCGAGAGTTTGCGGTGAATTACTAACCTTAAAAAAAGCATAAAAAGACACTTCTATGCGGAATGAAAAACATGAGGCGAAAACGTATTACCAGAAAACATAGCATACTTCTAGGGATGTAATTTTTGAAATTTGTTCTGTTCTGATACTTTTACCGAGAGTTTGCGGTGAATTACTAACCTTAAAAAAAGCATAAAAAGACACTTCTATGCGGAATGAAAAACATGAGGCGAAAACGTATTACCAGAAAACATAGCATACTTTTAGGGATAAAATTTTTGAAATTTGTTCTGTTCTGATACTTTTACCGAGAGTTTTCTATGAATTACTAACCTTTGAAAAGCATAAAAGAACACTTCTATCCGGAATGAAAAACATGAGCCCAAAACGTAATACCAGAAAACATAGCATACTTTTAGGGATAAAATTTTTTAATTTTCTGTTCTGTTCTGATACTTTTACCGAGAGTTTTCTATGAATTACCAACCTAAAAAATAAAAAGATACTTCTATCCGAAATTTAAAACATTAAAAAACTTAGCATACTTTTAGGGATACAATTTTTAAAATTTCTGTTCTGATACTTTTACCTGGAGTTTTCTATGAATTACTAACCTTATAAAAACATAAAAAGATTACGTATTACCTGAAAACATAGCATACTTTTAGGGATACAATTTTTAAATCTGCTCCATTCTGAAACTTTTACCGGGAGTTTTCTATGAATTACTAACCTTACAAAAGCATAAAAAAACACTTTTATCCGAAATTAAAAACATGAGTCCCCAGAAAAACCATCCGAAAAATTATCAGAGTTGCATTTTTGAATAAAAAGCGAGTTTCTTAGATTAGCTACTTAATTATACTCGAAACGAACTAACGCTCGGGTGTTGTGGAACCTATTTTGGAGCGGATTCGTTTAGTAAAGTTCTTCCACTTCCAGATACGATTCAAAAATTGAGGTTATAATATGTCTATCTATCTCTCTACCCAACATATTCGACAGATTAAATAAGAGCTTGAGGTTAAGACAAGGTTACATTGTAGAGAAAAGCTCATCTTATAGATGAAAAAAAAAACATATTCCTTAAATGAAGTACCAACAACCCCTGAATTCTGCAAACCACAGAAGAAACAATATTTGAAGAATGTAACCACTTCTTCAATCACGAACTTCTCAAACCACCCTCATAGAATTCCAATTCCTTGTATGTATGTAAATACAAATGAAACTCACAATATCCCCAGTGCCAGCTAGTAAAGTATACTCACTCGCTTACTTACTTTCTTTGGCACTCGAAATGGACGACGCAATCTTTTTCCGATTTATGTATTTGTTACGACCACAGCGAATGGCTTCACTTGATTGCGTTATTTGTTTGGCTTATAGCGCTATAATTCTTCTATTGTCTGCTCTTAGCTGTTTGCTAATAAATTACACAAAGTCTAGCTGTTGTTGTTGTTGCTATACAAATTTATTTTAAGCAAATATTGAGTTTAATTTTCTACTCAACGCGCAACAATAAACTCGTGCCACAACTTGACGCGCACCTATTTCTATGCTTTCATCTTCATTCATTGCAACAATGTTTAGCGCGTACAAATTTCATTTACTTCGCTCATGGCTTTGTAGCGCAAAAGGTGTTTATATTTGTTTTTGTTTGGGCGATAAGAAAATGTTGTATGTTGTTCTCACTCCTAAAGGTATGCTATAAATTATATTTAACCCCTTTTTGATTTAAGTTTAAGGTTATGATAACGCGTGTTTTGGCTGAAATTATTTGGTGTATGTGGGGAGGGGTAAGTTTCTTAGACTAAAAAGCTAACATAGTGACTAACGGAATTCGGAATTTTTGTCTTCTACTATTTACTATCAAAGATCACAACTAATTTCCATAGAACACCTTTCTTAATCTCATTAGCTTATTGTATGTATGTATGTGATTGGCGTTGCAACCGTTTAGCCGGTTATAGCCGAATCGACGATAGTGCGCCACCTCTCTCTCTCCTTCGCAGTTCGGCGCCAGTTGGAGATCCCAAGTGTAACCAGGTCACTCTCCACCTGGTCCCTCCAACGGAGTGGAGGCCTTCCCCTTCCTCGGCTTCCTCCGGCGGGTACTGCATCGAACACTTTCAGGGCTGGAGTGTTTTCGTCCATTCGGACAACATGACCTAGCCAGCGTAGCCGCTGTCTTTTTATTCGCTGAACTATGTCAATGTCGTCGTATATCTCGTACAGCTCATCGTTCCATCGTCTGCGGTATTCGCCGTTGCCAATATTCTGAGGACCATAAATCTTGCGCAAAATTTTCCTCTCGAAAACTCCTAGTGTCGTCTCATCTTATGTTGACATCGTCCAAGCTTCTGCACCGTAAAGCAGGACGGGAATGATAAGCGACTTGTAGAGCTTGATTTTGGTTCGTCGAGAGGGGACTTTACTGTTCAATTGCCTACTCAGTCCAAAGTAGCACCTGTTGGCAAGAGTTATTCTGCGCTGGATTTCGAGGCTGACATTGTTCGTGTTGTTGATGCTGGTTCCCAGGTATACGAAATTATCTACGACCTCGAAGTTATGACTGTCAACAGTGACGTGGGAGCCAAGACGCGAATGCGCCGACTATTTGCTTGATGACAGGAGATATTTCGTCTTGTCCTCATTCACCTTCAGACCCATTCGCTTCGCCCCCTTATCCATGCGGGAAAAGCAAAACATACGGCGCGGTTGTTGCTTCCGATGATATCAATATCATCGGCGTACGCCAGGAGCTGTACACTCTTGTAGAAGATTGTACCTTCTCGGTTTAGCTCTGCAGCTCTTATAATTTTTTCCAGCATCAGGTTAAAGAAGTCGCACGATAGTGAGTCACCTTGTCTGAAACCTCGTCTGGTATCGAACGGCTCGGAGAGGTCCTTCCCCATCCTTATTAAAGCTTAGAAAAGATGCCTCAAGCGTTCATAAAGTGATATGAATAAAACTCATTAGGAAACACCGACATTTGTTAGATTCCTCTGGAAGCCCCTATATACCTAATATGATGACTACCTTCCCTTCTATTAGTTTTATCGGTCAATGTATGAGATTTTTTAGAAAAATTGTAGCTCCGAAAGAAAAAGATTTCAAATCATACTTCGTGACTACCCAGTACCACGGATTTCCGAAATCCAATAGAATTAAATCTACATACGTCCCTCAATATTGCCTTCCCCACTAGAGAGATAGTGCGGTAGAAAAGGAAAAAGAAATAAGCTTTTATGCGAACGATCTTATTTATTTATCGGATCTTATTTAGATATCAGAATCGCCTTCCGACTACCAGAACACTGCAGCGTCTTTCAAGCAGAGATTACTACTATAAAAGAAAGCCTGCTCGTGTTGGCAAAGAAGGTGCATTCGAGGAGAAATATAAATATTTTTACAGACAGCCAAGCGGCTTTAAAATCACTTAAGACCCTAATGATTTCCTCTAAGGTAGTAAAAGAATGTCATGAGCATTAATGGAACTGACTTCTTACTACATGATAAACTTGCAATGGGTTCCTGGATACAGTGGTAATCCTAGGTAACTGTGAAGCAGATGAACTAGCCAGTAAAGGAGATATATTTATGCATGACATTGGCCACTTGTAGACACTTAATCGAAAAACAGGTCATAGATTGGGCTTAATCCCGTTGGAAAGAATATATAACTTGCTCAACTAATAGGTAAACGTGGTGATCGGAGTAAAGTCCGTACGTGCCGGCTACTGAAATTTAAAAGGAAGGACATAAGAACTCTAGATGAAGTGCTAACTGGACATTGCCTGATATGAATACATGCCGACAGACTGGGGTTACCAAACAATGTCTACTGCAGGAGCTGCCAAATAATAGAAGAAGAGACTGTTGTACATCATCATCGGAGGTTGCGCCCATTAAACTTGTTGAGTTGTTCAAATTCATAAAAGCCACAGAGTAGTTCAAAGAGGACATTCTAGTGTCCGAGTGTGAATCCGTGTCCCGATGTATTCACAATGCGCCTTCTGAAGGCCTAGGCACGTCATCTGACAACCACTTTACCAACCTACGGTACCTATCATACTCCGTGAGATCTTAGAGAGAAGATAAAGTTCTCAATAAAGATAAAGAAGGAAAGGTTTTCGGCCATACTCTGTGAGATCTTAAAGGAAAGCTCTTAATATATAAGAAGAAGGAAAATATTTTCGATATCACCAGAGGCTTTAAGAAAGAAGAAATGACTTCTAACACTAGCTAATATTGGCTTTATACAACATTATTTTTTACGTGTGAACTTGAAACATAATCTCCCATCAGGCTATCGGTAGCTCCGTTTAGTATTGAACGTTTTTGAGAGATTCTAAAGATGCTGTTATCAAAAGACACCAGAAATCAAACGAAGCCTACCTCCTGGCAAAAGAAATAGTTTGAGAACAATGATAATTTCTATAAAAAAATATTTGAAAAGTCGGATAAAAATGGAAAACCTAAGCTGTCCGAAGCAAAACCTCCGAATTAAATGAAAAATATTCCCACAAATTGAAATGGAAATACCAGAAATTCAAGATTAAATACACAAATTAGTTAAAGTCTTAATCTCTTAATCACCAGCTCAGCATGAAAAGACTAAAGCATAACTGTAAAGTAATTTATATACACACGAATGCAATACGAACACACCTCACCTATAGTATATGCTCATATACTCACACTTATAACGGCATATATGAGTAAGTGCATTTGTGCTTAATATGTCGTCACATGAAGACTTCACTCCTCAGGTGTCTTCTTTCGCTATTCAGGTATGCATGCAGTTGTTTGTACTCGTATTATCTCTTTCGTTACATTACGTCACGGAACAAAAGGTTTCAGTTTAATTAAATTCGCATTAATGACATCATTATGGCTGGTGCACGGCTGGTGCAGGGCTGGTGAGTCGGGCGCCAAAGAGTTGCTAGGTGGCAGCCGAAGGGGTGTGGTGTGGTGGCGAGCTGAAAAACTGCAATCAAGACAGTTGAATGGTTTTGCGCTGCATCTAAAGCTTTCACCGTCGTTTCACTTCCACTTCTGCCGTCTATGCTGCTGTCTAATTTTTTTGATGCTGCCGTCTATTACATTTTTTGTTTTTGTTGTATTTTTCATTTCTGTGTGGGGATTTAATTTACTCCCTTTTTGTTTTATGGTCTTTTGTTGCAATTTGGAACGACAGTTGCATGGAGTTGAAACCAAATGCACATAGGAATGAATGGAAAAAGCTAAGCAATGGAGTAGTCTATAGTCTTATATACATATATATTATGCACATATATATTTATTTCATTACGGTTATATACTCTATATGCAACTGCATCATAATTACTTTAAAGGTAGCGAGTTTGATGTACTGAATCGAGGTTATATTTATGTCTTTATGTGAGTATATAAGTAATGCTCGATGAACTCTTTTAATTTTCAAGCTTTAGTGCTCAAGTTGTACTAATAAATCTAAGTTTATATAATAAAAGTCATTTTTCTGCAGAATTTTAGGAGATAAGTTGAATCAGTAACTCAAACTAGACATTAAACGTCACTCCTGCTAGCTAGAAATTCAAGACAATACGAGTATTTTAAAAGCTCTTTTTTGCATTGGATCAATGAGTGAGCTTTTAAAAAAAATCTACTTTCCCTCAAGATGTTCCAAAGTGGTCGAAGAGCTTCCAAAAAATCTACAGCAGTCAATAATTAGTGACATTAATGAAGTGAAAAAGCTTTCAGAAAGGGAAAATGAAAATTACCTATAGAGCTTTTATGAAGCTTTCACTAAGCTCTATAAGCTCCTTTGCCTAGATCAGATAATTCAATTAAAATTTCAGTCATATAAAGAAAATTACCCAGAGAGCTTTAAAACAACAGCTTTTATGAAGCTTTCGATAAGCTCTATAAACTCTTTTGCCTAGATTTGATAATTCAATTAAAATTTCAGTCATATAAAGAAAATTACCCAGAGAGCTTTTATGAAGCTTTCGATAAGCTCTATAAACTCTTTTGCCTAGATTTGGTAATTCAATTAAAATTTCAGTCATATAAAGAAAATTACCCATAAAGCTTTAAAACAACAACTTTTATAAAGCTTTCACTAAGCTCTATAACCTCTTTTATCATAATCAGATTAGGTCAGAAAATTCAATTCAAATTTCAGTCAGATAAGTCATTATAAACCAAACACAATCACTACCAATCTTGAGAAGCCGTTGAAATTAATAAAAAGCTTTGAAATACCAGTACTGATTACCATCATCCAATACTCATTTGAAACCTTCTATTAACCTTTCTTTAATTAGTAATTTGTTATTAAAACTATTTCCTCTTTTTTTTAATTCTTTACAGAATGTACTCTTCGCGATTGGTTCAGCCTTCTTGTACTACGTCAACCATTTCAAGCTCTACTCATCATTTTGTGCTAGTCACAGCAAGGCACAGAAGGTTTTGCATCCAAGTAAGTACAATTTTAAAATGCTTTTATAAAAAAAAACTACGCGCTGGGAAACACGTACTCCAATTCACTCTACGAAAATCTTAAGGTTATAATACAATTTACAATGTAGTGTGGGCTATCACAAAGTAATTTCCTGTCTGTACAAATTTTGTGGTAAACCACCTTTACATAAACGATGTCTAGCAGCAACCAATGAAAGCTCTCTGTCAACAATACATTAACAGGTATGCAATGCACAGGATATTAAGCTTACATTGCATTGGCGCTACTGTTCCACAAGTTCATAAAATAGTCATAATTTTTTTAATTGATGTAAAAATAATGTTTTTCTGCTAAAATGTAATCGTAAGAAATTTTAACTTTTATGACTGTTCTAGGGAGTTAATAACTTTGTATGAGAAGCTCCGTGTTTTCTAATTTATTACTGAACTCAGTTGCAGTGTTTCGAGAAATTATTTGACCTTATTGGTTTTAAATGGGTCAGGTTACCGTATAATATTTCAAAATAGCATCCCTTGAAAGGTGACTTAAAGTGTTTTGAAGCTCAAAGACTAATTGATTAACAGATTTATAGATTCATTACCATGTATAGAATAATTCTTGATGTTATTACCAATCCTAGAAATCTATCATACCTTACTATCTCTATTTCAAAGTTTCTGGAGTGGTTTATCTTTGATTTTTTTATCCAAAAAAGTCTAGATTTTTTCTTCCGAAGAACTATTTAACACTCTAGCAACCACATAAAATATTTAGTCTGGAGTTTTAAGACCGACCCTTTAATACAAATTTTCTTCTGAAAACATTTACATTTCTCACAGGCAGCAACTTATTGCACAGAATGTAGCGTGTCTGTGTATAAATGAATCACTTGTTTATTGCAACAGACTGAAAACTCCATTATGTGAGAAACAAAATCGAATTCCGATTAGTTTGGAAGAAAACACGTCAAATTGGTTAGCAAAGGTAGTCCACATACGAGTAGGTATGTAATCACACATTCTACAAAGGTATGCTTGTACTCGCAATACAAGAACTCCTGAAACCAACGTAAATTTATAAGCAAAATCGTTAAACACTATTGCTGGGCATTTACTTCTAGTATCAACCAGGTTCATGGCGGAATGAGTATTATACTGCTAACGGCACTGCATCAGGCAGTCAAGTAACTGTGAAAGTTGAAAGTTTGGGTTCCCACATGTATATGTAATAGTGGTGTAACTGTTGTTCAAATGTGCTTTGCATGCGTTTGCTGCCACTGTGGGACTGCCGTGACAACTGTCACATTGTTGTTTTATCCTTTCGTTTGTGCCAGCTGTGGGTGAACATTTCAATTTCACATTTAAATGTAGACACAAAATGTGGAAAGTTAGTTGAAAGTTTAACTACACACATGTGATGTTATTCATTTTAAAACCAAACGAGATTTTATTTTGCAGAACCGCTATAGTTCAGTGCAACGAAGCGTAGGTTATAAATCGGCGATATAGGCAGATGTATGCTAATGTACATGTAAAGAAGTAGTCAGAATGATGAGTCACAGTAATTCTACGTACCTTCATATAGCTTTCATGAATATTTCTCAAAGGAAGTTCATCGGAAGCCCTTAAAATTTGATATTGTCAATAGTCTAATATGAGTATTCCGATTTTTAGTAATTACTGCAACTACTAGATATCAGATAAAATGATTGTGATATTGGGTAAGTGGAGTTATACCTGAGACAGACATGTAGTACATATTGTAGTATGCTTCAGAAACCATATGTGTATCACCGGTGTTCCGAATTTTGTTTGAAAGCAAATGGTGTTCCGTACTACAATACGGTTCTAGAAACCATTGAAATTTTGTGGTGTGGTGTTGTGGAATGGACTACAATGGATTGCATTAAACACACCGAAAGCTTTAAGCTCTTCTGCCACAATCTATGTTTTCTGACATTTTGACATAGAGAAAATAAATTAAATTCAAAATATACTGAAATCAAAAAACAAAATTTGAAAAAATTATGTTGAGAAGTAATAATTATAATGGAAAAAAATATTTTAAGATTTCTTGAAGTTATAACTAAGTCAGGATCAGTTTTCGTGACTGTTATTCATAATTATATTTTGCTTGAATTTATTTGCATCAGCT
Source organism: Zeugodacus tau (assembly GCA_031772095.1). Classification (NCBI taxonomy): domain Eukaryota; kingdom Metazoa; phylum Arthropoda; class Insecta; order Diptera; family Tephritidae; genus Zeugodacus; species Zeugodacus tau. The sequence continues at coordinate 57,547,049 of CM062653.1, read as the reverse complement.
GATGGATGTAAACATAGTACAATACTACATGTGTGTCACTATGCTGGTATATGGTTTCTTAAGCTTTTATTGTCGTACACATTGTAGTACGGAAACCATATGTCTGTCTTAGGCATTATATCGTTATCTGTGGTTGTATTATAGTTCGACTTGCCATCAATTCTTCTGCTTAAGTCAACGATAGATATTTCGATTAATAACAAGTAAGGAAAGGCTAAGTTCGGGTGTAACCGAACATTTTATACTCTCGCAATTTATTTATTTAACTTTATTTGTATTATATAATACACAATTTTACCCACATATTCGTCATACATATTGTATAAAGTCCATTGAAAGTTGGAAACCATAATATTAGGTTAGAAGCACCGAGGTCCTCGTGTTCGATATATGGGGCCTTAAAAACCTATGGTCCGATTTCGGCGATTTTTAGAATGGGCTGACACACTATTAACATAGTATTTGTGCAAAGTTCTGCACCGATATCTTCACTAGTGCTTTCTTTATATATTGTAAAGTAAACGATTCAGATTGTTTTCAAAGTTCTGGTATATAGGAAGTAGGCGTGGTTGTGAAGCGATTTGGCCAATTTTCACAACATATTATTGGGAGGTAAGGAAACTATTACAAACCAAGTTTCATTGAAATCGGTCGAGTAGTTCCTGAGATATGGTTTTTGACCCATAAGTAGGCGACGCCACGCCCATTTTTCATTTTGTAAAAAAATCTGAGTGCAGCTTTCATCTGCCATTTCTTATGTGAAATTTAGTGTTTCTGACGTTTTTCGTTAGTGAGTTAACCCACTTTTAGTAATTTTCAACCTAACCTTTATATTGGAGGTGGGCGTGGTTATTATGCGATTTCTTTCAGTTTTGGACTGTATTAAGAAGTGACTAAAAAAACGACTGCAGAGTTTGGTTTATATAGCTCTATTGGTTTGCGAGATATATACAAAAAACCTATTTTAGGGCGGGCCACTTCCCCGAAAAAATTGCATCCACATATGCCCCTTCATAGTGCGATCGTTCATACCAAATTTTATTTCCATAGCTTTATTTATGGCTTAGTTATGGTACTTTATGTGTTTTCGGTTTTCGTCATTTTGTGGGCGTGGCAGTGGTCCGATTTTGCTCATTTTCGAAAGCAACCTTCCTATGGTGCCAAGAAATAAGTGTGCCAAGATATCATCAAGATATATTAATTTTTAACCAAGTTACAGCTTGCACAGACGGACGGACGAACAGACAGACATTCGGATTTGAACTCAACTCTTCACCCTGATCAATTTGGTATATATAACCCTATATCTAACTCGTTTAGTTTTATGACTTACAAACAACCGTTATGTGAACAAAACTATAATACTCTCTGTAGCAACTTTGTTGCGAGAGTATAATTAAGAATTAATCGGATTCCTTCAAACACGATACTCGAGAGTTTTCGGGGTCATGGATTATGAATCCGTTGTTGATTTTATCAAAATTCAAAATGACGGATCCAATATGGCGGACAGCGTTTTTAAAAATTAATCGGATTTGCTTGAAACTCGTTACTCGGGGTCGCTGATGACGAATTTGACGTTACCAATATGGCGAACACATTTTTAAAATAAATTCAGTTTTAAAATAAAAAATAGGATTTGTCGAACCCCCACGAGCATAGCGTAGTAATCTTATAAAGTCATCTTGAATAGTTTTTAAATTAAAATTCTCTTTCAAATTAAAATTTAGCAAAGATACGTAACCAAACTTGTTGGACGCCTAAAATTATACTATTTAATTTTTTTTTATTATTTCTTAAATTAAAGCAACTCTCTTCGCAATTTTAAGTGAATTTCATGACAAGAAAGCCATTGCGCTTGCAAGCAATTGAAGCTTTCACTATTTAGTTGTGGCCTGCAAAAGCATTTCAATATTACTCATACGCACTGCGGACCCACATGAAGTATTAAATTCACCAAAACACACAAACACACGTGTATTTTAATTGTTCTGTATGTGTGTAAGTGGGCGTGTGCACACAGCTGCTGCCATAAATTCACGCTCGCCATAACAATGCATTGTGTGTGTGTGTGTGTGTGTGTGTACACGTATTTACATTTTTAAGTGCCACTTCGATGTAATTGCAAGACAATTACAAAATATTTACAACATGCTTTCACTGCACATAATATGTTGTACATACATGCATATATCCAACAATATGTGGCACGTTTGATAAAATATTTATGTATAAATTTGTATATGATTGTATATATATTTATGTATTTATTTACTAATGGCGTGCACTTTTTTGAGTGTCTTATGAAATGCATTCGGTTTAGTGCACCATATGCAATATTACGCAAGTACTACAATAACAAACACATGCTTGTGTTGTTGATCGCTTTGGGGCAGTGTTGCATTTGCAGCACACAAAATTGCCACCACACATTAATTTCGTTTAATGGGCAACTTCATTTAATTGTGCAAGTCAGTGCAGTTCAGACTTCAAACTGTAGCATTTTCTTGCAACAATTACACTAAAGTATGTCATGCGGGCACTAAGAATGATTGCCGAACCGACTAGTGCAAGTAACGAACACATATATATACACACACATACATATATACATACATAAACATATATATATTCATACACATATAAGCTGCTGCATTCATATGGGCCAGAAACGACAGCAGTTTAAATGCTGCATTGCTTAAATAGTCATTACATTTCTTATGAGATTTTCTACTATTTAAATTAATGTTTATTACATGCGCACAACATTTATTTAAGCACATACACAGAATAACAACACACATATACAAATGGAAAAACAATAATTGCTAACATGTGTCTGTAAACATGTTTCCCTGCCCGGCTTTGACTTAAACACATATCATATTTTATTCTATAAAATTACATTCTTGTTGCTTTCAACTTTAACATTCTTGCTGCTTGCATGCTTTCATGTATGCTAAACAAACTAATTTATTTAATTAATTAATATAATTAATGTATATTTCACTACAGTGCGGTGAAATGGTATACTCTCTTGTTTGCTACCTCAATTAAGCAGCATAGAGTCACAATGTATTTACATGCAATTTGTTGTTATTGTGACAAATTGAAATTGCAAATTAAGTGAAAATTTAAAATATTTTACGTATTCTAAGAGAGCAGAAAAAATTATGGAAATATTTACTTTAAAGCATAGTCAAAATATACATTACTGGAAGAAATTAAGGGATCAAAATAAAATTCCAAATTTTTGGGCAAATTTCAAGAGGCCGTAACTTCGAAAGAAATGGTCGTACAAGAAATCGATAAAGATGGAAATTATAGCTCCAAGTGTCTAGTTTTTGGATTAAAACTTTAAAAATTTTTAACCTCTGCGGTTTTTGAGTAATCGTAGAAAAACCAACAACAAAAAATTTTTTTTAATTTTTTTTGTCTACGGGCGTGGAAAAGGTTTGTTTAGCCTAACCACTATAAGGATTGGATACTTTGTTCATTTAGCTTTAATTTGGTTTTTTGAACACTTCGATACGTCCACTTCTCGCCGAGATATCGGTCTTCAAATGGAAAAGGATCCTTTTGTCTTTGATTATCGATATCTCAGCAACCAATGATCGCACAGAAAGTTAAAGGTGGATTTCAAGAACTTGAATGAATTCTCATTAACGACTAGCTATTGCTTTTCCGAAAAAAAAATTTCCTTATTGTCACATGAATTTGAAAATGTACCAAAAAATGGCTTTTGGTGGTTTTTTGGAAAATCGAGCGCTAGATCGAAAATATTGAGGAAACCACTAATGTTAAGTGTGCCTTTTGCAGTTCAATATGTCCACAAAAACCCTTCAAAAAAATCAAATTAAACCAGCCAGCCGTTTTTTTTTGTTTCACTCGATCAAATTTTTTAAAACATTAAAGGATCACGTTTTTGCTCTGAAAAGCTTAAAAAAAGCTTTAATTAAAAAAATGAGAAAAGAAATCGTTTTCCTAGCTTTTCCCACATTTTTGCTCCAGAAAAAGCAATATTTAAAGTCCTAATCCAAAAACCAGACACTAGGAGCTATAATTTCCATCTGTATCGATTTCTTGTACAACCATTTCTTTCGAAGTTACGGCCTGTTGAAATTTGCCCAAAAATTTGGAATTTTTTTTTGATCCCTTAATTTTTTCCAGTAGTGTATTTCTAACAAATTTTCTAAAGACACTCAAAGCTAAAATTGCTAATCCACTATAACAAAATTCCTCAAATATCTAATTAGAATGTAGTTGTGATTTTTTTCTAGTTAGTATATAATTTATAGAATAATTGTAAATACCTCATGTTGGTCTTCATACATATTTTCCGCTGAATATTTCCACATTTGACTTCATCGAAACCCTGCAATTTATATCTCTTTCAGATTTATAGATTATTTTTGGTTAACTGACAACTCAACCAGCGATTTTATGTTCCCTTGTAATTTTTTCTGTAACTAATTCGACGCTAGAAAACTCAAATGCAAAAGCTCAAATATATAAGTTAGCAAAAATAGAAAGTCCTGTATAAAAGAGCAAAACTAAGAGAGCGAGGAGGTCACCTTTATAGCCAGCACTTCGTTTGCAAAGAAGAAGAAGAACTCTCACTCTTAGAGCTTTCTGCAGATAATAGCATTGTTAAATTTCCTGATATTGGAACTGCATGTGAATTAGACAGCCGAGATCCCCTCTCAGATATTGAAAATACAAGAAATAATTCTTAGACTAAAATGCTTTTATTGGACTCGTTTCATGTACCAGTGACCAACAAAGTGTGACGTGTTTAAATACATTCCTAGAGACCCTTGAATATATATTGCTACTGAAAAGAAAAGCTATTAGGTCCACAACTTTGCTTCCGCCGTTTTCCAATAGATGTCTCTAGGGTCAAGCACTGGTCTTATGACTTTTATCAAAAAAATCAAAAAATAAGAGTTATTTTTGATTTTTATATTTTTAAATCAATAATAAAAATCAATTCAAAATTTTTATTTATCTATTTATGCCGTATGTATTACAATATGCTGCATCATTCCAATTTTTATATGTCACAAATTTTGAATTGATTTTTATTATGGATTTAAAAATATAAAAATCAAAAATAGTTCTTATTTTTTGATCTAAAAAAATAAAAATCAAAAATAACTTTTATTTTTGATCTAAAAAAATAAAAATCAAAAATAACTTTTATTTTTGATCTAAAAAAATAAAAATCAAAAATAACTTTTATTTTTGATCTAAATATATAAAAATCAAAATTTAAAAATCATACAATATTTCGCATATAGTTCACCTAAAAATCATGATGGTGTAATCAAAACTTTTCTACTATGTTCCTTTATGTATGATTTTTTTAATTAAAAATTGTAAAATAACTCTTATTTCCGGTCCCTGTTTTATATCGATCTTGGACATTTGTGTGAACATTAACCCAACAAAATATTTGTAGAGATCTGTTTGCATCCAAACTTATTCTCAACTGAAAATGTCACTTTTTGAGCCGAATTCTCGACATTTGCGGGAAATTTTGCTTTTCTTTCAATTAAATCAAAGAAAAGTGCGGCTGAGGCTCATCGGCATCTGTAACCGTTTTTATACAAAAAAAAGCCTTAAATTTACAAAAAAAACGGCGGAAGCAAAGTTGTAAACCTAATATATTTTGGGCTTCAAATACCGTATAAAAAATTGGAAAAAAATATTTCAAATTATTCAATCGAAAAAATCCCACGCCACTCTGTGGAAACCCTATTAAGGAAGATGTATTTTAATTTTCATGTCAATCGGTTGCATAGTTATGAGTTATCGTGTATACGGTCTCGAAAAACATGGTTTTGAGAAAAATGCAAAATAAGTAAAAAATGTGCTATCGGCGCGCTCCCAACCAGCTGGCTTCTAATGATCATAACTTTCGTAATTATAGATATCTCAAAATACTCGTGAGAATATACACTTTGAAATTGGGCAAAAAAATAAAAATAATTTTTTTGAAAATTTCAGTGTGGCGTAACCCCTTAAGTGATAGGCTGTTCCATATTAGAGGTTATTTTTGATTCACTGACAACTCAAACAGTGATTCTAAGTGCCCTTGGGAATTTTTCTGAAACTATTTCGACGCCAGAAAACTCGAATGATATTGAATATGTAAGCAAAACTAGAACGTATTGTCGAAAATAGAGAAAATGAAATATAGAAGAGCTTAGTGGACTCACTTCATTCGCAAAAAGAACTCTAATTCTGAAAGGTATTTCTGAAAAAAACTAGGATTGTTATTATTCTTGATAATGGAACTGCATACGATCTTCTAGGAAACCGAGATCCTCCCTCATATTGTGGAAAGAGAAGGGAGCGTCTGCATTAATAAAAGCGTTTAAGCTACCTAGGACACTCGCTTCGTGCGCCAGTGACCGTCAATGTGCATAAAACAAGAATAACTGTATCATTTAAACACGTTCCTGAAGATCTTAGAACATTTATTGCATCTGATAATGGAACAATATGCTGATAATGAAAACACAATACCTACATTAATAAAGGATCTTGAGTCCTCTAGTGGACTCGCTTAATGCGTCAGTGACCGTTTGAACATGTTCCTAAAAACTATTATGGCTATTGCTCCTAATAATAGAAGCACATAGGATCCTCTACGCCATCCGAAGCATTTGTACCATAAAGCATTCATGAATATTAATTTTTTAAACTAAAATGACTGAGTAATGTAGGAAATGTCCAGAACAGGGTATCAAATAACCAGTGGAGCATCTCTTGTGCATTTGTCCTGCGCTAGCAAGGCAACGCTTCAGATATCTATGGCCCACAGTACGATAAGTTGGAGGAGATATTGTTAGTGAGGCTTCATAATGACTACTACTCAGGTAATATGTGACAGGACTCCACCGGGTATCGCTAAGGACCATAACTGGTACAGGGTAGGTCATTTAAAGTTGACCCATCTGGCAACGCTGTAACTTTTAACAGCGCTGACAAATCGGCTAATGTCATACCGCGTTAGAAGCGTCATTCGAAGACAATTTATACCATGGAACAGTACACTCCAAAAGAACGCGCTGAAATTGTTCAGCTTTATATTCAAAATAACTTTTCAATTGTGTTAACTCAACGTGGCACATTTCTCGTTGAATGGAGGCGTAAACAAGCAAAATTGCCGATTTTATGCCACCGAAAATCCTCAATTAATTGAAGAACAGCCTCTTTACGACCAAAAAGTAACAGTTTGGTGCGGTGTTTGCGCGAATATGATCATCGGACCGTATTTTTTTATTCAGTCAATGGTGAGCGTTATCGAGCCATGATAACGGATTTTGTGATACCCATTATTCGCGAAAATGACATGGATAACTTCTGGTTTCAACAGGACGGGGCTACATGCCATACAGCTCGACCAACAATCAATTTATTGCGACCATTTTTCCCCGGGCGATTGATATCGAAAAATGGTGATGTTGACTGGCCACCGAGATCACCAGATTTGACGCCACCAGACTTTTATTTGTGGGGTTATTTGAAATCCAAGGTATACGCTAATAAGCCAAAGACCTTAGCTCAACTGAAAGCCAACATTCGACGTGAAACAGCCGCCATATCATCCGAAACATTGGCCAAAGTCATGGAAAATGTCGAAAAAAGAGTGCATTTGGCTGTCAAAGCTAAAGGTGCCCATTTACGCGATCTAATTTTTAAATATTAGCTGAAACAAATCTCCTTGGACCAAAATAAATTATTTTTGAAATGAACAAAAAACATTGTTTTCTTTTGTTCTTTTTTTTTAGAAACAAATGGGTCAACTTTAAATGGCCTACCCTGTATATGCGGGGCCAGGATTATACTTCATAGAGATTATAATACAACAAATAATTGAATACAAATCAAGGTCTGTCCCTTTATTCCGAAACGAATTATTGTGTGGGAAAAATGAAGTCTATCTATTGTACTCTCTGTCTGAATAAAGAATAAAAGATTCGAATTTCCTTTCAAAGACCTTAAAATTCAAAAGTAAGATTTAGGTTTTATTTGTTTAAGACAATGTAGAGCCGTTCTTAAATATTGGGAAACAAAAATAAATGAATTCAAAAAAAAATATATATATACAGAAATAGAGAATTAATCAAATAATCTGATTGTGTGAGTCAAGACCTTTACAACGCGAAAACTATAAAACGAAAGAACTGTCAAACATTTACAATAATTTCATTTCTTCGATTCATGATGTCAGAAACTATCAAATGAAGGAATGGATCACATATCACGTACTATCAATAATGCTCTCTAACTAAAATATAGTGCCAACTAATTACCTTAATTTGAAGAAAGTAGCATATTCCAATATTTTTAAAGTGTCATATAATTGCTGTTCATATTAATAAGTGAAAGAACATGACAGCTGTCAAATATTTTATTTCCGACACGATAAAAATTTGATTTCCACTAAATATGCATAATTTCAAAGGAGCACCCACTATCAGCTGCAGAGATTGCGTATAAGCAAACACATACAGGCAAACGTTTGACATTAAAATGTCATAATTAACAAAACATATTCGAACTCATTTGCAGTTTATTTGTATACTCCTGCTCCTTGTGGCACATTCTGATAATTTGCCAACATCACCTGTGCCGAGCAAACATTGCCAACAGCCATCCATTATTTGCATATTCAACTTTTGATTTGTTGTACGCACACAAGCGCTGTCAGTTGACAGATTTGGAAGGTGCGTCGCACAGCGGCGTCCTGCGAGCGAGAGGTGCCAAGTTGTCAGCTTGATGACGTGTAAAAAAGATTGCTGTACACAGCATAAAGTAATTTACATCTAAAGGCATACTCTCCAACATACACATGTCACTGAGACATGTCTTTGTACAAGGCAACACAACACTCTTTCTCCACCCACATTCCCCCACACCCTGCGAGCTGCCAGTGCAACTTTGATGTTTGCTGGCCAACTTCAAATGTGAATGACATATGCCTACAACACAACAACAAACAACCATTGCTGGCTTAAGTACGCATATTGCCTGTTGTTGTTGTTGTTTTGGCTGTAGTATCTTCGCGGCCGTCGTGACATGTGACAGCTTTTTATTATGTTTGCTTTCGGCATACTTTCAGCCGTTTTTTCGTTTTGTTGTTGTATAAATTTTATTGCGCCTGCTTTTAAATGAGGTCAGTGCTTTTTTTGTTGTGAATTAAATTGAAACTTCGCATTCCAGATTTTTATCAATTGAATTTTATTCTTTTTTTTTTGTTAAAACTGTCATTCCCGGTTGTTTTTTTGTTTCGCTTTCTTATTTTGCTTGTGTCGTCAGCATATTCAATGTAATTAGTGCTGGCGGAAGTTGCGTAAGCAGTGACTGCTTTAAATGTGCGCAATAAAATAAAAACGCATATTTGATTTATTTTCAATTTAATTTATGCTCTGCGGAGGAATTTAAATTATTTTTTGCAATTTTTTTGTTTTTTCGTGTATAAATGTTACTCATACGCACTGTACTCGTATATGGAATTTTTTTTTAAAATGGCTGGGAAATTGTTTTGACTGTGCATAGCTGAGAGAGAAAAATGTCAAAAAAATCTAGAATATTAAAAAAAAATAAAAATTATTTTCAAAAAATATTTTCATTTTAAAAAATTATTTTTGTTTTTTAAATAATTTTATTTTAGTTCCTATCTAATAAGAACTTTTATAATAATTCTTACATGCTTTGACTCTATATTAAAAATTAGTTACATTTTTTAAATGGCTGGGATATTGTTTGGACTGCGCATAGCTGAGAGAGAAATATGTCAAACAAAATAAAAAAAAATTAAGGAAAAATATAAAACTTAAAAAAAAATTAATAAAAATTAAAAAATATTTAAAAAAAAATTTTCATTTTAAAAAATTATTTTTGTTTTTTAAATAATTTAATTTTGATCCCTATCTAATAAGCACTTCTCTAATAATTTTTACATGCTTTGACTCTATTTAAAAAATTAGTGACATATTTCAAAACAAAATTCCCTTTCGAATAAAACTTTATTTTGAAATATTTAAGACATATTCAAAAACTCATTTTAAACATGACTTAATCCCAAGTTTTTTTAAGTATACAAATTTTGAGTTTTAAATACTGTCTTCTATAACTGACCATTCTTTATGTCGCAACACTGACGGCAATAATAAGCAGAATTTGGGAACAGAAAATAATGAGAGACCAAATTATTCAGCTATTGGACGTCTGAAGACCCAAAAATGTCAGGTCAGTCAGGACCAGCCCACCTAGATTTCAGCATTGGGTTTCCCTGTCCTCTATTTTATTTATTTATTTCGGATTTATTCGAAGATCCCCACTCCTTGAACAAATGTTGAACAAATGTAAAGGTTTTACCGCTCGAGATGCTCAAAAAGTCTAAAATAATCGCAGAATAAAACATAAAATAATTCGAAGGTAATCTTATTCTGTATTCATGTGTTATAGGTAAGGTCGTAGTTCCTGTTCCGTAATAAATAAATTTCGTCTTCGTTGCTTTTTACAATAGTAACCCTGTATTTTTTGTTTTCGCATCCCTTTTTTGAATTACTAGAAACTCTATTTGTAAATAAAAATGAAAAAAATTTAGACAAATCTAATTTGTTGCCTACCTTTAGGTGCCGAATGAAATATTTTTCTAGCGGTATTTTTGAGTCTATGGAACACATATAAAATATTTGAAACAGCTTCGCTAAGCAGAGAAAAAAGGCACGCCCACCGAATGGCGAAAACCAAAAACCTATAATAAGGAACTAATGGAGATAGCGGAATAAAACTTTACATAAATACTATATATCATCTGCGGAAAATTTTTCGAAATCGGAATACATATAACTTTTCAAGACCCCGGATATCGAACATAAAGAACTCAGTGCCTAAGGGTAATTTTGTACCGAAAATATTGGTAAATCTCTCAGATATTTTAAATTAATTCAGAGGGAATCTTTTTCTTATAATATTGTGTCTCTGTATCAAAAATCGGGTCATTACTTTCCCTAGCTGCCATATACCTTATATTCGGATTATCAAACTTCCGGTGGACTTTGTACCGCATATATCAGTTAATATGTGAGCTATCTTAGCAAAATCAGGTGAGAGTATAGTCTTGGATACAGTCCACCTTGGTGGTGAAAATTAGTAAAATCGGTTCAGGAATTACTTTAGCCCTCTCATGTGTTGATTTTCGTTATTCTATTGGACTTTATGTGTCAAATTGTGTGTTATCTTTACAAAACTATATCAATAAATTGCGAGAGTATACAATGTTCGGTTGCACCCGAACTTCGCTTTCCTTACTTGTTAAACTTGAAATACAAAATTTCGAGACTACTTAATTCTGTAGCGAGTTGGACTGATGATAAATTACTAGCTTACATTATTTAGCATAAAATCTTGTAAGATGAAACTGTTTTTATTTAACACAAGTCGTCAGAAATAGAAAAAAAAATGTTCTCTGACAATTTTGAACATTTTAATTCTTAAGTTTAGAAAGTCATTTTTCAGGGTTTACTCTATAATACATCTACCTTAGATATATACCAATGTGTCCTCAACTCCAAAGCAAATTTCTGTAATTATAAAGTCATGAAACGCATACAAAATGGAGAATGTACACATTTCTCTAGAAAGCAAGCAATATACACGGCGAAAAACAGCAAAAACAAAATGGAAAAACATATATAAACATATATAAACATATATTAATTAATTAATAAGCACACTTGTATAATGATCAGCGAAAAGTCAAGCATACTTGCAGGCGCACGCATACAAAGTAATTAAGCCGTGTAATAAGTAGGCAACAACAAACGTGAGCTATGAAAGTACTTACAATTGCAAACACACGCAGCACTCTACACTTCAACAAAGAAGTTTCATCAACAAAAATTAACATTCTAATGAAATTCATCAAAGCGGAAAAATTGTTGTCTACTTTGCGCAATCAAAAAGTTAAATATTGAGTTACTGTGGATAATCATTTGAGTAATTTGTTAAAATCACTTGAGCGCAGAAGACGAGTGCTCATTAAATATTTATTATACATAACTACATATGTATGCATATATACGAGTATAAAATTGGTGCTGGAGAGTTCCACAGATACATAAGTATAGCATATGGAGTTGTCTGTGCTAGTGCTTCAAAGTTGATGCCGTATATAATTGAAAATATATTTGAGTGCATCCTAAGAGGTTTGCAACATCTTACTTTGTTTCATTGTATTTGTAAAAAAAAACATTGTTTACTTTGTGGTCTGATATAAATAACTGTACTGCTTTGTGAAATCGTCAATGAAAAGGAAAGGCGATTCCAGGAATTTAAAACAATTTTATGTAGAGAAAGCAATTAATTGGTTTATTTTGTGAACTAAGGCAGTAAATACTCAGCGCAGAGAGTGGTTTAGGAGAGTAGATTATAGAACTCGGAACTCTAAACTCAAAATTCGAACACTTTTGAATATTCCGTTTTGACATAGATCTTCCCATATTTTTATTTATATTAGTAATATAATATGGACGATGTCAACATCAGATGAGACGACACTAGGAGTTTTCGAGAGGAAAATTTTGCGCAAGATTTATGGTCCTAAGAACATTGGCAACGGGAATACCGCAGACGATGGAACGATGAGCTGTACGAGTTATACGACGACATTGACATAGTTCAGCGAATAAAAAGACAGCGGCTACGCTGGCTAGGTCATGTTGTCCGAATGGACGAAAACACTCCAGCCCTGAAAGTGTTCGATGCAGTACTCGCCGGAGGAAGTCGAGGAAGGGGAAGGCCTCCACTCCGTTGGAAGGACCAGGTGGAGAGCGACCTGGTTACACTTGGGATCTCCAACTGGCGCCGATCTGCGAAGGACAGAGAGAGATGGCGCACTATCGTCGATTCGGCTATAACCGGCTAAACGGTTGCAACGCCAATCACATACAATATAATATTTCAACCTTAAAAAAACTGTTTATGGAATTCTATGAAGAACCATATCCAAGAACAAGCGGACTTTTAAATTACTTTGTGGAAGATTTTATACTACAAATCCATCTTAAAAATCTAGAAAGTCCATCAAATCACTGTTTGTGGATCGGTACAAGGGTCGAACACTGATCTAAAAACAACAAAAAAAATTTCAATAAATATATAAAAAAGTCATATGAAAGTCATTCCATGGCCCAAGAAGAATCAATTATATCTTATATAAAGGGTCAGTGGAACCCAAAACAATCTCAACACGCTATAGGGCCTTGCTTGTTGTTATTGTTTTTGAAAATATTCACCAAACATTTTTGAAAAAAAAAAATATTCCTCAGAAAAAGAGCCAGTCCTTAGTCTGATACTAATCCTAGTCCATTCATGTTACGTCGATCCGTCTATCGTGGGAACAGTTATGAATATTATATGGTTTCGGTTCGTATATATTGCATTTTTTCAGTATTCTTTGAGATTCTAACATTCTTTGATCGAAATCTAACATTTTCCGTTAAATTAAAGATTACAAGAAAAAAATCATATAAAAGTCATTCCAAGGTCCCAGAAGAATCTATTCAACCTTCTATAAAGGTACAGTGGCACCCAAAACAATCACAAAAAATTACATGTCTTCGGTTATTGTTGTTTTTGAAAATATTCCTCAAATAATTTTGAAAAAAACATCCTCAATTGACGGTCCTTAGTCGGATAAAAATCACGGTCCGTCTTGTTACGTTATCCATATATGATTTCGGTTCGTATATATTGAATTTTTTCAGTATTCTTTGAGATTCTAACATTATTTCATCGAAATTTTGCATTTTGCGTTAAATTGAGCTTTACCAGAGCCAAACAGCGGTGTCCTACAAATATTCATTTATTTACTTTAGTAATTATCATTCATAACTGTATACACTTTGCAGATACTTTCGCATTATTCTGGTGGAACAGTTTAGGTAGAACTGGATTAAGAATACAAAAATGTTAAATAAGTGAGTTATGTCAGGGTCTGTTCTAGATACCTTGGACTTTAGCCCGCGACAAAACGAGATTTTCATCTTGATGAATTTCAGACTCTAAGTCACGTCTTAAGGGAAGATATATATTATGAACAGAACACATCACTCTTGAATGAAATTAGTTCTTACCGAACGGCTTGGGCCATATACATATGTCCGCGGAAGTAGTTAGACCAAAAACTGTTTAACAGATACCACTAAGGAGAGGCATTCATTAGGAGAACTACATTCAAAAACACTTTAAGATATTAACAGAGAAAGCTATTGGAATCTTCAAATATCGAAAGTCACGTTTTCGAAATGAAATCTCGAAAAATACTAAAAATCTTGTACCACCTTCGAAGACTTTCAATGAATTTACTTTGTCGCCAGCCAGAAGGTTTGAATTTCTGGGCCTCTTAAACCTTTTTCAGATAAAATATTAAACAAACTCTTATTGCTATCTCTTCACTCTCTGCATTATATTCAAAGCCCACACGTATTTGAGTATATCTATAAAAAGAAACACGATAATTATATAACATGCGCCCATGCGCTCATATAATATTAATTAATATTTAATAATCCACTCATCAAACACATCTTTTTCAACGTTTGCCACTTCTTTTTTTTCGCAGATGAAGGTAATCATGCACTACAGGAATTCCTTGCCGCACGCAATCCGAAGCAACAGCACAGCAGCACATTGGAATCGTACTTAATCAAGCCGATACAGCGCATACTCAAGTATCCGCTGCTGCTGCAACAGTTGCGCAATTTAACCGATACGCGAGCCGATGAACACTTGCACTTGTGCGGTGAGTATCTACTACACCTATACATACATATATACAGTTACACACAGCAAATGGCCTTCATATTCATATTTATAATATGTAGATATATCTGTGTGTGTATGTGTGCCCACTTGAATTTTTCAACATAATTAATATGATTACATGAATAATGTAAATCTTTTTATGTTCGAAACGTGCTCGTGATTGCATTTCTTGGCTTATCGCCATTGATTTGCACTTACTTATGTGCATTTTTCATTTTCACTTTCATTTATTTATTTTTGCTTTTGCTTTTGCATTACAGAGGCACTCAAGGGCATGGAAAAGGTAGCCGAGCATATCAATGAAATGCAACGAATCCACGAGGAATATGGTGCTATATTCGATCATTTATTCCGACAACATCAGAAGTCATGCAAGCAGCCCATCGATTTGAGTCCAGGTGAGTTCATTCAAAAGTGCATAAAAGCACTCTCTTATATATATTTTATATATATTTTAAAAGCATGTAATGCTTCGAAGGATTATGTATATGAGCGGAATTGTGTGCAACAAAATTGGAGTAAAGTAGTGGGTGAAGGTTGAAAGAGCATCCTTGGTCCAAATTATCCACTATAGAGACATAATCATATTTGAAAGAGTTTCGAGAGCTTCCCTAACAGGGAAGATATCTCAGGGTCGCAAAAGTCAAAACACATTGCGTCGATTCTTTCTGGGAACTCTTGATATCAAAATTGTTAAGAACTTCGAAGTTAAGATTTCACTTAGAGTTATCATGGCTTGTTATATATATATGAAGTTCTGTTACTAATAGAGCATCGTCTGAGCTTTAATAAAGCGTTACTAGTATAGTTAAATATACAGGAGTTGAACCCACTAAATTTATTTTGAACATGCTAGCGTCTAAAATGACTCGTCTTTAAGGCCTTTAAAGTAATAACCATGGAGAAAACGCCCACGTTAAAAGTTATCTAAAGATAAGTCCGTTCCGATGGAGCTGGATTAAGAATATATAAATGAAAGCATTAACAGCAATAACAATGTCAGCCTGGAAATCCAACGCAGAATCACTCTTGCCAACAGGTGCTACTATGGACTAAGTAAGCAATTGAAAAGTAAAGTCCTCTCTCGACGAACAAAAACCAAACTCTACAAGTCTCTCATCATTCCCGTCCTACTTTACGGTGCAGAAGCGTGAACGATGTCAACATCCGATGAGACGGCACTAGAAGTTTTCGAGAGAAAGGTTTTGCGGAAGATTTATGGTCCCTTAAACATTGGCAACGGCGAATACCGCAGACGATGGAACGATGAGCTGTATGTGTTATTCGACGACATAGACATAGTCCAAAAGACAGCGGCTACGCTGGCTAGGTCATGGTGTTCGAATGGATGAAAGTGTTCCAGCTCTGAAAGTATTCGATGCAGTACCCGCTGGTGGAAGCCGAGGAAGAGGGAGACCTCCACTCCGATGGAAGGACCAGGTGGAGAGGGACCTGGCTTCGCTTGGTATAACCAATTGGCGCCAAACTGCCAGAAGGAGGGATACGTGGCGCGCTGTTTTGGACTCGGCTATAACCGCGTAAGCGGTGTCTACGCCAGTCAAGAAGAAGAAATGTGAAATAGGGTTATGTCAGAACCTAGTCTAGATAACTTGAGTTCAGTCTGCTTGTTCAATTTCAGACTCTTAAGGAATGCTATAATTTAAGAAAGTGACAGTAAAGTCTATATTTGTGATCAAAATGTTGCAAGTCCCTCTGAAACTAGTTCTTAACGGACGGTTCTAGATCCCAAATTGAACAATAGTTGCTTACCAAACACTACTAAGGAAAGAATTCAAAATTCATTAAGAGAACTACAATCGGAACCCCTTTAAGATACTAAGAAATAAAATATTGGAACTTTCCAATATCAAAAGGCTCGCTCTGGTAACGAAATCTGGAATATACTAGAAATTCAAAAGAAATCTCATGCTAGACGTTTTTAAATCTATCCACTGTCTTACACAGACCCTAACTGATCCCTTAACGAAATAAAGAGTTAACATTTCATCACCAAAGAACCACTCAAAGTCCCAAAAACATTACATGCTATTAAAATACCTTTTACTATATCATATTTTCATGACAACAACAACATTACTACTTAATCTATCCAAGAATTATTATCCAATATCAAGATCATTCGTTCCTCGATACAGGTGATCTGCTTTATTATGGCGGCGTTGAGTGGCTTAATATTTCTGATTTTCTGGGTAAAATTAAGAAGGGTCTGGAATTGCACGCAATGTGCTTTGTTTTTAAATCAGCGGTTGTGTTCCTTTGCAAAGAACGTTTGCGTCAAAAGAAGAAACTTATGGTAAGTCATACATTATTGGTCCTTCAAATACATTTAAATAATATAATCTCTTTCACTTTGCAGGGTGTTTCGAGTAAAAACGCACCCAACGAAGTGGAAATCATACGCTATCAAGTGCTCATACCCGTCACTGAGGTTCAAGTGCGCGCTTCTTCCGCCAAAGATATGGACTCACACTTCCTATGGGAATTGATACATTTACGCTCGCAACTACAACGCCGCTCCGAGAAGGTTTACGTACTCTCGAATAGCACGGCCGATTTTCGTAATGCATTCCTGAAGACCATACGACAAATCATACGCGAAAGCGTACGCAACATGTCCATACCGATGAAGGGTTTCGGCAGCAGTGGCTCAGTATCGGGCATCTCATCGCAAGGTGGCGGTTCGGGCAGTTCGCAAACGCTTGAGCGGCCAAAGCAACAGGTCTTGCAACTTACAAATAATAAATAGAAACAGTTATTTATATTTTTAAGTGCCGTTTTAAGCTAATGTCCTTTCTTGCCTTGCAGATAACAATCATACAAGGCTCACAGACATTGGGTAAACCCAAGAAGAAGTCCGGTTCGCAACGTCATTCGGCCGGCAATATCGACTATGATAATCTATCGGGCAGCCAAGAGGCCGACGATGTGCCCATGTTGCATCATCAGCACCAACAGCAACAACTACAACCGACTGGTTTCCGTGGACGCAGCAAGACTGTGGGCGATGCTACAGGTATTTCAGAGATTTTATGGCTTTACTGCTAGAGCACAGCGCAATTTTAGACTAACACAATATGCTAGTGAAGTAAAATGTACTAAAAATAATTATTTATTTAAAATAAAATTTAGCACATTCTACTTCGCTCTCTCAAATTCTCACTTATTCGCTAAACAAAATTTACAAACTGCTTTTTTCTGCTTCTCCATTATTTTTTCTATTATTTTTATATCTTTCTCTCCACCTATTTGGCAACAAAAATCTTCGTCTGCAATCTTTACCACAAAATTTTGTACCGTTACGAATTCCAATTTGAATTTCCACTTTCACAAACTGCATAGAACTAATGTCCTCCTCCATAGACCCACAGCAGCAGCATCAGCATCAACAGCAACAGCAACAGCAACAACATCAAAAGCATATGCAACATCATCAACAACAACAACAAATGCATCATCATCATCAGCAAATGCATCAGAGCGATATTGAACGCATGGATCCGGGTACTAAATCGGAAGGCGAAGAGGACTCCCAGCAGGGTACAATCAAAGCGAAAGCAACGCTGGGTCGTACACCCAATCACTTGACATTGAGGTACTTAGAAATATTTTTATTCTTATATTGGGGATATCATATCCCAGTATATACTATATTCGATGCATTTTAGAGTTCTTATTTCGCATTAGCGATTCGTTTGACTATTATTGGTTTTATATTTTCGTTGAAGATTTGATTCATTTAAATGGCCATGTCATTCTGACCCATGAAACGAATATTTCAAACAAAATTAGAAAACAAAATGAGTCTAATAGCCTTTTCACACAAGAGCTAATTGATCAATTAACCGGCCTCTGCTCGATTAAAACGCTGATTAAAATCGATTTACCATACAAAATAAAAATCAGATTTTGCTACATTAATTTTTAATTGGATTTTAATCGACTTGAGAATGAATTGCAACTCTGCGACAAAGACCGTATTTGTAATTTGTATGCGAGTTGTTGTTCACGCTACGCGATGGTAGATGTCGCTGCAAAAAATATCAAGCGGCTTATGAAACTTACCAACTTCTTTCTTATGAAAAGCAAAAACAAAAATGTATAACAGCTTCGGTTATCGAGTAGCCGGCAGTCTGAAGGGTTTCTCAATCAAAATTTTAATTGAGCAATTAATTTGGCTGTGTGAAAAGGCTATATCCAACTTTTGGGGGCCCGTGGAAGCTCGATCCGTTGGAGATCAGACCTGCCCTTTCAACAAAACAAACCAATATTCTAAGAATTCAATCATGGAGTTCCCTAGTCCATAGATAATCTAAAGTTTAATTTATGAGTCATTGAGAGAACGTCTGAATGTACTATAGATAATCTATATATTTTAGAATCGTTGCTCATTCGATCTTTGCCATTATCACCCTCCGCTTAACTTATGGAAGTATTCTCAATCACCTTCATTTCCAGTAAGATATAAATAATATGGACAACATAATGAGAACTTTTAGAGCCCATGGGATTCCAAAAGAAGATGTTGAGAACTCGTAGACATATAGTTTTGCATTCTAAAGATCGCATGAAGATTCTCTAATATAACTAAAAGATAAATATTGATTATCTAAATCTCGTGGTGATAGAAATAAATTGGTTGACACAAGCAACAAACACGATCATGAGGTTCCCAAAGGGGTTCCCTGAAGTTCTATAAAACCTATCATTCTAATAATGAGACAACCATCTTCTCATGCTCTAGGAATCAAAAAGAGAAGATAGGAGAAAAAAGTGAACTACAAGTACAGAGACTGCACCGAAGACCACATATTATGAAGAATTACTCAATATGAAAAACATTTTTGCAAGAATAGACTTCACTACAGCTTAAGACTCCCTCTAATTAGTCACTTTCAGTCTAACCCTTTGTCAAGGAGAAGAAAAAAGATTGGTTATTAAGCATTAGTATGATAATGGTTTGGTCAATATCTCAAAAATAAATTATATATCGAATTACTTGCATCGAATTTCCTTAGTCCACACTTTTATTTGCTACTAGACACATTGATTTCCGATTGACCTACCTATAACCTTAAAATCAACCGCTACATACATACCGACATATGTATTTTTGAAGCTAATCGATGATTTGTTTTGTTCTATTTCTTCCCATTTTTCTAATTTTGCGACATCGCTTCGTAAACTATGCGCTTCATAACTGCCCGCTACAAAACCTGATCATAACCAACACCATTACCAACCGTTTGAAACCAACAACTATCCAACACGTTATATTCCAAAAACCAATTCACCAATGCAGCACCACATCAACCCTATCGGTTGGCAGCACTGGTAGTCAAGCGCGTTTGATACAATCATCTCATCCGCCATCGAGCTATCAGCCCGTACTCATGAAAGATTTAGGTAAGACACACTCAATAACAAACGAACTATCGTCTTCCCCTCAAGCAGTGTACATGGATGCCGCTGCATCAGCGACAGTGAGCTCATTGTCGGCCGCAATGGAATCCACCGATCAAATGATGTTCATGATCGAGGAGATGGGCATAGAGGTCCGAGAGATGGACGAGCAGATGGTGGAGCAGGAGGAGGAAGAGGAGGAGGACGACGACGAACAACAAATGAGACAGAAACAGCAAGAGGAAATGGATTATATACTGGAATCCGAGTTACAAGCTGCATCCGTAGCAGCAGCTTTTAATTTAAGTTTAGGTAGTAGTAGTGGTAGTAGAGTTATATATACGACAAATAACATTACTAGTACCACGAGTGGTTTAACAAGTAGAGGTAGTGCTGCCACCAGCGCTGGCAGTGGTAATAACGGTAATAATCATAGTTTACATTGTGTGGCAACGCCGAAACGCTTGTCACCACGACAATCGCCCAAAGCAGATATCGAAGTAATTGAGATTTTCGCCAACGAGCTAAGTCAATTGACCGCCGCTCAGCAAGTATCGGTTGTGCATCATTCAGCAAAAGAGTCTTCCAAAAAATCGTCTAGCAGTCGTCAGGCGAGCGTCAGCAGCAGTGGCAGCGGTAGTGGTAGCAGCAGCAACGGTGCTAGCGCCGCCTCTCACACACATGTCGTCGACAAGCACTTAAGTGATCTCGAGCATGAGCAGCTGACCGACACCACATACGACATTGCAGCCTATATGGCTAATCTTAAGGAGCAAGCATTGGAATCGCAAGATCTACAAATGGACGCACAGGATCAGCAACAAAACGATTCGAGTCTATCGCCCGAACCGCAAACAGTTGTGGAGAATACACAACAAACCGTAGTGGCCGAGATAGAGTCACCACCACGTCCGGCTACAGAGTCGGATAGCACAGGCACCACGACGGGCACTTCGGAGAAATCCGAAGATGAATCGGAAGATGCCGCAACGTTGGCAAAACATCACGTGATCATCGACAAGAAGGTCGATAAAGTTTTCAAAAACAAATCTTCAGAGAAAGCACAGAAATCGAGTAGCGGCAGTAGTAGTAGCATTGCAAGCACTGGCGCCAAACCGAAGACAACGAAATCGCCACGTCAAAGCATATACATTTCACCCGACCGCTCCAAGTCACAAGGTAGTTCACCCGTACGCATAATTAAGATAAAATCACCACGCACCAGTGTCAGTGATCAGGGTAAACGGCTGAGCGTTAGCTCTAGTCGCGACTCCTCGGCCGATCGCTTATCCACCGGGCGCCGCACACCCAGCCCACGTCGCAGCTCAGAAGGTAGTGGTATACTCAAACGACCCGCCAGTCCCGCTGGTGGTATACTGAAACCGCCACCAAGTCCCAGTAAATCAAAAAGTCCTGACCGCAGCTGCCTCAAGAAGCTCACACCCTCACATGACTGCAGCGTCGAATCGCTTTCGCCGCACATATCACCGCGCGACAGCATCGAACACCTGTCACCCGATCGTGCCGGCAGCAGTCTGTGTCAGCGTCATTCGCCACGCAGCAGCTTCGACAGTCGCAGCTCCGAACCGAATCTCGACATACCACGCTCGTCGCTCAAATCGCCACGCGGCAGCTTCGAATCACGTTCGCCCGAACGCTGCAATCGTAAACGCAGTCAGTCAGCGCACGGTAGCTTTGAGACGGGACAACGCGCCGCCGCGCTGGCCGCCAATGAAGCGTACTATCAGTATTATCCTATCTATGATAATCAAACTTGTAGCGATCATTATATATCAGCCGCTACAACAACACATATGCCACGCGATATCGGCACCAATACAAGCACGCGTCGTCTGAGTAAATCTCTAGAGCGTTCCACGTCACGCGAAAGCACCACAAGCAGTTCGTACCGTTATGGCGTATCACCCGAACGCATTTACACAATTAACACTATGGGCGCCAGCGCTGGTCCTTTGCGCTCGCAATCGGCTGAAAATGCATTTGCGCACTACGCTTACGATCCACACACGGGTCAACACTATCAAATGCCGCCGCCGCCGCCACCGCAACAGGAAACCATTGCCACCGCAGCACCGCCAGCTGCCTTCATGTACGCGCACGAACCGCAATGTCCACACGAACACATGGCGGCCTATCAGCTGAGCTCATCGGCGCCCGAGTACACCACATGCATTGACTGTCTCTACCAGAAACGACCCTCCTAGCATAAGGCCCGCGTGCGACAGAGTCGTACGCGGAAGAAGACACCACGTGGCGTCGTACAGCCGCCGATGGCCACTGCGTCGGGCATGATTTGTGCCGCCAGCTTTGATCCGGATGCAGCAGTGGCGGCGGGCGCTAGCGAGGCAAGCGGTTGTGTGGACTGTCATGACTACTATGAGATACATGTTTAAGCGGAAGCGAGCAAATCATAACTGAAAACCGAAAATCTTCTCCAAAATTATATTAAAATACCCGTAAATCTCCCTTAGCCTGTAACTGTACACTTACAGGTTAACAAAAACAAAAATGAAAACGTAAAGTAAACTCGTTGCCATCCAAAAATCCTCAACTGACAATTTACATGGACATACAAGATGCATATGTATTTATATATGTATGTGTATGCATAATCGCTATTGTTGTTTGACACAGGGATTTTTGAAACAAAAACAAATAACAACAACAATTTATATATATGTATATGTACATTTTGGTATTTGTGTATGTTCTTCAGATTTTAGATGTAAGGATTAGCTTGTATAGTGCAAGCCGTCTTAGATAAATACATATGTACTCACATACATACAGATATATGTATATATATAGGCTACAGTTTGATTTTTCACCACTAATACATATGAATTTCGAAAATTTAATCTAAAGTCGACATTGATTTTTTACAAATCTGTCTACTTCGAAGTAAAACAAAAGGAATTAAACAACAAATATAAAGACCTATGTTGTCGTTGTACTTCTGAAGCAATATTCGAATATATAATATATGTATATTTATATTTTTTGTGAATACGTAATTAGTTTGTAAATACCAAAAAATATTTAACGGTTATGTAATCGAAAATGCATTTGCCGAAATTCAACGGTAAATATACAGTAGTATAATACATATATCTATTAAAATAACAGAAAATAGTATAAATAACAGTACATTGTAACACTGTACAGGGATAATTGAGTAGATTTAAGAACAACTCATTAAAATTACAACAAAAAAAATGGCGTGAAAATTTCCGTTGTAACGGTTTTCGAAGATCTAACGATATCTGGAAACTTGTTTTTAGATTCTGTCACCATAATGGATAAAAAATTCAAATCTGATTCGTATTTTTTAATCTTGAAATAATTCGGTATTTTGTATAAGATCGTCGAAGATACATAGATTCATTTCTTTAAATTAATTTTCAAGAAAACCAGTAAACGTACCGCCCTCTTCGATTTCCAAACTTGGAACTGTCTATGTACTTCAATAGAACCTTGATCAATTAGAGCTAGAATCTAATAAGAGTCGGAAATTAGTATTTCATATATTTCCTCAACAGTTATGGTTAAACACTATCATTAAACCGGGCCCGGATTCTATCTGAATTCAGATTAATAGCAAAAAGTTTATAATAAGGGAACAATAAATAAACATTAGAAAACTTCGAAGTGCTTGAGACTTTTTTGGACGAAATTGGACGAAATCAAATTACAACCATGTTTCAAGAAAGTGTTTCCAAGTGAACCCTGTATGAGATCAGTCGTTCATCACGTTCCCATGATTTTTTCTTTTCTATATGATATTATATAGGACCCATATATTAATGGACCCTATTAAATGAGCCACTTTCAGCTAGAAACTACTACTTGGAAAACTGATATTCCTCATTTTGATTTTGTTTGAAAAATATCGAAAGTTTTGAAAGAAAGCAAAGCGTTATACGGAAGAAATTCAGGTTCTGTGCTATCATATTTCATCTGACATATGTAAATATGAAATTTCGAATAGAAAATGTTCTAGATAAATATGTATATAAGTATAAGTGAGAAAGAAATATAGCATTAATCTATATGTATAACGAGTTACTAGCATATAGTTAAAGATAAACTGATTCGCATATTTTAAGAAACAACATGAGAACCCAAAGAAACTACGATGTTAACATACCTGTCCTTGCAGTTTTTAAAATGAAACTAGTCTCTATAAATAAATTTACTCAAAAATGTTTACTCACAAAAAAGTGTACAACAATCAGGAATTTCCAGAGACGTATGGCAACTATGAAAAAAGGGATTGATTTTTTAGTTAATTGAAGAAAAATATTCAACTATACATATGTACATAAAGAAATTTATGCGAAAATTAAATTAAAATAAAGAAAAATAATAATATTAAGATTAAAAAAAAATCATGAAAAACCGAAGAACAGTGAAATCAAAATAATATTTAGGTTAATCAAATCTTGAACCCAAACAACAGTAAAATCATAATTATATTTCAAGGATATTGAATAAATAAATATTAGTGAACATTAAAGGATAATAAATCTAATTAAAATAAAATATAGGATCTCTCGAATACAGAAAGCATATACCAAAAAAATCTATACCGCTGATCTCAAGCTGAATTGAAGATTAAAGCACACGTAACAGTCATGGAGTTTTGAAAAATAGTCATTGAAAAAGGATTTGGAATTGAAAAGTAAAACCTCGCTCGACAAATCTACTGGCATATATAAACACTACTACTAACTACAGTCAGTCAAAAAACTATAGCAACAAGCTAGAAAAATATACAGATATATACAAAACACAAGGAAATGAAGCTGAACAGTTGTGAACAGGAATGGAATACAAGGACATACTCGCAAATTAAGGACACTAAGATGAAATAAAAGACAACAACAAAACACTATAACTCAAAAATGTAGCACGAAAGCCTAAAAAGATATGTATCAAAAGCAACAACACTAATTAGAAAATAAAACAAAAAGTGAACTAAAGGACATTCTACAAACAATGAGTGAAAATAGAAAACAGGCAAACGAACAGTTACTCATAAGATATAAGAAAAAATATTAAATATTAAGAAAATAATAATTAAAATTAAATAAAAAAAAATAATATTTATTATTATAAATTTAAAAAAATATAAAATAAATAAAAAATAAATTAAATTAAAAATAAATATAAAACAAAATAAAAATAAAACAAAAATAAAAAACAAAAACAAAAAATCCTCTTATGTACATATAAATATATATGTATGTATATAAGCTGTTCATATTTTAGTGGCAATGTTAACAAAATGTAGTTAGACAAATTAAAAAAAAATTAATCATAATTAATAGATTCCTAAATAAGCGTTAAACTCGCGACACACATATGATTTCATACTCATTTATATGTGTTTATAAGTGTTGGCATTTAAGACACAGCACAGTATGCTATATTTAGACAATGTGCACAGTTGAAAAGTAGAAACAAAAACGAAGGCAAATTTAAGATATACACGCAAAAGCATATGATAAATGACAGAAAAAGCAAAAAAAAATAATAATACATAAAGAAAAAATCCGGCAGACTTGGAAAAACATACATACATACATTTAAGATCAATCAAATCTCTATGGTTAAGTAAAAGAAAAATATTACAAGACTATGTCGATGTACTTCCAATTAAATTAAAATATAAAACTAAAATTCAATGCAAGTAAAAATATAATTAAATTAAAAACAAAATTAGAGATTAAATAAGAAAATAAAAAATTAAGTCATTAGTCTTACGATAACATAAAGTTTAAATAGCCATAAGCAGCAGATTTTGAGGGATTTAAAAAAATTGAACTATCAGGACACAATGGTTGGATGAGACAATTAGCGTCTCCTATGTAGTTAGTCAAAGGCAGAAAATCAATAAATAGTTATTAACTAATAAACATTGCAGAGAAAGCATGTGGATTTTAAACAAAAAACATATACAAAGACTACAAGAAAAATCGAAAGAGTAACTGTATTCAAATTATTTAATTTAATATTTTATTTATATTTTTTTTTTTAAGATTTTATTAACATTTTTTCTATAAAATCTTTTTAAATAATATATTAAAGTTCAATATTTTATTTTAAACTTACTATGTAAAAAAATTAAAAGAATTAGTTATTTGCGTACATATATACAGTAGGAAGTCCCTATTACAAGAAACTTAGATTTTAAACAAGAAATGAAAACAAAATGTTTAATTCTTCAAAACTCAGTCCGAACATTAGATCATTTTTCCAAAAAAACGAGCCAAAATTAAAAATTTCAATATTAATCTTTCGATTTTAATTACCGATATTAATGGCGTATGAATTTTGAAAATCTTAAATTTGTGATGTTTTTTTGAAAACCATGGTTTTCGTGTTTTCAGATATTCAAAAACACTTTTTTCCATATTCCATAAGTATTTAATATAGTAGGTGGTCCCTATTGCGAGAAACATGTAAATCAAACAAGAAATGAAACCAATCTCTTTTTCAAAACTGATTCCGAACATGAGATAATTTTCCCAAAAAAAAAAAAACAAGCCTATATTAAAAATTTCAATTTTAATCCTTCGGTTTTAATTGCCGATATTGAAGGTGTATAGTTTTTGAAAATTTTAAATTTTTGATGTTTCTTTGAAAACCACGGCTTTTCGAAAATATTGGGTTTTCAGATATACAAAAACACTTTTCCATATTCCATTCCATAGGTATTTAATACTGTAGGTGGTCACTATTGCGAGAAACATAGAATTCAAACAAGAAATGAAACCTGATGTCCAATCCATCAATGTATTTTTCAAAACTGTTACCGAACATGAGATCATTTTCCCACAAAAAAAAACAAGTCAAAATTAAAAATTTCAATTTCAAACTTTCGATTTTTATTGCCGATATTAAGGGTGTATAGTTTTCGGAAATCTTAAATTTTTGATATTTCTTTGAAAACCACGGTTTTCGAAAATTTCGAGTTTTCAAATTATTCAAAAACATCTTTCCAATATTTCTTAAGTATTTTTTTGATGCATAACGTTGCGCTAAATACATTTATTTAATTTCGAGGATTGGATCTTGGTCATAGTACTTTGATTCTTTAAGGCTCAACCTACACCGGATTATTCCAAAGCTTATTTGACTAATAAGACGCAAAAACATATTTTAGTCTAACCCGAGCATATTTTACCGAAGCGAGATTGCGTTTTTTTCTCGTCTTGTTCGGTGTGGGTTATCACAGACAAGAAAATACATATTGACTAATCCTGGGTTGAGCCTAATGAAACTTATTCGATACATTTCGCAGAAAATCTGTAAAACCTGAAATGAAAGGCCATAGAACCTGGCTTGTAAATAATATATAGTTGTCAAGTCTTTAGAATTGACTTAAGATATACTAAATTTCAAATGCAAATACTCGAGGACCATGAACAACCTACGACTGGCTCACATAGTATTTCCAAAGATTTTAGATGATAAATTAGAGCACTAATTTTTCGATGAAATTAAATGAAATATAAATTTTGACGTATTTGGAGTTATTTGAAACGGATAGGTTTTTGTATATACATATAGTAACCGATAATTCTCAGTTCATTGTTATAGGGACAACCTATTGTATGTATGTTTGTATACTATATATCAATATTTAAATATGAACTCAAAAATAATTATTTTTTATAAATATTTTATTATTTATTAACTAATTTATTTTTTTATAAATAAATCAAAATTTCCGTTAACTGTATAGAAAAATAATTATGACTAATCAAAATCAACAAATCAAAAGTAAAACGAAAACAAAATCAAATATGAGATATTCAAAACAAAAAATCAAATATTCCAAAAGGCTTCACAGCAATAAAATCAAAATTAACATTTAGTTATATCAACAACAACAAAAGCAAGAATGCAACAAATAAAGATGACCAAAGCAAAAAATAAACAAAAATAGCAAAAATCTAAAAAGTTAAAAAGTTAAAATACTTAAGCGTACATACATACATAAATAATTCATTCAATAGCCAATAAATAAATGCATTACATATAGCAATAAGTAAATAATATTTAAAAATAGCAAATAATTACAAGTATACGTAAAATCAAAGAAAAAAAAACAATATTTGATGTTTACATACAAAAATACATACATTCATATAAAAAAATAAGTAAGAATAACAGTCGACAGTTCCGAAATCTCAACGATATCATCTAAAACAACGTAGAACAACACGAAGAAGTCAGAAAATGCAGATATAACACACATAGATACGAGTACTTCGAATTTCACATATGTATGTATATGTACTTAACTTTACTACATGTATGTATGTATTTCATAAATATATATATGTAAGTTCTGAGAAGTCCACAACTTTAACATATAGACTATAGTAAAATTTTTGAAATTACAATAAATGTTTTGAATGTTGTTCGAGTTTACGAAATCAAAATAAGCAAAATCAAAGCCAAAAAGTACTTAATTATAAGTGTTAAATGAAGAAAAATCAAAAATAAAATCAAAAACAAAATCGCCAAATAACGGAAACACAGCACTAAAATCAATAGAAAACGTATAAAATAACAATAAAAATTACGGTAAAAATAAAAAAAAATTAAAAGAATTAAAAACAATTAAAGCAAAGACCTAAAATAAAGAACTATAAAGAGAAACTGAAAAACTACTGCTACAACATGCCACACAACAACACATGGAAACTATGAGAAAAAAAAGTTATGAATGCTCAAAAACAATTTGCAAAATATCTACAACAAAAATACGGGAACACCAAAAATTGGATTGATTTATCGCCGAAGAAAGTGAAACGAACACGTTAAAAAACAATATTTTTGCTGAATTTGCACAAATCGAACTTGCATTGCGGCGGCGCTTAGTACTTTCAGTAAGTACTTAAGTAAGTGCAATGATTACTAAAAAATCGTTTTTATTTGTATCCACAAATAACCGTTAAATTTTGCGCGATATTTTTAACTCATACTTAGTTATTTCGATATGCTGCTAAGGTAAGTAAAATATTTCTTTGAAAAAAAATATTAAAAATTATTTTATCCAACACTTTAACTACACTGAAGTGCTAAAAAAATTGATTGAAAGAAAGAAAAGCGCAAATTTCTTAAAAAAATATAATAAATTTTAAGAGAAAATTGCAACTTATAGCTATAAAAGTACTTAGTTACCAATTTTATGGGTACTCTACACTTTTCAGTAGATTATATAAATATATATATTCATTCTATTGGAGATAGTAACTTAAATATTATGAAAAAATTAATATCAAATAAAAGTGACTTCTTTATTGAATACTTTAGTGAACAAATTGGTGCCAATTGGTAGTTTTAACACTTTTATATCAACGCGAAGATATTACAAATTTGGGAAAGAAAATATTGATTTAGAAAAATTAAAAATAATATAATTTTTACATTCATCTAATGTGTTCACAAAGTTGGTCTGAAGAGATCAATATCGGACAATTATTATCAGATAAATATTTCTGACTTCAAAAACCTCGCATGAAAAGTCAATCAGTTATGGATAAGCCGTTAAAATCAGGTATATTATTAAATTATTGGTTAATTTATTTCCAACAACTATTTAATTTTTAATTCAATCATCTATGGAATATATATATTATTATTCAATTAATTGAAATTAGGATACATTTAAATTTAAATTGTGTAAATTAAGGTGCTGCCTGAGAAACATATTTTATAGGTGTTTCAGAAATTCGGTTAATTGAGTCAGTTAGTCAATTTTAGTTGTACAATTTAGTATAGATATTTTTTTAATTGACTACATTAAATAGTGTCATAAAGAACTTTAGGCATTTCAGGCATACTCTAAGTATGTCAATTATCAATTTTCTGTTTTCTAATTAAGTCAATTATCAATTTTCTGTAATAAACCAATTGCATATAATTTGTAAATTGACTTAATTAAGGTGCACATGATTTGTATAAATTCAGATAACCTTTAGTGTTGCCAATAGGTAACTTCCTAATACTAATTAGTTAAGGCAGTAGTCTGCTTTAGAAGCCGAAAAAAAGCGTTTTTTTAGCAATTATTTTTTTTGAAAGGGAAGGAAATAATTGCGGTAAACGGAATTTTAAGACGATAGTGTACTATATTTAAGGCTTAAAAAACAATATTTATTAGGCATGGATTTTTATCTGAAAGAGAGACATATTTTGTGTTACAACACATATTGTCATAGAGTGAATTTGGTTTTCTTTTCAGCAAAAACGACACATTTGACTTATGACGGCGAAACTGATTAATATTTTTCACAAATAACGACATAATTCAAAGTGGGTCACATTTATGCCTAAAAAAAAGCATTAGTACACTCTATTTGGTCCATTTATGCTCAACATTGTATTTAATATATTACAGGCCACTAGATTTGTCAATAAACAGTTTGAATTCTTCTATATTTGCTAAATAAGAGACAATTGAAAACTTTAAATCGCTCTCCTGAAAAATCGACTTTTTTGAGTTGTGACACTATTCAAGTAAATGAGCGATATATTCTTTTTGCTATCGCCGGCACCGTTTTCTAACACTTGTGAAAATGAAAACTCGAGAAAACGCGCTTTAAAGGTCTGCCTGAGCGTTCGCACCTAATCGACGCTCGGCCACTAAAACTGCTCTAGCTTCGAAAATATGTCGAATTGGCCTCTGGATTTTAAAGACATATCTAACTATCCAAGAGTTTTGGAAGAGATTTAAAATAAAACAAAAAAATCGATTTTTTTAAGCCTGTAAAGCAGACTACTTAACACACACGCCTTAACACAATTACTTAATTGACTAAATTAATTGCCTTTTCACATATCCAAATTAATTGATCAATTAAAAATTTCAGTTAGAAACCAGTTTTTGCCCTTCACACTGCTGGCTACTCGATAACCGATTAGCTGTTATACATTTTTGTTTTTGTTTTTCATAAGAAGTTGGTATGTTTCATCAGCTATCTGCTATTTTTCAACAGCGACATCTACCGTCGTGTAGCTTGAACAACAATTTGCAGAAAAATTACAAATATGTAATTAATTAATTAATTAAGTAGCATTTAATTTTAAAGTCGATTAAAATTCAATTAAAAATAAACGTACATTTTTATTTTGTGGGGGAATCGATCTGAATTAGCTTTTTAATCGAGTAAAAGGCTGCGTAAAAAGGCTATAAAGAACATGCCATCAATCAGGCCTACTCTAATTAAGTCAATTATCAATTTACTGTATTAAAACAAATTTGTAAGTTGACAAAGGCACATGCCTTGTATATATTCAGATATCATTTAATGTTACCAATAGGTAACTTTCCCTAAACTAATTAATCTACACAATGACTTAATTGACTAAATTAAGAACCATTATTTTTAGTCGTTTCAGACGTCCTATTAATATAGTTAATGGACAAGTTTCCCAATTTAGTAAGAGCTGTCTGAAACAAAATACAGATCTGCCTTTAGGAACTCAGTCAAGATTTTTTGGCTGTGGTAATTTGTTAATTAACGAAATTAAAGAACTTACTCCCTATGTAATTTCTCTCTCTACTAATTAATGCAAAGCATTTTTTAAGCAGATATTTGAATCATCTTTTCTCATTAATTTTTGCATACAATTTGTTAATTAAGATTAGAGATTATACTTTAATTAAACTGAAATATAAACTTTTTTTTAACAAATTTAAGAAAAAAATAATTGATTCAATCAAATATTGTATAATATTTGTTTTCATCATTATTTAATTAAATTTAGAAAAAAATATTTTTATGACAAATTTGTAATATTTTCGTGTGATCCAAAGCAATCATAGTTTTAAATGTTGAATTCGGTAAAAAGGTGATTTTTACCTTTATTACACTGAAAATCATTAAATTGTTGTTGTATTAAATTATATTCAATTTACAAATTTTACATTATTATATGTGAAACTAATTGTAGCGAGAGTAATGATTTTTTCAGATATTCTGAAAACAATTATTATTATGAGTTAGAAGTTTTAAAAAAGGAAAAGATAACAAAAAAACTATTAGTGCATCATTTTGTGATATTATGCGTGTGTATTTAAATTTAAATGAAATACATATACTAATATATTTATATATACTATTTTTTAATAAATATTATGGATATTTACTTAACACTTAATAATAAATTAAAAGGAATGTGATTAAAATTGTGTAAATATAAAATTTAACTTAAACAATTTTCGTAGTTGATAAAACTGACAAACTAATCATTTAAACTTTGTTATAAAGACCTACAATTAATACAAATTAATAATTAAAATAACGTTAGTTGGCATCGCTTGTACGAATAAGTCAGCAAAAAACAACGGTAAATGCGAAAATTCCGAGAAAAATGCAAGTTTTCCACACAGAATTGAAGAACACACAAACCTAAAAACACAAAAGTGTAGCTCCTGCACAAACAAGTCCAGTATTTTTAATATTTTCGCAGTTATTTATGCAATTAATTCCAGCAAAAAATCCACTAATAATGCACTGAAAATAAACCAAAGTAACGCTACAGTCGAAACTCGATAAGTGCTACCAAAATTGTGAAATAAAAAACATAGAAGTTATCGATTGTTTATCGACAGTTATCGAGTTTCGTTTGTCGTACACTTTTTCTTCCTTATTTGTTCGAAATTTGCATTTTTCCAGACGTTAAAAGAATATTCGAATATACAGCACCTCGCGCAGAGTGAACAAGAAAAACTTGAAAAACAAAATAAAAAAATCTTTTCCGTTTTTCCGTTCAAATGTAACGTCCATAATTATTATGTCTTATGGTTAACACACCCCGCTCGTTTCTTAATACCACGTAATTAAAAATATTTGAAAATAAAAAAAATGGTTTAAAAAACGAATAAATGCTAGATTTTTGCGCATTTATAATTTCATTTAAAGCTTAAAACCTTCAATAAACCAATCTATTGTTCGCCACCACTTGTAAATAATGTTAATCATTCACTAAATTTTACTTCAAACTTTTCAGAAATTATGGAAATCTTAAATGTTTTAAATTTCGAATTTGTTTTTTTTTTTTGATTTCATGACTATAGTTTTATGCTAACAATATTTCATGCCATTAAATGTTCAACATATTTTTGATTTCACATTTTCATAATTTCCATACAAAAATTTAGTAAATTTTGACATTTTAATTAATTGAATCAATTTTGAAAATTGATACAAATATTAGCGTTTAATTTTTAGTTCATTCATACTAAATATATAAAAAATAAATACTCAAATCTAAATTTTCATTATAAATTAAATTACTAGAAATTCAAGTAAGATTTGTAAAAAAAAATTATATTAATTTATAATAATGTTATATCATCAGATTTCTTTCGGACTGACTCTTCAATATCTCAAATAAAATATATATAAATTGCTCTTCAATCAAGAAGCTAATATAATTGCAACCATATGCAAAACTGTTTCAATAATTATTCAATTTTTTGGACTTAAAAATCTCGATATTTCAGAAAGATATTGACAAAATGCTTAAATCAAGTAAATCTTTCGGTTTAAAAACTCGGCTCTGATTAATTTAACCATAAATTATCTCAGAGGTAATTATGAGTGTTATATTATTGAAAAAAGTTCGATAATTTTCCATTACCGATCTCAAATTTCGAATTAACCTAACCTAACATTTTTGAAAAAACGAATTTCAAAAGTGTGGACTCTTGACACTGAAAAAATTACCTCTAAATAGACCCTTGCAATAAAAGATAAAATGCTTTATCAAGTATGTCCTTCATTTTAAAAACTCGTTCCTAATTAATTTAGCCATAAATTATATCAAAAGGTAATTATGAGTGTTCTATTATTGAAAAAAAGTTCGATAATTTTCCATTACCGATCTCAAATTTCGAACTAACCTAACCTAACATTTTTGAAAAAACGAATTTCAAAAGTTTGGACTCTTGACACTGAAAAAATGACCTCTAAATAGACCCTTGTCTTTCATTTTAAGAACTCGTTTCTAATTAATTTAACCATAAATTATCTCAGAGGTAATTATGAGTGTTCTATTATTGAAAAAAAGTTCGATAATTTCCCATTACCGATCTCAAATTTCGAACTAACCTAATCTAAGATTTTTGAACGAATTTCAAAAGTGTGGACTCTTGACACTGAAAAAATTACCTCTAAATAGACCCTTGCAATAAAAGTTCTTATGAGTATTCAGACTCATATTCAATTAATTAGCGGCAGAGATATTATCAAGAGTAGTTTAAAATATATAATTTTCAAAATATATTTTTAAGGCGATTTTTAAAATATATATTAATTTGAGAAGTAGGCGAAATGAAAAGAATATGTCATCAAAATCATATTTTTATAACAAGTTCTTTTGAGTTTTTGCTGAGCTGACAATTCTCGAAACGAGTCAGGATTGTTCTCGTTATGTAGGCAACACTATTTTCGGAAACTTGACAATGGTGTGGATTAATTTAATTTCGTATAATCTTTCACAAAATAGGGAGCCAGAACCGAAAGGTTCCTTTTGTTCATTCATTACCTGGAAAATGACCATCCCAAACAAAACTGACTAACATGTAGGCTTAAAGGTTATAATTTAATGAATTTTCAAGAACCTTTCTGATTTATATGTTGATATTGCATTACAATTTTCACATTTTTAGTTATTTTACAAAAAAAATAAACAAAAAACTATTTATGGAAAATGTTGGCATAAAAAATTTTAACAAACCAAATTGGCTGTAATTTGTAGTATATGAAGAAGACACTGTAAATAACTTGTTATTACACAAATTGAAAAAAGAAAAGAAAACGTACATTGAATATGCGAAAGGCGCACAGGCAAGCGATGTCAACATTTTATCCAGAAAAAATTTATAGAAAAAAGTATAAATTTTTTTTGAATGCTGTCACAAGTTTTGGCTAGAGAAATTCGCTTGGAAATTTCGCATTTGGAGCTTGAGACAGCAGTCAAGATAATATAGTGAAATCGAGTTGGATACTTAGTAAATTTTCGAAAGAAAACTGAACGGGTTCTTGAGTAAAAATATTATTTTATTTTTCATCAAAAAAAATTTAAAAATATTGCACAAGAGTGTACAAAATTTACCAAATATTCAGCTCGATTACATATTCTTGGAAACTATAAATCAAAAATAACGATTTCATATCATTAAAATAAAATAAAAATCATTTATATGACACAGAATTTATTTCACTAAAAAATATATTTAAAAATTATTTTAAAAATAATTAAAAAAAATATACAATTAAATTGCATGCACTAAAAATGATATGCTTGAATAGCTAAAAACTAACTATTGTAAGCGATTTTTTTACTTTAATTTTATCTTTTGCGTATTTCACTACTCATAAACTATTTATATAATAACAATTGGCCAAAATCTAAGTACTATCTATCACCACTCTACCAACACGCTCGTTCATCTCCCTGTCAAAAACCAACAAAAAAAATTAATAAAAATGTCTTTTATGCTCTGTAAGTTATATTTTACATAAAAATATACATACAAATAAAGTGAAAAAAATCGATAATCGTATAAATTAATAAAAAATACAAATTCAAAAACAAAAACAAAAAATTTCAAAAGCATTTTTTTCATATGATTTCCATATTCTTTTCTTTTCTTTCATTTAATTGTAGGGTCCCCGGTGTGGAAACCACGAGACATGATTAATTTAGGCGATGCACAGTCGACAACGCGCAAAGACGATGCGAACAAATAAAGCAAGACAAGAATGAACAAATGAACAAAATTGAACAAGAAAAATTGCAATTTCAATTTCGAAACACAAAACGTAACGCAAATATGCAAAAAATTCAAATAAATATAAACCAAACTAGAAAAAACCATAAAAGCCCAAAAACAGAAAACGAATGTGAACCTAATTAAGTAACTAGAACAAAGCCGAAATTTGACTAGAAGTTTGAAAACACAAAGATTGTAACACATAAATTAGCACATATTGTACTAGGTACTGACTCGAACATATTGTAATTTGCTGAAAGCGAGACGAAAATGTGGACAAAAAGCGTGTAATATTTGGAAAATCAAAATTTTGAAAGTTTAGAAAATGTTTGAGATTTTAAAAATATTTAAAAAACACATTTACATTTATGTATTTTTGAAAAAATGTGTTTTTGAAAATTTTAAATCGGTTTGAATTCCAAAAGAATGTGTAGTAATTTGTTAAAGAACGGTAAATTTCAGTAACATTTGAAGACAGTCAAACTACAAACTATACAAAATATCAATATTTTTTGAAAACTGAATATTGGGAAATAACCTATTTTCGAATTATTGGAAATAAGAATATAGGAAAATATACGTTTTTCAAATTCAGCATAGTTTTTTTTAATATTCTGAATATGTAATCAACAGAAAATTTTCAAATAATATTTAATAAGAAAATATAATTTTTTTTTTTTAATTTTAAAAAATTTTGACGATTTTTAAAAAATTTTAATAAGAAAATATATTTTTTTTTTAACTTTTGAAAAATTTCGAAGATTTGGAAAAAAGTATTGAAAATCGCTAAATGTTCGAAAATTAAATTTGAAGCCTAAATACTCAATAATAGAAAAAATTATAAAATCCGAACAATTTTAATTTCAAATCTTAAATTTCGCACTTGTTATAACCTAAGATTTTAAAAAATTCGAAGTTTCTCAGAAAATTATGTCCACCAGAACACTGAAAAAATAAGTTCTAAGTAGATCCTTGTATTCACATTCATATTCAATTAATTAGTGTCAGAGATGTCATCACAAGATATTTAAAAAATATATTTTTTAAATTACTTATTTCAACACGGTGTTCAGAAGTTCACCAATTGAAGAGAAATGGTCCTCAAATCCTTCATAAATACTCAATACGTGAGCATTTCACAATTCGATTTCACTTTGTATCATAACCTCAAAATCTACGAACTATAAATTAATTGAAAAGGCATAAATAGAGATTTTCGAAAATAAACAACAAATTTAAAACAAATATTCAGTCGAACATAAATGAATTCTATGAAATTTGCGAATGCTGAACCTAGTTTTATGCAGAAAAACTACATTTTTAAATTGTTAAGAAGATATAGAGTTTTCTAATACAGTGATTTCCAAACTTCACTAACCAAATACCAATTGTCTACATATTCGTCTCGGCAGAAAGAACATTTTGCATCAAATTTTCAAGAGAAATGTCAGCAGAAAAGCATGAAATGACAAAAATTAAACAGTGTTAACTGTAAAATGACATAAGTCAAAAAACAGACAAATGATTATTGCAGCAGAAGGAATGAAACAAGCTAGAAAAAAATTAAAAAAAAAAACCGTTGAACACACATATTCACGCATACAACTGTATGTTAAGGAGAAACTTCACCAAAAATAGACACAAAATGAAAGACCGAAAAAATCATAAATTAAAATTTAACAAAAAACTTAGAAAATATATGCAAATTCACATGTTGTGAAATTTTTAGTACTTTAAGACAAAACTAAAACCAAACTGAAATCATAATTGCATAAGTAAAACACTTAAGTTTAAAATAAATATGAAATTTACAAATAAGAAAACTGAAAAAGGAAAACAAAACAGTTAAGACACGAAAACTAAAATTATAGTACAGTATAGCAGTGAGATATGCGATTCTACATGATGCATACATACCATATAATTAATAAATAAATAAGGAGATCAGCAAAACAAAGAAGAAAATTAAAAAAAAAACAAAAGATTAGTGAAATTTCGAAAAGGAAAACGTTTTTAATTAAATCAAATTAATTAATATGTAACTAACAAATTTAATTAAAAATTACAAAGCATAGACACTATTAAAAAAAATATAATTAATAAATTTACAAAACAAAAAAAAAACAAAGAAAGTAATAATGAAAGTATAGCACGCGACAGAAAATCACGCTTAACAAATGTTTTCGATATTAAGTTTTAAACAAACACAAAAAAAACATTTAAAATAATTCAAAAAAAAAGTTCAACATTTTTTTTATTAAATGTTTATACGAGCATACGTTTCATTTAATTCAACTTAATTAACAAATTCACCCACACACAAACACACGCAAACCCTAAAAACTATAAACTCACTGTGAGTAACAATAAATAACGGTAAAAAATTTAATGCTCACAGTTATGCAATTTCGAATCTGATAAATTCCAAAATAACGAACACTTAAGAGCATTCATAACCTAAAAGGAATTTAGGAAGACATAAGAAATGGACTTATAGACACTAACACAAACACAACCGTAGCAAGACAGAAGCAATTGGTAAAAGATTTCAAATAAGAAAAGCATAAATAAAGAGCCTGAAACGCTGACAACCAACACACAAACAAAAGCAGTGAGTAGCAAAATCTAAAAAAAAAATATAAAAAATAATAAATAATTGAAAACTAAAACAATTGACGTTTAACTGTTGATGAACAAGTAAGAAAAGCGAAGGAAAACTAAGGAAAATTCAAATTCCACAACCTAATGAACCCAAGTTTAAAAGAAAAAAATCAAAATAAACCCAAACACACACACCTAAATACAACTATAGGCACACACAAAACTGTAATTTCAGAGAAATTAAAATTGAAAAAAAAACAACAACAAACAATAGCCAATAAATGCTGCAAAGTTGTGTGAACTTAAAAAAAAAATAAAAAATTATAGCAAAAAGTAAAAGAATAAAAAATTAAATTAAACTAAAATTCTAAGCAAAAACGAATAATTAGTAAATTTAAAAGAACCATAAAGAATTGAAAAGCAAAGAAATATTATTAATCGTCAACACTTGAATTTATTTGGTTTCATTTTTTACAAAATACAAATCGAAAAGTAACGAAATTTAACAAAAAATAACAATGCAATTTGCAATATAAGTCTACAAGCTGTCTAAACTGAACATACTCTACGAGCATTCTCTGTTACATGACACCATAACGCGCATTTTCTGTTTTACATATTTATATACTTTGAAAATTTCAATTTCATAAATTTTATGAGATTTTCTAACTTTTTTCATGTTCTTTTGTGAGTTTTGTAGTTATTTGTGGTATGCTTTTAGGCGCAGGAAGTGACATAGGCAAAATATAGGATTGATACTGTCGAAAAAATTTAAAAGAAGTAAGCAGAGAAGAGCAAGATGATAAAGTGACGTTCTATCTTCTAACTATGAAGGCTTATTTAACCTTTAACGGAAATTATATGCCTAATAAGCCTTTTTTGTACTAGGGTCAGGTACTAATATACTAAGGGTTCCTAAAGCAATTTTTCTAAAAATAGATTTCTTGTTGCAAAGGAGCCGAGCCTTGGCATCCATACTTTAGAACTCATTTTTAAATGAGCCTCGAATAAGTTCGAATTTTTTCAAAATATAAGTGCAAAATCCATCCAAAGATTTTCAACTGCTCACTACACACCAAATACAACTCTGTGTACTATATTTTTTTAATATAAAAACACACAAATCTTCAAATGATTTTTTGTGACAAGTAAAAATTTTAAACCAGTTATGGCGCATTCGATTTAATATAAAGAGTGATTCATTTCGCGCTTCCCGACTTGAAAAAAAAAACACAGAAAATTCAAATTTAATGGGGGAATGCTATCATCATTTGAAAGAAAATTCTTTGGCAATTATTTTTTAAAGATAACCTCAATAAAATGTTGGCCGCGGCTACGACTCAATTGATTCAGCCGTTAACTCCAATTTTCGATGATTCATTCGAGCATGCCGACTGGTAACTGGCGAATAACACTTGTGATGTTTTGCCTGGATTGAATGCGGACCATAGACTTTAGACTTTAGTCTAACGGTGTGATGTCACACCATATTGGTGACCAATCGACAGGCCCACAACGTGAAATTATCTGGCCATCGAAGTGTGCTTTCAATAAATCCCTTGAATGATACGATGTGTGTGAAGTGGCGCCGTCTTGTTGAAACCAAATGTCACCGAGATCACGAGCTTCAATTTCAGGCATCAAATAGTCGGTTATCATGGCGTGATAACGATCGCCATTGACGGTTACGTTCTCACCGTCATCATTTTTGAAGAAAAATGGACTGATTCTACCGGCCACAAACCACGCTTAACCGTTGTTTTTTCTGGATGAAATTGCAGCTCATGAATCTCTTTAGGTTGCTCTTCGTACCGAATTCAGCAATTCTGCTTGTTTACATACCCATTGAGCCCGA
Organism: Zeugodacus tau; assembly: GCA_031772095.1. NCBI lineage: Eukaryota > Metazoa > Arthropoda > Insecta > Diptera > Tephritidae > Zeugodacus > Zeugodacus tau. The sequence continues at coordinate 57,506,505 of CM062653.1, read as the reverse complement.
AATGGGCCTCATCACTGAACAGAATTTAGCTCGAAAACGTCGAATCTTCTTGGAACTTTTCAAGAGCCCATAGAGAGAAGCAATGGCGCTTGGGATGGTCGAGGGACTTCAGTTCTTGCACAAGCTGTATTTTGTACCCTTTCAATTTAAAATCGAATCCAATAATGAATACTGGTCTCAAGATGGGTGATGGTGTGACGAATAGTACGCTCAGTATGCCGATTATGTTGACCATAAGTAATAAAGTTGTAAAGGTTGGTCAGACGTAAGTCTTTCCAAGATGGTATTCCAAAACAATACTAAACAAAAATAACATGACAGTTTGACACGACTCACGCGTGATCTGTCAAAAAAGACTATTGAAAAAGGATCTCTATTTAGATCAGCCTTTATATCGGTAGTCTAAAATGAGCAATTGATATCGAATTTGGTTTTGTTATATGGATGATCCGATGACGATGTTTGGATGATAAATGATTCAGACTATGGATTTCCATTTATAGAGAGAGTCTCTTAATTTAGTCAATTAATAAATAATCTAATTAAGAAATTGTTAAATTAAGGGACTGTCTTAAACTAATTTGATAGGCTTTTGACAAACAATGAGGCGCTCAATAAAGACTTGATGACATTATAGTTAGAAAGTTATTCGCAAAGCTATTCGCTCGGCTCAATTAGTCAAGAAGTTTACTAATTAAGAGATCAGAAGCGAAGTTTGAGAAACTGCTTCTGAGAACAAAATCTGTGGATTATATAACAATGTTTCACCAAAAACTGCCTGAAGCTACCACAAAACTAACCTCACAATCTAAACGAAGAACATTCATGCAATTCTTAAATTATTTACTAATTACAACTGGAGAAATAGAACACATGACGAACAACAAATATTTAAACATTACAACAACACACACACGAGGAAAAATACGAAATAAATTAATGCAACTAATTACTGTTAAAAACGTAGCATTTTTAAGGTGAATCCCAAAAAAAAAAATAAATAAATAAAATAAAATGAAACAAGCAAATGACGAACAATTAAGACTCGTTTTTAAATAACGTTTAAATACACGTCAGAGCAAAACTTAGAGAAAATACCGTAATTATGTATGTATGGCATAAAACATACATGAAAAAACAGTAAATAACAGTAAATAATTTAATTAAATGAAAATCTTAGCAAAACCGAAAGTATTACGTGAGAGCAAATGCGTTGGAGTAGGAAGCAGTTGGCATAGAAGAGGCAATACATTACATTACATTACATACATACAAACAAAGTAGTAAAATACAATTACAAAAACAAATACATACAAATGAATACTAAACAATAATAAATCAAATTGAAGCGATTAACCGATGCTAGTGCAATTTCCAATACGAAACAACATTACAAAAATAACATGCATACATACAAACAAATAAATAAATAAAAAAAATAAAATAATTAAATTAAATCAAATATATATAAATAAATAAAAAAGCGTACATACATGCCGTTATAAACAAAAACAAAAAACCAGGCGTTGTATGACTGCGTAAATATAGTGAAATTGTTTTAATGCTAATTTTGTGTGCACACATACATCAATACACACACAACATACAGAGTTTATGTGAATTGAATGCCTTCAGTTATCGAAATCAAAAGTTTATCAACAAATATACATACATACAATAAACATAGCTACATTTATAAAAAAATAAAAATTAATTAATTAAATAAAAAAGAAAAACAAAAACAAAAGCGATTAAACCAAAGCGTAATTTATACATTACTTATATACCTAAGTGCATACAAACATACATACATACATACTAACATACAATATTATCACAGCATAGCCGAAGAACAATAAATTGTTGTTGCGTAATACATACATACAGACAAAAAAAAATTGTTTTTTTTGTAGTCGAATTTTTTGTTAATTTTAACAAATTTCATTTGTTGTCGCTAATCGTTAAGCGTTAATCGATAACACACGCTCAGCCGTACGATAAATGAGACATACTCAAACATAATGATTTATATATACATAAGTATATATATATATGTGTATTTAAGCTTTAAGTAAATGTTTAATTAATTTCTACATTTAAGTACACACACACACACACATACATGAACACACAATTAATGTATTTTAATGAATTTATTGATTTTTAAAAAAAGTGCAATTCACAAATTGCATTTCGTTTATATACATATTGAACTATTAAATTAAATGATAAATAAATTAAAGCAAATAAATTGAACTAAAGAAGAAAGACAGAAGCGAAGAAAAACAAAAAACGAAAAAAAAAACAAAAATAAAAAATAATTGAATTTTATGAAATTAAAAAGAAAACAAAAAAACAAAAATATTATAGTTGTAAATCAATTGAAACGAAATGAATGAATTACCGCAAAAAAAACACATAAATGTATTAAATAATTGAAACTGTTTAATTAAGTATTTGAAATGCAAAAGCAAAAAAACAACACACACACTTACACAAACAAACAGTTTATTGAATTTAAAATTGAAAAAACGAATGTGTGGTGTAAACAAAACCAAAAGAAAAACACGAATAGCAAAAGAATGTCAACAACCACACACACACACATACACACAAATTACAACAAAATACAAGAAACACACACACACAATTCAAGTACGAATTATGAAATTGATTGCAACAACAAAAAAATGATAAACTTTCGAAAAATGATCAAATACACTGGAAATAAAAATAAAGAAGCAAAGTTTATTTGCAAATTTCACTGAAGAAATGTAAAAAAAATCGAATGTGTTTCATTTCATATCATGGAAATAACGGCTGCATAGCCACGAAGACAAGTAGAGATAACTAGAAGAAACTAGTTTGCTACAACTACATTCGCGCAACTGATTACGGTAGGTAACAATTAGAAGAATAGCAAAGAAATAGAAGATGAAAAGAAAAATTAAAAAAAGAACAAAGAATTAGAAGATTTGTAGATTGTATGCGTCCGCAAGAATGATATAAGATCTTGATGCGTCCCCAAGTCAACATAACCGCAAAAATACGCAACTTTTTTTTCGGCTAAAAACAGCATTACACCAAATAATTTATGAAATTTTTTTCTAACGCTACAATAACAGCATTCCTTGACACACGTGAAAAACAACAACATATTCAATACAAATAATTACAAAAACAAACAACGCTTTTTTGTTAATAAATAAATTTTCTTTTATTTAAGTGAATTTATTGCAATACTTTGTGGATTAATACAAATAGATAAGACAAAAATAGGAAGTAGTCAATTTGTTATAACTGATTCAAAAAAGCTGCAAAAGAAATACATATATACAAGTAAAACACTGTTAGCAATATTTATACCAGTTCTTGCAAGCATAAAGTGAAACGTCTATCAAACACACAAAAACATGCTTGCACACACAAGTGCATATGTACTAAAACGTACATCGTTTTTTAGCTAAACCATGAAGACCGCGTTTTGGAAAAAAGAGGAAAAAAGGTAACAGGTTATGTAACACTTATTGTATTTTAAAACAAAACTAACATTCTCTATAAACGCTTGAAACAAATTTAATATAAAAACAATTTTTTTTTTTTCGAAAAAAAGTAAAGTAAAGTAAAAACGCGTTATTTAAAATTTGTTTAATTTTCGAAATATTTATTTTCTTCATCAGTCTCCAGGTATATTTCTTTTTTTTTCCATTATCAATGTTTTCATTAGCATGCTGTTGCTTATTATTGTGGTACAAAACATATTGGTCACAACACTTCCAGCTGTTAACTAAAGCCGACCACTATAAATTTGTTGGCTGGCAGTGTGTGTGTGCGCCAAGTATGTATGTACTGTCTTACACAATTTGTTGATTTTTTTTAGACATGTTTCATATTTGTTTGCTGCTTTACAATGTTTTGCCTTTTGTTTAAATTAATCTTACAACTAATTATTAATAATTCTAATATACAAATATTACTAGTGCTTGCTAACTTGCGTATCATTAATAGCAATTAACAGGGAGAAATTATATAATAAACATTGTTTAACTAATTTAATATAACCTAAATAGTATAAACTGATAATGAATTCCAGTTTTTTTTTGTTTCAATTACATGTGCTGCACAACGAAGTGTACACAACAAATTTCAACTCATTCATAATTTCCCCCTGACACCCGCCCCAACTTAAATTACAACTAAGGACAACTTATTCGGCGCTAAGCACAGCCCAATTATGTTGCCAGTGCCTCTTATATTCACATTCCCTTAGTTTGGTAATACATCTGTCAGCAATTCTCTTGTTGCAGGCGGTAGGCTGTCAGGGAATTTAATATCAAACGCCACTAAGAGATCTCCTCGTCTTGTTGGTTCCTTAGGGAATGGCAATCCTTTGCCAGGTATACGTTTCACTGTGTTTGGCTTGATTACTTCTCCCACTGAATTCAATGTTATCCGATCACCTTGTAACGTTGGCACTTTCACAATTGTACCACACAGCGCATCTTTTAAACTAATGTGTGCGTTGTATTTGATATCACTGCCCTCGCGTTTGAATAGCTGGTGCGGTTTGTCACGTATTATGAAAATGATATCAGCCGGCACTTTTCCGGGCGTCTGATCGCCTTCTTTTTGGAAAGTAATCTTTGTACCAGCTTTCCAACCGGGTTTCACGGTGATGTTTAGCACTTTCTCCTCCTTGCGCGGCTGTCCTGTCGCCATTGACATACGTGAAATTTTCATTTTCTTTACACAACCTTTATCGACCTCCTCCAGTGACACATATAAATCGTGTTCAATTGGTGGATCTTGTATCTGTCGTTTACGATTTGGTTGCGCATTGAACGATTGTGAACGGAAGGCACCACCACCACCCATCTGCGAGTAGATATCATCTTCGTTGCCACCGGACATGAATATATTCTGTGAATCTCCAAACATACGGCTGGGGTCGTTTGAACTGAAGAAAATGCCAAACGGATCTGACGAACCAAAGAACTGCGCAAAAGTAGCGCGTGGGTCACCGTGGAATTGATAGCTGTAGTTACCGCCACCATGTTCTCCCGGACCACCGGGCACTCCACCTTTCAAGCCTTCTTCGCCGTATTGGTCATAGATGTCACGTTTCTTTTTATCTGAGAGCACTTCATATGCTTCTGCAATCTCCTTGAAACGTTCTTCTGCTTGTGGTGTTTTATTTTTGTCCGGATGGTATTTTAATGCCAATTTGCGATAAGCCTTCTTGATTTCATCGTCATTGGCACTTTTGTTGATGCCAAGAATTTTATAGAAATCCTTGCCCATTTTGTTGGAAATGTATAGAAACTATTTTTTTTGTTGGATTGAAAACTGCAAAATAAAAATAAATTTGTTACTTGATTTATACTTTATTAAGTGTATAATATAATGAAATTATTTGTACTTGTTTATATGGTGTACGTGAACTTTTAAATACAAAAGGTTTGGTACGTGTTTTCTAGTTAGAACGGAAATATTACATTTCTTTTCCCAATAACATACATAATTAAGAATTTTCTAGAATTTCGTTTTCACTGACTTCCCTTCAGAAAACAGATAAATGGTCACGTTTGCATGAATGAAACGAAATTTATGCCAACTGTTTCCCCCATTACAATAGCCACAAGTTTCTAGTACATTTGCACGGTTATTTTAGCACTTGCCGTCCTGCTTTAACAAACATACCGCCGTTGCAAAAACACAATAAAAAAAAATTGTACTTGTAGGTTGCTGACGCGTTGGCGGGGAACAATTTCCAAATTTGTCGTAAGTGATTTCATCGATAATTCAAGAAGAAGCCCATAACGCCTTCAGATAATGTTTAATAAGGAAAACCGTTTTTTAATGCGAAGCTATAATTCGACCTTTCCAATAAGATTTGTCCGATTATTGACCTTTACATTTTCTTTGTCTCGTACACCATATAAATACAAGCATATTACATATGCGGATATTTACCTTAAGTTTCACCTTTTTTTCGTTGCTTTTTATTCAATTTTATGCACTTCAAATTTTAAACAATTCCGAAAACTTGTAAACAATTAATAAAATGTTAACTAGATTTACAGTACTATTTGCTTGTATAATTTTTCACTTAATTTCACTCCTTCTTCACTTCTTTCTGCTGTAGCAGCAATAAGATGTTTCAATTTCAAATGTTCTTTTATTAATGCGCTCATTCGCCAACCGACACTCCTATTTATAGAGGGAATGTTTCACGTATTCTAGAATGTTCCAGATCAAATTGACGTTTCTCAAATATTCCGTTTCGTTATAACGACATTCCGCTGATAAAATAGAGTGCGTTCGAGAAATAGATTTGCGTTTGAATGAACGTTTCTTAAGAAAAAATTATTTAAACAAATTAAACATAATTAGATGAAAGGTTAATGTCAACATAAACAAATGATCGGCGCGTGAGCACTAAGTAAACAAAAGGTATTATAGAGATCGTTCTTGAGTAAAAATTATTGTGGAGAGAAATACGTACGTGAGTGAAAATGAGAGAAACAGTGAATACTGTGTTTTTGAAAGAGAAGGCAGATCGTAAAATTTTATATAGTTAAAAAAGGATAGGGAAGCAATGCTAAATGGAAACAAGAAAACCAAATAAAAATTTAAAATAATAAATCCAGCCCAGGAGTGAATAAATAAGGCGGGAAACCATGGAAAAGCATATAAATAGTGTATATGTATAAATGACTTAATTGAATCAAATAGAGAATTAGCAAAACATTTTCATATAACTAAAGTGACTAGTACAGTAGTAAAAAGTTTGGAATACTTTCGACAACCACTGTCAAACCTTCGCTCATTCCCCGAACTAAACATGGAACACTGTTTTTTCGAAAACATTATTACATGTATAAAATACATAATTAAATTAGAGAAATAAAAAAAGTTATTATTAATGAAAAAATATCTATTAAAACAATTAATTAATTTCCATGCTAAAATCTTAAGAAAATGTTAGAGTTTACAGCGCCATCTTTGTGTCTTTATATAAATAGTAAAATAAAACAAATAAATTCCACTGTCCGACAACACCTGGTGTGGAAGAAGAAAAAGCTAAAAAGAAATTCGTCGAAAATATTAGAGAAGTTGGAAAATTTGTTTGTTGGAAAAAATAATTGCGAGAATGTATTTTTATAAAAATGGACGTAGCGTTACTTGAGTGTGTTATGTAGATGGAAAAGTTATTAACACAAACTCACGAATAATTTGTTAATAATTCCACACAGTGAACATTAACGATATTCGCGGAACTAGAAAGTGACCAAAGTGAAAATATACGAATAAACGAAAATTCATATAACTTATTTATTGACCTGTGAGGTATGTAACTGCCAAGGTAATGGTTAAAAAATTATGCTCTGAATTCAATAAGCATACTTTACTGAAATATATTTACGAATAATACAAAGAAAAAACAATTGCAATAATTCAGAACTACAGCTAGAGGAGTCATAGCGGTATTAGGTAAATTGTACATCAAAACTAATTATCCAATTGGATTAGTTAATATGAAATTATTTCAACATTAAAAGCATATTCGTTTTTTGGAAGTAACGTTATAATGACATGAAATAATTTTGTGACAATAAAAAAACATATTTAAGCTATCTAGTGTTATATTTTATGCTAAGAAAATCTAGTATTAATTATTAAAAAATTGGCCGGTATGTATTTTAACATATTAGTAATATAAAGATATTTCCAAATAAAGATTTCCAAATTAAGTTGATTTAAAAGAGCACATCTAGCACTAAATTACATACGGCCATTAAGCATCAATGTAAAAATGTAGCGGATAAATGTTTCCACTAAAGTGATTAACTCAATTTAGTTCAAAATATACTGTTTGAAGTTATAAAAAGATGATGACGGAAAATTTATATTTTATTATAATCATTTTAAAGATATTTGCGAAGAAAAGTTCAAAAGGTTCGAATACGTTCAAATATGTAAAAATATTGAAAATATTTGCTTTTAAATAATATATGACTTGTTTACACAATATGCATTTAATGCTCTATTATTTTCTCCAATTATAGTATAGCGTATCGGCAAATTAATTACTAGCGCCTTCATGGAGTATTAATCGCGCATAAGCGCAAATATGTAGTTATTACAGAGCAAATGTATCAGCTGTTAGTAACCGCACATACATATGTACTAGTGAATAAGTTTATTTTTAAATTATATGCGCATGTATGTGATTGTGCCAAAAGGCGTAGATAAGCTTTATTTTCTGCCAAGTTTTAACGGAAGATTATTGCCTCTTTTAATAATATTCATAAAACAAAAGAACTATCATCGTTATCAAAAAATATTTAATGTCCAATGGGGTATTAGCCACTGCACTGATACACCTCTTATACACATAACTACATACATACTTATGTATGTTTGTCGAAGTGCGTAAGTATTGTGTTAATATATGAATATACTGACTGCATTGAACAGGTCAAAAACCTTCAATGCAATGTGTGTATTTTTATAAACGCATGATGGTTAGAGCAATGTTGATCTTTCTACTTCATAGTGGCAATGCAATATAATTCTGTTTTTGTTTCGCGCATTGTTACGCGATAAAAAACGAAAACGTCTTTATTTCCGGCCTACATCTTTAACAGTTGTGAGATTATAACACGTTCTACGAATATAGGTGCTATTTATACTATATAGCAGCGTCACTGATGTAATACTCTTTTTTTTTTGTAAATATGTACATGTGTACTCAAGGAGCGTGTAAAGTGGTCCAAAAGCGAAAATGTGTAAACTATTAAACAAATTCTTTAATTGGCTTAAATTACTAATTAAAGGAATAATAAAATAAAGGATAAAGATATAAGTATGTGAGTGCGATTTAATTTATGATACATGGAAATCGAAAGGAATATGTACATATGTATATGCTATATTTAGAGGCCTTGGCTTTATGGTTGATTTTCAACAATCCTGTTCAATTTATGCAATAAATCATTGAACCGACAATTCATACTCAACATAAAAAGCGTTAATTTTGAAATATTCACTTTTAAACTCTTTGTTTGAATACGAATTGAGCATATAAAATAATTAATAAGTCCACCTACCCCTTCAAAAAATGCCATTGAATAAAGCATAAATAATTTTGATGAAAAAGTGTGGCATTTATGGTCAACAGGTGCAACGTAGTCCTGCAAAAAATAAAAAAAAATAAATAATTATTCAACTGCGAACAATAAAGTAATAATAAAGAAGGAGCTTAAAGCTGATTGTTTTTTTTATTTTTAATTTATTAAAAAATGCGATTTAATTTCGCAAAAGTCGCACAAGGCATTCTTTATGCTCATAAATTTTCACATAACCATAGAAATGTATGTATCTGCTTTCATCTATTTATTAAAAAACATGTATTATCATTTTTTTGTTGTTTTTGAATATTTTTTTTTGCATACTTAAATGTTATTAATGAGTTGTCTTAAAATTACTTAATATATATGTACATGGACACCGCTGTCACTCACCTTGTGTGGGAATGACCTCCTGTTTTGATGCTGCATTTTTTTGTTGTTTTAAAAAATGGATGTTATATACATATATATTACATAAAAAATCACAGACACCTGTCAACATCTCAATTTACAGTTATTGAGCTCATACATATGTATATGTATATATTTTAATGTATGTTTGTATTTATGTTTGTATTTTTAAGGATTAATTTGCAGTTACTTTGAGTACAAGAACTTTTCTACAAGGATGTTCGCTCGGCTCCTGCTGTTTGTAATTATTATTTTTATTTTATATAAAACATGTTGCAATATTTGTTCTACTATATAAATATATATTATAAATATTATTGACAAGCCTTTTAAAGCATTTCATTTTCAATCAGACATCCCCCCTGCAGTTATGACGTCATTATCTAATATGTGCCATAATAATGCAAAAGCGATTTATTTTTAAATTCATTCAAAAACATTAAAATAAATGCGCAAGGTGTGTGCAGGAATGTGAAGAAACCTATTCTAATACAAAACACCTGTCTTTCTATTAATTTTTTTTTGCCCGAAGTGTACCTCATATCAATTAAGTTCTAATTATACTCTCGCAACAAATGTTGCTAAAGAGAGTATAATAATTTTGTTCACATAACGGTTGTTTGTAACACCCAAAACTAAACGAGTTAGATATAGGGTTATATATACCAAAGTGATCAGGGTGAAGAGTGGAGTTCAAATCCGAATGTCTGTCTGTCCGTCCGTCCGTCCGTCCGTCTGTGCAAGCTGTAACTTGAGTAAAAATTAAGATATCTTGATGAAACTTGGCACACTTATTTCTTGGCACCATAGGAAGGTTGCTTTCGAAAATGAGCAAAATCGGACCACTGCCACGCCCACAAAATGGCGAAAACCGAAAACACATAAAGTGCCATAACTAAGCCATAAATAAAGCTATGGAAATAAAATTTGGTATGAAGGATCGCACTATGAAGGGGCATATTTGGATGTAATTTTTTTGGGGAAGTGGGCGTGGCCCCGCCCCCTACTAAGTTTTTTGTACATATCTCGCAAACCAATAGAGCTATATAAACCAAACTTTCTGCAGCCGTTTTTTTTAACCACTTCCTAATGTAGTCCAAAAATGAAAGAAATCGGATCATAACCACGCCCACCTCCCATACAAAGGTTAGGTTGAAACTTACTAAAAGTGAGTTAACTCAGTAACGAAAAACTTCAGAAACACTAAATTTCACATAAGAAATGGCAGATGGAAGCTCCACTCAGATTTTTTTACAAAATGGAAAATGGGCGTGGCGTCGCCCACTTATGGGTCAAAAACCATATCTCAGGAACTACTCGACCGATTTCAATGAAACTTGGTTTGTAATAGTTTCCTTACATCCCAATAATATGTTGTGAAAATTGGCCAAATCGCTCCACAACCACGCCTACTTCCTATATACCAGAACTTAGAAGATGATCTGAATCGTTTACTTTACAATATATATAGTAAGCACTAGTGAAGATATCGGTGCAAAACTTTGCACAAATACTGTATTTAAAGTGTGGCAGCCCATTTCTAAAAATCGCCGAAATCGGACCATAGGTTTTCAAGGCCCCATATATCGCACATGAGGACCTCGGTGCTTCTAACCTAATATTATGGTTTCCAACTTCCAAAGAACTTTATACAATATATATGACGATTATGTGGGTCAAATTGTGTATTATATAATATTAATTAAGTTAAATAAATAAATTGCGAGAGTATAAAATGTTCGGTTACACCCGAACTTAGCCCTTCCTTACTTGTTTTGCATAAACTTTTCATTCTTACCGAAATAATATGCTGCAATGCTTACTCATTAGCCAACTAAATCATCCATCTGTGTTGAAAATCGAAAATAAAATTGCAATTTAAAAATACTGCACAGTGCTACCGGGGAGAGCAATGTGTTGCGGTACAGTGTGGCAAAATGACAAAAAAAAAATATTATTGTATTTATGACATTTTGCATATTTTGAATCTTTAAAATTTTATTTTTAATTCCAAAATCCGCACAGTATTTTAAAATTTATTGTTGCATACCCAGATTTTGCTAGCATATACATACATCAAACGCCATCATTTGCAAAAGCTCACACGCTGAGACATAGACGTCTGCTGAAAATACTTTTTGACAATAATATGAAGCGACGATTCAACAAATCATCGAGAATTAGCCAAGAAAAACATAAGGCACACAAAATTATAAACATACAACATTAATTGAAATCATTGCTGTCGGAAAAGCAGTTAAGTAGAGGAAAAACTATTTCGGAGCGCAATTGCTCGCGCTATAAATCGAGCGCGAATATTTTTGTATTGCTAGAGAAAAGTTTTCCCCGAGTCTGTGAAAATGCGGTGCACAAGTTTACACATACATGTGTAAGTACAGTTGAGTTCATTGAAATGTAGCCAACGGACTTAAAATTTAAAATTTGTAGAAAATATATTTTGAGGTTAGTAATACAGTATATATAATAATACTGTTTGGTGTGCTTTTACGGCCGATTATTGGTTCTATTTAACATGTTTTAAAATATAGTTTAGTTCGATACAGAAATTTAATAAAATATTAAAAAAAAATTAAAATTCTTTATTAACTCAAAGCCAATAAGAGGGGTCACGGGTCATTGGGTTAATAAATCGATGTGGTTTATTTCAATTAAGGGACTTTAAAACCATTGACTTTCCATTAATTGCCTTAAAAAGTTGATTTTTCGAATTTTAATTTTGGAATTCATTTAATTTTATATTTTTCGTAATTTTTTTCGGTATTTTCGTAAAAGTAATATTTATACCCCGAACAGGGTATATTAAGTTTGTCACGAAGTTTGTAACACCCAGAAGGAAGCGTCGGAGGCCCTATAAAGTATATATAAATGATCAGTCGATTGAGTCGATTTAGCCGTGTCAGTCCGTCTGTCTGTCCGTGCGTCCGTCCGTCTGTCTGTCTGTCTGTCTGTCTGTCTGTCTGTATGTATACGAACTAGTCCTTCAGTTTTTAAGATATCGTTTGGAAATTTTGCAGATGTTATTTTCTCTTCAAGAAGCTGCTCATTTGTCGGAACTGCCGATATCGGACCACTATGTCATATAGCTGCCATACAAACTGAACGGTCGGAATCAAGGGCTTGTATGGAAAACTTCCGCATTTTACTACACATCTTCACGAAATTTGGTGTGAGTTATTGTTCATAGAAATAATTTTATCTCCGAAAAAATTGTTCAGATCGGTTCACTATAGCATATAGCTGCCATATAAACTGAACGAAAGGAATCAAGGGCTTGTATGGAAAACTTCCGCATTTTACTACATATCTTCACGAAATTTGGTGTTAATTATTGCTCATAGAAATAATTTAATATCCGAAAAAATTGCTCAGATCGGTTAGTAAAATGTTTTCTTTTTTTTTTTAGCTTACCCATTTATAATCCCACAGCTGTAAATGTTCACCATTTCTTTGTATGAAAAGAGCAAACGACAAGGCACTGTATCTCCTTCGAACAAGTGATGTTGTGCCTCGAAAATTTTTCAAATTGGAAAATTCACAAATTCGGCACATTTCGGTTTCGAAGCTCGGTCCGTGCGAATGGCTTTGCGGCTACCAACGATTGGCGCCTTTTAGAATATGTGAAAGTGTACGCGCCCGTGTGTGTGTGTGTTAGTGCTTTTCTTTTGCTTTTGCGCAACAACAACAACAACAAAGCATCGCGGCGCTACGGCAAAAAGGCGTAACAGTAGTGTGCACGTAATTTCATGTGCTAAATATACAAAAAAAAATATAATTTTAATTAATACCTAAAAATTTGTGAATAAAAAGTGCATGAGCGCCGTTTTTTAAGGACACTCTACAAAATATTGTGTGCAATTTCATAAAAGTGAGTTGAGCAGTAGAAAAAATGCATGCATTTCAAATAACTGCATCCGCAGATGCGTCTCTTTCGTAATCAACGAAAATCGACATTTGCTTGCGCATTTATTGACGTTGAACATTTTTTGTGGGTTAAAAATTTCTAATTGAAGAAAACACTTGTGGCTTATACTTAATATTAGTACTGAAGCGAAATCAAATCAACCAAAAAATAGCATTTAATTGGATATTAAAATTTTTTACTTTAAATATTCGTGTGTGTCTGTGTGTGTGTATGTGCACATGAGAAATATTCATAAAATATCTGCTTTTAAAAATAGCATGAAAATGTGTGCTCCCGTTGGTGAAATTGTGTCGCCACAGCACAGCGGCGTACAACAGTGTCGTGAAATGATCATAAAAAAACCAAAAAATTAAAAAAAAAACATTTGGATTCATGTGTGTCTGTGTGTAATTTATTTATGAGTTGCGAATTTTCGAAATTTTCTGCTTCGAAAATTTTTAACGATTTTTATTATTATTATTTCTGACTTGAAAATGTCGCTGTCTGTGCGCTTTATTTGCTCATTTAATGAAGCAAACTTTTCTAAAAACAAATATATGTGGACTCTAGAACTTTTGTTTAGCAGAAAAACACTTAGACGAATGTTGAAAAAAAAGTATTTGAATTTTTGAAAATTTCAAAATCGTCTAAACACATTATTTGCGCTTAAGTAATGCCGGCCGCAAAATACCTACATATTTGTGTGTGTACACGCGCAACCCACTAACCGATTAAAATATTTCAGTTTTAGTATCCATATAATATGTACATATGTATGTATGTATGAAAACTAGAAAATTTTAATTTTTCTGTGCATCGTATGTGACTGACCATGTTCGAGTGCTTTCAGATTGTTAGGGTCCGTTTTTAGCGCGACCACCACTTGTCTAGGCGATTTGTTTGTATGTATTTACATATTTTTTAAGTAAATATATATGTATATATTTACATACATAAATACATTTGGCATTGTTAGTCGTCTAAATAAAATTAAGTAACGCCTTGAGACCACTTTCAACCACATTAGTTTCCCACGCGTCTTCTCTTACAGCAATCCGATAAAAGAACATAAATATATATAGCATTTAAGTTGAAACACATTTAGCGCCTGAAGTTTTAGTTCCGAAAATTTCAAAGATCTCATTGCTGTTTTATTTTTAGTATTGAAATCAGTGTCTCTTGTTTTTTGCTTTTTTTACTCTGCCAAATTTGCATTGAGCATTGCATGCTTCTCTTTGGCGTGTTTGTAAAAATAACTTTCTTGGGCGTCATTATTTTAAGCACATTTGCTCGAAAAAAAAAAACATGAAAAATGAAGCATAAATATTTTGTATAGATATGCCTCTTTTTTTGAGGCTGTGGTGTTCCAAAACTAAGATTTTATGCTCTGCCCGTACATAACGGTAAAAAGCTATTGAATTTTCATTCATTCATTGAAATAATTTAGTTTGTTTTCCAAATTTTTTTCGAAGGTTAACTCAGCATGAATGACCTAAAAATTATAACGCGCGATCGTCGACACGTGGCAAGTGTCAAAATGAAAAATGTTTTTTTTTTTTGTTTTTTAACATCAATGCAACATAAATAGATTATTTATTTATTCAATTCTTAGATTTTTTCTCTTTTAAATTTTTCATTAAGTTTATAGAACATACAAAATATGTTTACAACTCGTCAGATATTTTGCCAGAATATACCAGAATGCAGTCATCTGGCAAATGAGAGTACTAGTGAGAGTGTAAATAATGTTCTATCTCTTCTAGGAGTTAGAAGAAGATATTAATGGAATTAAGATTACGAGTTTGTTGAAATATTCTCAAACAGAAATAGTCTGTTTTGTTAATAGACCATAAACAAAACGAAATCAACATTTAAATTTAAAAGTTTTAAGGTTTCTTTTTTTTCAATTTGAAAATTGCTCCAAACAATTGTAAAAATAGTTAAGGAAACTCACATGACAGTTACAGATAATACAGAGAGTTCACCCTTCTTACGACAGTCGGTTCAGACCGGAACGGACCCTGATTTTTATTCGACTAGGGACTGTCAAATCGGCTGCATTCCTCAAAATTATTTGTGTAATGTTTTATTACGCTACAACAACTACATATAACAACAATAGAAAGTTGAATAAAAGAAATATTATAAATACTTCTATTCCGGAAATTCAAAATGATCGGAAACATGTCTAATATGTTTATATTAACGAAAAAAAATTTACTACAAATTATTTAAAAAGTTGGAACACTTAGTCACTTGGATCATCTAATACTATGTTTACATATAACGAGATTATCTCCATTTAGGAGCTTAACTCGATAATCTGTAATTAAGAAACGAGATTTCTTATGCAAAATTCATCTCTGGATAATCCGAGATTATAAAATTATTTCGTTTTATACAACTAGATTTTCGGTGTTATTCCTAGGTTTATCGATAGTTTTGCGAAGAAAAGGAGAAATGTCAAATGAAAATGTAAACAACAATGGACGACAGCGAGAGAAATATGTGTAATACAACAACAAATGTAACACATTTGACAATTGATAATCTCATTTGGCTATATGTAAACGGTTGGATTATTGAACGAGCTTAGAACAAGATTATTTTCATATGTAAACATACTATTAGATTATTGAACGATCTTAGAATGAGATTAGGATTTAGGTAAAAACTTATAAAATCAGTAGTCTTTATGATTAAAACCATCGACAAATATCGATATATCACGCCAATCGGAACGAATCCGACCACGGACTGGAAAATCGACAACTTTCTAAAGGGGTTATAGGTAGTCAAAGACACGAAAAAATGAGAATTTTCAGTATTTTTTTTGCTATTAAATCATGTTATCTTACAAAAATAATAATATGGCATTATTACACAATGTTTTGACTTGAAGTCACGAAAATTTCAAAAAAAAATTGTAATTTCCAAAGATATTGTTATTGATTGTTATAGAACTGTTGACCCAGTTCCAAAAAAGGTCCTTGCGGTGATCGAAGCTTTTTTTTCTAATTATCAAGATGGCCGCCTCAGGAATTTTTTTCTAGATTTTCGGGAAAAAAAATCAACAGTTATTCGTCTTAAAAAATCGAAATTTTTGAAAATTATAAAAAAAAACTTCGAACACGCCCAGGATTATGTATTCTAAAAGCTGTACAAATTTCATTAAAATCTACTGAGCGGTTTTTGAGTTACAGTTGTCAGCAGTTCAAAAAACATAGTTTTGAGAAAAACGCACTTAAGGTTTCACCCGAGCGTTTTGGATTGCCCGACCGCTCTTTGATATTTGTCGAATAACTCGAAAAGTAATTATCGGATCAACTTCATATTTTCAGAGAATATTTTTAAAATATTACGCTTATCGAAGATTAAAATTAAAAATTTATTTTTTTTTTAATATTTGTTAATTAAGGCAGTTTTAGAAGCCGAAAAAGGCGTTTTTTAGCAATTTTTTTTTGAAAGGGAAGGAAATGATAGCGGTAAACGGAATTTTAAGACGATAGTGTACTATATTTAAAGCTCAAAAAACAATATTTATTATTAAAAAATATTGAAATTTTTTCAAAGTTGTAAGTATTTTTCTGGAGTGCCTGGAGTCTGCACTTGTAAATCGGTGCCGGTGATGGAGGTCGTGCGATGCATCTGAAACAGTCGAACCAATTTTTTTTTTAATTTTTATAAGTTTATTTTCTTTATGAACTAAAAAATACTGAAGAAGTTATAAAGTTCCAAAATTTTTCGAAGTTTGAAAAAAAAAATCACTTTTTTAAGAAAAAAAATGACTTTAAGTTGCAAAACAAGTGGTTTATTTAAATAATACTTTTGTCCAACTTTTTAAGTACAAATAGAAGATAATTTAATACTGAAGCTAGATCACTTTGGATTTTTTCGATCGGACATATATTCTTTTTGCTATCGCCGGCACCGTTTTCAAACACTTGTGAAAATGAAAACTCGAGAAAACGCGCTTTAAAGGTCTGCCTGAGCATTCGCACCTGCTCGACGCTCGGCCACTAAAAATGCTCTAGCTTCGAAAATATGTCGAATTGGCCTCTGGAATTAAAGACATATTCTTGGATAGTTTTGGAAGAGATTTAAAACAAAACAAAAAAATCGATTTTTTGATGCCTGTAAAGCAGATAGATATTTCACAACTTCTCGACTATTTTAGACAAGAAGTGTATAAATTATAAATATCAAACTATGATTTTTAATTCTTCTCAATGTTCCACTTTGTAGTTGTAGGGTTCCATGAGTTGGTATCAAGTGAAAAATAGTCATAACTAAGCATATATATTATTTTATCTTTAATTGCCAAAAAATATTCTCCGCTCAAATGCTTTCGAAAACGCATACGTATTATAAGTGAAAGCAATAAACACATAATTTTACAGCCACTTCTTTTAATTAAACGCTATTTTTGTACCAAATTATTTCTTATATCATGACTCAGTCTTAATATCAAAAGTTTCGCGTCTTTCAACGACTACATATATACACATGTAAATGCATACAAATGTAGATATAGATATATATTAATGTAAATAAAATCAAACTGACGACTTATAGCAACATTTTAACAAAACTATTTCACTGCCCACCAGCCACCAGCAGATAAGTATAATAAAATACATTTTCCTTTTCTAAAAATACAAACGAACACATGTGCGGACAATATTTGTTTATATTCGTCATTCAATTAGACCAATTGGAGAGATTTCAAATTAAATACGATTTATTACAATTTAAATTGATTTTTTTAATTTTTTAATTTTGTTCGATATTTTTGGAATTTTTTTCAAAAATATTCAGATCGAATTTTTTTAGAAAATTTATAAAATTGCAGTTTCACATCAAAGGTATAAAATATCGGTACGCTTAAAATATATGAAACAGACAAATTTTTATAAATATCATAAAATGCAAAATAACATACATATTCCTCAAAAAATCAATATTCGAAAATATTAATTTAGCCACAAGGCCACAAGCATAAACACAGACACCTTTTTGGCCCTAAAACTGTCGCCGTTCCTCATTTCTGGCTTTTATTCGCATGTAGCGCATTTTAGTTTTCGAGTGTTGCATAGTAGTTTGTTGGCGCCAAAGACCACCTACCATGACCAGCGTCACCGTTACGTACCATGCACTACTTATTGCCTGGCTGGCTGGCTGGTTGGCTGGCGTACTTACGTAAATGAGTGTCGGCGGAGGAAGATTATCGTCCTGACGGCCGGCCCCCAAGCGGCATTGATTAGCCTGCTAACGTTGGCGGAGCATGCCACTTAGCACATCGTCAACACGTTACATACATATTTTTTTCGCTCACTGTATATATGTATGTATGTATATACCGGGGTGATGTGTGACTGTGAAGTCCCACTTGTAGCCTCTTAAATTGCAGCGCTTTCGTACATTTACATATAAGCTTATGTACATCTATTGGTACATATACGTATATATATTCTCATTCAATGTTGCTAACCACTTGTCTAACAAATAAAAAACCGCAAGCTCACACACAAACTATACGTCCTTCAAAAGTTGGCCTGCCACTCATTTATGTCCTCTTGCGGTTGTATACATTTAATTTACGCTGGTTATGTGTAGGGATGGCAAAAATTTTTTTTTAATCGATTAAATAATCAAATGATTAATTGAAAGATATAAAAAAATAATTGCAATTAATTGCAATTAATGTAAAAAAATCGATTAATCGATTAATTCCAATGTTTTCAAATAATACTAAATTGCATAAAGACCACCACCAGTTTTAGCGCCGAATCTTGTATTATAATGTCCCAGAGTCCCAGACATATCCAAAAAGAGAAAATGGCCTACATTTGAAGTTAAGTAGCACAATGACATTAAATTTTTCAAAATATGCACAGCAATCTTTAAGTAAAATAATTGCCTCTTGCTTGAAAGACTATGTTTTGCAACTTTGCGTAAAAATAAAACCAATAAAATATGTATGTATGTATGTGATTGGCGTTCAACCGTTTATCCGGTTATAGCCGAATCGATGAGAGCGCGCCACTCCTCTCTTTCCTTCGCAGTTCGGCGCCAGTTGGAGATTCCAAGTGTAACCAGGTCGCTCTCCACCTGGTCCCTCCAACGGAGTGGAGGCCTTCCCCTTCCTCGGCTTCCACCAGCGGGTACTGCATCGAATACTTTCAGAGCTGGAGCGGTTTCATCCATTCGAACAACATGACCTAGCCAGGGTAGCCACTGTCTTTTAATTCATACAGCTCATCGTTCCATCGTTTGCGGTATTCGTCGTTGCCTATGTTCTAAGGACCATAAATCTTGCGCAAAATTTCCCTTTCGAAAACTCCTAGTGTCGTCTCATCTGATGTTGACATTGGACCACCATAAAGCAGGACGGGAATGATAAGCGACTTGTAGAGTTTGATTTTGGTTCGTCGAGAGAGGACTTTACTGTTCAATTGCCTACTCAGTCCAAAGTAGCAGTAAATAGGAGACTATATTCTTATTTCAGACATTCAAATTGTGTTGGAATATACACAAAAACAAAAACGGAAATAAAATTAAAATATCGTATTAAAAATTCATTTGTCTTAGCATAAAGGAAAATATATTCATTGAAGTCAAGAAAATTTAGAAGTCTGTTCAACCAAGTTTGAAGAAAAAGCAATTTCGATAAACGTTTTGTTGTCAAACGATTGCGTTTTTCGGTCGCAGTTGCACCCGCTTTTGATATTTGAGTTGATATTTAACGTAGTTATTGCTTATTTTATTAAAAAAATTTCATACTTCGCTTTTAACTGGCGCCATTGCTCTTCAAACAACTGAACGTAAAATGCGTTTGACTTAACTGTAAATGCAGTGTTACCAGACATTCATTTTTTGATATTAAACTACGTTGACATATTAGAATTTAACTATGTTTACAACGTTTGCAGTCATTAATGACTGATGTGACCAATTTCGACCCTTGTAAGCTAACTTAGATGAACATAAAATGTATTAAATTTGAAAATGCTGTTTGCGATTATTTTGCAATTACTCGAGTAATAGTCGAGTAATTAAAAAAGGTGTTTCGATGCAATTAAATCGTAAATTGAATGAAAATAATCGATTAATTTAATCAAATGATTAATCGTTGCCATCTCTAGTTATGTGACATTTTTGAAGCATGTAGAAATCATTGCGCAAAGATTTATGTGCTGAATATTTGTATGTAGTCAGATGATTATGATATTTTTCAAACAAAAGAAGGTTAAATTCCTCGTAAATTGAATTCTTTGCTCTGTAAGAATGATACAAATGAGCTTAGTTCATACCTTAGTTGCATGATTTTTATAAGAATTCTTAGAAGATGCCTTGAATAACTCTGACTTCGAGCAAGTATCGAAGAGCGAAAACTCCAAAAGACCCGAAACTCATCTAATATCAGTTGGACCTTTCCAATTATGCTTCGTAATGAAAGCTTGCGAACTCTCTTCAAAGACACAAATTGGTGGTTAAGTAGTAGATGAAAACATCTCCCATTTAAGAACCTTTCATGGTAACAGATTAACTTCTAGTACGAGTACTTCTTAAGACAGCTTCGGATTTGTTACTTGGGTGGATCAAAGGAAGATATCACGAACCATATAAAAAGGCAAAGCAAGTTTTCGGCGCCCCCAATATGATCTCCACCATCATTACGTGGCGTACCAAAATAAAAATATTAAATTCCAATGTTAAGTCAAATTCTGACATCTAAAAGTCGCATATTTTTACAAGCCGATGGCTTCGCAGCATTTGCCGCATTTTCTGGCCGTGCGGAACACGGACTTATGATCACGCACAAACCAGACAACCATGTGGACCGAAATTTTCAAAAAAATGGGGGCTCCGACATGCTCTGAGACGAGTTCCAGATGCAATCTCCTGGAACGCTATCAACTGGGATACACAAGACAGCCGAAGGAAAAGCCGACTCGTTCTAACCTATGAAAAAATTTGGACATCAAAATATCTAAGGTCCAAGAAAATTGGAGTCAAATTAAGAGGCGAGCACAAGATCGAAATAAATTACTCCCCCGCGGAGGAATAAGATATGCAATATATAATATTTATTGCTCATGTGAGAGCGACAGTTCGATGCAAGAGAATCGCAAATTTTGTGATGGAGCAATTTCATAGCCCATCTATGCGGAATATATATGATAGAAATATATGTGAACATCGAAATTTATTTCAAGTGAAATCTAAGAATATACAATTTCAGACTATAGACTGAAACAATAAAACGTCCGAATTTTTATCTCATATTGGAATATACAAAGCGTTGATTGTGGTTTCGTTTCTGACTACTATGCACAAATTCATTATTCATGATTCATGACTTGTGCAATAGTTATAAAATCAATACGAACTTCGTTTCTCGACTTGTATGGAATACGCGAACTTACTCGAAGCATTATTATCACAAAATAAAGTTCATCATACTCATGAGTCATGACCATGGTTGTCCAATTCGTATGTGATATGAGGGCCTTGTTCAGGGCTAATATTTTCTGGCACAGAACAGTTTTTTAAACGACCTTCATTGAGAAAAAAATATTGAAGACACTATAAAATATACTATTTATTATAGCACACATCTAGAAGTTCTGAGTTAGTATGAGATGAAATAAAGCAAACTCTTCGATAGAAAGATGAGAATGATTCAGTTCTTGACGCATGCCAATATTAAAGGTGTCCAAGGATAGACATATAACCTATGTAGAGATTCTAAGTATTACATGGATTTTTGTGTCGAGAATTTTGAAATTTAATTTCACTCTCTCATTCATACTTTGTTGCTCCCTATTTCTAAAAAGCAGTTAAAAATGCTGTTCCATCGAAGGAAAACAAAAGAAAATATTGTTCCGAAATATTTTCCGTGTTGAAGAGTCTGTGCAAAATCTATAATCCACTTTACCGGTGGCGTATGCATTTTCTTACTCGCCTGCATTTTCGCTATAATTCCGGTAAATTTTTACGTACAACGCCAAAAATGCTTGAAGCATAAACAAAGGAATACTGACGGCTGAAGCCAATTGCCCCACATCTGCATGTAAGAGCGTCCGCATGAAGTTATTGATGGACTTACGATCAAAATATTATTATATACCATACATATGTACATATTTATATGTGTATATAATAAGAACAATAATAAAATCGAGCTGAAAGCATTTAAAATCGAGTACGAAAACATATAATATGTATAAGATATAGAAAATTTTGCAAAAATCACGAAGTGTTGTCTTCAATTTGTAAATGTATGCTTGTACTCGTTAGTGAATTGGCATAAATGGAGAATAATTCGAAATGAGGTAAATGTAGAAGGTCAAAAGACGTCTACAATTTGTTAAACGAAAAAATACCAAAATGTATTATTCATCTATGTAGTTGCAACAACAAACGTGTGCTTTGGAGGCATGCACATATGAATGTATGTATGAGTCAGAAAAGCAAAAGCGAGAAAAGTCAAAGATGAAAGTGTGAAGAAATGCCTACGCAAGTAGTAGTTACACACATGGATAGATGTAGCGAGCAATCGCAACGTGCACCCGGCACTTGAGTAGCTCAATAAATGTACAACATCTATAATAAATATACCTAGATATGTGTGTATGTTTGTTTGTACACGTGAATTATGCAGCCTTCGAGAAAAGACATAAGAAAACCTAATGGCAAGCAAATCATTACATTTTACATTTGCTGACGAAATTCTTAAATACACATACATAGAAACATATATACCTATATGTACCTATATATAAAAGAATATTCTTAAACATATCTACATACGAGAGAAGAGCGGTCGATTCGTTTGTCAGTTGCCACGTGAGGTCTTTCGCTTTTGTATTGCGGTATAATTTCTTCTCGCTTCCATTTGATTCGTTTGCCGAAAAAATTTTCCTCATTTGGCATATGGCCAAAAATGTTACCTCGACCTACAGCGGGTGCGTTGCGTTTCGATAACGCGATTTTATTTCCTGTTTGTTTCGGCTAATTTTTCTGCACCTTTCGCGCAGTAATTCTACGATATGCTCTATTACCGTTGACTGTCAGTTAGCACGCACTGTTTTTTTGTTTTTATTGCTTTTTATTTGATATATTATTTTTGTTTTAATTTTCGTGCCTTTCTTTTATATTTAATTTTTGTTTTTGTTTTCTTCAACCATTTGTTCCAAGTCATGCTGTTTTGCCATTATTTGTTCGCTCGTTGTAGCAACTGTTGCTGCCACACACTTCTTTGCTTTACATTGCCATTGTAGTTATCCACCCACATTTTCGCGATAAATTCGTACTTCAACGCATTTCAATGAATTTGCTAAAACATGCAAAGGCCGGATGCGTTTCAGTGATTTACATACATACATATATATTTACTACTTTAAAAAATACATATGTACAACAAAAATGTTTCTTTAATGTCAAATCCTCTTTAGCTTAACTCAAAATTTTCAAATACTATGTGCTGTCTTCTAAACAAGTGGACTACAAGTGTATCCTTCCCACATTAGACAGCAAGTTAATGAAACGAACTTGAAAGAAACACATCTCAATTTTCAAGTTACCCCGAGGTCTGGATTCAGATGTGGAGGTCACAACCTCTTAGGTTCTCAACGAAGCTTCTTCGCGAAAGTCAGAAATCTCAAGTTCCCAGGCTAAACTTCATAATTATAGTACATTTGGTGTAATTCCCGAAATATTTGAATAAAACGTGAGACCCACATGAAAAAAAAACGACTCTGTAACTCTTTGGAACTTTTCAAACTATATTTACAACAAGAAAAAACGTTAACTTCGGCTGTACCGAAACTAATATACCCTTCACAGGTGCATTTCTTTGTCAAATTTCGTGAAGATACCATGTCAAATGCGAAAATTTTCCATACAAGCCATTAATTCCGATCGTTCGGTTTGTATAGTGGCTATATGCTATGGTGAACAGATCTGAACAATTTTTTCGGAAATTAAATTATTTCTATGAGCAATAACTCACACAAAATTTCGTGGAGATATGTAGTAAAATGCGGGAGTTTTCCATACAAGCCCTTGATTCCGATCGTTCAGTTTGTATGGCAGCTATATACTATAGTGAACCGATCTGAACAATTTTTTCGGAGATTAAATTATTTCTATGAACAATAACTCCCACCAAATTTCGTGAAAATATGTAGTAAAATGCGGAAGTTTTCCATACAAGCCATTGATTCCGATCGTTCAGTTTGTATGGCAGCTATATGATATAGTGGTCCGATATCGGCAGTTCCGACAAATGAGCAGCTTCTTGAAGAGAAAATAACATCTGCAAAATTTCAAAACGATATCTTAAAAACTGAAGGACTAGTTCGTATATATACAGACAGACGGACGGACGGACAGACAGACTCAGTTCAACATACTGATCATTTATATATATACTTTATAGGGCCTCCGACGCTTCCTTCTGGGTGTTACAAACTTCGTGACAAACTTAATATATTCTGTTCAGGGTATAATAACATATGTATATGATTTATGATCTATCGAAAATAATAGATATCTTTAACCCTTCTTATAAGAGAGGAATAATCTTAAATTCATCTAAAATCCCAATATCGAACGCATTTTTTTTTACAATTTTGAATTAGAAAAGGACGGTCTTCTAGATTAGTGGTATATAAATCATCTTAATTCACTTCTGATTCTTTATCTGGGCATGTACATATTTTCTACGAACTGCTTCGTTCTTAAGATATAATGAGTTATTTAGTCTAAAATTTATTCTTAAAGATTGAAGAATGCCTATAAACAAATTAATATCTACACCACAGTCTTATAGATAGATGTCTATACATTCCTTTATAACAATGTTCTTTTCATTTATTTCCAGATTTCAGCGATTGCAGCGACATGGTCCAATTGGATCAAGAAAAGAGCACACAATGTGTAGTGCATGATCTTACACCTGGTTCAGAGCAAAAGAAAATCAATATTGTTGTGCGTTCACAATACACAATCGAGAAGGTGTTTTCTAATATAAGTACACAGTATCCCTACGAGGCGTATGATTTGGTACTACAGCCAAATGAATCGGAAAATCAACTGGTAAGTGGAAAATTCAAATATTTTTTATTAAAATTTATACGAGTAATTTTTTCACACAATTACAGATACATTTAAATACACGTAAAAGTGAACTGCTCTTCGCCACACCCGGATTTGCAGCGCAAGAGAAAAATGTGCTCATACTGCTGCCACCCGATGTGTGGGATGGCGATGTTCACAAGCGCTTCGATATCGTTAAACTATTGAGTAAAAAGAAATGCATTTCAAAGTCCAGCGCGTCTACAGGGACGACGTCGCCTAAAAAAAGCACAGTTAAAGCTTCAAGCACAGTCAAACCCAAAGTTTCAAAGTCAGTTAAAGCCTCAAACGAAGTTGAAGCCTCAAGTGAAGTTAAAGCCTCAAGTGAAGTAAAATCCTCAGGCGAAATTGAAGCCTCTTGTGAAGTTAAAGCCTCAAGTGAATTTAAAGACTCAAGTGAAGTTAAAGACTCAAGTGAAGTTAAAGCCTCAAGTGAAGTTAAAGACTCAAGCGAAGTTGAAGCCTCAAGCGAAGTGAAAGCCTCAAGTGAAGTAAAAGCCTCAAGTGAAGTAAAAACTTCAAGCGAAGTTAAAGCCTCAAGTGAAGTAAAAGCCTCAAGTGAAGTTGAAGCCTCAATTGATGTTAAAGCTTCAAGGGAAGTTAAAGCTTCAAATGAACTTAAAGCTTCAAACGAAGTTAAAACCTTAAGCAAAGTAAAAACTTCAAGCAAAGTTAAAGCTTCAGGCGAAGTCAAAGCTTCAAGCGAAGTTAAAGACTCAAGCAAAGTTAAAGCTTCAAGCAAAGTTAAAGCCTCAAGTGAAGTTAAAGCCTCTAAAAAAGTTAAAGCTTCAAGCGGAGTGAAAGCTTCAGACGAAGTTAAACCCTCAAGCGAAGTTAAAGATTCAAGCGAAGTTAAAGCATCAAGCGAAGTGAAAGCTTCAGACGCAGTTAAAGCATCGGACGCTGACGCGCTTAGCATTAAAGCCACCACGCCTCCATCTCAAACAAATGGCGTTGCTGATGCCTTAAGCAACACAGTTAGCAACACTATAACTAACGGTACAATGAATGGACACAGCGATGCTGTTGTCGATGAACATAGCACTAACAACAACGAGGATGTTGACATTATGGCTGACGAAAGCAACAAACACAACGAGAATATTTTGACAAATGCCATTAAGATCGATTTGGATAGCAGTGACGATGCATCGTCCACCATTGCCGAAGAGTCATTGCCACTGTATACAGCGACTGCCATAGCAAACACGAGAACCACAAATACCGCCTCCATGACGCATTCATTGAAATTGAGTCCACTCTCCGATCCAGAGCCTTTATCCGATGATGACTTGGCGTTGGGCGCTTCCGCTAGTCCCACCGAGACTGAACCTTTCGGTGGTGATGGCTTGCTGAAGCTACGCAACACCTCACCACGTAGTCCCAAATATGGTCCACTCACAGAGGGTGAAATGTATCAACAGGTGACACTTGAACGTGACTTTACGCGTTTAGGCAAGAAATTACAACCCATATCTGCGGCGGCTGTAACCAACACCACCGCTGCGGCAGGCGGCACCACCATGTCGACAATGAGTAGCAGCGGCGCTAATGGTTATGTGGGTTTGGTCAATCAAGCCATGACTTGCTATCTGAACAGTCTGCTACAGGCACTCTACATGACACCGGAATTCCGCAATGCGCTCTACCGCTGGGAGTCCGATAACGACAACGAAGCCAAAAATATACCCTACCAATTGCAAAAGCTTTTCCTCAACTTGCAGACATCGAAGAAATCTGCTGTGGAGACGACAGACTTGACGCGCAGCTTTGGTTGGGACTCAACCGAGGCGTGGCAACAGCACGACATACAGGAGTTGTGTCGTGTTATGTTCGATGCGTTGGAGCATAAATTCAAGAATACCAAACAAATGAATTTGATCGCCAGTTTGTATGAGGGCAAAATGATTGATTACGTGAAATGTTTGGAGTGCAATACGGAGAAGACACGCGCCGACACCTTCCTCGATATACCGCTGCCAGTGCGACCGTTCGGCAGTACGGTCGCCTATGGCAGCATCGAGGAGGCGTTACGCGCTTTTGTACAACCCGAAACACTGGATGGCAATAATCAATATTTTTGCGAGAAATGCGACAAGAAATGTGATGCACACAAAGGTTTGAAGTTTAAGAACTTTCCCTACATATTGACGCTGCATCTGAAACGCTTTGATTTTGACTATCAGACCATGCATCGCATCAAATTAAATGACAAGTAAGTACAGCCACACAATGAGTGATGGAATGAGTATATAACGAGTGATTTTATTTCCAGAGTCACTTTCCCGCAAATGTTGAATTTGAATAGCTTCATTAATCCTGCCGATCTGGACAGTCCCGCGCCCAGCACTTCCGCAAATGCCGCCAACACAAGCACCACCCCCGGCAATAACGCAACGAATGGTTTCATACCGAATAGCGCGACATCTACCAATGATGATTGCAGCACTACGGACAGTGGCTCGGCTATGGAGGAAGATTTATGTTGCAGCGGTGCGGCCACCACTGCCAGCTCTAGTCAGCATGAGAATGATATGAATGACGATGATGAGGGCATTGATATGAGCACCAGTACGGATCATCGCGTGAATAGCAGCAATGCTAGTGTTGAACAACGCATTAAACATGACAGTGGTCCATATTTGTATGAGCTCTTTGCGATAATGATACATTCGGGCAGCGCTTCGGGCGGTCATTACTACGCGTACATAAAGGAATTCGATAACAATGGATGGTACTGTTTCAATGATCAATCTGTTTCACCGGTGAGTGGTTATATACGAACTTTTTAACACAGAGTTGCCACATATTGAAATTAAAATTAAACTAAATATTAAAAAAAAATCGTTAACATATTTCCATCGCTTTTTTTTAGTTAACTGAAGAGGACATTGAGAAGTCATTTGGTGGTGGTTCCAGTCGCGCCTACTACTCCAGCGTTTACAGTTCAAGTACGAATGCCTATATGCTGATGTATCGTCAAATAGATGCACAGCGCAATGAACACGCGACTAAGAGTACTGAGTTCCCCGAACATATCAATCAATTATTGCCGAAATTGCATCAGGAAGAAGAGACGCGTGTGCCACGCAGCACCGGACGCCACGGCGTTGTCGTTTCAGACTTGTCCGTACAGGAATTGATCAAACCACGCGTTAGTTTCTATAATCCAGAATTGAAAAAGATGAAATCCGCACGCGCTTATGTCAGTAGTTTCAATATAAAATCAGTACTGGAGTCCGCCTATCAGATGTTGAATGTGGAGAAATTCGCACCGATTTCACGTT
This sequence comes from Zeugodacus tau, assembly GCA_031772095.1. Lineage (NCBI taxonomy): Eukaryota > Metazoa > Arthropoda > Insecta > Diptera > Tephritidae > Zeugodacus > Zeugodacus tau. Next base: position 57,477,607 of record CM062653.1, on the reverse strand, counting down.
GCCGTCTGGTCGTCTACAATGATATGGGCGAACAGATTTGTCAATCTTTAGAGCATATCAGCGATCCAACGCTCAGTGAATTGCGTCAGCAGTCGGATGGACCGCTAGAGTTTCTACTCGAAACCCGCGAAGAAGGTCAAGAATTTGAGGTGTACAAACCGGGTGGTGTCACATGGAATGTGTATATAGTTAATGTGTCGAAAATGCAATTGGATGGACCACATCTGGTGTATGCGCCGTCAAGAGAAGCGAACGCCGCGTTATTGCATTCGATTGCCGTACGCCTTAATCTAAATGAGCACCAATTGTTATTGGCCACAGTGAAGACTGATGCATTTGTGGCGCTGGACACAGCGTCATCAGAGAACGACACCGCTGAGGGTATGCAACGGCAGGTTATAACGCAGGAAGATTTGCAAGAGATCGCACAAGAGCAGTTCAGAGGTTTGACTTATATTTATCTAAATGTACCGAATACGGATGCGAGTACATTGGAGATATTGGACATACCCGCGCTGGAAACGCCCACAATTGAGGTAAAGTAATTACACATCTAATAATAAACGGAAAAAAGTTGAACATAAAATATTATTTCTCGCCCCCACAGGTCAGCGCCGATGTCGTAGATGCCGTGCAAATGAATGCCAATGTCCTAAGTCCATCCAATAGTGATAGCACATCGAATCTTTCACAGAAGAGCTGTGCGCGCGAATCACCATTACTACCTGCCGCCGCCTCCAGCACCACCACCACTTTGGCTGGCCAGGAATCCCATTCGGAAGATAGTAGTTTAAGTGATGGTGATCGCACGCTCGTCGAATCATTGCACACTCGCTACGGTGGCGACAGTCAAATCTCCTCAACCAGTCATTCGCCTTATCTCTCCAGCCCCGAGGATGATGCTTACAATAAAGCGAGCTCTTTGAAACGCATACACGACCTCTTCCAAATGGCGCCCGATCACACAATGGATACAGCAGCACAGTTGCGCAGTAATACACCACAATTTTTCTATGCGGAGAAAATCAATGCTGTAGATCCCTTCACCATTTCGCCGCGTATACACAGTAGCAGTACGAACGATCCAAATGAGGAGTTGGCGCGCAAACCAACACATTCATATAAAGTCATTGTGGATCCGCGCATGAAGATGTCAACATTCACGCGACATGTTGAATCGCTAATCGGTGTACCGTCAAACTATTTTAAGTTACAGCACAAATACGAAGTCATTGACCTGTCGGCGACCGTGCTGTTCGTGTGTATGGGTGAGACGTTGAGTGTTGAGCTGGGGAAGGTGTTGCAGCCGGACGAAGACAAGGCGAAGATCTCATTTATGCGGCTGTCAGAGTTAGACAACGATACTGGCAAATTGCCCTGCATCTGTGAATGGGTGTGCAAGGCCAGCATGACGGTCGCCGAGGCGAAGAAGGAACTGATAGCGAAATTGCATCGCATTGATGCGAAATATAAAACGCTTAATCTAAACAATTGTCGTCTGTGGTTGAAGGGTGGACGCAATCCCATTGAAATCATGGGCGATGATGAAACGTTGGGCACTGATTTGCGCTCAATGACGGGCGCGGAGGTATGCGAAGCTATTTTAAGTAAATTCGTTTGTTTATTTAGTAATTTGTGTGTTTTCTCTCTGTCTCTCTCTCACACACACAGTTCCTCGTGCAAGAGTGTGACGATGGTGTTAGTCCTCAAGTACCCGCCGATAGTCTGACGATTTTCGTGAGACGTTGGCATGCCGACAAGTTGCAGTTGGATAAATTCCAGGAAGTCACGCTAGAAAGTGAGTGCCAGAAATAATACTAAAAATACTTTTGCGCTAAAAAGTATATTTCTATTATTACTTTTTTGCAGAGGAAAGTGAAATAAGAGCGGAGTTGGCAAAGATTACCGACATCCCACAAGAGCACATAGCCTATAGTAAGGTAAATATCGGTTTTAGATATATTTGATTAAAAATGTGTCGCCATTTCTAATATGTATGTCTGCTATATTTTGTCTCTAGATAAACGGTTCTTTCCCATGCACAAATATTTCTCTGTTAAGTATCAATAGCACGCTTAGTTGGTTCTCAATACCGGCCACATTAAACAAATATCCATTAACGTCAACAGTCAGCGGAAATGTCTACTTTTACAAGTAAGTTTTGGCTTTTTAAAAAGAACAGCGCCTAAATGTAGGCAATACTTTTGTTAGTAAGTCACTATTACTTTCGCCAAACGATTTTTCATGAAATTCCGTGTTGATAAAAACAATATTTAATTGATAAGAAACAATAATTTCGTTTGTAAGCAAAATTTATTAAACCCTGCCTTCTACACTCTACTCTCCACAGAGATGTCACCAAAGCACCCAAAGAGCCCACAACCGAGGAGCGTCGCGAACTGAGCACTCGTGAAAAGTTACGCCTCGATCGTTTGGGTTGCATGTCAACGTCGCTTTACTCACCGCGACGTGAGCGTGCGCTCAAGATCTACCTGGATTCGCCGCAATCAAATAATAACAGTAGTACAACGACGACGGCGGCATCATCATCATCAAGCATATCGACTGTAGTGGGTGCTTCAACGGCGAAAGCGTCGGAAGATTAACAAAGCAGCGCACGAAAATATCAATGAAAATAAGAAATGCAACAACAACAACACATGCGTATGCAGTTTTTCACCTAACGGATGAACTCTTGTTTGTGATGATTCAGTGACGAAAGCAATTGAACGAGTATGTCGAGAATGTGTCTGGAAAAGTGGAATATGTTGACTGATGTAAAAACAAAAACAAAAACTGAAAAAAAAAACAAAAACAATTGGCGACAAATGTATGACCGACAACAATATTGTTGGCGCTTAAGTAAAAGTGATAATGCAAATTTTCTTTTTGAATCCTTTTCTGCAGTTAAAAAAAGCAAAAAACAAAAAAACAAGTTTCTTCATTATTTTCATCAAACAAAATAAAAAACTATTTAAAAGCATAAGAAAAAAGAATGAAATAATACATATAATAAAGAGTCTTAAAACAAGCTTCATGCACTATTAAATTATAATTGCTTGTTTCTTTTTTTCATGGATTCATAATCAGTTCCACTTGGAGCATCGTTGTATCTAGACGAAATGCAGTTCATGGAACACAGAACTTTTTTTTTTAAGATAACTGATTTATTTAACGTATTTTTGGTTATAGTAAGGGATGTTGGTTGGTTAAAGAGTAACAAGTTGAACTGAACGACCATTACCGGAAATTTTATTTATATAAATTTCCGTTCCACGACAGTCGGTTCTACGTAAACGGAACGGACCCGTTTTCTTATCTGGTCAAGGTCTGTCGCATCGGCACCATTCACCAGAATTATTTGGGCAATGTTTTATGCCGCTACAACAACAACAACCATTGCAGGAAGAGTCGAATCTACGTAACCAGAAATTTACCACGATTTTTAACCGACCAATGAAAATATTCTTCAAAATTATTTTTTAAATGTTTTATGCAACAAAAACAACAACAACAACCATATTATGTATGACATTTAAGCAATTTATATTTATTAGCTTTTCTTATTTGAGTCCGGCCCACCCTAATATTCTCATAAAACGTGATAACTGCTTGTATAATTGTAGCTCATACTATTAATGAGTCTGTGAAGTTGTATAGTCTGATAGTTTAAATAATATTTATTTTTATTAAACAACTAATTTGTTATGGGGCCAATGACAGGACCACTCCATACCGAGTTCAATGAAAATAAGTACTCGAGATAACAAATTGAATGATTTTAATGTGAAATTGATTTTTAATAGTTTATTATACCCTAAAGGAAATGTCGATACTAAATCCGTTTGGATTATAAGCCAAACAATGTGCTCGTCTATAGAGATTGTGCTGGTCCTTGAAAAGCTATGTACAAGTGCTCTCAAAAATAACTAAAAATATCTAACAGTTGTTTTTATGGATACAAATAGCGGTATTAATCAGAGATATACTACAAAGAACTTTTCGTAATTTTTTCAAGATTACAAAACCAACAACATTAGGGCGTTTATATGGTTAAAATTAAATAAAATATTGCCTAAAAGACCGTACAAATTCAATGCAGCGCCAACAAACATGAAAGATAATACAATTTATATTAATCAGAAATGACGATGAATGGTTTTAAAAATACATTTAACTACGTAATACGCAAGAACGTGCCAATGATTCACATGTGAGCACATATGTACTAAATATTTCACTTTTTCATTTCATTTGTTTTAACAAAATTAACTTTTATCAATTGTACTCGCAGTATATACCTATATGCACTTCCTACTTTAGACTGACTCATATTATCTACATAGACAACACTTCAAAATCTACGCGTTCTTGTTGAAATCATTTGTATATATAGCATATATACTTATATTTTACAGAATTGTTATTTCCATTACTTTGTATGGTGTTGAGCTTGTTTAGTAAAAAATATTTTGCACTACTGGTATTAGTTTTAAGTGTTAAATAAATAAAAATATTGAAATAATAGTCTCGTCAGTATGTATGTGTTAGCTTCCATAAAAAAATCTGGAAAAAAATGTTTATGGACTCGAGCCTTTAGTGGTACTTTAAACACTTTCGCTCAGTTTTATGAGTGTACCGTTATCAGATGTTACTGTAAAATGCTAAATACCCTAAAATGTATACACACATCTATAGTTTTTTTTTATATTAGTGGCTTACTACTAAAATTACGTCCATACTCTGGTTAATAAAGATAAAAGTTAGTCACACTTTCACTTGATAATCTTGTTTATTAGGAGTTGCTATAAAAGAGATACAAATGTATTTTAAATAGCCATGCTTTATTTTAATTGCATATATACTTGCATATATTTACTTGTCTAATACCGCAGGAGTTCTGACCGAGTGCAATAAAGCGCCGCAGACACGCGAACAAACGCCAGTTGGCAACATGAGATGAATGAGCTGATAATGCTCGTTCAAATCAAATTTTGATTCTAAAAGAGTGCAGCAAAAAATGTCAAGATTTTCCCAGCGCAAAATTCTCTCAAGAAGAATAACTTCAGCGCTAAAAATTTAAAGTCCGGTGCCATTCTTTGATCTATGATATTGACTTGATGTGTCTTTCAAGAATAAATCGATAGATTATGCTGAAAGCTTCGTGAAAGTAATTTATATTCTAGGAAAAGAAAAAAATTAGAAATATTTTAAATAATATTCCTTCCAAAAAGCTCCCGAAATCGGCATTATTCGGATTTCTACAAATTTATTATAATATACATATCCCTCACCTTCAAAATTTATTTGTGGAATCAACTTTTCCGAGTGGTATAAATTTAACCTTGAAAGACAATAAGTAAGAAAAGTTGTCTTTCGGCTATATTAGTTTAAAGTTCAGATCCTTGCGACAAGAGGCAAGAAGGATCCCGCTAAAACCCACTTCTTATTATCTATTAATATTACTATCAATTTAACCCGATTTTAGGGTAGTTCTAAGATGTACAATTTCATGAAAATCGCGTCTACTTCCTAAATAACACTACTGTGGATCCATCAGTAGTGATATATAAAGAAAACATAGTACAAATAGACATCTGGTAGTCGGCTACTCATTTCAACAATCATCCAATCCTCACTTGTCTTTGACCTTATTCCGCCGAGAAGGTATTCGGTTCAGCACAAAGATTCTTGTTTTTGTCTCTAATCTCCATCGCCCTAAATAAAAAATTACCGTTAAATGCAGACCCGAAATTTTTCCAAATTTTTTTATTTGGATATCGGCTAACCACTATAAATATTTGGCGTCGGCACCGCTTACACGACGGTAGACGAATCAATAAGAGCGCGCTCTTCATTTCTCCCGCTTGCAATTTGGCGCAAATTGGAAATAGCAAGAGAAACCAGATTGCTCATCGCCTGATCTTTCCAATGGAGTGGAGTTCTTCCTCTTCCTCTGCTTCCACCAGCGGGTACTGCATCGAACGTTTTCATAGCTGTAGGGATTTCGTCTATTCGGACAACATGACCTAACAAACGGAGCCCTTTTATACGCGGAACTGATTTACTTAGTCGTCGTATAACTCGTATAGCTAATCATTCCTTTGATCTGCGGTATTCGCCGTTGTCAAGGACCATAAATCTTCCGCAAAATGTTTCTCTCGAAAACTCCTAGTGTCGGCTCATGTGTCATGTGTCTCGTCCCCGGTCATGTGTAGAAGTTCACGCAAATGAAGAAAGTTTGTTACTGTCAATTATTTGGGAGTGGCTAAGAAAGATTCCTTTGCATATGGTTCAAGCAGATCACGACCTCCCCTCTTAGACCAAGTATCCTCTTGGTAGCCAACAGACATTCGTTTGGAAGCGAACTACAATGAGAAAGCGAAGCCCACGTCCGCGATCGTGCATAGAGTTTAGGACCCACCATATAAAAAAAAACCTGCCCCAAAGAAAAATCACATAGAGAACCACTAAAACCATAGAATTATTTAGAGACACCGAACGTCATAGCCATATAAAAGAAAGTCTGGACCATAGTTTCTTACTCGTTCATTAATCAACTTCTTTTAACTGCTCTTAACCACTTCCACACATACATACGTACATATATATATAGAGAAGATAACACAGCCGTAAGCAAGCAAGCGCTAGGATTGAAAATGTCCGATATCGAGTTGGTTCGGCTGTCGTCACACTAACACTAACACATGAATATTTGCATAGCTACTACAATAAGTACACAGTAAAAAATCATTGGTAAACAAAATTGTTTTTTTTTTTTTATTCTACATAATGCAATTCTAGTTACCTGTTACGTATGAAAGCCACAAACCTACGCACATGGAGTTTATGTATATCGAGTAATTAATGTCAATATTTGCTTAAAACTATCATACATGAATAAAGGAAATTCATTAGCGTGCGATGTGTTTATTAATTTCGAACATTTGTTGTTGCTAATAAAAAAGAAAATATGCACAAATATACAGGGTGTGCATGGTTGATGAATATTAAGAACTTTAAGTCACTTAAAATATTTTTTAAAAACTTAAATAATGATATACAGCGAAATTTAAAAAAAATCGATGGAAACATGATCGAAATATCGAAGTTATCGATTATCGAATAGTTATCGGTTGTTCTTCTTGGAAAATAGTGAAGAATCCTTCAGAGTAAAATTAAAATAAAAATCGATTGTAAAAAATAATCGAAATTTCCGAAATGAGTTATCGATCATAGATCGCTATAAACCAGGAACCATTCTCTCGAAGCATAATTTTTAAATCTCATTTTTCACTTTTATACACCCCATGCAAACGACCCTTAAGACACTTCGACATCTCAAGTTAAGCGTAGCAATTTTAATTGTTGTTATTGCTTGTGTGTGTTTTGCATGATGTCCATATTTGTCGTGTTAATTACACATCATATTCTATGTTTGCATTAAAAACAATATGGCTGTGGCGCAAGCATCCGGCGTGTGTACTCACTACCACTTCGGCGATTGTTTATTGTGCGGTCTAAATTTAGATTCACCTTTCACTGTTTTCACGCCTAATTACTTTATAACTACTTATGGATGTATGTATGTGTAAGTGTGTGTTTGTGCGCACAAAGTAGCAAATAAGTTAAGCACACAACGAAGGATTAACGGGGGAATGGACGTCATGAGTTTTCATAAAAGCGATTGTATGGGATGCTGGTTCTTTAATTAAATTGCTTTGTGCTCTTAGTGCGAATATGCTGTGGCACGTGTGACGCGATTATGCTGTATATGATATAGGTGATAACAGTAAATAATTGTAGAAATTATAGAAAACAGTAAGCTTTAATATAAAAAAAATTTACAAATATTCTCCGATCATGTTGTAATAACCTAACTTTCATATTTAACCTAACACTAGATTGAGGTCACGGAAGTTCTTAAAGCATGAAGTTATACGACGATCACGAAGGTGAACTAGACTTATGCAATGCTGGCTATTGCACGGCTATTGGATTGATCCCAAGGTAGGTACACGAGCCGGAACGAATCCTGACCTATATCCAAACAAGAACTGGATAAACACAGCTGAACTTTTCAAAACTAACTGTCGATTTCGTTTTATCCGGTTTTATGAACAACATCATTATAAAGGGTGATTTTTTAAGAGCTTGATAACTTTTTTTTAAAAAAAAACGCATAAAATTTGCAAAATCTCATCGGTTCTTTATTTGAAACGTTAGATTGGTTCATGACATTTACTTTTTGAAGATAATTTCATTTAAATGTTGACCGCGGCTGCGTCTTAGGTGGTCCATTCGGAAAGTCCAATTTTGGGCAACTTTTTCGAGCATTTCGGCCGGAATAGCCCGAATTTCTTCGGAAATGTTGTCTTCCAAAGCTGGAATAGTTGCTGGCTTATTTCTGTAGACTTTAGACTTGACGTAGCCCCACAAAAAATAGTCTAAAGGCGTTAAATCGCATGATCTTGGTGGCCAACTTACGGGTCCATTTCTTGAGATGAATTGTTCTCCGAAGTTTTCCCTCAAAATGGCCATAGAATCGCGAGCTGTGTGGCATGTAGCGCCATCTTGTTGAAACCACATGTCAACCAAGTTCAGTTCTTCCATTTTTGGCAACAAAAAGTTTGTTAGCATCGAACGATAGCGATCGCCATTCACCGTAACGTTGCGTCCAACAGCATCTTTGAAAAATACGGTCCAATGATTCCACCAGCGTACAAACCACACCAAACAGTGCATTTTTCGGGATGCATGGGCAGTTCTTGAACGGCTTCTGGTTGCTCTTCACCCCAAATGCGGCAATTTTGCTTATTTACGTAGCCATTCAACCAGAAATGAGCCTCATCGCTGAACAAAATTTGTCGATAAAAAACTTTCGAACCGAACACTGATTTTGGTAATAAAATTCAATGATTTGCAAGCGTTGCTCGTTAGTAAGTCTATTCATGATGAAATGTCAAAGCATACTGAGCATCTTTCTCTTTGACACCATGTCTGAAATCCCACGTGATCTGTCAAATACTAATGCATGAAAATCCTAACCTCAAAAAAATCACCCGTTATAACGCTATACGACAATATTTTTTTATTTTTTCATAAATTGTTTCATATTGTACTCTCCAATTTTCGAGGCTAGCCTCCAATAGCGAAATAATTGGATTTGAAGTTCGAAAAATGGACTTAAAAATATATTATTAATTACAGGATATAGCTACTAAAAAACATGAATTATAATCTATATATCAACTTCGATTTTTTATACTCTCGCAACAAAGTTTCTAAAGAGAGTATTTTTGTTCGCATAACGGTTGTTTGTAACAACTATAACTAAGCGAGTTAGATATAGGGTAATGTTGAGGGTGACGAGTCGATTTGAAATCCGGATGTCTGTACGTCTCCGTCTGTGCAAGCGATAACTTGAGTAAAAATTAAGGTGTTATGGTATCTTAATGAAACTTGGTACACATGAAATGGGCGCAATCGGGTCACTGCCACGCCCACAAAATGGTGAAAACCGAAAACACATAAAGTGCCATAACTAAGTCATTAATAAAGTTATGAAAGTAAAATGTAATTTTTTTGTGAAAGTGGGTGTAACTCGCCCCTTACTAAGTTTTTTATACAAATATTTTCTATGCAGTAAATGTCATGATGGTACAGTTTTTTAAATGTCATGATGGTACAGAAGGGCTACACTCAAATTGGTATACAAAATTTTAAATCGGCGTGGCTCCACCCACTTATGGGTCGAAAATCATATCTCCGAAACTAATCGACCTCGATATTTTCTTTGCATCCAAATAATATGTTGTGAAAATAGGACAAACCGGTTCACAACCACGCCTACTTCCTATATAACAGAACTGTGAAATCAATCCGAATCGTTTACTTTACAATATATAAGTTTAGCGCTAGTGAAGATGTCGGAACCTCACTGCTTCTAATACATTTTTTAACGAAAATTTAAGCAAGTCTCTCACATATTTCGAAGAAATTCAGAGGGAATATTTTTTTTTTAATTCCAAAAATTAGTGAAATTGGGTCATAGCTTCACCTAGCTCCCCTATATTTAATACTAGCAGACCCGGCCACACGTTTTTGTGGCTAAGGTATACATTAAATTAAGTTGTTCCAATTTTGGCTTCGGCGACGATATTAATTATTCGAGGATTGATTACAACTCACACTACTTTTAATTGCAAAGTGAGTGTTGATAGTACAGGCAATTTTAAATAGTTTGGAATAATTGACTACGTCATCCTGGTTTGTAGCTGTGTCAACTCTATTGGACCGAAATTCTAAATTGTCGCATTAAGATAGTCGATATCTTTGTTTTTTTTACCACCAATATAGGTCATTCAATCAGTCATTTATGGTTATCATATTGAGGTTTCATGTCAGGAAAACTTCTCTTTCGAGTCAATGAAGTGACAGAAATCTGTTGGAAATGTTATTAATCCATCGAGGTGCCAACTGCGACCCTACCATTTCCAACTGCCTCTACAATCGCAATTTGATATTATTGCAAAAACACTCATATGTTAGTTGTTAATTGGCTCATTTGTTAGTAGTAATATGTGTCGCCAAAAATTAAATGATTTTAGGCATGCGATTAGCCCGTCAGTAACAGTTGATCCAGGAATAATTGGAAGAATCTGGCGTAAATCACCTGTTAACAGAATCCTGGCTCCACCAAAAACGTTCATCGACAATCGAGATCTTTTAAAGTCCTGTGCAGTACCTCCAGCAACTTCTTGAATATTTGGAAAATCTTTGTTATAGTGTTATCTTAATAAAATAACATCAATAAATTGCGAGAGTATAAAATGTTTTGGGCTATCGACACAACCTTATAGAATTGAACAATAACAAAAATATTTTAACAAAGCAACAATGACAACCTTCAGAATATTTTTTTTTGTGTTTTCTCTTTTTATATTTTTCTTGTCAACTCGAATAAAATTCTCTTGTTGATATCTTCCTCGCAATTTTTCCATATTTGCTCACTTTTTAATCTTTTTCTGGCCATCCACGAATATTTCAAGACTAAAATTAGCCAGATCGGTTTGGCCGTTCTCGACTTTTTGCGGGACAAACGCACAGCAATTCGTTTTTATATTATATTATTATCAAGCGACCGTACATCCGTGCCCGAGTGACGCCTACAACTCTACAACGCATAGTTAGCTTAATAATAAATGTTCGGTTACACCCGAATTTAGCCCTTTCTTACTTGTTTTTTACTTATGATTAAATTTACCGGAAAAAACTAGTTTGGCCCAATACCCAGCCGAGTGTTGTACAGTGTAATTTATATTGTCGAAAAAATTTCTGAAAATAAATCGAAGTATTTTGAATCCCTAATAACTTTGATTTTGATTACGGATAGATCCCAAGAATGGCTCAGGTCATGAGAACCAAACCGATTTAATTTTAGTCTCGCTTTTATGAAAAGTCAAAAAAAAGAGTTTATATTAATCGACTCATCCACCAACAGATAATTTCGAATTGCGAACTATCTAAAAGTAAATAACCATTCCAAATATTCCCAGTTGCCAATCGTTTACGGATCTTAGGAGGCTTAACCATTCAACAGTAATTGGTAAAAGCGCAAGGGGTCTTCCAACCTGCTTACTGCTAACTATAGATTGGTTAAAAATAAAATAAACATAAAATCATTCTAACATCAGATCATGGAATACATCTGTGGTTGCATCTTGTCATTATCTTAGGTAAATGGATGAAGGTAAAACTTTATCGTCGGCTTCGAAGACCTCATGGATTATATACATACATGTACATATATTTCTGTTAATAGAAGAACACTTTTTTATTTTAGTTGAAGCTGTTGGAATAGATGTTTTGAGATAGTAGAGACCTTTAACGCCTTTCCGAATAAAGAAAAACTCCCCAATAACAATAAGATCGAATTTTAAGAATCACACTTTTCATAAAAGTATTAGCAGTTAAAATATAATCAATAAAAATACTTTACATTCTCGACTTAAGACCATTTACCATGCACAAAGAAAACAAAAATAATCTTTAATATGACAAGTATAGGCAATCATTTTGATAAACCAATTTAAATATTTATTTGTTAAAAATAATACAAACAAATTTTTTTACTAATTGATTACTGATTGAATTGCTTAGATTTGTAATGTGGATGATTGATCAATGTTATTGCGCACGGAATGTATAACAATTTAAATAATTCCCACGTAGTATACTTGTACTTTAAAATGTTATGGTGACGTAGAAATTTGGCTTATCAATTGTTGGGTAGGATAAGGGTCTAAATATTTACGTATGTATATATGTAAATTATTAACGTCTAATTTGGTAAGTCCCACGTACTTCAAACGGCCTCAATTGAAGTACTACTTGTATTTAATTAATAATCAAATTTATTGACTGTCTAAATTTAATTGCTTGAATTAAGATTGATAGATCTCTTAATAGATTGGGATTTCTCTAATGCGTATATTAACGGTGGTGCAAAGTCATCACGTGCGTAAGTTTACTTAAACTTAAAAGTAATAATATTTTCATGGGTTTTTAGGTGCTAAACTTTTTCTCAAATAAATATTTATCTATACTATGTATACTATTATAAAGAGGAAAGATTTGTATTGAATAAACTCGAAAACTACTGTGCCGATTACAAAAATTCTTTCACCATTGGAAAGTTACGTTCACCCTGAGTAATATAGGCTATATTTATTGCTAGAATCTCAACTTCCTGGAAATAGTTCTCAGGTGAGAGTATCAAAAATGCTCCGTGATGAAGAATCTTAATCTGAAACTGTAAATCGTCTTGCAAGTCATTATCTTCGTGAGCCTGGCTCCGCCACACTGGTTTTTAGTGGTTTCTCAAGCTACCATAGTATTTAAACCAACTGTAGTCTAGTTGAAAAACGGGCGAAATCGGTTTACCACCATGCCTACTGACCGTATAACACAGTTTTGAATTCAATTTGATTCGTTCACTTTTCAATATAAAGTTAGAGATTCAATTGGATTCCCGGTCATATATGTATGTATTAAAAACTGGATAATTCGGTCGTCCACTCAGGCGTTGCTGGGCTACTAAAAAGAGTATACAAATCAACTACAAATTTCTATGACAGAAGAAGGAATCCAGCATAATTGTAAGGTTCACTACGGAACTTTTTGTTCTGAGACTGTTTTGATGATGATTTAAATGGCGAATCTTAAAGTATTACCTTTACGAATGTCCTGCTTTTATCCAATTAGAATTTCGAAGACTGGTGTGGAACAAATTAAAAGTACATGTTAAATTAGATAAATTATTGAATGCCGTTGTGTTGGGTGGCTGCTTGCAGTTAGGCGTCTTTTCGACCTCCCCTTTCATCTAACCAACTAAACACTAAGCACCAAACGAGAGATAAATCAGCTTAATGAGCAATAGTCTGCCACCTATTGTTTACTGGTATTAACTCTTTAGACCATCTTTCTGTTTTCGCATTTCTCTCTTCAATCTCGAGCGCCCAACTTGTGTCTGATGTGTGAGATTGCTCTCATCTCATATATGAACAAATCTGTGCAAAAATTCACACAAACATATATTGTTTAGTGAGTTGTTTTCAAGCCCATAGTTTGCTTTTTTTTTGAAACAATTGACTGTCTAAATACCGCAAAACTGTTAAACGTAAGTACAACAAATATTTAAGGTTGATAAGAATATAATTTTTTATCTTAATTCATTTGTGTCATTCAACAGTTTACCGAGCAAATTATGAAAGAAAACGTTTCCACTTTATTACAGTTGAAACGTGAGATTTTCAAAACGCATAGAGCTAGAAGCTGTCAGTTTAGATAAACTTGTCTGTGTGACTCACGCACGAAGGAAGAAAACTCTACGTAGTACTATGTATCTCGTGCAAACAAACAGACGCTGCAGTATAAGTAATACGTATACATGAAATATACTGGCGTAAAAAATAAATAAAAATCAAATGGCAAATTAGATAATGTGCGGAAAGAATACAAAATACAAAATACAAAATAATCGAAAATGTATGTGGTGTGGGTGGGAAAGAAAGGTAAAGGCGAAAGGGCTTATTTGGTCTTAATTAAATTGAGTGCTGAATTTTTGAGCAAGGCCTCATATCTATTTGTACCGAGATAAGTGACACGCTTAGACAAATACACGCAAGAATATTAAAGAAGAACAGTCAACAGATTGGCCAGCTTTAAGATAAGTCTAAGAAATTAAATTAAATAATATTATATTATATATTAAGTGGTCTAAGATTTGACATATATTTTTGGCGCCACCGGCTGATGAATGGAGAAACAACTCTCGTGACTTATCCAAAAAACGGTCTTACCGTGGACATCATAACTCATAATGGGTTCATCTAAAACCAATAAACCGTCTTTTTGCATGCCCAAGAACCCGATTAATCTAACACACCTCTTCTTGTGATCTGACCCTGTCGAAACAGCTCGTTTCCTGGGTCTCGGTGACAACTAAAATTTCGTTTTTTAATACAAACAGGACTAAGGTTATTGGTACAATAACAACAAGAATCTATCGTTATAGGTTTCTCAATCTACTCTACTTGTGTTTTACTTTTCTTGGTCATATGTCCAGTTTAGTCCAACGTCTTCAATTATAATAAGTCGGGCGTTTTGGATTGTCTCAATTTGTGTCGAGTTACAACTCAGTTACTTTGGATGTGAAGGCGGTAGATCTCTTATTTGAGTTGATTGTAAATTATCGAAACTTCCAGTTTCTAATGAATATACCCCCTATGGTATCTCCCAAGCCCTATGGTAAAAGCTAAGGATCTTGACTGCAGGCTATTTTTGTAGCAAAAAAAGCATTTAATAATAAATGTGAGAAAATAGATATGACAGAAAATATATTTTTTTGAACAAAAATATATCTCATTCACGCGAAATATGTGTAACTTATCAAACTGTTTTTATACCCTGAACAGGGCATATTAAGTTTGTCACGAAGTTTGTAACACCCAGAAGGAAGCGTCGGAGATCCTATAAAGTATATATATAAATGATCAGTATGTTGAACTGAGTCGATTTAGCCATGTCCGTCTGTCTGTATATATACGAACTAGTCCTTCAGTTTTTAAGATATCGTTTTGAAATTTTGCAGATGTGATTTTCTCTTCAAGAAGCTGCTCATTTGTCAGAACTGCCGATATCGGACCTCTATATCTTATAGCTGCCATACAAACTTAACGATCGGAATCAAGGGTTTGTATGGAAAACTTCCGCATTTTACTACATATCTTTTTTTTTACTTACTTTTTCTTACTTCTTTAGATTTGCTTAAACACATAGTTACTAAAAGAAATGCACCTGTGAAGGGTATATTAGCTTCGGTACAGCCGAAGTTAACGTTTTTTCTTGTTATAACTGGCGCTGCACGTTCACATAAAACACACATAAACTCCCACTATGAAACATCCAATCCACAATTTCATTATCAAAACATTTAAGTTTTTGTCTTAATCTCTTTTCAAATAATTTTCTAAGATAAATTTTTAATTAAAACCTTCGAAACTTAGTCGTAACAACACAAGCAACAAGAATGACTTCTTATATCGTAAATATTTAACGCATAAAGTATGAGTTAAAACTATGAATTCATAATATGATAATAAAGATAATTGTGGCATTAGAAATAAAATGAATAAAAATGATTAAATGTTTACATATTCTGTTTCAATTTCCGTCTACGGGCTACCGTGTGGATGAGTTCAAGCAACTTTTTGATAAACATAATTTCAAATGCATACATACATACGCGCATATGCACACATGTATTTAATTTGCATATAAAAAAAATGTTTATTGTTGTTGTACTTGGTCGATTATATTGTTGCGAAGCGATGACACTAAGGAGCAATAAACTGCTATTGGCAATTTTTACCTCAACTTCTGCAGATAGATAATGCCTTAAGGTCTGACATGCATTTCATATTCATTATTCTACCTACAAACCATTCACTTTTCAACAAAACTACAACAATAGTGGCTAGTGGTGTATCATAATGCATAGAGCATTGTGTTAATTAAATACCAAGCAGGCTTGTATATGCTTGTAGTTGTTGTTGCTTGCCTAATTTGGTATGTGGGCTGGTAAAAAACGTTCGCGAAACGTGTCGCTTATGATTAAAAACAATATGCAAACTTTTAACAAAACAATTTTTGTTGTTGTACGTACTAAACATCGATATATATGTACATATATTTACAATGCGCACAGATATGATGATCTGTGAAGATATGCTTGGGCGTATACGTAATCACAGGGAGTTTATGATAAGCGCACTTTGTTATGCCAGATTTCACTTGTTGTTGTTGTTGTTATATAGAAAGCATAAATATTTGTGTTGTTCTTAGAGCCAAAAAGATTAAAAATCTAAATATTATAATTTATTTACGTGCGCCTTGCCATCCATCAACAAAAATTGACAAGTTCAATTGCAATTTAATTAAATTTTCTAGCGTTAATATAAGTGAATTTAATTAAAATTAAACTGATTACATTTTTTTAAATAAATAACTAGCTTCTATTGAATGACGTACAAAAATCCAATATTACCAAAATAGCAATATGGAATTTTTTGCAAATTAAAATTTTTTAAACAAGTGGCAACTCTCAGAAATATTTGCGTTAGAAGACATTTTTAACTCGTTTTACTTTGATACACAAATTATTTATAATGTTATATTATTGTAAAAAATTAATTTAATAAAAAAAAAAAGGTGGCAACATTTCTCTAAAATAATTTTAACTATAAGTTTTCTTTTTTATTTAGTATTATTATTGCATTAATTAGTTTATTATCCGAAATATGGTCATCTGTAGTACTAGATTCCAGCATAAGAAAATCCATCAAGCTACATGGCTGTCCCCGGATCGAATCACTCGCAACCAGATCGATCATGTTGTGATAGATGGACGACATGTCTCCAGTGTTTTTGATGTGCGTACGCTTCGTGGTCCCAACATCGACTCGGACCACTATCTTGTAGCAGCTAAGATACGCACCCGCCTCTGTGTAGAAAAGCGCACACGTCAACAAACACAAGGAAGGTTCGACATCGAGAAGCTGCAATCACAACCGACAGCCGAACGATTTTCTACTCGACTTGCACTCCTGCTCTCTGAGAGCACTCATCAGCATCTTGGTATAAGGGAGCTGTGGGACGGCATATCAAACTCCTTACGTACAGCTGCAACCGAAACCATTGGCTTTCGGAAAAGCCCAAAAAACAGCTGGTATGATGAGGATTGTCGTCTCGCAGTGGAGAGAAAACAGACTGCCTACCTCGCAATGTTGCGATCGACCGCAACACGAGCGGGATGGGAAAGATACCGAGAGCTGAAGAGGGAAGCGAGACGCATTTGCAGAAAAAGAAAGAAAGAGGCCGAAATGCGTGAGTATGACGAGCTTGACAAGCTGGCCGACAGGGGTAATGCTCGAAAATTTTACGAAAAGATCCGGCGACTAACTGAAGGTTTCAAGACCGGAGCACACTCCTGTAGGACCCCCAGCGGTGATCTAGTTATTGATGACCAGAGTATACTGAGTTTGTGGAGGGAACACTTCTCCAGCCTGCTGAATGGCAGTGAAAGTACAACACCAGGAGATGGCGAACCCGATTCCCCAATCGACGACGATGGAACAGATGTTCCATTGCCCGACCGTGAAGAAATTAGAATAGCAATTACCCGCTTGAAGAACAACAAGGCGGCGGGGGCCGATGGATTGCCGGCCGAGCTATTCAAATACGGCGGCGAAGAGCTGATAAGGTGCATGCATCAGCTTCTTTGCGAAATATGGTCGGAAGAAAGCATGCCCGACGATTGGAATCTCAGTGTACTCTGCCCAATCCACAAAAAGGGAGACCCCACAATCTGCGCCAACTATCGTGGGATAAGCCTCCTTAACATCGCTTATAAGGTTCTATCGAGCGTACTGTGTGAAAGACTAAAGCCCACCGTCAACAAACTGATTGGACCTTATCAGTGTGGTTTTAGACCTGGAAAATCAACAACTGACCAGATATTCACCATGCGCCAAATCTTGGAGAAGACCCGTGAAAAAAGGATCGACACACACCATCTATTTGTCGACTTTAAAGCTGCTTTCGACAGCACGAAAAGGAGCTGCCTTTATGCCGCGATGTCTGAATTTGGTATCCCCGCAAAACTAATACGGCTGTGTAAGCTGACGTTGAGCAACACCAAAAGCTCCGTCAGGATCGGGAAGGACCTCTCCGAGCCGTTCGATACCAAACGAGGTTTCAGACAAGGTGACTCACTATCGTGCGACTTCTTTAACCTGATGCTGGAAAAAATTATAAGAGCTGCAGAGCTAAACAGAGAGGGTACCATCTTTTACAAGAGTGTACAGCTCCTGGCGTACGCCGATGATATCGATATCATTGGAAACAACACCCGCGCCGTTAGTTCTGCTTTTTCCCGCCTGGATAAGGAAGCGAAGCGAATGGGTCTGGTGGTGAACGAGGACAAGACGAAATATCTCCTGTCATCAAACAAACAGTCAGCGCATTCGCGTCTTGGCTCCCACGTCACTGTTGACAGTCATAACTTTGAAGTTGTAGATAATTTCGTATACCTAGGAACCAACATTAACACCGATAATAATGTCAGCCTTGAAATCCAACGCAGAATCACTCTTGCCAACAGGTGCTACTATGGACTGAGTAGGCAATTGAAAAGTAAAGTCCTCTCTCGACGAACAAAAACTAAACTCTACAAGTCCCTCATCATTCCCGTCCTACTTTATGGTGCAGAAGCGTGGACGATGTCAACATCCGATGAGACGGCACTAGGAGTTTTCGAGAGAAAGGTTTTGCGGAAGATTTACGGTCCCTTAAACATTGGCAACGGCGAATACCGCAGAAGATGAAATGATGAGCTGTATGTGTTGTTCGACGACATAGACATAGTCCAGCGAATAAAAAGACAGCGGCTACTCTGGCTGGGTCATGTTGTTCGAATGGATGAAAATGCCCCAGCTCTGAAAGTTTTCGATGCAGTACCCGCTGGTGGAAGCCGAGGAAGAGGGAGACCTCCACTCCGGTGGAAGGACCAGGTGGAGAAGGACCTGTCTTCACTTGGTATTACCAATTGGCGCCAAAACGCCAAAAGGAGAGATGCGTGGCGCACTGTTGTGGACTCGGCTATAACCGCGTAAACGGTTTCTACGCCAGTTAAGAAGAAGTTTATCTTATAAACTTTAACGAAATAAAATAAAAAGAAAAAATTTTCACAGGTGGCAACCTTGGAAAAAATATTTTCAAGTGTAAGCTTTTCTAAAAATTTGCAGTTTGACATCCATTTTGAAAATTTTTTTTATATTACTAAATTTTTACTACACATTTTCAAACAGGTGGCAACCTTACAATTGTGTTTTTGGTATTAAAAATGGTTTAATAAGAATTATAATATACACAAATGGATAAATTCTTCCATATTTATCTTTATTAATTAATAAATGAGTACTCAAAAGTTCCCCGCCGTATCGTAGCTCTCGTAATATCATAATTGAGTACATGGGTTTGGTCTTTATCCATTGTTTTATCCATGTTTATATGGATATGTGCAATAGAGTCGCTTGAACTTCAAATTTAACAATTCCATATTTATTTTGGTCATAAAAAAGAATATACAAAATTTGGGAAATTCACTCATGAGTACAATGGTTGAATGACTCTTTCGATTTCGTTCGCTGACATTTTACCGTTAGGCACAAATATTGTATTGAATGTGTAATTATTTTATAAAAAAATATATGTTTTTTCGGCTCCGATATTGGATTTGTTTCAACAATAAAATCTACAAAATAAGTTTTTGAAATTCTTTTCCAGATTTCATTTCAAAATTCAAAAAACCCTACTTTAGTGAGCAACTAAAAATGTTATCGAATATATTCGAAACTAAATACATACATACATGAATATAACGGTATTTTTGTCGCCACTTCGAAAATCTACAAAAACTAATTCCTTATTAATTATTACAATTTCGATAAAAAAAAACCGAAAAATCCGTGTGAGTAACAACACACGTCTTCATTTGGTCACACGATTGAAAGATAATAACGAACTTTAAAAATAAGAGTAAAATCTTATCTTTAACACTGTTTTTTATACCTTCGACGACAAGGTTTCGAAAATATTAGATCAGGGAATATTAGAACATTCGAACTCCCTAAACAACAATTTTTCGAATAAAGTTCTCATGAGAAATCATCACCAAAATTATTTCTTTTTTGCACTGAGATGGAGTAGTGAAGTTCCAGACATTAATAGTTGTATCTCCATATGTAACTCAACGCTATTTTCATTTTGATAAGACAATTTTCATTGTAAAAGTTCAACGTACTCAATTACAATATTGTTGTACAACAACAACATTACATCACGAAGAATGTGATACCACAATTGATTTTTGATTTCTGTTACAACAGACGAGTGTATCAGCATCTTTCAAGAAATGATTAGAATTATCTTTCAGTCGAGACAACTGTAGTACAACCCAGCAATCAATAGAGTAGACGCCAACCCTAATTAAGGGTACATTCTGATGTAGAAATAAAATATAATACATTTTTTTTTCATTTTGCAAGTTTAAATATTTATGAATTAGTCTACTAGAGCATATTTATATACCCACGATTTCTCAAAGTTCTACTAGACCGATTTACCAGACATTTTTGGATAGTATTCTTTATAGACTGGAACTAGCCTCATCTCAGGAACTACTCTACCGATTTCAATGAAATTCGGTATATAATGTTTTCTTGACACCTTGATAACACGGATGAAAAAATGGCGAAATCGGTTCACAACAACGACTACTTCTCATATAACTCAATTGTGAATTCCATCTGATGCCTTCTCTTTAAAACTTTATACAAATACTGTATTTGAGCTACTGCGTCACTTGTTAAAAAATTGTAAAAATCGGGCTATATCTTTTCAAGATCCCGCAAATTGAACTTGAAGAACTCAGCGCCTAAGGGTAATTTTTTCACCGAAAATATCGGTAAATCTCTCAGATATTTTAATTTAATTCGGAGAGAATATTTTTCTTCTAATAGTGTGTCTCTGTACCAAAAATGGTTAAAATCGGGTCATAACTTATCTTAACTTAAATAAGTAAAATCGGTAAATACTATATATGATCATTTTCGTTATTTTATTGGACTTTATGCCGAATTGTGTTATCTTTAGAATATTACATCAATAAATCGCGAGAGTATGATTTGTTCGAACTTAGCCTTCCCTTATAGTTTTTAATTCGAAAATTCAAAAAGAGTGTGAAAAAATGTGTTCAACTTCGCCGTAGTTCCAACCATAACGGCATTACTCTGCATTAATAATCTTATTTTGTTTTTGCTTTTCGGAGGATTGGAATCGTGGGTAATATCTCGTGCTAATTTTTTGAGACCCCTCACTTCATCAGCTGTTTATTTTTTTATTTTTAATTTTTATCTTCTTTATGACTGTATATCTGGATTAACATTCCCGAATTGTTCTAAAGATAGTTAAAGATCTATGGCATTTCACGTTCAATTTTTTGGTCGGTGATTTTGAAATTTCTTAGAGACACCCTCTCATTAAATATACTTTTAAAGTAGCCATTAAATCTGGAAAATATAGCACGTATAGGGTTAGTACCTTTCACATTTCTTCTTTGAAAATGTTCTTAAGTAATATGTACTGAAGAAGAAGAACAGAGAGGCGATGTCTCAAATATGTAAGGTTTGCGGCAATATCTTTAAAGATCAACAGTCCCGCAGTCAGCGAACCAGAGATATTCTATGACACCAATACACATACCTTTTATGAACTCCTTTACGTCCCTACTTTTCAAGTCATCTAATGTTTTAGGGTACGTATTGTTGGTATTCGAAAAACGTAGGGTCTTTCCATTTTTATATCGCCCTAGAATGACTGATGTATATTTATTACCGAGACTTTGTTTCATAGCAGAAATACAGTTGGAGGCTTGGCATTACCTTTCGTGGGTATTTAGCTTCATTGCTCTCGGATTTGAGATCCTTGAACAGTTCAGATACTAAACTACGGATTTTGTTGGAAGAGAGCCTGGCCGTAAGCGGCCGCACTTGGGCCATTATTAGGCCTATTGTGCTGCCTGAGGGTTTTTAGCATTGTATAAGTTTGAAACTGATTTTTAATGACATTTCCATCATTGCCCACCATATTTCGTGGATGGTATACGCATCGCCTAAGATATATATCTGAGAACAACGACTCACACCTGCACTCAAGCAACTACGTATGTACATATATACAATGTATCTAGCAACTTATCAGTAAAGTGAGAGTATCTTGAAACAATAAAACAAACGGTAAATACAGCAATATGGAGTGCGCCATATCAATGTACGTTTGACTATGTGTATATTAATTGCTTGTATTTGTATTTGTTGTTGTTGGTTTTTTAAATATTATTTCATGCTACCAACATTGCTACTCGCTAGATCGGTATTTCAAGCGCTACCAAGCGACGCTCCAGTTCAAATAGAAGTCGTTTACCGCCGTGGAAAGACGTTACAAAATAGCGGTTGTACACGAGTAGTGTTGAAAACGGACGCCCGCGTTGCTGAACTCGATCAAAAAAACTCAAACGTTTCGGCAGTGAGTTAGTTAGTGAGTTTGACTGTCTGTTAGCATAGCATAGCAGCTGCAATTGCTAGCTATTGCTGGAGTGGTGACGGCAACGATTCTTGGTGCATTTCGTTGATTTGTGGTGTGTGGTGCGCGCGCGCCAGGCGAAAATACGAGTAAAATAGGTGGATTTCTAAGTCTTCTACATATATATTGTATGTGTACACACATATATTTTACACCTGTTCAAAGCATAAGTGAGATATTGAACTTGAAACGTAATAAGCGTTGAGAACGCCTATTTGGCTGAAACGGCGGCGTGGAATAAAATTTACGGCGAAATTTGTTTGCGCGAAATTGTTGAAGTGGAATTGGAAATTTATATAGAAAATATAGTATAATAAAAATAAATATTTTTAATAAAAAAATTAATTTAATTAAAAAAAAATTAATTAAATAAAATTAAAAAAAAATTAATTTTTAATAAAAAAATTTTTAATTTATAAAAAAATTATAATTAAAAAAATTAATTAGAGAAAATTAAAAAACAATAAAAAAAAAATTATTTAATTAAAGAAAATTAAAAAAAAAAATAATTTTTAATAAAAAAAATACAAATAAAAAAATAACATTTTAAAAATATTAGAAAATTAACAAATTTAATAAAAAAAATATTATAATAAAAAAAGTTAATTCAATTTAATTAAAAAAAAAAACAAAATTATAATTAAAAAATTAATTACAATTAAATTAAATTAAAAATAAATTAATTAAAAAAATAAATTCAACAAACCAACAACAACAAAAAACACAATCAACATGCGAAATATACACTTTCACATCGTGACCAAAGTGCTGCTGCTCAGCTTTATATTCACCATTACACAGCTATCATCAACGTAAGTTTATCTGCAAAAGCGTGAACGCTTGTTTCTACGTAAAACTCACTTACTCATAAAGTAATAAGCGTTGTTTGGGTTTTTGTTTTTTTTTTTGCTTTTTTGCTTTTTTGCACAAAACATTTTTGAATGCATTTAAAAATATTGCAAGCAATTGTTGTTTTTGTTTTTACTTTGACAAAACACGCCTAATTACCGATAATGTTATGTCCGTATGCTGCTAACGAGATTCGCAACGCCTTGAACTAGAATTTATGACGCGCTTTTATATCATTATATGTATTTGTTGTAACAAATGCGTTTGCGCAAAAACAAAAACAAAAGCAAAAATACAAAAATTAAATAAAAAAAAAAATAAAATAAAATAAAATTCAATAAAAAAGAAAACCAAAAAATAATATTAAAAAATTAAAAAAAAATTAAGAAAATAAAAAACAAACACAAAAAAATAAAAACAAAAATATTTAACATATTTACTCAGCTGACTATGTGAACGCATGTAACTTATTTTTGTTTTTATTGTTTTGTTGTTTTTTGTTGTTGTAATTTTGCTGTTGTCAACTCACATGCTATGTAGCAAGCAAACGTTAGAAACCGGTACTTATTTGTATTTGTACACAGACATGTTTACATGTAAATTGATAATGAAATCTCTATTGAAAGCGCTTGTACTTGTTTGAAAATTGTCGCTCATACGCACTGGCGTGTACCAACAAACATTAGTGCGATGCCGTTGATGCGTACGCTGAAGGTCGAGTTAACCTCAAATCGATGCTTGCGAGACGAGGAAAAAATCGAAAGTGCGTCAATAAGTGTGTTTAGTAAAGTTGTAAAATGCAATTTTTACACACATTTTTGTTGTTTTTTTTAACTTATTTTTTTTAAATTTTTTTTCGATTTTTTTTGCAATGCTAAAACTTGTATTTTTCGCTATTGAAACTTGTATTTGCCCAAAGTGTGCGTTGTGGGTGTCGTTTTGTTGTCAAATAAATTTAATTACTCAAATGTTAAAGTGCAAGGCAGAGTGTGTTTAAAGCTTTTTGTTAAATTTAATTGTATTAAAAATGGCAGTTGATTGATTTAAGTGCTTAATTAATGCTCAATGTGTGACAAAGTTTGTTGTGATTAAAAAAGATTTAACACCAAAATATTAAAAATATTTTTCATTGAAATTTTAATGAAAAAAATCAATTTCTTTTAAGTTTTTGGCAGCAAATTAATTAATATTTCAATTAAAATATTTAATAAAATTTATTTTTTCTGACTGAGCTGAAACTATTTGCTGCTTTGAACTCCATACAGCCACTTGGTCACTGAAATAAATGCGAAAATATTTATTTTTTAATTCATGAAATCATTTTCAAATAAATTTTATGAGATTTGTGTGTATTTTCTTTTATTGAAAAATTAAAAGCACATCCTCAAAAAATGTGTTGCAAAAGCAAAAACATCCAAAAACAACGCAATTCTAAATTGAAAAAGTCTAGCTTGTACTCTGATGTGGCAAAACTGGTTTAACTGCAAATAAAATACAGTTAAAAATGAAAAAAATAATATTTTGAAAAAAAAAAATAATTTTTTAATAATTTTTGGAAAACTATTTATGTATATAAAAATATCTGAAAGCAAAGTATAGTTTAAAACCGATTAAAATAATATTTTTTTAATAACGTATTAGAATCCATTATTAATTTTAATAATAAGATTTTTTTTTTAATCTTCTAATTACAAAAGATTTGAATGTAATCAAATTCCAAGCAGAAATCGCATTTTATTACGCCTGCATTTTAATCTAACAAATGATAACTATTTAAGCATTTAAAGAGGATATGACAGCAGCTACCTTGTATTTCATGAGTTTTCGACGGAAGATCTTACATTTATTAAGCATCGTAGCATTAAAATTTCATAATTCTGAATTTTATTTTTCGAAAAGTAGAATCAATAGTAGCTTCTAGCTATTTTGTTAACCGACTCGTGTCGAGTATCGTTAGTAACTGTAAAGCTGACAAGCTTGCAAGAGAGCGTACACTAGCAACATTGACGTCGTAATGGGAGCAGGTGGGTAGTCCATGGTCCACCTGCGCAAGAGTGCTGGACATGCAGACTACGCATGAGCTCCCCAAGCGCTGGTCAAAACATCAAGCACCTGTGCAGTGGCGAGGTCTTTTTGATCCGCTGTGGAGCGTAAAAGGTTCTTTGAACCCTCTTTCTCTTAGTCCATGTCAGCGCGATCATTTGTGTGCTTACTGGACATTGTCCAATGGGCACCAATGCGTTGAGACCCGGGATCTTTGGCAGATGCAAGTTGAAATCTGTTTGAAGGAAGGCGAGTTGGAATCATCTAAGCATTTCCTCTTCCACTGTCCAGCTTTTGCCAGACTGAGATTGAAACACCTCGGAAGGCCCACCTTCGGCGTTCCTAGCGAATTGACTACAATCGACATTTGCCGACTAAAGAAATTCGTAACAGATTCCAAGCGTTTTACTTAATCTTAAGGGTCTTTGATCCATCAGGAGTTAATTGTTATCACAAGGGAGAGCGCTCAGAACTGTCTCAGTGAGATCTTCTGTATTTGCAGAGATCTGCCTACAGACCTCACTTAACCTAGCATCACATGTCTTCTAAGCGCATAGCTTCTCTAATAATATTAAATCGGTGAACTCGTTTATAGGCTAATTCCAATATCAGCATTTTATTTTAAACTATTGTGGGAATGTTTTGAGACGCTACAACAATAATTCCAGACTACTGTTACTGAGAAAGTGAGTTTATTTTGGTATGATACATTTTTCTTCTAACGGCCTCTAACTAACCTCAGACTTCATATTTTATTTTTTCAAAATTATTGAAATTTTATTTTATCAGAAATATTATTTAATAAATATTCAGGGTTGTTGTGGAATAGTTGTCGGAATCAGAATGCAAACCGACAAAAAATGCTGGTTCGTGTCATTAATTCTGATATTATTGGTTTGACGTTCTAATCAGAAATTTTATTGATTTTAGCTGTCAAAATTATCGGTTTTACTATCAGAAACAAACCAAAAGCCTCAGAGCTGACAGATTTGCAGTATTTTGTTAAAATTTGTTTTGATTAGCTGTTAAAATGCTTTGGAAAAATATAATTTTTATTTAAAGAGAAGAACACGTGACGTAATTACTGAATTTAACAGAAAAAATCTAAATTTATTTTGATATTTAAATTTTAGTTGATCTCAATACCAAAACCCCTTCGTTTTGCATATAATATTATTTTAGAATATAATAGGAAAATTATATGATTTTTTCAAATTCGAAATATGATATTTTGAAAACTTGACATGATCTCAAACATTTATGACTGATTTATTTACAAAGCAGTAACCTGAGAAGATCAATATTTGAACTGTCAAATAATAAGCTGTCAAAAAATACTTTACTACGGTTTAACGCCTAAATATATGCCATTTCATTCAAATTTATAAGCGATTTTCTGCCTTCTATGCAGAATTTGATGAAATGGTAATAAAATATTGATAGTTATACGTCGTGAGATGGCCAAGATCATAGATTTTTTAAATTGTAGATACAATATATCTGACTTGAATATTTTGCATGACATCCTATGGTGTCGGAATTAATATTATTTCAATCAAGAAACCACGAAAATAAAATCAGACCCAATTTTTATGTCTGTCCAAAGCTGAACATGATTAAATTCAATAATGAATTTTCAAAATTATTGTTTCAAGGTACAAATTTAACTCTTGTGTTGACCGCCGAATAAGTATCCAACTAAGGAGTGTCCAAATTGTGGATCTAAGAAAACCCATTAACTGATATTGAGTTTTAAGACTGTTTGTAGTTTAAGAAAGCATTTCTGTTTTCTAAAAAGTCTTTTCGATATTAAATTTTGAGAATATTGCTGCAGTGTTTTAATGGTGCGTTGGGTATAAATACTATGCACTAATGTGCCGCAGCTTAAGGCAATTAATATGAGGTGATTAGCATATTAAGCGCTATTAGTGCATGCATTTCAGTTGTAATATGATAAATTTACATGAAACATTTTAGTTTTTGTAATTTGTAAGGGTATTAGCGGTAAATTTTTAGAACTGTCTGAATGACGGTAGTAGAAATAATACAACCATTAGTAAATGTGTTGGAAATAATGCGACGGTCGCTTTGATGGTTAATATTTAAATTGAGCAATAAGAAAAGATAAGAGCAGAAATGAATATTCCTATTACACATTTTTGAAAAAAGGGAAAATATAAAGGTCGAGCTTTAAACATTTTTTTTATAAATATCAAATTTTTTTTATAAATATAAAAAATATTTTTAATTTACCAAATTTTTTTTTTTATATCCAAAAT
Organism: Zeugodacus tau; assembly: GCA_031772095.1. Taxonomy (NCBI): domain Eukaryota; kingdom Metazoa; phylum Arthropoda; class Insecta; order Diptera; family Tephritidae; genus Zeugodacus; species Zeugodacus tau. Next base: position 57,449,672 of record CM062653.1, on the reverse strand, counting down.
TTTTGAAAAATAGTAAGTTCGAGCTTTAAAATTTTTTTTTAAATATTCAAAATTTTTTGAAATATATAAAGTTCAACTTAAATTTTTTTTATATTCAAAACTGTTTATTTTTTAATATCAAAAATTTATGAAAAATATAAAGTTCAAGCTTTAAATTTTTTTTAATATTCAAAATTTTTTTTTATATCAAAAATTTTTGAAAAATATAAAGTTCAAGCTTTAATGTTTTTTTTTAATATTAAAAATTTTTTTAAATATCAAAATTTTTTGAAAAATATAAAGTTCCAGGTTTATATTTTTTTTATATTCAAAATTTTTTGAAAAATATATAAAGTAAATTTAAATATTTTTTTTTAATATTCAAAATTTTTTGAAAAATATAAAGTTCGAGCTTTAATTGTTTTTAAATATTACATTTTTTTGAAAAATATAAAGTTCAAGCTTTAAATTTTTTTTTTTAATATTCAAATTTTTTTTAAATATCAAAAATTTTTGAAAAATATAAAGTTCAAGCTTTAATTTTTTTTTTTTATTATTCAAAATTTTTTTAAAAATATAAATTTCAAGCTTTCAATTTTTTTTGATATTCAAAATTTTTTTTTTAATATTCACAATTTTGTGAAAAATGCAGTAAATCCTCCTTTTCATTATATATTAAAGTCATTATTAGCAGAAAATTATAAATAAAATTAATTCCATTTATAAAATTTGCAACAATTGCAACTGCCAGCCGCCTCATGCCACCCAACAGCTGTTACGACATATGCATTTCCGTATAGAAAATTAATTTTTTTTTATTTAAAGTTTGCACCATTTTTAATTAGATACATTCTTATATACAAAAGTGTACATACACAAATACATATGTATATTTGCATTTGTATTTCTGACGCCTTTTCTATTAAAAATGCCGCCAATGAGTAAACAAAACGCCAACAAATAACTGTGGTTGCCAGTGTGTGCGTGTTTGTGCGCATTTGATTACGAAAGCATTTACAAAAAAAAAGTAAAAAAAATATTTTTTTTTCTTTTTCAAAGAAAAACAATGACAGTAATGAGCTACGAAAATCCAATAGTAAATAATTACGAGATGCTTATGCACAAATTAATGGAAAATATTTATATACAAAACGTTGTAGTGCATATTGTATCAACAATGAGGAGGTAACAACAATGAGGTGCTTAGTTGACAAAAAATATTTTGTATTTCGCCGCATTTATGTATAACACGCGGCTGGCAGTGTAGGGCTAGTGCCATAGTAATAATTAAAAATAATTTTTTATTTATTTATTTTTTTTTACATAATTGTGGCTATAAAACTAAAAATAAATGAAATTGTCCTTTATAGCCGGCGAAGGTTAGCAAAATATTATTAAATTTTCCAGCGTAAGGGATTAAGAATTAAAAAAAAGTTACACAAATATTTGTTGTTGTTTTTGTTGTTTTTCCTTTTTTTGCGTCGAAATACGCAAATGGGATTAACGCCACTATCATATAACGGAACCATAGTGGATTTCGAGATTCGAGAAAATTCATTAATTAAATGCCATTTTTGTTGTTGTTGTTGTTTTTTCGCCAAAATGTGCTTGTCTGTTTGTATTTCCTCAACTGTAGACACACACACATTTTTTCTAGTATTCCAACGTTTTATGATATTTTTAAAACCATCACTGATATGTCTGTATGTATGTGTGGATACAATAAAATGCAAGCACAGAATATATGTGTGTGTGTCTGTGTTTGCTTATTGGCGTTGTCGTGTATTTTTTTTTATTTGCCCATTCTGGCAAATATTTGCACAGCACGCGGTTTGTCAACTGCGCTTAAACAACTGTAAGCAAGTTCGTCATGCCTGATCTCTTTTATATCAGCAAAATTGACACTTTTTATTAACGCGCCATGCAATTTGCATATTAAAACATTTCTTTTCTTGATGTCAAATGATATTTGCCTTTGCGTATTTGCAAAGCTTCGCAGGCAAACCCTATAAATATCTGCTTATGCACATAGAAGTGTGCTCTGAATATTTTAATAGCTGATTTTCATGTGGCGTAGGCTGATTTTTTTTTTTAATAAAAATGGTTCAAATACTCGCATTTTAAGTGTGTTGCTGTTGTAATGCCCACTTTCGAAGTAAAAAAAATAATAAAACAAATATAAAAGTCTACTTTTAGGCTGTGTAGCAATTAATTTTTTTTTTGCATATTCTAAGGCGCTCAAACCTGTATTAAAGGAATTACTTGGAAATGAAACAGTTGAGTCTTTCCAAAAAATAGCTTAAACGAAGTTAAAGAAATATGATATACTAATTTCTAACCTCAAAATTTTCAAGAACTGTCTTTTGTTAGTTAGGCCTCAGATGGCATTATATAAAAACTTTCTTAAAAAAACATATTAATTATTAATATCAAAGAGATGACTTTCACATAAAAGGCTTCCTTCAAATCCTCAAAATATTGTTGTTGTTGTTTTTATAGACCCAGAAAACATTTTCCAAATAATCGACCCGTTCCAGTTACCGACAGTCTCGTAAACGTCCCTCGATTAATCATTTCCAGCAATGATGAAGCTTTTATCCGACCCAAATTGCATATATGTATATAAGTCATACATTAATTTCAGTAACAGAATTTATACACAGAGTACTAAACCATAACCTAACTTCCTCAATGGAAGCCTTTTCTATTACATCAAGTGAATATAAAAACTGGCAGTCAAAGAAAAAATAGCCAAAGTTCATGGTATCTCTTCAGTTCATAGTCAATTAACATTTTAGTCTAATCTCTTCCCGAGAATGACCTAATCAGACTCAGAACCAACACCAGAATAACAGATCTGGTAAGACCGAAAGTAATATTTTTGAAGCTGAAAACTCTAAAGCTCCTAGAGGTTAACATTTGATCCTGACATCGCCAATTTAAAGAATATTCCTCGGCCACGAACTAGATGTGACTCACGGTGTTCGAGTATATCAACTTTTCAGACTCATTCAATGTATTTAAAGCATTAATTTTCTATTGTCGAAAAGGTGGAATGCCTACTTTAGTCCAAAAATTTAAAAGATAGACCCAAATTTGTTGTTGTTGTAACGCTTACCCAAAACTGCCTGAACTGGCAAGCCTAAATTAATTGTCATCGAAGACATCTAAGGAGAGGCCCAGGAAACGAGCTGTTTCGACAGGATCGGACCAAAGGGAAATGGGTGTTAGATGAGTGGGGTTTAGGGGGCATACAAAGAGTTGGTTAGTGTCTTGTAGGGACTTAGTCGGGGTTCAGTCTGGCTAGGTAGGAGTTTAGCCAGCTACAGTATCAAGAACGAAGTTGCCCGAGGGTCACTCAGGTTTCGCGAGGTAACTCTAGCTCTTTGTCTTTACCCCATGTGCTGCCGGCTAGCGACTTGAGGATTTTGTTGCGGCTCTGTACCTTGGTAACTATCGCGGTCGTTTGGGAAGTGAAATAGTACAGGCTATCCAAAATTTTGAGGTTATTAGCAGAATTTTGATGCCATTGACAGAAATGTTCAGGTCTAGACTGTACTCTTTCGTCCAGTTGGTGAATAAGGTCCCAATGGATTAGGTAGGGGAGAGTTACACTCTAGCAGTGTAGAAGCGAGAAAAGTCGAGGAGGTAGCCATTCACTTTCGAATACATGTCATCGATTCCATTGCCCGACGTCATTATGGTACAATTATCGGCGTAAGAGGTGACTGAGACTACCTCCGATGGTTGAGGGAGTTTCGAAATATAGAAGTTAAATAGTAGGGGGATAGGGCACCACACTGTGGATTCCCTTGTTTAATCCTCAGATTAATACCCAAATTAGTGTTTTAAGATTGTTGCCAAAATAGGCTCCCCGAGTCTTCAGTCACGAAAAGTAAATCAATTTGTAGCTGTTAAAAATCATAATTATTTCTAAAAAAAATAGTTTACAAGACCTTATGTTCTATATAATTTATTAAGGGATTATTTTCTAGATTAAATCATATATTTATATTTATATTTTTTTTAGATATATGAATCTCTTAATTTAAATTTTAATAAATCAATACAATGTATTTACTTTTCTTTCAGAGCGACGCATGCCGCCGATGTTGAGGAAGACTGCCCGCCTATTTCGAACGCTACAAACTTACAACAAACACAACTAATACAACGGTTAACACATGTATGCCGTTATGATCGCTTAGAGCGGCCAATTGGTGAGTTTATATAGAAAAAATTAAAAAAAAGTGGAAAATAAATAAATACTTCTACTCTAATCCACAGAATATGGCATGAATGGTGAACGTCTGCCCGTTACCGTTAAGGCGCGCATCTATGTATATTTTCTGCAAAATCTAAATTCCGACTTGCTGCAATTCAAAATGCACGCACTGCTACAGCTAAGCTTCAACGATAGCCGACTGGCTTACAAAGAGTTGAAGCGCAACGACAATATCATCGGACAGAAGCATTTGAGCGAACGACTTTGGCTGCCGCATATCTTTTTTGCCAACGAACGTGACTCCAGCATTTTGGGTACGGATGAGAAGGATGTGCTGACCTCGATATCACCGGAAGGGCGAGTCGTCATATCGCAGCGCTTGCAGGCAACGCTCTATTGTTACATGAATTTCAAAAAGTTCCCCTTCGATGAGCAATACTGCTCGACGGTGTTGGAGAGTTGTAAGTTGTAGAGAATTTAAAGTACAATATTTGAGTTGAGATAAATCGAAAAACTAATTTTCAGGGATGTACAACAAAACGGAAATGGTGCTCAAATGGGAACCTTATTCGCCGATCTCATTCGATCCGGAAATGCATCTCACCGAGTACAATATGCAAGGCTTTTGGTATAACGAGACTATTGTTAACTCGGATGGTATTAATTTGAGACATGGATCATTCGGTGAGTGGAACACTTTTGGGGTTTTATGTACAGATTATAATGATTTCAGAACTTACTGATTTGAAAAACAATTCAAGACCTTTATGATTTTATTAACCCACCATTTATAGCATCTTATGACATTTTAATAATTATTCTCCTCTATTTTTCCAGTTGGCAATTACAGTTCTCTCAGTTTTACGGTTCATCTTAGTCGTGAGACCGGTTTCTATTTGTTGGACTATTTCCTGCCTTCAATGATGATCGTTGCGATTTCATGGGTTTCATTTTGGTTGCAGGCCGATCAGTCCCCGCCCCGTATCATGTTAGGTAAGTCAATAAGTATTGGTTATTGATTTTAAAAAGTGTTGCCTACCTTTGGGCGCCAACGATGCAACGAAATCAGACCAAATTCTTTAAGTACTCCCCAAATATAACCTACTACAACTCAATTTCTATTTTCACTTTCTATATTTTTCTTACAGGCACCAGCACTATGTTATCATTCATCACATTGTCTTCATCCCAAACGAAAACCTTGCCCAAAGTCAGTTATATCAAAGTATCTGAAATTTGGTTTCTCGGCTGTACATTCTTCATCTTCGGCAGTTTGGTGGAATTTGCCTTCGTCAATACGATATGGCGACGCAAAGAGAATGTGGAATTGAAGAAGGTCAATAGTAAATATATAGTGAAGGCCTCGCTAACGCCGCGTCCAACAAGACGTGATATAAATAAGAATAATCTGTCGCGCACGCGCTCCTGCTCCAGTCTCGATAATATAACATCCAGCACAGAAAGCGTCTTGAAGGGTAACTCAAATCCGGGTTACAACAATTACCTAACTGTACATGTAAGTTGAAACGCTTTCGTTAATACCAGCAGATTTCAATAAAAGTCCATAAAACCTTACAGAATCTACCGATTATCACCACCGAGTGCGCAGACACCGCCTCAGTGACGAGTGATCGCAATAGCAACGGCACAGATCATGTTGTTAATATCGATAAAGCTGGCAGCTTCGGCATGAGTGACAAAGATAAGGAGGCAAATCCTGATCACACTACATTCACAACAATGACACCACAAGAGATCGCCATGTGGATCGATCGACGTTCACGTTTCCTATTTCCGGTTATGTTTTTGGCCTTCAATGCGCTCTACTGGACGTTTGTCTATTGCTTTTGACGAGGTCCAAACGAACATATGTATTTGCATAATTTGTTAAGCACTTTGTAGTATTATTTATCAATTAGCATATATATGTAGATACCAAATAATATTTTTTAAGCTAGCGCTTCTGTGTAAGCCAATACAAGTATTTAAATACATAGTATGTATATAACTAACACTGTACATAAGCCGTTTAATATACTACACATGTAAATGTACATAAGGTCTCATCTAAAGCTCAATGATTAATTAATAATAACAATTAGCTATGCCTTTGCCCGCAAAACTAGTCACTAAGTCAGCTAAAAACATACATACATACAGACATGTATATATGTATGTATTGTTTATATTTATAAGTTTCATTCATTTGTACTTAATTGCATGAAGGCATACAACAAAACCGTTTTCACTTTATATAAACAAACTTGTGTACATACATACATACAGATGTATCTAGAGAGTTCTTATGGCAATAGGCCAAACATTAAAGATTCAACAATTTTTACACATGTCATTTTTATCTGAAAATAAATGTTTTCTAAGAAAAATTTTGTTGTTTTTAGTATTGCAATAGCTTGCATACATATATATTTTTATATTGTTCAGGCACACCTATGTCTAGTAACATGCATTCATTCATATATACCACAAATAATCATATGTCAGCCTTTAAAGGCATGGCATGTCATTCACATCCCTTATCAGCACAATTGGCATCATCAGTCTTTGATGAGTCAAATAATTTCTCAAAAAGTTATTGGCAAAACATCGAGACCATTATTAAATTTCAAAGCAAATTAAATTACAGTTCGTTAAATATGATTTTTAATTAGTAACTATTATGCAGATAAGTGATAAAATTTGTTTTTGTAAATCTATCAGCAGACGCATGGATGGTACTTTACCCACATACATATGAACGGACATACATACATACATATATACATTATAAAGAATGATATTGGAATTTTATTACATATTTCCCTACACAGCCGCGGCAAATAAACTTTACAAATTGTTAATTAACTGATAAGGCGGCAATATCTGCTTTTTAATTTTAGCATATTTCTCATTAAATAATTAAAAATAATTTTTAATTAAAAGAAATATTGCTTACGCTAAAATTTATAAAAATATCGCGATTTTGAATAATATTTTCGCTGATTAAATTGTTATTGTTTGAACAATCGAAGTTATTCGCCAAATAATAAGCCGCGTAGTGAGCCCTTAGCAAGATAAAGGTACTAGCCTTCTCTACTGGCGGAAGAAATCAGCGGAACTGATAAAATCACAATAACACATACATACACATGCATATGTATGTACATATATTCAAATTGATACAATAGCATTTAACTTTGACTTCCCCGGAAACCACAAGCTAGTTCCTGAAATTAGATTATTTCTTATATTACCATTACAATCAAGTGAAAAAGAGTAATATTTTATATACTCAGCAAATAACATTATTCCTTGCGTATACATATACATATGTATGCATAATACCGTTGGGAATGCACATTCCTAACAGTAAATTTTAACTTTGCGCGACCTTCATAAAATTTTTAACAAATAATTTAGTAAACTAAGAAATATGTGATATATGAATGATATACATACTTACAAATAAGAAAACATACAAAAAATACTCACTATTATACTATTAATACATTAAATTAAACTTCCAATAATTTAAAAACACTTCAAATAAATTAGTAAACAGATCACTTGTTGATTTCTTTAAGCACTTTTCTCTATATGGCAAGTATAAACTATATAATGCACTTCAATACCGCGAAACAAACTATTAATAAAATATCACTTGTTTAATTTTAACTTTATATATTTTTGCTAAATTTATTGGATACTGTGAATTAAAAATTATATTTTAATTATTTGTTACTTTCAGGCAGTGTTGCTAATGTGGGAAAAAGGCTATTTGACATGTCACTGCTTAAAGGCCATGTTAGAATTGAAACACAAAAGCAATAACATTAAAAAACAACTTTAAATAATAATATTTTTAGTACACAAACAAAAACATTTCAATATAATTAAATTTTTTATTTTAGTAATATAATTCTTTTCACAGAACGTTCAAAAATTCTTTAAATCTGTAAAGGGGGAAAAACACAACATTAATTGACAACACTGACAATCCCCAAATGTAAAGTGTTTCGTTCCTATGTGTTTTTGTTCATCGTGTAGCAGATTGTCGAGCCATTTGAAGGCACCTAATTTTTGTGGTTTTCTTTGATCGAGGTAAAAAAACATTTGGTGTGCAAATTTTCCAAAAATAATGTTCAATTACAATATAGAGCATAATGCTATAAATATGCAAATTTTGGCTAAAATCAACGCAAACGCTCATAAGCTCCCGGTGCAGACAGAAACTTTGGGTGCCAAACCAAAAAAATTACATAACCCAAATCGGACAGCAAATAGAAAAAATTCATTGACAAAATGTTCATAATTACATTTTGCATATTTATACAAATAATAGTGCATCTATTAGCATGCTGAATTGAAGCAATACAATAAATTCACCAATAGTTACTTTGTAATTCCAGTGTAGCAGTACATTAGCAGCCAAACAAAATGCGCATCACCTCGTCCCTGCTTGGAGCCCATTTTGGCAACTTGGCCAAGGTGCACGGTATTGTCACCTATAAGCTGTCGCCATTTGAGCAGCGTGCATTTGCTGGAGCGATTAGCAAAGGTCTGCCCAACATTTTCAACCGCATCCGCTCTAATATCTTCATTGTGGCGCCACGTAAGTGATCCTATACACCAGTATGGAAATACACAATTAAAACTTTTATTTAAATTGTTTTTCAGCCTTCATTGTGGGTTACCTCATCTACGATCTGACGGAACGTGAGCACCATCACTTATCTCGTAAGAATCCAAAGGATTTCGAGAACGAAGAATAGAAATGTATTTTTAAAATTGAATAGATTTTCGATCACACAAAACTCGTAAAAGAAAATATAGTTTAATTGTGAATATAATATAATTTTGGTGTAATTTACTGTGGAGTTGAAGGATTGTGATATTTTATAATTCAATAGCGGTTCTGGTTGGAAGGGGCATGACTGTAACGTGATGTGTGAACGTAGACCATTGTGAGAATAGAAATTATGAATATTTTGCTATGAAATAGTTGGTCTTAGGTAAAGTTGTCTAGCTTTAGTGGCTTATATTTACTATTTATGATAAATTTTAAATTGAATACCACTTAGGTATATATCTTATTTATATAAAAGATATCATTTGGGAAAAGATGGTATAGGATTAAAAATTATAGATGTTTTACTATGTCAGAGTTGGTTGGGTCAAAAGTTAGTTAAGCAAAGTTAAAATTCTGAAATGCTGTCTTTATCTTCTGTGGCTACTTTAGAAATTGATTATTAATTATAATTTAAATACCACTTAGGTGTATATCTACTTCAAATAAGAAATATCATTTGGAATAAGTGGTTCTCTACTATAGTTGGGACTAAATAGGTATTACTTTTTTTCATATTTTTTGAATCTGATAGTAAAATTAGTGTTAGAATATAGATTTAAAAATAATTTTATAGGATTTTTTAATTAAAATAATAATGAATTCTCCTGAGTATATAATATTAATGGATAATATGATTCACCCTCTCAACCACGTAACGCAAACACTCGTTACGTCAAATCTGACAACAGCGAGTCAGCTGATGTAACTGTCAATTTACATTTTCCAGCTGTATTTGTGTCGTTTAGCAAATTTCTTTGTTTTTCTAAGATATTAATTTTTTTTAATGCAATTTTTGGCGGAATTTCTATTTCAAGTGTAATATATTTATACTTATCAAAGTTCAACTGTATCCCTAAAACAAGTTTTGGCGTATTAAAGCAACTGCAAGGCAATTCCTGAACGTGAACGGATGCAGATAGACAACAGCATAAGATGGAAGATTGCTGCAGTAATGAAATGCGCAGTCAAACCTTTCACAATTTGTTAAAATCAGTATTAGATTCAAAAGTCATCAACATACAAGTGTTCACCGTGGCCGTTGGTATCCTGTTTTTTGTGATTTTACTAAAGAATCGTTTTCGGAGTTTCTGTGGCACTTAACTATACAATAGCGTAGAAGGACTGGAGTACTGTGGTGATGTGTAAAACTGGATATGTAGTAACTTAATAAATTAAGATTCATTATAAAAATCTCACTAGAAAAGTTCTTTTATTTTTAATTACAGTTGGTATATATGTATAGTGATGCGCATATTTGTACAAAAGTATGTGAGTACTGGACTTCACAATGCCTTTGAGGATTTACAGATTTAGGAGTACAAATTATAATAGGAATATGTACTATACATACATATATCGCAAAAAAATATGATATGTGCTATGCAACTACATATATATAAACAGTTGTATTGCATTGCACCTTGCTTTCACCGGCTCGGCGCTTTGCATATAATTAATATATACAACATACCTTACATGAAAATGTATTTGTATCCTCCATCTGAGCCGTTGTAGTTGCTATATTAAAGCTTACTTTGTATAATGGTGCTCCTTATTGGAAATTCTAGTGGTCTAATTGATACCAATGTTGAAAACACATTAAAATCCATACTAAATTTATAACTTCCAACTAGTACATGTTATATTCGTCTTCATTGGTTTACGCACACACTTTTTAACACAAATATACTTTTATAATCTATAATAATTCACTACAAAATGAATCACAACTATTATGTTTAAAACTGCGCGAAAACAACTAGACGCTACATCAAATTTAGCGCAAAAAGACACCATATTTAATTTCCAGTACATATACAAGCAGCCATTACTTAATACAGGGCGGCCTAATTTGCAATTATTTTCAAATTTCAATTACACCTTGCAGGCTAATTAGGCCTTGTTTCATATGTCACATTCAAATTAGCAACACTTATCTCAGTTGGTGTGGGGTTTTTCAAGTGGCAAGTTGAAGTAGGAAAAAGGGTCGGAAGCTGCGAGACAGAAAAGTAAAGATTAAATTAAGTATATAAAGTGCAATATATTTTTATAAATAAAATGCATATTGTAAGCATGAAAATAGCCTTTAAGGCTAGTGGCGGTGTTGTTTATCATAATTTATTGATTGTAATGAAATACGGCTTACTGCACGGAAATAATATATGTATGTGGAATATACGCCATTTTGATATTTCGGACAGCGAAATTCTTCAACTGCAAAATGCTTATGTGCAGGCTTGTGTGAGACTGGAATGGAAAGGCGAAAAAGTAAGGTTGGAGTGTTTTATATATTCCAGGTACAATTTGAATTTATTTTATTTGTATATTGAATTATTATGCAAATTATTTATATTCATAACATGTTAAGCCCAATAAGAAGTTAACATATCCGGTTCCATCTGATATATAAACGGATATGGTAATGCAGCGATTTTCATACTTTCATTGGGAGAAAATTACAATTTTAGTGACTGGAGGAAATACAAATAGGATAATAGTAACTTGTATGCGTATCAACCTACATTTTTATATAGCCAAAGACTATCAAATCGGCAGTATTTCTTAAAACATTTGGAGAATAATTTCTGCCGCTATAACAAAAATCAAAACCAAATATTTGAAAGGAGTTACTACTATTTTATTCTAAGCTTGGTTCATTGGTAAAATAATTTAACTAGAAATTGTGTATTAAACAAGCGGATTTCATTGGCTTGAGTGTCTTCTAAACAATGAGAATATTTTCTTTTTAAGGCTGCTTGAAAAGTAAGAAAATTATTGCGATAATATGAGTGGGTTAAAGTATTTCTAATAATTTTTATTTTTAGTCATTAATTTAAACAAAATATTATGTTCAATTATAATTACTACATATATGTTAAGCAACAGGTACCCAAACCAATTATGAATTACAATTTTAAATGAGTACTAAAAGATTTGACCTAATTTTTTTGACCCAATTTGTTTTTGTATCACTTACTCGCATAATTGTTTATCGATATGTATAAAGTGAAGCATAAAGGGTTTATTTCCGTAAATTAAGATGTGCAGTACAATTTACATAGAAATATGTAACATAACGTATTGATGAACTTATGCTGTGCAATATGTTATGTATGTATGTATGTATGTACAAATTGCTGTATATTTAGAAAATTATTGTTCATTCACTCTTGTAGAATATCAGTGACTACTTTATATGCATAAAAGTATGAATAACAAACTGCTGCAAGGGCTCATGCCTGATATTTAAATATGCATGCGCATGAACATATGTATGTATGAGCCTATGTGTAGTATTGTTAGTAATCAATTAAATTGACCCTTTCTTTTAGTCTTTCCTAACACCACAAATCATTTTACATAGCGGAAAAGCTAGCGCGTACAATTAGTCCATAAAAGTATGTACATATGTATGTAAGGGAGTATGTTTATGTGTGTCTTCATGCGCATTGATTATGACGATCCAATCAATCGCCCTATCCATTGCGTACCAATGGACAAAATTAGATAAATACACGAGTCGCATTTCCTGGTGCGAATGCGTAAATGGCTTCCTAGTCTGCTGATGGTCTTACCAGCAGACATATGCACACATACATAGATATATGTATATTATATATCAATTGGTCAACGCGCGTTGATTAGAATGCCAACGGCAATTGCTGCTATACATCGATGTATGTATGTTTGAATGTACCATCGCCAGTGTTAGTGTGGCTGAAGTTTTTTGTTTTCGGTCATTCTAAGAAATTCATGGAAATGCAATGCAATGCACTTAGAACGTGACTTAAACGCATACAAGTTCTTCTAAGCAATATGTGGTAATACAATCAAATCAATATGCATTGAAGCGTATTGGGTCGCAAGCGTTTTATTAATTTTATTAATGCCTGCATATTTCTTCTGCTATTACTATTATGAATAAGCAAACATATTTGATAGTGACCGCTTGCGGATATATGCGCCATTTGAACTAAATAAAGTTTATATGAAATGTGATATTTTTGATGTGATTAACGTGGAATTTTTAAAATATTAAGACTTTTATGAATTGAATGGCACCATAAATTCATACAAAATATGTTTATGTTTATATTTTTATATATAAATAATTTCTAATTTTTATGGTTTTGGGCGCAATACTCGGGGGACTTTGACTTGCTGTTTGTATGTTTTTCTAGAAAAATATTTTTTATTACAAATTCGTTTTAGGACGATAATTTTGATGAGAGTTGGATCTACTTGAAAGAAAAATGAAGTTTTATGTACAGTTGAACTTCCATAGCTCGAACTTCTATAACTCAAAATTATTCATAACTGAAATTCTTGAATTGGCAATAGAAGTCAAATTTCATACAAACTAATTTCCGTAACTCGAAGTTTTTTTTTGTGGATTTTGGTGATTCGAGTTAGGTAAGTTCAACTGTATATGCAATAACAACAACGATATTGTGAATTCTGTTGTTTAAGAGAGTCAGCAACTTGTTTAAAAGTGTTATATTTAATAATTTAACTAAAGTCATTTTTAATTTAAGAAACTTTTATATCTTTCTGCGCATTAAATTTGTGTTACTGTTTCATTTTCAATCCTTGTTTTTACCGGAAATGTTTGTATGTGCATATATTTGTTTTTCTCTTCCATTCGCATTAATGGAGAATTATTCCAACGTCTAAACAAAATTTGGTTTGCAAAGATTTTGCTTTCATTAGAATTAATCCGCAACAATGCAAATTTGAATTGAACTAGTTATTTTTTCCGTAAAAAAATGTATGCAGAAATCGAATATCATTTACATCTGACTTTGTACTACAGAAGAGATTGTTTGGAACAAATAAAATACAACGCTAGAAGCTGTACAGTGTTGGAAGTAATATAAGGAATTGTATTTATAAAATCTATCTGTTTTCTTTTTTTAGCTTAAGTCGACTTTTTAATTTATATTTTTTTTATATTTCTTATTTATCAAGAAATCTACTTCGTACTGAATGAGAGTTAGGATCTATTTTCAAGATATTAAAAAATTTGGAACAATTGACTATCTTCCTCACATATCTTTCTTAAAAAATGTGAACAACTTTTTAATATTTTTTCTGGAATTTATAAGTATTTTTTCTTTAATTGGAACCGCAGTAATTCCGTTGTTTTTAGCTAGTACCAAATATCTTATAAAGTCCTCAAGACACTCTTAATATTAAAAAAATAATATTTTTCTTTCACTCAATTGAAAGAAAGTCTTCCAGACGTCAATAAGAACACGAAGGTGTCGTCATGGATATTGAAAATTGTTTTTTATTTTAATTTTTAGTTTTGCCGACAATATTACTACTAATTACTTCCTTTTTAATGTCAATAAAGTCTCGGTAAACAGGTTCTGCAGTTCCCACCTCAAGACGGGTTGGAAAAATTGTACCGTTAGGACAAATTTTGAACTTTCAATAAGTTTTTATATTGAATAGCGACTGTATGTATGCATTATATTTTAGACCGCTTGCCAAATTACTTCTATGCTCATACATATAAATGCAGATATTTTTTTCATATCAGCCATTTGTCTGAAAATGATTTAAGTGTTCAGTGTTGTACATACAATATATATATACATTTTTATTTAGGTGCATGTTAATTAGGCGCAAAGAATTGTGATGGATTCAAATGTTCATGCGATTTATAATTCACAATTGAATTTACAAATTGTGGCATTTACATATTGTACATATATACATCCACTCAGAAAATGTCATAAATGTGGTACAAATTAAAAAAAAATCGCAAATTTTCGAGGATAAATATAATCATTGTAGATTATCTTGTATACTATATGAATATTTTTTTATATGAAAGGGTGATCCAAATGTTAGTATTTTTCTTATGTATGAGTTAAGGAGCGTTGTACAGATGTAGGATAAATTTATCATTTCTGACAGGTTGAAGACGAGTTCATAGTTCCTAGTTAAACTGGAGATCAAAGCTGATCAACATCTCAAATTAAATTTCTGGGTTTAATTATGTATTATATTATTAAATATGTTTTATTTTAATATTTTGTGTTTAAGCACGAAAAAAGATATTCAAAATTTTTTCCAAAATATTAGTAAAATTTTTGTATGTATATATGTAAATATAGAAGTATTGGTAACTTGTTTGCGTAATTCATGTTCCTCGATCACATGCTAGTATCATGTGAAAATCAATACAAATCAATCTCATAATTTATTTCTATATTATTTTATTTAAGCGTCAATAAGTCAAGTTCAATGGTAAATATAAATACTGACAAATAGATATAATATATTCCCAGTAATTCAATAAGCGAAAATCAGCATTTACGAAATTTAATGCTCAACAAGCATAAATTACGATAAATATTAGTCGGAAATGATGAAATAATTGTGTACATCAAAACAATATACTTTTCTGCAAAATCAGCGACAATTTAAAATTGTTCGCAATTTGATATTTTTATTTACTGTTTAAACTTTTTGAAATCAATATTTTACATAAATGCGTGAACATGGAGTTGTTTATTATGAAAAATGTTTGTCAAAAATTAAATAATTCTTAATTTTTAAAGAGTGGATCAGTAACAAATAAAAAAACTGACCAAACTGCTTGCGATTACACTTATTGGTGGTAATTACTATTACTAACTGTCATTTTATGTCGTGCAGTAAATAACATAAAAATAAATTTGGTACAGTTAAATACTGTAATCTTAAATAATTTACCGAAACTACATACCAACATAGAGATCTGTATGTAAATGCATTAATCTATGCATTAGGGACGTTTAAGATATCTACTAAAATTATAGGTTAAATTTGCTAGATTACATATGCATAGTTGTGACTTTATTTAACTTATTTCAAACGGTGAAAGATTGATTTTGAAAAATCAAAATCTCTCTCTTTTACAAAACTTTCCGGCCTTTCTTTTCAATGGCTTCACTGTAATTATTTTAATTATCATGAAAGTTGATAAAAACAATTTTTTTGTTTTGAAACTTTAACACAATTTTATTAAATGTTTATAGAGTACAAAAGTATATATTTTTTATTTTTCCTTTCAAAATGGCGGCTCAGGATAATTTTTTGTCTTCACCCAAGGTCTCAAACTGCTACAATTCTTACTCATCAACCATTGATTTGAAACGAAAAATTACAAAAAAGTATAAAATTTTTGATCCCAAAAGTATATTTTATGAATACGATACGTATTTATCTGAATTTTTAGATTTATCCTTTCGACAGTATTGCCAAGAAACGCCAATTATTATTACCTTTTTGAGTGACGACACGCGTCGTTTTTAAATTACAGTTTTCAGATTTAGTACAATTTTTTTTTCTCGTTGGTACTCAACATATCTACTATATTTTCAGCTTATCGAAAACAATTTTTTTTTAATAGTAGTAATAATAGTTTCCCCTCCTTCATATGAGCTAAGGGAAGGCATTAACGTGTTACGGGTAGTCTGGATTTCATTTTTTGCATTTCATTTTGCATTTTCGTTAAGTGTGATATCTTAAAAATATTCTCTGAAAATTTGAAGTTGATCCGATAATTACTTTTCGAGTTATTCGACAAATAAAAAAGAGCGCTCGGGCACTCCAAAACGTTAGCCTGAAACTTTAAATGCGTTTTTCTGAAAACTATGTTTCTAGAACTGGTGACAACTGTAGCTCGAAAACCGCTTAGTAGTATTTAATGAAATTTATACAGCTTTTAGAATACATAATTATCCTGGACCTGATAGAAGCTTTTTTTAATAATTTCGATTTTTTTTATTATTACCCGAAAATATAGAAAAAAAATTCGTGTGGCCGCCATTTAAATTTTTGAAAAAATCCATTTATAAAATTAATTTTTCGTAACCGATTGATCTTAGATGAATCTCCGAGGACTGCGATTGTCACCGAAAACAGCTATATTATATTTTTTTTTTCAAAATCTCGTAACTTTAGGTCAAAACATTGTGTAATAATGCCATATTATTACTTTTGTAAAATAACACGATTTAATAGCAAAAAAAAATACTGAAAATTCTTATTTTTTGTGTCTCGGACTACCCCAAACCCCTTAAATCTAAATTCAAATGTACTATTTTCAGATATTTAAAAAATTTGTTCAAGCAATAGATTAATATATTTTCAAAAGAAAAAGAAATTTTCAGTTTAAAACAAGTAAGGAAAGGCTAAGTTCGGGTGTAACCGAACATTTTATACTCTCGCAATTTATATATTTAACTTTATTTATATTATATAATACACTATTTGACCCACGTATTCATCATATATATTGTATAAGGTCCATTGAAAGTTGGAAACCATAATATTAGGTTAGAAGCACCGAGGTCCTCGTGTTCGATATATGGGGCCTTAAAAACCTATGGTCCGATTTCGGCGATTTTTAGAATGGGGCTGCCACACTATTAACTTAGTATTTATGCAAAGTTCTGCACCGATATCTTCACTAGTGCTTACTTTATATATTGTAAAGTAAACGATTCAGATCGTCTTCAAAGTTCTGGTATATAGGAAGTAGGCGTGGTTGTGAAGCGATTTGGCCTATTTTCACAACATATCATTGGGATGTAAAGAAACTATTACAAACCAAGTTTCATTGAAATCGGTCGAGTAGTTCCTGAGGTATGGTTTTTGACCCATAAGTGGGCGACGCCACGCCCATTTTCCATTTTGTAAAAAAATCTGAGTGCATTTTTCATCTGCCATTTCTTATGTCAAATTTAGTGTTTCTGACGTTTTTCCTTGCGAGAGTATAAAAACTGACATTATGTCCTACCCCTAATTACCCATATTACTTATACATATCTACAAATTAATGCAGCAAATATATTTATGTATGCAGATAAATTTGTAAAACGGTTATACTAAAACCTGCTCTTAAATTCCATACATATCAATTACGAATAACGTTAATTTGGCGGCATGATTTTCGAAATTGAATTTGAATTTAATTGAATAGAAAATATTGAAGCTTATTAGTATTTCATAATTAATAATAATTTAGGCAGACAATGTGGGTTAATCAGACTATTGCCATCAGCGTCGAGTTTAAGATCTTATTTATACCTTTTTTTTTATTAAAATTTAATAAATGAATTTTCATATATTTTGACTAAAATAATTACAAAATCAAAGAAAAATTATATTTTCACAGCGAAAAATACGAAAAAAATAATTAATATCAATATGCATTTTTTCTCATACAAAATAATTTGTTTTACCATGAAAAAAATACAAACAACCCACTGTGCGTGAGTATGAACAACGCGCCCTATATACATTTTGGGCGTTTATGCATTTCGTGCTGCACATGCGTTATGAAAAATATGCATTTTTATTATCACAAATTTGTATCTTTGCATGGGATACATAATAATAAACGGCAAATGCATACATTGTTATAACTGCCTTGATTCAGTTGCAGCCAACCAAATAATTTGTAATATTAACGCGCGTGCGCGCCTGTCCTTTTAAACACTCCAGCCGGTACGAGGCAAGTGCGCCATCAAATTCCCTTAACATATGACTTCGGGCTACTTTGCCCTTGTCCACTACTACGGAGTATGCCTGCGTGCGTCTGTGTGTCTTTGGTAAAATAACCATGACGTTGTGGAACGATGATGGAAGTGGCAGTTAAGGTGCCAGTACCGTTGTTGTAAAAAATAACAGAGTCTCATTACCACAATTTCGGCATTATTGATGCCTTCGAGTATGTTATTAAGTTTAAATTCTTATTACACCCATCGTTTAATCGTTTTTGTTTTTTTTCTGTGTTGCCTCTTTGAGTTTGGTTAGTGGATTTTTATACTCTCGCAACATGTTGCTCGGAGTATAATAGTTTTGTTCACACTTATTTACATATGCTCTCTATGAACAAATGTCTTGAATTTTGGATGACTGCCTTCCCATCCGTCTCATCCGTCAACCGACGACTTAATTCTCAATTATAGTATTGCGTATATGGAGTTAGAGTTCATTGACTGATTTCCTCCAAACCCTAACTTGGCCTCACATGACCCATAAAATGGGAAACAAACTTGACCTAATATAAATCCTCGAAATGTAAGCAAACCACACGTGACCTGCTTAAAAAACTTCGTCTCTCTTGACCCCACCAAATGTTAACTTACGTGAGGTTCACTCCTCCAAATATAAATAAACCTGACCTAACGTACTCATTCTAAAAGAAAGCACACATGATCTTTCGTAACCCCTCTACCTATATAAAGAGGCTTGATCACACGAGTTATCGCAAAAATTTTAACAAATCTGACCTCTCGTGAACCCTTAAAAATAAACAAATTTGACATCAAGTGACCCCTAGAAATACAAACAAATTTGAGCTCACGTGAGCCATCAAAAAACAATGAAACTTGACATGACGTGACCCCCTCGAAAAAATAAACAAACCTGGGCTAAAGATCGTTGACCTCAACCAAGATGTTTACAATTGTGAAACAGTGGACAAATAAGAAGTTTGGAGAAATTTGAATGTTAGTTTGTGAATTCATATTATAATGTAGCGCATATTATACTGAAATAGAGTAGAAATATTTTCTCGAACATATTATATTTATTACTGAAGGTACATGAAGTCTAGATGTTCTCCTATATAGTACATATTGTTCGGCTGCACCCGAAGTTAGCCATTATTTACTTTTGAATACTATTTTCACTTGTCAGTTACTAATTATTTATTAATTCTCATAACTTGTTTCGCCGTCAAGTTCCTTTATGGAAATTCTCGTACGGAATTTCTTTATTTATCCATAAAATAAAGTTGTGTCCTGATTTGTACAAGTCCATTATTATACCCTGTAGGAATAATAATACTTTCAGAGTTGTGATTTGGCTTTGATTTTATGATGGCTACAAAGAGATGTAATTTGGAAATCACTTGAGTATCATTAACGTGCTATGAAAATTTATTGAGGGCCCAATCGCGTACTTAATCATGTGGTCGCTGGGATGTGATTTTGTTGAAATATTTCTTAGTAACGCAGATTTTTCATCGTCTTCCTGTTCTTAATTAGTAACCTATGCGCCTCGCTGGGATATTACGAATAGTGAATAGAGCAAAAGGCTTATAATTTAAAAAACGAGAGATTTAAGGCAGTAGTCTGCTTTAGAAGCCGAAAAAACCCGTTTTTTTAGCAATTTTTTTTTGAAAGGGAAGGAAATGATTGCGGTAAACGGAATTTTAAAGTGTACTATATTTAAGGCTTAAAAAACAATATTTCTTATTAAAAATATTGAAATTTTTTCAAAGTTGTAAGTATTTTTCTGGAGTGCCTGGAGTTTGCACTAGTAAATCGGTGCCGGTGATGGAGGTCGTGCGATGCATCTGAAACAGTCGAACCAAATTTTTTTTTAATTTTTATAAGTTTATTTTCTTTATGAACTAAAAAAATACGGAAGAAGTTATAAAATTACAAATTTTTTCGAAGTTTGAAAAAAAAATTCCCTTTTTTAAGAAAAAAAAATTGACTTTAAGTTGCAAAACAAGTAGTTTAAATAATACTTTTGTCCAACTTTTTTAGTTCAAATAGAAGATAATTTAATACTGAAGCTAGATCATTTTGGGTTTTTTTCCGATCGGACATATATTCTTTTTGCTATCGCCGGCACCGTTTTCTAACACTTGTGAAAATGAAAACTCGAGAAAACGCACTTTAAAGTCTGTCTGAGCATTCGTTCCTGCTCGACGCTCTCCGCCACTAAAACTGCTCTAGCTTCGAAAATATGTCGAATTGGCCTCTGGAATTTTAAAGACATATTCTTGGATAGTTTTGGAAGAGATTTAAAACAAAGCAAAAAAATCGATTTTTTAAAGCCTGTAAAGCAGACTACTGCCTTAAATAAAACTGTAGGTGCCATCACGAAGCAATTCCATCACTGAGTTCTCAACTTCAGAAATTTGGTAAAGGAATCGGTATATAATATTACCTTTGCTAACCTTCAGTCGGTTAAGACCGGATATAATCCATGGCTACCAATGTTTCTATGTAAAATATTGGCAGACCGAGTTGGATCTCACCTGGTGTCACAATGGACTTAAGTCCAGTGGGTAAACTGGAAATGAAATCATAAGATGATCTTGAAGTATTAAGTTTTTTGCACATTGTCGTATCAGCTGTTAGCACAACAAGGTTCTTCATAACTTTGCATATAAATTCATTACGTTTTTGACGTAAAGTCCTGGATTATGACGCAACTTGGACTTACTGAAGTTGTTTTTAGAATGGATTTAATCAATTACGGTTTTAAAGTCATGTGTTATTAGTTGTTGTTGTAATATCATGAACACTTTTTGCGATATCTGCTGTCGTAATAGGCTCCGAACGGATGTTAGTTCGGGATCAATTGGCCAGGCTTTCGTTTTTAAAGCTCCAAGCAATTGATTGATGTGCTTTCTCTAAGTTAAAAATTAATATGAGGTGTGTTCAAAAAATAACGGGAATTTTTAAATTTCTAAATGTCCGAAAGTCTAATTATAATATTTTAACTATATTGATATACATGTCCCAGAAGTAACATAAAATGTTCAGCGGTATTTATTGCTTACTTTTTCTGTAGTAGCCGCAGCAGGTTAAACGTGTTTTTATGAGCTTCGTGATTTTCGTTTTTTTTTAAGTTCATACTTCGTTGGTTGTTCGTGATTTTTTGGCCAAAAACAGTACTCTAACTATGCACCTGCTTTCATACTGGCCAGATATGGCTCCGTGTGACTTTTTCCTATTTCCAAAAATAAAGAGAAACTTAAAGTTCTCAAACGTTAAACGAGAAACCGCTGAAGGAGCCAAAGGCTATTCCAATAATCGAGTTTCAGAAGTGTTTCGACGATGGAAAGAAGCGCTGGCATAAGTTCATAATATCAAATGGGGACTATTTTGAAGACGACAACATTAATGTAGAAGTTTAGAATGTAGATTTTTTTCAAAAAACGTTAATTCCCGTTATTTTTTTAACACACCCCGTATATTAAATAAATTTCTTTATAATTAATTAACCCTCCTTTTATAACTTAGTTTATCTTTTAGTATCACAAGCGTCTCAACATATTTGTCTATTATTACGAGTGTCTGAAGACATAATGATCCATTTTGGTTAAACCAGTGTTCTGGGTTGTTCACGCTGATAAAAAAGATTAATAATCATTCGAAATCTCAAATATTTTTATATAAACAGCAGAAGTTAATAACCTATACATTTGCGCGTTCGTTTCTCCCAAAAAAATAGGTTGGTCAAAGTACTCTAAAAGTTGCAAAAAACCATATAAAATAAAATAAGAGTGGAGGCAGGCTTGAGAGGACGATAACTGCAAACTGCATATGCTCATATATCAAATGCATACAAGTTTGCCTGTGTGTAGATATGTATGCCTATGTATGTATATAAGCCTGTATGCCATGGCAGCTAGGCAATAACACCATCAACGTCGCCGGTGATGGATATTTCATGCTGCAACACTCGCGTGCAACGCTTCCGATTACAGCAAACACACAAGGGACAAGCGATGGGCAAGCCACACGATGGACACGACAGACAAACGAGAAAGCTCATATGCTCACAATCATGTTTGTGTGTGTATGTGTGTTTGTTTGTTTATGTGTGTGTTGTTGGTGTGGCGTCACCGTTGCAACGTTTGTTGTGATGCGAATGAACGTCAATGTCCTCTGGCCCTTTTAATATATGTTCCACTGCGGGATATAAAAACTTATATCCGCCTGCACCGCCTACAGTTGCAATGTGCGTGTGTGTGTGTGTGTTTGTGTTTGTGTTGTCAAGCCATAATTCTTTGATGTGCTTCTGTCACCACACCACCGTCCCGTTGCCGACTTCCATACGCTTTACCGCACCGCAACAGTGCGTCGTCCACCACCAACCACACATCAACTACATACACACCTACCAACATGAATTTATGGTCTGTGGAGTATCTTGATCGTACGCACACCCTCACCCCTGCCGCAAAGCGCGTAGTGTTGTGCAAGCTGTCCCAACACTAACGGTTTAAGGGTCAATAACACTTTTTAGTGGCGAAACATTTGTTAACGAGCCGGCAAACAAACGTATGCATAAACGCATTTACACAACAATGACAACAACAACACCACGAACAACAACAACAACAATAGAAATAATGAAATTCTCACATTTTATGCAGCGACCCTGCGCGGCCGGTGGCGCACAGTGG
Organism: Zeugodacus tau; assembly: GCA_031772095.1. Classification (NCBI taxonomy): domain Eukaryota; kingdom Metazoa; phylum Arthropoda; class Insecta; order Diptera; family Tephritidae; genus Zeugodacus; species Zeugodacus tau. The sequence continues at coordinate 57,426,401 of CM062653.1, read as the reverse complement.
TGCCAAAGCGGCAAAAAAGGATTTTTTTTATCATTCCAAATTTGTACCATCTTTTCAATTTAAGCTAAGAACTAATCAAATAACATTATCCGAATACTTGGGCTTGATATATTCAATGGTTTTTTGTTGGGAGAGCTTCAAAGTCCAACAAAGTATCAAGGCAAAGTTACTCAGAAAAATGTGATGAATATGCGAAGGTTAAAACTCAAAAGTTAACCATAAAATATCAATTGTAAAGTTTTTATTTATTAAAACCAATGTTATAGATGTGATTTACATCATGAAATGTATACTTTTTTTTCAAGATTTTTTTTAATATGATGTTTTTTCATGGTCCAAAAAAATCATATATTTTACAACTTCAACAGAATATAACTATTGTGCGCAGGAGCGCGCAGGTTAGCCACTTATACAAAATAAACTTTAAAATCTCCTTAATCGATAGAAAAAAAAATCAGCTGCTTTTAGCTGCCAATTCATGAGTAATTAGCATTTTAATCTACTGCAACTGCAACAGCGTTGTATGTTTGCCTGCTTCGCTGCTTTGTTTTTTTGCCTGCTTCGTTGTTTTGTCTGTTTTTTGATTGTTCGGTTTGTTGCTTTGTTGTTATTTTTTGTAGTTGTCTCTCGTTATACAACAACAACAAAATACTAGTTTAGGTGCATTATATTATTTGAACTAATTACACAGTACAACAGCTAATCGGGGGGGTGAGAAATTCCAAGTCAGGGTGATGGTACTAGGTCAGTATAGTAAAACCCTCAAAGGGTTTGGCGTTCGTATGTGTCATATGTGATACCGAGAGAAGTGCAAACGGGTTTATAATATTAACAAAACACGAAATTTTGAAATGGCAAAAGAAATAAAATATTGTGATATTGCAGAAATTTGTAGGTTCTTGCTGCTAAGAAGAAATGTTATCCTGAGAATTTGCGATCAGAGGAAACTTACAGTGAAGTTGGTTTGCAAGATTTGCTAAACCACACAGTTAAGAGAATTTAAATGTCCAAATCTGAAAATGATTTAATAGATATCCCAAAAATTTGAAGCTGACTTCGAAATGGGGATGTGATGGCTCGTCAGGACATATTGTATACCAACAAAGTTTCACTGATGGAAATATGATACATAGATTTAAAATAATATTAAATACAATCAATAGTCAAGCAGCAATAGATCCTCAAAAGTTTGAAATTTATTGCATGAAAACTGCGAGGTTATATGTCAGCCTTTGTGAATTTTACTATATGCCAATGACGGTACATAAAGTTTTAAAGCATGGAAGTAAAATTGTTTCATCTTCTATTTTACCATTGGACATGCTATCAGAGGAGGTTCAAGAAGCTCGCAATAAAGATTACAAGAAATATAGGCTTAATCATTCTAGAAAATGCGACAGAATTTCTATAAATCAAGATGTAATGCACTTGCTTTTAACTTCATCGGATCCTTTTATTAATGGTTTCAGAACAAATCCCAAAAATAAAACTTTAGAATTGGACGATGATGTTAAAAAATTACTTGTTGAATAAATAATTAATAATATATGATCATTTTTTAATATTTATTGGTTATGTTATATGGGAGGTGGGCGTAGTTGTGGGCGGATTTTAACAATTTTTTTTTTTCATCTAATTTGGCAATATGAGAGATGTGTGCCAAATTTCAAAGCCCTACCTCGATTCCTTCTATTTTTTGCCGCGGCTTGTATGAAGCGGCACCACTGTGTGGCGTGGGTGCGGGTTGGTTGCAGCATTTTTTGTCGTTTCACACAATTCGCATTCGTTTTTGGTTTCGGTATTTTTTGTTGTTTTTGCTTTTTGTTTTTGAAATTCATTAGCTGTAGTTGGTGGCCTGCCTTTTGGCGTTTTTTCTTAATGCCCTGTGCAATGTTTGCAGATTTCTGATTGCTTTCTTAATTTCTTGTAACGCTCGCGCATGTGTTGTTGTTGTTTTTGTTATAATTTTTTGTTGTTCTTTCCAATCCCTACGCTGCGCTATCCATTTCAGTATTTGCGGTATTTTTTCGAAACTCATTTTTAATAAAGATACTGTATCGTCGTTGTGCGGCTTTAAACGCTTAATGATGTACGCCTTACTGTGGTGTCTTCAATAAGTCCTTAGTCCCAGCAATTCGTGAATTATGACGCATTTGGGTTGTGCAAATGTCTCTTTGGCATTTGCAGTTGTGACTTCTGTCCACTTTTTATTGCATTTTCTGCTTCCTCTTCTTCTTCAACGTCGAATCAGTTAAGATTCTGTTGGTCGTGTCTTTAGTGCCTTTGAGTTGTTCATTTTGTTTTGACGCACAATTACAAAACGAATGAGAGACAAGACCGTAATTTATCAGCAGTCAGGCGGACCGGGAGTGTGTCCATTTTACACGCATTTTTGTAATGCAGGTGGGGAACGCAAAAGGAAAAAAAGAATTAACAAATATTGCAGACCTCTTGCATTTCGCTCCGGTTGCTTTTCACGTTGCCGAAATTTGGGACAGTTCTGAAATTAAAAATGAATTATGCATCAGTATATAGCTCCATATATGGGTGCGTGTTTATAGCCAGCCAGCAAGTAGGGTTTTTAGTTCCAAATACCCTTTTATGCATAACTTTACATTGAGCAGGCACAAATATTCCTTGTAAATTCAAATTAAAGCATTATAAATTGTCTGATTACACGCTTATTAGCCCTTATCGTATTATCAATTAGTTTTATGAGATTTTATTTATTCGAGAAGATTGCCATTCAATTGATAAGTTAATGCGTATTCGAAGGCGTTCAGGCAAATTGTTGCACGCATGTTAATATTTCAGTTTCATGGTTCGATTAGCTTAATAAGTTAAGAATCTTAACCTCACTTTTAGTATACACGAGCATTGTAGGAGTGGTCAATGTAGGAATACTTTCATATTTTAAACCCCCACAGAAAATTATACATTTGATCACATTAAAGTGCATTAACTGTTGAAGGCAAACTTACCTCAATGTAAGGACTTTCAGGAGGACCGAAATTTCTATTAAGCTGGTGATATGATTTTTTTGGTGCTATCTTCTTCTTGACTGGCGTAGACACCGCTTATGCGGTTATAGCCGAGTCCAAAACAGCGCGCCACGTATCCCTCCTTCTGGCAGTTTGGCGCCAATTGGTTATTCCAAGCGAAGCCAGGTCCCTCTCCACCTGGTCCTTCCATCGGAGTGGAGGTCTCCCTCTTCTTGGCTTCCACCAGCGGGTACTGCATCGAATACTTTCAGAGCTGGAGCACTTTCATCCATTCGAACGACATGACCTAGCCAGCGTAGCCGCTGTTTTTTTATTCGCTGGACTATGTCTATGTCGTCGAATAACACATACAGCTCATCGTTCCATCGTCTGCGGTATTCGCCGTTGCCAATTCTTAAGGGACCATAAATCTTCCGCAAAACCTTTCTCTCGAAAACTCCTAGTGCCGTCTCATCGGATGTTGACATCGTCCACGCTTCTGCACCGTAAAGTAGGACGGGAATGATGAGAGACTTGTAGAGTTTGGTTTTTGTTCGTCGAGAGAGGACTTTACTTTTCAATTGCCTACTTAGTCCATAGTAGCACCTGTTGGCAAGAGTGATTCTGCGTTGGATTTCCAGGCTGACATTGTTATTACTGTTAATGCTGGTTCCCAGGTAGACGAAATTATCTACAACTTCAAAGTTATGACTGTCAGCAGTGACGTGGGAGCCAAGACGCGAATGCGCTGACTGTTTGTTTGACGACAGGAGATATTTCGTCTTGTCCTCGTTCACCACCAGACCCATACGCTTCGCTTCCTTATCCAGTCTGGAGAAAGCAGAACTAACGGCGCGGGTGTTGTTTCCAATGATATCGATATCATCGGCGTACGCCAGTAGCTGTACACTCTTATAGAAGATTGTACCTTCTCTATTTAGCTCTGCAGCTCGAATTATTTTCTCCAGCATCAGGTGCTTTTGGTGCTATAGGGTTGTTATATTGGACTTTTCAGTCGATTCAACAAAACTTTTGTCGTGTGAATTCTTCAATGCAATTTCAGATCAAATAAGACGCGGTGCATAGCCCCAGAACTAGTCTTTATTAAATGTATTAGGCTGACAAATATCTCCCGTCCGCCTTTTTGTCTTTTGAATTTCCCGGCTATGTATATATAAAGCGCCCAGGAGATGGGTGTTAGTTACCAAACCATTTTAAACCATCTGCAACCAAAAAAGTTTGATGTTTGGGTGCCGCATGAACAAAAAAACCTTCTGGCCCGAATCAACGCCTGCGATATGCTGCGGAAACGGAACGAACTCGACCCATTTTTGAAGCGGATGGTGACTGGATCACATACGACAATATCAAGCGAAAACAGACGTGGTCGAAGACCGGTTATTCGTCCCAAACAGTGGCCAAGTCGAGATTGACGGCCAGGAATGTTTTGTTGTGTGTTTGGTGGGGTTGGAAAAGAATCATCCACTATGAGCTGCTTCCATATGGCCAGACGCTTAATTCTACCATCTACTGCGAACAACTGGACCGTTTTAAGCAGGCGATCAGCCAGAAGCGTCTAGAATTGGCCAACAGGAAGGTTGTAGTGTTCCACCAGGACAATGCCAAACCACACACTTCGTTGATGACTTGTCAGAAGCTACATGAGCTCGAATGGAAGGTTTTGTCGCATCCACCATATATCCCGGACATAGCGCCAAGTGATTACCACCTGTTCCTATCCATGGCGAACGCGCTTGGTGGTGTAAAGTTGAACTCAAAAGAGGCTTGTGAAAAGTGGCTGTCCGATTTCTTTGCAAATAAGGAGGGGGCTTCTACGAGGGCCGTATTATGAAGTTGCCGTCTAGATGGAAACAGATTATCGAGCGAAACGGCACCTATTTGAACTAAATCCGATCACTGTAACACTTTTTATAAAGCATTGGATAAAGAGCAAAAAGGCGGAAGGGAAAGGGAAAGGATATTTGCCATTCTAATATTTATGTTCTCTAGATTCTGGTCATCTAGATTTTGTCAAAACGAATTGATCCGGCGGTGAACGAAGATAACGGTTATCTTAATCTATTATTGCAATTGAGAGGAGAGTTTCTATTCGACAAGCAAAAATAGTACTTTATAATTTTTTGGTGATGCCGTTGTGCTTCGGTGAATATCGTCAACGACTAACGATTAGTTAGTAGCATGTATGAGTTTTATGATGTCAATGTCAGCCTGTTTAGAAAAAATCCAGTATAGAAAATATTTAGTAGAGACTTCCATTATTATTTCGAATGGACTCTGTTCAACTGTACTCCATTTAACAGTAGAGGAATTAAATTGGTGTACGTAGTTACAACGAATTTTGAAAACTCACCTGGATACAAATTTCATTTGGAGAGTAATGAAACCAAATCCATTTCAAATCCAATCCAAATCAAAAATAACGGGACTTAAAAAAAAAATTTATTCAATCGTCTACATTAATGTTGTCGTCTTCAAAATAAGCCCCATTCAATATTATCCCCCTCTTCCAAACGTCAAACGAAACACTTCTCAAACTAAATTTTTGGAATAGCCTCTGGCTTTTTCAGCGATTTCTCTTAAGCTTGTAAAACGACGTCACTTTAAGGTTCTATTTATATTTGGAAATAGGAAAAACTCACAGTATCCCATCCGTTACAGTATTATTTTTGGCCAAGAATTCACGAACAAGCAACAAAAAATGTTATCGTATATGTACTTCAGGGGCATTTATATCAATATAGTATAAACAAGTAAGGAAGTGCTAAGTTCGGGTGTAACCGAACATTTTATACTCTCGCAATTTATTTATTTAACTTAATTAATATTATATACTACACAATTTGACCCACATATTCGTCGTATAAAGTCCATTGAAAGTTGGAAACTATAATATTAGGTTAGAAGCACCGAGGTCCTCATATTCGATATATGGGGCCTTAAAAACCTATGGTCCGATTTCGGCGATCTTTAGAATGGGGCTACCACACTATAAATATAGTATTTGTGCCAAGTTCTGCACCGATATCTTCACTAGTGCTTACTTTATATATTGTACAGTAAACGATTCAGATCGTCTGCAAAGTTCTGGTATATAGGAAGTAGGCGTGGTTGTGAACCGATATGGCCTATTTTCACAACATATCATTGGGATGTAAGGAAATCATTGAAATCGGTCGAGTAGTTCCTGAGATATGGTTTTTGACCCATAAGAGGGCGATGCCACGCCCATTTTCCATTTTGTAAAAAAATCTGAGTGTAGCTTCTATCTGCCATTGCTTATGTGAAATTTAGTGTTTCTGACGTTTTTCCTTAGCGAGTTAACCCACTTTTAGTAATTTTCAACCTAACCTTTGTATGGGAGGTGGGCGTGGTTATTATCCGAATTCTTTCATTTTTGGACATTAAGAAGTAGCTAAAAGAAACGACTGCAGAAAGTTTGGTTTATATAGCTTTATTGATTTGCGAGATAAATACAAAAAACCTAACCTAAAAAACCTTTTTAAAAAAATTACATCCAAATGTGCCCCTCCCTAATGCGATCCTGTGTTCCAAATTTTATTTTAATAACTTTATTTATGGCTTAGTTATGACACTGTATAGGTTTTCAGTTTCCGCCATTTTGTGGGCGTGGCAGTGGACCGATTTAGCCCACTTTCGAAAGCAACCTCCTCAGGGTGCCAAGGAATATGTGTTCCAAGTTTCATTAAGATATCTTAATTTTTACTCAAGTTATCGCTTGCACGGACAGACGGACGGACAGACATCCGGATTTCAAATCCACTCGTCATCCTGATCATTTATATATATATAACCCCATATCTAACTCTTTTATTTTTTGGTGACACAAACAACCGTTATGTGAACAAAACTATAATACTCTGTGCAACAGGTTGCGAGAGTATACAAATTTCCCGTTATTTTTTGAACACATCACGTACTTACACATACAAAATTCGTACTGAAAAAATACGTGTTTAAGAGTTTTTTCTTTAAATTATATTTTATAACGTCAAATTATTAAATATTCAAATAAATTGTGAGAACTTCTAAGTGGATAGTCAGCAAAGATTGAAGTTGGCTTTCATTAATTTAATTTGCTTATGCAATTCATTGCAATTTCAAATCGAATATTTGCCAATAATCATTATCTTTTACTCGTATATACATATGTATGTGCCATTCTAATTTCGATTCCACACTCAAAATTTCCCACTAAAATGAACCGCACCCGAAAACGAAAATTGCAATATCGATCCGCTGATATGTAAACCGAAAATAGCATTACAACAGTTATTTATTACAATTAACCGGTTGCGTTGTACGAAATTGAGTTTGTGGTAATTTTTCATGCTTTAATTTCTGTGTAAAATTCTAATGGCTAATATTTTCAGACGCCCGTGGTTAGCTGAAACTCGCCTATTGAAATTCTATCACGCAAATCTAATTTGTGTACAGTGGGTGATTTTGAAGTGAAATAATGAGATTTTTTTAGGCGTTCACACTTTTTCCGAGTGAAATTATTAGTCTTAAGAATTTCAGCATGATATATTTTTATACTCTCGCAACAAATGTTGCTAAAGAGAGTATTATAGTTTTGTTCACATAACGGTTGTTTGTAACACCCAAAACTAAACGAGTTAGATATAGGGTTATATATACCAAAGTGATCAGGGTGAAGAGTGGAGTTCAAATCCGAATGTCTGTCTGTCCGTCCGTCCGTCCGTCCGTCCGTCTGTGCAAGCTGTAACTTTAGTAAAAATTAAGATATCTTGATGAAACTTGGCACACTTATTTCTTGGCACCATAGGAAGGTTGCTTTCGAAAATGAGAAAAATCGGACCACTGCCACGCCCACAAAATGGCGAAAACCGAAAACACATAAAGTGCCATAACTAAGCCATAAATAAAGCTATGGAAATAAAATTTCGTATGAAGGATCGCACTATGAAGGGGCATATTTGGATGTAATCTTTTTGGGGAAGTGGGCGTGGCCCCGCCCCCTACTAAGTTTTTTGTACATATCTCGCAAACCAATAGAGCTATATAAACCAAACTTTCTGCAGTCGTTTTTTTTTAGCCACTTCCTAATGCAGTCCAAAAATGAAAGAAATCGGATAATTACCACGCCCACCTCCCATACAAAAGTTAGGTTGAAAATTACTAAAACTGGGTTAAATCACTAACGAAAAACGTGAGAAACACTAAATTTCACATAAGCAATGGCAGATGGAAGCTGCATTCAGATTTTTTTACAAAATGGAAAATGGGCGTGGCATCGCCCATTTATGGGTCAAAAACCATATCTCAGGAACTACTCGACCGATTTCAATGAAACTTGGTTTGTAATAGTTTCCTTACATCCCAATGATATGTTGTGAAAATAGGCCAAATCGCTTCACAACCACGCCTACTTCCTATATACAAGACCTTTGAAGTCGACCTGAATCGTTTACTTTACAATATATAAAGTAAGCACTAGTGAAAATATCGGTGCAGAACTTTGCACAAATACCATGTTTATAGCGTGGCAGCCCCATTCTAAAAATCGCCGAAATGGACCATAGGTTTTTAAGGCCCTATATATCGAACACGAGGACCTCAGTGCTTCTAACCTAATATTATGGTTTCCAACTTTCAATGGACTTTATACAATATATATGACGAATATGTGGGTCAAATTGTGTATTATATAATATAAATAGAGTTAAATAAATATATTGCGAGAGTATAAAATGTTCGGTTACACCCGAACTTAGCCCTTCCTTACTTGTTTTAGTATATAATCATTTTCACATAATCTACTTGCTCATTCCTACCCTGTCTATCAGCTGTCATATGCAGTATATTATTGTGACGTCAGACGAATGATATTTGCTGTCAGAGTACTTAGAATTGAGTGGATACACACGTTTCTTCGGTATTATTATATTATTTTTACATTTTTGAGCCTTCTGTGATCAAATTCTGACCTTGTTATCTAAAAAATTGATTTCTGGGCCATTAATATACTTCTTAGATGGATAATAAAATCGAATTTCCATTCGAATCCCACTGTGCAACGCATTAAGCGACAGCGGCACGCAGCGCACCGTCTGGCAATTGACAAGCGTACATTCGTCTCGAAAGCTAACCAACTAAGAAGCCATTCGAGTCGACAATACACTCCATCACTTTGACCAATCAACACGTCCAAATGCTTTGATTAAATTAAAAACTATATGTTATATTCAATAAAGTAAAATAAGTTCGAATAAAACAAAAAAAAAAACGAAAACTGATTGAGTACCTTTTGCTGAAAGCTGTAGCAGAAATGCATGTGTGTCTTTATATTGTATATACATGTGGCATATGGAAATAAGAAAATCGAAAAAATACGCACTGAGAGCATGTGCGGTTTTCAAATTAATTTCAAAGTTTGTCGACCGTATGCGGCCTTAGAGTCGGTGTGTGTCCACTTCTCAAGTTAGTGTGCAACATACAACATTAACAACATACTCATATAGATTTAAATATGTCTACAGACCCTGTAGGGAGTTGCCAGTTAAGGGGCTATACCAGTGTGACATTTTTAAAAAAACCGATTTTTTTTATTTTTTGCTTATTCGATAGTTAATACTTTCAAAAATATCCTGTGAAAGCGGTAAGGTCGTATCTTGAATAGTTTTTTAATGGCAGCGTTCTAGAGAACGACCGCTCGCAGACATAAGTGTCCATAGTCGAACTTTTGACGCGTTTTTTTTCGAAACGATATTTCTCAAAACTGCTGACATCATAACTCAACGAGAAATTGACCGATAGATTTCAAATTTAAACTGAATGTGCTTAAATATATTTACTATACAATGATCTACGATCTTTTTGATTTGTTGAAAATTGTCAATTTGGCATTAAAAAAGAAAACATTTTTTTGGCTAAAAAACGACATTTTTTCCTAACTACGCCATTTTGTTAATTTTTGATATTTTTCAAAAATCATAGGTCATTGTTTAGGAAATACCTACCAATACTAACTTCAATAACCTTTTTTAATTTTTTTGTTTCAGCTGCTCATTCGGCCGGAATCATGTCAGCAGTTGGGGTACTTTTTTTGGTACCTCCGAAGACAGTTTTTTTTCAAAATTTTTGTAAAAAAATCTTAAAATATATCTGAAAATATCCTGATTATGTCCAAAAAACTTCGAAACATTCAATCGAGTACTTTCTTTAAAAAAAATTGACGAAAATTGCCTAATTTTTATGGGTTACACTGTTATAGCCCCTTAAGAAGTCAAGAGAGACACTTTTCTATAGTTTCGTACAAAGTACAAAGTAGTCGAAACGTTCAAGTTGCAGTTAGGATACCATGTTTGCTTCTTATACTATCTCTAAAGTTCACTAGTTTCTGAACATTTTTTATCTGATCACTTGATTTTTTCCTGATTAGGTTAGATTTTTTCCTCCAGGGCATGTTAGCATATGTAAATACGATCATACATACGAGTATACGTATGTTTCGGCTACCGACACAAGTTGACAAAGTTGATTGGGTTTCTTTGAAAGTGGTTTGGTCGGCAATCGATTTGGCCTTGTTATGCTGTTGCCACAAATCAATGGGAAGCCTACATATAACTCGATTTCGAAATTATCTGTTAAATTGCCTAAATATACAATCAAATGTACTACACGCTGGTAAATGAGATATTAAGCGGTTTTTAGTATTTTTTTTTATTTTATTTCTTTTGAATTCAGAGTTATATTTCAAAAGGTATTTGGATACGTTTCAACTGTGTATATTTGAAATTGAAGCCTGGAGCTGTTAGATAGGTCGATAGTAAGTTTTGTAGACACAATAAAAGTGTTAATCTCAGTCATAATGTGTTCCAAATTGTCATATAAATGATCTTTGGTTTATTTATGTCCGTCTGATGGTCATTAAAAATTTTTCTGGTTTAATCCCCATAAACCGTTCACATTCCCAAGACAGGGTTACGAAGTGATGATTGTTATTAAAATGGATTTTGTTGACTACATTGGACTGATTGGGTTCTGAGAAACACAATTTTATATTGTCTGATAAAAATTGGTCTTCAAAAGTTCCTTACATGCCAGTCACAATATATATGTAGGTGCTCTTTCAAATTGTTTTGAGTATAGGTTCCTGACATTAAACTTGGTTTTCCATAAATCGATTGTGGCATTCGCTGTGTGGTTTGTGCCGCCGTCCTGTTGTAACCACGTATTGTCCAAGTCCATATCATACAATTCGGGCCCAAAATATTCGGTTATTATCGGAAGAAGTGCGGCCCAATGACCCCGTCGGCACATAAACCGCACCAAACTGTAATTTTTTCAGGGTGCAATGGTGACTCATGGAGTACGTGTGGATTGCTGCCTAGCATATATAATAACGCATATTTTGCTTATTGACGAAGCCATTCAGCTAGAAATTTGCCTCATCGCTGAATATGATTTTTCGATGAAAATCCGGATCATTTTAAAATTGTTGCTCAGCCCATTTCACGAACATACGACGATTCTAGTGGTCAAGCGGCTTCAGTTCTTGCATCAATTTGATCTTGTAAGGATGTAGGCCAAGATCTTTTCGCAAAATTTGCCACAACGACGTCACACAGATGGCCAACGCTTGAGAACGACGAATGAGAGACTGATTCCTTATCTCACAGGACAGGCCGTCATAATCGGACCATAAATTAGACGTAGCACTCTTAAAGTTGAGACACTGACTCCGAATTTCGTTAGTAAATTTTAATAATTTCGACTCGTATATCTATGAATCCATGAAAATATGGCGTCGTTTGCAGTCCCTATGGGTCTACTTTTCTAGCGTTGCTATTGAAAACCACTTTATATGTGAATATCTTGGAAAAAAAGGTGAGGAAATTCACTAAAAGTTAGCAAAAAAAAAATCACAATGTACCCCAAGGAAAATAAATAAATTCCGCCAAAATTATTTTATTACCAACCAAATTCAAAAATATGGCCAAAATAGCTTCAAGCGTGTAAACAAACATATTGATTACTCATATATGTGTTTCTGCATTCATAATTCGCCGACTTACCCAAAAATTTATTAGGGTGCACAATTAACGCCAAAATGGTGCAAACATAATAAATTAGTTGCAAGCATAAAGAAATTTGAAGTTTTAAAGCCAAAGGCGGCAGCATGCACAAGCGTTTAGAATATCATAAAAAGGCAATCATGTAGGTCGCAGCCAAACAAATGAACACATAAACTCATAACTTGGTAGGTGGTAATGGACCATTATAATCACATCATCATCAGTTAAAACGCAGAAGGACCAAACGGACGTTGGCGTGCAGAGGTACACGCTTCGTAGAATGCGGCACACATTTAGGAAAAGGCATAAATATTATTATACACTGAAGTGGCTACTGGTCTTTCGGCAAATATATGGACAAGATATGAGATATTTATATACATACTCAGTGTATAAATGTGTTTGAATAGTTTTAAAGACAATTTAAATGCCATAAAATGTGGAACAGCATAAAAAGCGGTATACAAGCACTAAGATTATTGAAAAAGGAAAAGTTATGTTCGGTCGGAGTGAAATATTAGGTACGGTCATTGGTTTTTCTATTTATAGCGAGGATTTGAAAAAGTTCTAAATGTTTACAGAAATTTGTTATAAAAAGTCTTTCGCATGAAATCGGTATTCGTTAGTGTCCGAAATATTAGGTTGGCAAATATCTCTCTTCCGCTTTTGTGATCTTTATTCAATGCTTTATAAAAAGTGTTACAGTGATCAGATTTAGTTCAAATATGCGCCATTTCGTTCGATAGTCTATTTCCTTCTAGACGGCAACTTCATAATACCTCCCTCGTAGAAGCACCTCTCCTTATTTGTGAAGAACTCGGACTGCCATTTTTCACAATCCTCTTTTGAGTTCAACTTTACACCACCAAGGGTGTTCGCTATAGACAGGAACAGGTGGTAATCACTTGGCGCTATGTCCGGGCTATATGGTGGATGCGATAAAACCTCCCATCCGAGTTCCCGTAGCTTCTGACGAGTCATCAACGAAGTGTGTGGTCTGGCGTTGTCCTGGTGGAACACTACACCCTTCCTGTTGGCCAATTCTAGACGCTTCTGGTCGATCGCCGGCTTCAAATGGCTCAGTTGTTCGCGGTAGATGGTAGAATTAAGTGTGTGGCCATTGTTGATGATTCCCTTCCAATCCCACCAAACATACAGCAAAATCTTCCTGGCCGTCAATCCCAGTTTGGCTACTGTTTGAGACGATTCACTGGCCTTCGACCACGACCGTTTTCGCTTGATATTGTCGTATGTGATCCGTTTTTCATCGCCAGTCACCATCCGCTTCAATAATGGGTCGAGTTCGTTCCGTTTCAGCAGCATATCGCAGGCGTTGATTCGGTCCAGAAAGTTTTTTTTGCATCAAACCATGCGGCACCCAAACATTAAGCTTTTTCGATGGTTTAAAATGGTTTGGTGACTAACTCCCATCTCCTGGGCGATGTCACGATATGCCACATGCCGGTCTAACTCGATGTTTTCCATGATTTAATCGGTATTCATCGTCACAGGTCTTCCGCCGGCTGGCTTATCCATGGTGTCGTTTTCACCCACTCTGAATCGTCGAAACCATTCTTCCGCAGCTCAAAGTGATAGAGTATCATCCCCCAAAACACCATTAATCTCACGGAACGTTTCTCTAGTGGATTGGCCTTTAACGAAGGAAAACTTTAAAATAGCGCGAATTTCGGCATTAATGAACTCCATATTTACACGTCTATAACAGTTGAACGCAATATCCAAACTAATCATGCGTAGCGTCGTTTTGTAGATTATGTCAAGACCTTTCAAAGATGTATAGTATTGTCAGATACGAGCTCTTTAGCGCTTTATACATAGCCGCGAAATTCAAAAGACAAGAAGAAGGAAGATATTTGACAACCTAATATTAAGTGTTTGAGATCTAGAGATCCGGATCATATATTTTTGAACCTAAATAACTCTGCATTCTACATCATTCTCTCCCACTTACTTCTGTTAAGATATTTATCTCAAAATCTGGATGGAAGGTCAATCGAAAAGATGAAAACTACTTTATACAGGATATAGTACTTAGAGTATAAATCTTTTCAGATGTAGTATCCAAATATATCATAAATTTTGGAATAAAGTCCCCACAGTTGCATGAGTTACATACATAATTGTTGTTAAATGTGATTCAAAAAGGGTACAATGGGAAGTAGGTGTGGTTGTGACTTGAATTTGATAATTTTAATGTGCGGAACGCCATATTTGCGTTCTTGTTTTTTTAAATAGATAGTTAAGTGACTTGCGATATATACGAGGTATGTTCAGAAAATAACGGAAATTTTCGTTTTTTGAAAACATTGTTTATTCATTTGTCTACAATAATGTTGTCGTCTTTAAAATAGTCTCCACTCGATATTATGCACTTAAGGCAGTGCCACTTCCAATTGTCGAAATACTTCACAAACTCGACTTTTGGAATAGCCTTTGGCTCTTTTAGCGATTTTTCGTATGTCTGTTAAGCGATTACCCTTAAGGTTCTCTTTATTTTTGGCAATAGGAAGAAGTCACACGAAGCCATTCCAGCGAGTATAGAGGCTCGGGAATCGTTACGGTGTTGTTCTTGGCAGGAATTCACGAAAAGGCAACAAATCGATATCGTCAAGGTTCTTGTTGTATCGCTCCCAATATTTACTCAAACTTTATTATAATAACGGTTATTATAATATGCAGAACTTAGCTTTGTGCAACTTGTTGCGAGTGTATAAAAAAAACCTCTGGACAAAAAATTAAATCAGACATAATAGAGATTGCTTAGAACCAGACATATAGCATACATGTTCACATTAGAATACGCAAGCACGAAGGTAAAGAGGAGGTTTCAAAACAAAAAACATAAACAACGAAACAGTTTCATCGAAATAGAAGCTTAAGAAGTTTTTTTTTCAATTTTTTCAAAGTTTTTGTTTTATTTTTCGGCAACGAAGCCAAGGTCGACACGGCCACAAGCTGCGCACAATTCATAACAAACATATACATATATACATACATATATACTTGTGAATGTGTGCTTCTTCGCAGAGCCACACAGCTTACGTCACAACCACACACTCAAACACACACACACTCAATGTAAGCTTTTTGCAAATATTGTTGGCGCTAAGCTTATTGTTCTCCTATTATCAACCAAAACATAAATATTTTTTTTCTAATGTCCTTTTGCCTCGTGAGATGAATGCGGTGTGTGTGGTGAGTGTCTGCGCGTGTTTCGATTTAATGCGTACACCTTTATTTGTTCTTTGCCAGACAAGTTTTCAAGTTTTGCCGGCACAACAACAACAACTGCAACAAGAACAACAAGTTGCTGCCACAGCCCCCCACAAAGATAGAGATAGATTGAAAAGGTTTGGCTGGCTGACTGCATGAACAAGTAAAGCGAAAGCAATCAGCATAATACAACCAGCGCACAATACTGTCTACACAACTGTCTACGACGCGTTCTATGTGCAACAACAACAACAAGAGAGACACTGTCTGCTCGTGTGGATATCCCCGCTGCCCTGCCACCTGGAACTGCTCCTGATTTGCTGCGCGATTTGTGCCCAAAAAGTTTGTTTGAGCGTGAATTTGAGTATGTGTGTGTGTGTTTGTGCGAGTTTGTTTTGGCTGCTACTGCCTGCTCCCTTTCTTCCTGTCACTCCAGCCGTTTGTTTTGTTGCATACAACAACATACATAATTCACTCGTGTTAGATAATATTTGTGTCTACATTTTCGATCAAAAAAATGAGGAAAAAAATTCAAAACTGGGAATAACAATAATAGCAATAAAATCAAATAAGCGAAATCAAGGGCATCTTTATTAGACAAAACAACCAACCAACCAACGGCGGCGGAGACCTTGAAACATATTTATTCTGTCACCTTGTATTTGCTTGATTGCTACCAAAACCAACCGGGTTGTCTGGGCGAGATTCGGTTTCTTCGGAGAAAAGCACGAGATGTACGCTCTACGTACATACCCATTGGGCGAGCATGCGCACATACATAGGTACATGCAACAGTTGTGTTCAGTTTGTTAGTAGCAGCATTAGAAATTATGAGGAGGAGTTCATTAGAAATAATTAATAATTAATATAAAATAATAATAATAAATGGCTGCATCTTTGATAAGAAAATATGTATCTTTATATACTAAAACAACAACAACAAATATATAAATATTCGAGTGCTTAGTTTCAACCAGCCGTAGGGCTCAAAAGTAATTTCAGATACGTAATATACAGCCATTCGTCAGTTGAGTTAAGCTTGCTGAGAAAATATATGTAGTTTAGTAGAAGATTTTTTTCTATTTTGGTATAAATATTAAAATTATATAGAAGGCAAATAGCTCTGTTCAATTAAGTTCCGGTAGTATCTCGAAAACGGAATGCTTCAGCGATTTTCATGATACATGTAAAGACTCTGCGAATCAAATATTCTTAAGTGACTACCTGAACTCCGTACTGGTCTTACTTCCAATCTTCAGTCTAATTGTCTTATCCATCTATTGTTTTTACCAATTACGCACATAGTCAAGTAACGTTGGTCCAGCCGAATTGAGCCAAGGATGTAATCTCATTGGAATTCGGATATAATAATAGATCGACTTGCTATTTTACTCCTTCGAGGAGGGTCACTGTTTTTTGCGCACCCGTCCTAAATCCATTCGTTTGTTCGATAAGTGTTTTGTAGATAAAGTTCTATCAACGATAATCCAAAGCCGCTGTTTCAAGATTGAGCAAGGTTTCATTACTTCGCCGAACTATGGCCACCTGGGGAAAGGACACTGATCTCATATGATTTGCTTTTCATGATAACTTAGTGCAGTAATGCCGGTTTTAAGAACATTCGAATATTCTATTTTCCAAAACTTATACGTATTTTCATTGCAAGACCGTCAAGATCTTTTGGGATCGATTATTCTTTCATGTTATTTGGTCTTTAGTATATTGGTTGTTGTTATTGGTGGATTGAATGGATCATCGCTCCTGATCCCGATGATAGGGCTGTCAGAGACCATTCAGATTAACAGGTAGATAACCAAAGGATATATGGCCTATGTACTCGGTCGGCAGGGCCTCGTTAAGGTGTTATATCAATGTAACCCTTGAAAAATTACGTGATTTTCGTGAATTTTTTTTTAAGCAAGTATTGATCGAAGGTTTCGAAGTTATTTGGACATAATATGATATATTTTCAGCTATATTTTAAGACATTTCTATACAAAAATATTGAAAACCAACTGAGTGATATGCAGTCTTCGGAGGTGCCAAAAAAAGTTCCCCAACTGCTGACATGATTCAGGTCGAATGAGTAGCTGAAAGAAAAAAATTCAAAAAGGTTATTAAAGTTGGTATTGCTATTTATTTCCTATACAATGACCTATGAGTTTTGAAAATTATCAAAAATTAACAAAATGGCGTAGTTCTGAAAAAAGTGTCGTTTTTAGTAAAAACAAGAAAAAACGTTAACTTCGGCTGTAACGAAGCTAATATACCCTTCACAGGTGCATTTCTTTTAGTAGCTACATATGTGTTTAAGCAAATGTAAAGACGTAAGAAAAATGTATAAAAGACGTAAAAAAATAAAACATTTTACTAACCGATCTAAGCAATTTTTTCGGATATTAAATTATTTCTATGAGCAATAACTCACACCAAATTTCGTGAAGATATGTAGTAAAATGCGGAAGTTTTCCATACAAGCCCTTGATTCCGATCGTTCAGTTTGTATGGCAGCTATATGATATAGTGGTCCGATATCGGCAGTTCCGACAAATGAGCAGCTTCTTGAAGAGAAAATAACATCTGCAAAATTTCAAAACGATATCTTAAAAACTGAAGGACTAGTTCGTATATATACAGACAGATGGACGGACAGACAGACAGACGGACATGGCTAAATCGACTCAGTTCAACATACTGATCATTTATATATATACTTTAGAGGGCCTCCGACGCTTCATTCTGGGTGTTACAAACTTAATATACCCTGTTCAGGGTATAAAAATAGTCGTCCAAATTTTCAACCAATCAGAAAAAAACATCGTAGGTCATTGCACAGTAAATATGTATGTTCAAGAATATCCAGTTTGGAGTCGATCGGTCAATTTCTTGTTTCGAGAAAAACGCGTTTAAAGATTAAACTATAAAGGTTGATACCTGCGATCGGTGGGTCTACAGAACGCTGCCATTCAAAAACTATTCAAGATACGACCTTGCCGATTTCACACGACTTTTTTTGAAAGTATAAACTATCGAATAAACAAAAAAATCGATTTTTTGAAAGTGTCACACTGATATATCTCCAGTGATTACAGTCTTTACGGTTAGGGGGTGAGAACTTCCAATTATTTCTTGAGAAAGATCTTATATTATCTTATATACCTACATACATTAGACTTCTCAAATCAGATTATATCATTTAATTTCTTTAAGTAACACCTTAATGTCCATACTTATATTATATAACCAAATTAATTTCTCGAATTTCAAGTTCATACAAAATAACTGACACTTCTTATTTGACACAAAGAATATTTCAATATGAATTATATGAATGCTTGCCAATGTCAATGTCGGCTCAATTGAATTCATTGCATAAACATGTGCATATATTTATTGTATACATATGTACATAAATACACATATATTTATTATTTATTTTTGCGCAAATTTGATAGCAATTTTTATATCATCTTTCAATTGTTGACGAGGCAAATCAACAAATGTCCAGGCATTGTCTGTGTACTTTTTTCACCTTATTCTCACACTTGCATATACACAGAGTATATGATATACATATGTACATAAATACGTAAGTGCACCCAAACCTACTGCAAATTTGTATGTATGAGCATATATTTTGAATTTTTTTTTTTTTGATTTTTTTTGTCTGAAGTTTTGATTAACCTTGAATAAAATGAAATTTATACAAATAAATGCAAACACATTCCTTCATACTAATATCGAAATAAATAATAATAGAAAATTAAGTCGTTATACCATGTACCAAGTACCCTACAGTGAATAAGGTTGGATGATTGTGTTACCGCAAGAGTGGAGGAGCAATGTTTAGATGACTTTGGTGAATTAATAAAACAACCTATTTAATCATTTATTCAGAATTGTTCCAGTAACCTCTTCAGTTATCACCCTACCGCTCTGAGGCTATTTTATTTAAGATATCCGATATTTAGAATTTGTTCAAAGAAGAAGATTAAATCTTGAAAAAAAGTTCTGGAAATCTTGACTTTGACTAACGGATTCAAAATTTTTTTAAGAGAAAGTTTGAAGAATCTTCGTGCACAAAATCAATAATTTCAATGATTTTAACAAGTAAGGAAAGGCTAAGTTCGGGTGTAACCGAACATTTTATACTCTCGCAATTTATTTATTTAACTTTATTTACATTATATAATACACAATTTGACCCACATATTCGTCATATTTATTGTATAAAGTCCATTAAAAGTTGGAAACCCTAACATTAGGTTAGAAGTACCGAGGTTCTGATGTTCGATATATGGGGTTTTGAAAACCTATGGTTTGATTTCGGCGATTTTTAGAATGGGGCTGTCACACTATAAACAAAGTATTTGTGCAAAGTTCTGCATCGATATCTTCACTAGTGCTTACTTTATATATTGTAATCTAAACGATTCAGATCGTCTTCTAAGTTCTAGTATATAGGAAGTAGGCGTGGTTTTGAAGCGATTTGGCCTATTTTCACAAAATATCATTGGGATGTAAGGAAACTATTACAAACCAAGTTTCATTGAAATCGGTCGAGTAGTTCCTGAGATATGGTTTTTGACCCATAAGTGGGCGACGCCACCCCCATTTTCCATTTTGTAAAAAAATCTGAGTGCAGCTTCCTTCTGCCATTTCTTATGTAAAATTTGGTGTTTCTGACGTTTTTCGTTAGTGAGTTAACCCACTTTTAGTAATTTTCAACCTAACCTTTGTATGGGAGGTGGGCGTGGTTATTATCAGATTTCTTTCATTTTTCGACTGTATAAGGAAATGGCTAAAATAAACGACTGCAGAAAGTTTGGTTTATATAGCTCTATTGGTTTGCGAGTTATATAGAAAAAACCTATTTGGGGGCGGGGCCACGCCCACTTCCCCAAAAAAATTACATCCAAATATGCCCCTTCATAGTGCGATCCTTCATACCAAATTTTATTTCCATAGCTTTATTTAGGGCTTACTTATGGCACTTTATGTGTTTTCGGTTTTCGCCATTTTGTGGGCGTGGCAGTGGTCCGATTCCGCCCATTTTCGAACTTAACCTTCTTATGGTGCCAAGGAATACGTGTTCCAAGTTTCATTAAGATATCTCAATTTTTACTCAAGTTACAGCTTGCACGGACGGACAGACAGACATCCGGATTTGAACTTTACTCGTCACCCTGATCCCTTTGGTATATATAACCCTATATCTAACTCGTTTAGTTTTAGGACTTACAAACAACCGTTATGTGGACAAAACTATAATACTCTCTTTAGCAACTTTTGTTGCGAGAGTATAATAATTAAAATTTAAGGCAGTAGTCTGCTTTAGAAGCCGAAGAAAGCGTTTTTTTAGCAATTTTTTTTGAAAGGGAAGAAAAAGAAGAAATTTTAAGACGATAGTGTTAAAGGCTTAAAAAATATTGAAATTGTAGTTGTAAGTATTTTTCTGGAGCGCCTGAAGTCTGCACTTGTAATTCGGTGCCGGTGATGGAGGTCGAGCGATGCATCTGAAACAGTCGAACCAATTTTTATTTTTAATTTTTATAAGTTTCTTTTCTTTATGAACTAAAAAAATATCGAAGAAGTTATAAAATTCCTAATTTTTTCGAAGTTTGAAAAAAAAATTCACTTTTTTAAGAAAAAAATTGACTTTAAGTTGCAAAACAAGTAGTTTAAATAATACTTTTGTCCAACTTTTTTAGTTCAAATAGAAGATAATTTAATACTGAAGCTAGATCACTTTGGTTTTTTTTTCGATCGGACATATATTCTTTTTGCTATCGTCGGCACCGTTTTCTAACACTTGTGAAAATGAAAACTCGAGAAAACGCGCTTTAAAGGTCTCCCTGAGCATTCGCACCTGCTCGACGCTCGGCCACTAGAACTGCTCTAGCTTCAAAATATGTCGAATTGGCCTCTGGAATTTTAAAAACATATTCTTGGATAGTTTTGGAAGAGATTTAAAACAAAACAAAAAAATCGATTTTTTGAAGCCCGTAAAGCAGACTACTGCCTTAACATCTCTGGAATTCAAATTTGATATGAAGCTTATATATATTATACATTTCATTGAGTACTCAGTAGCACCGGAATTCGCTGTAAACATAAACATTAAATTGAACGTAAAAAATTTAATAGCAATGCAGTGATTAGAGATGCAAAACAAATTTATGTATGTATACATATATGTATATAAAAAACAAAAAACAAACAAAAAATCATAACTTTTTCATAAACACTGATACGGCCAATTCGTGACGAATAAAAAATGCTTACTTCTTAAATCAGTATCATCCGTGGCAGCATTCCTGATACAGCGTCACTCAATTGTTATACAAATAATGTGCAATAACATCACACTAATTTTGGGATTTTGCTGCGTCATCACCATAACTACCACCATTCCATTTGCTCGAGAGCAGGATACTAACGATGATTTCTATTTCATAGAGGATCCTCCCGCAGTGCCACAGAAACTAATTTGTCTACTCTACCAAGGATCGTTGTCGTCGGCGGATGGTCAGACTTTTGACGAAGTGCGCAGTGGGTCCGATAAGTTCTGGTGTAGTACGTGTTGTCGTAATATTTATACTAGTGATTTGTGATATTATGAATTAGTTGTATATAGATATAGAATGTGTATTTGAAAGGTACGATTAATGCCAACATATTTTGGTTGGTGATTATACTAGAGATGTTATTATCTGTTAAACTGGTGCTGTATAATTAAAAATATTTAAATAATAAATAATTTTAAGTTATAAACAAAATATTATTACTTTTAATTCTATATTTAATGTCTGCAACATATTCGTCTTATATCCTCTGAGTCATATTTTAGCAGAAATTTTTTTTTACACAGTTGGTTGAAAAATATGTTCAATAAAAATTGATTTTTTATCAACATAAGGGGCAATACCAGTGTAACCCATGAAAAATTAGACGATTTTTTTTTTTTTTAAGTACTCGTTCGGTTTTCTCGAAGTTTTTTGGACATAATAAGATATATTTTCAGCTATATATTAAATTTTTTTTACAAAAATATTGAAAATAACGGAGTGTTGTGTTTTATTAGGAGGGGTCAAAAAAAAGTTCCCCAATTGCTGATATGATTTCGTTCGAATGAATAGCTCGAACAACAAAATTCAAAAAGTTCATTAGTTGAAGTTGAAGATTTTTCCTATAAATGGCCCACCATTTTTTAAAATTAACAAAATGGCGTAGTTCTGAAATAAAATGTCACTTTTTAAGGTAAAATTGTCCATTTTAAATGCCAAATTTACAATTTTCAACCAATCGAAAAGATCGTAGGTCAATGTATAGTAAATATATTCTAGAATACTCGTTTCAATTTGAAGTCGATCGGTCAATTTCTCGTTGAGTTATGATGTCAGCAATTTTGAAAAATATCGTTTCGAGAAAAACGCGTTTAAAGTTTCAACTATAAAGGTTAAAAAAAAAATCGATTTTTAAACAAAACATTTTATTACACTCGGCTGGGTATTGGGACCAGTATTGGATCCGGGAGATTAAGTTATTATATTATATATTGGACTACAACTTTGTTTCCGCCGTTTTTTTTTGTGGAAATTTAAGTTTTTTTTGTATAAAAACGGTTACAAATGTCGATGAGCCTCAGCTGCGCTTTTCTTGGAATTAAAAAAGAAAAACAAAATTTCCCGCAAATGTCGAGAATTCGGCTCAAAATGTGACTTTTTCAGTTGAGAATAAGTTTGGGATGCAAACAGATCTCTACAAATATTTTGTTGGGTTAATGTTGACACAAATGTCCAAGATCGATATAAAACGATTTTATCGATTTAATCGACCAGTGCTTGACCCTAGAGACATCTATTGGAAAACGGCGGAAGCAAAGTTGTAGACCATAGAAAAAGTGTATATATCGTTTTTCGAAGTTAGCCTTTAAATCCGAGATATTTGGATTAAAAATTCTAGAAAAGGTTTTTTCGAAAAAAATATTTTTAATTACGGAAATCCAAAATGTAGATAAAATCTAAATTTGCATACTATTTTCATGTTTGGTACGCTTTTTTCTCTTATAAATTCCGACCTTTAACCTTCTGCCTTTATTGTTTTTGTTTCAAAATAACAGAATCAAACAGTCAAAGAAAACTGAAGTCGTTTCAGATCGTTCGTTCGATTTGAATACTAAAAAGTTTTCACCTCGGAAACACTTTGCTGTAGTGATTATTGCTTTCGATAGAACATTGAGATCTCAAAATCTTCAGTTCGCGAGAAAAAACACGCAAATTTAATTCTCTGTATAAATAATGCTTCAATATCTAGTCTTAAAAGCGCTGATTCTGTCTTTCAGTGGAACTTCATATATCCTACATATCATTTAAACTTATTTAACGGCAAGGTCTTCTTCCGAAAAATGATAGAGAAAATTGTTTAAAAAGGAGTGAAAAAAAAATTATGAAAATATTAAACAAAAATAGTTATTTCTTACATAATATATATATAAATATAAATATTGCGAGAAAAATATCGAATCTCGGTTTAGAATGGCGCTTGAAATTTCTGAAATGGTCTTGTGAAACAAAGGATACTGATACAGTGGAGCCAGCGATAACGTGACAATGCACGCATATAAATGCTTCGTGCGACGCTTATCAGCGCCTAGAGAAAGAGAGCGAGAGAGCGCACAAAATTACATTTGTTGTAAAGAGCTTAATATGAAAATATATTTTAATAAACAATTCAGCGTAGTATAAATTTTCATAAACAAAAAAGTTATAGGAAAGAGAGCATAGACGGAGAGAGAAGCCATAACTAGGAGAGCGCATGATATGTAGTTTTATAAATATGATTATTTTTGAAATATTGTAGTTTCAACGGATATATTTAAATATTTTATTTTACTACAATTAAGCTTGGAATGTCTAACGAATGTGTTGGGTATATAACTGTTAATAACGATTGACTACTGTTGTTGTATATAAAAATCAACAACATTTAATTGAAACATTTTGTATGAAAATCCACACAGCATATGCTCATTTTCCCGTGCTGTACGAGTTACTTACTGTACAATGAACTGTCATAATGCGTTACAATTTGTATCTACCCGCATACGCAGTCACACATACAGACAGACAGACATGAATGCAATATTTACTTTTTGGATATTTTTGTTTGACTTTTTTCCGTTGCTCTTCTTTATTTATGTTTTGTTTTAATGACTTTTTTCTGTTAGTTGGCACACAGCTACTACCTGCACACACAACTGCATTTGCACTTTCAGCACATACATACATACATACATATGTGCATATGTGTGTAAATAAAAAAATACGAAAATAAAATAATTTATTTTTTTCGCGCTCACTGCACTCTGCGGCGCTCAGCTGGTTGGTAAGAGAGTGTGCGAACAGGCGCAATGGCCATAAAGATGCGACCTGTTGGCGCATTGCACTCTCTGCTGCGCTCACGCCAACTCACGCATTTCCGTTTCACAAACACACACACACAGGCAGACATATATTCGAATACAACTGTGTGGCATATCTGTAGGCTCATTCATTGCTCGCTGCTGTATATATGTACATTTGTATGTATATACATACTTTTTTCGTACATTTGAAGTTATTTTAAAAATTTCGTTTTCAGTTTCGATTCGCCTTCGAACGCGTTTGGCCGCGTCCACTCTCTAGAGCCGTGTGTATAATTGTGATCTGTTGATTGATTGAGCGTGTGACCACGATACAAACGGCAATAGCAACGTGAAAAAAAAACAAATATAAGACTTTCGTAGACGCCAACGCCAAAAAACACTGCTGCGAACGGATGTGCTGTGTGAACGTGAGCGGCCGCCAACACAGACACCGACGATTACGAGTATAATGTGATTAATTTGCTTAGTGCTACTATATAAAATTTGTTAGTTTAATTAGTTAGTGCGGCCGGCCTGTGCGTACGCGTGGCGCCGTTTTCCAAACTCGACTTCATTCGACGCCTAAATGATTGTTTAACGGTGACTTTAGCATTTAGAGCAAGTGTTAAATGTTTTCAATAAAGAAAAATAAAATATTTTTTTCATATTATATACTCATACATATATATGTTGGTATGTATGTAAAGTGCCTGTGCCATATGTGGAAAAAAAATTTCGAAACTTGCCACGAGTGAAAATTTGCAATTTTTTTACTTAACATACACATTTTTGGTGTTGAAGACTTGTGATTTCACCAATTAAAAAAAAAATAAATAAATAAAAAAAAAAATATTTTTTTTAAATATTTTTTTTTATAATAAAATAAGTCACACGTGGAGATATTGAATTTTTTGTTTATATACATTTCAAGGCTTGTTTGAGTGAAAAAATTTAATCAACCAAAAAATGTGACATACATACAAAACATAAATAAGCACACATTTGATAAGAAATTCGTTCAGTAGTAAAGAAAAAGCCAGCAAAACAGGCGCCTAGCTGCTGCCATAACATTTTAAACAAAAAATAAAGTGAATTTTAGTGTATTTAACGCGCTACTCCTCAACGGATTTTCGTTAATGAATTTAAAAAACAATGTTAAAATTTAAGAAGTTGCACAAATATCCAATTTTTATATAATTTTTATAACGAAAAATATTTTTTTTAATTTTTTTTAATGAAATTTATCAAAAAAAAAATTGAAAAAAAGAATAAAAAAAAATATTTTTAAATAAAATATAACATAAAAACATTTTCAGATAAAATTCAAAAAATAAGAAATAACAAAACACACAAATCTACATCCAAACATACAATGAACACACACACACACACATAATCAACGCTGACTTTTCGAAAGGCAGACAACCTTAAGCACATATACGATAGCAAACAAAACGTATACAGTTATAAATATTCAAACACACACACACACAGACAAAAGCAAACACACATACGCACCAATGTAGGCTCTCTAAGAAAGTAAAGATAAAATAACACACTGTGCTCCCTATTTTCATTTTCGTTTCGCCATACATACAAACACACGCCACACACATATACCAGCAGACTTATAGTAAATATGTGACTATAACAATTTGAGTATATAAAACCGTATCAGTCAATTTTTTTTTTTATTATAAACATATTCACAAATCTACATATAAACAATTCACTCTTATTTGCCAGTAAGCGCTTGGTAGATGAGTATATCGCGCTTGTCTCGCCTATTTACGCTCTTCAATAATCGCTCACTCACTGCCAAATTGCCTCAATTACTGCTCAGAACTCAGCGCTGACACGTCCCCACTGTAGTGTCTCGGCTATATTATTCTAACAAGAGAGCGAAGGCGGTTTTGTGCGCAAATCTTTCATTTTGACTTATTGCTTTCTTGTGTTTTAAAGTAAGATTTTCACAGAATTTAACTCTTTAGTGGTAGTACGCTTAGTCTATAACCAATTCTTTGGATTAGGTTTGACATATGAAAGATTTAAACATATTTGTTATGAATGAAATGTTAATTTTTTATTAGAAAAGACTTTGAAATCTCGATTAACATTTTCAACACTGACAGATAGATGAAGTTAAAAACATTATTTTATGAAAATTATATTTCTCCAAGCTCAGTTTCAAACCTGATTATATTACGCCAAATGGATTTTTAAAACCAGCGAGGGATTCTTAGTTTCAAAAGTCTTAGTATATGTATGTAAGTCATTTGCCTTTCATTATGCCAAAAGTCAGTAGACTGCATACCGAAGGTTAATACATTTAAATTCTGAAGGAACTCTTCATAAGATCTCATGACAATCGAAAATGCCTCTATACATACAGAAATAACTGGAGTTTGAAAACCCAATCACAATGATTCTCAAAACTACTTATACGGTTCTAGATACTTAAGTGGGAAACGTTTCAGAATAACAGCTAGAACTATCTCTCGAACCGTTTTGGGTTTTTATTTAAGGAGGAGAATATACAGTTAGGAGGTCGAAAAAAAGGCATTTTTCAAGAGTTTTATCTAAGCAAACTCTTTGGTTTATTGATTTGAAATTTGGCAGGTATATTATGACAACCTTAAACTAAATTCACATATTTTTTATTGCCAAAAATAATTATCGGGAACGTTGATATTGCCAATTTTGCAGAGGTCCGCAAAAAAAAGGCCTCTTGCTGTGAGCACGATATCTTTGGACTGGATCATCTAAAATGTAAAAACCAAATAAATTTCATTAATATAATAAATAATCTAGTGATTGATCGAAAAAAATTAGCCAAAAAATTTTTTTGAGATTTTCGATTTTCGACCAAAATTCGGGTCTTTAATTGTTTATAAAAAATAAGAAATTTTCATCGGATGGGGAAATCCTTCGATTAATTACTAAAAAAATATAGTTAAGAAGCTTGTGTACAAATGTCAGACCGATCGGTTCAGCCGTTTCTGAGAAATCTTGCTCACCGACTTTGAAAACACCGTTTCGAGAAAAAAGAGTTTAAAGTTTTGAAAGCACTTTACATGTAGTCGGGGCGCCTTCACTAATGTGTCTATAACTTCGAAAATATTCTTCGGATCGACTTGAAATTTTGTGTGTGTATACTCAGATATATATATATTAAGAAAACGCAAAAAAATAGTTTTTTTTGAAAATCCTTACTGTATATAACCCCTTAATCTAGTAATATCATTTCAAAACTGTTTTTGGAGCCCTTATTAAAACCAAAAACAATTTGTTCTGGAACAGTTGGGATCGTTCCAGAACATCGTATGTTTCTTAATTAGAGCTTCTATATAAAAACAAAAAATTTATGAGATTAAAGCCTTGATTTTTTCACCTAAATTTTTGAATAAAAATTCACTTGTTTTCTGCGATTTCTAAGCATTACATTTGAGAGAGTAATTAATTACTGTCCATCTATTTTACTATGGAGCACATCTTCATTGTTCTGATAGCAACTGTTGCCGTTGAGCGCCGCTGTTGTTACTTTTATTTGCGCATAGGTTGCTCATTTTGTTTCAAATTAAGAGAATCCAAGAGAACGCCGAGAGAGTAGCAAAAATCTGAAGTTGAGCGCACAAAGTGCCGGCAAGTGTTGGACGGTCACTTGGCCACAAAGGCTATATTATAAATAATTTAATATGTGTGTGTGTGTATAATTAACGTTTTGGCAGACACAATTCGGAAATTTACATAAATTATACTTTTTGTTTATTTTTTTGAGAACACTAAAATAAATTGTTGTTAACAACCTACTTTGTCTCTCAGAATTCTGCCGGTTTTGGCATGTTGCTTTTGTTTTTTGACAACATTTTATTTTATATTCGTAATTACCGACTTAAATTTTTGTTTTTGTTTCCTTTAGCCATTCGGGAGCACAGTTAAGAGTCAATTTTAGAGGAAGTCAAACTCGAAACTCAAAAAAACCGAAAATGCAAACTCTTAAAATTTACATATGTACATATGTATATTTCGTACTCGTATTCCGTATTCGCATTCAGTTGGCCATCGTCTTGTTACGTTGCGCCTCCAACAACATCATCATCATCATCTTCATTATTATAGCCGCGGCCGTCGTCGTCGTTGTCGTTGTCGTCGCCGCTGTTGTGGGGCCTGTTCTGTCCGCTTTGCGGCCCGTCTGTCTGCCAGTTAGCCAGTCAATGTTGGCGACGTCGCACGACGCTGCTCCACTCTGCGTTGCTCCGCTCCGCTCGTTTTTCGCATTTCGCATATTTAATATTGGTCGCAAATACAATTCGCAATTATTCAATCGCGAGCAGCATTGCAGTGCGGATCCCCCGAAATTTCAATTCAGTTAAAAAATACACTCCGTTCGTTCAGCGGTTTTTTCGGACTTCCCAATACACAATTTATTTGACAGCCACGAGTTTGAGTTCTACCGTTATAACTACCAGTACTCGGTATGCAGTGTCAGTGCTTAGAAAGCTGAAGTGTTGTGGAAAAAATATAAATATTTTCGAAAATAAGTACGTTGTGTTGTTTGTTGAAAAATTAAGTTTTTGAATGTAATAAAAAAAATATTTTTAGTTGGAAAATAAATTAAAAAAAAAATTCGAAATTAATTTTCAAAAAAATTATTTTTCTTAAAAAAACTAAATAGCGCTAAAAAATTATAATTTGACTGCTTGAAGTGTTTGTTCGTATTGAAATTTTTTTTTCCGAAAAAATACTTTTTCGAAAAGTGTTAAATTCAGTGATTCTAGATTTTTGAGTTCCGCTATATTTTCGTATATTGAAAATTTTGCGTAAATGTTGTTAATATTATTCTGTTAAATTCACATCTGCTAAAAATGAAATATTTTTTTTTGGTAATTTTTTTTTATCATCTTATCTTCCTTTATTTGTTTATCTGTTCTTATTTTTTTGATTACTCATCCCAATCGGCATACAATTTACAAACGCTTTGTTTATCTACCAACTCTCTGTTGTTCTTTTGTAATTTTAATGAATATATATTTCTCTTTTTTGCTCATTTTTTAATTTCGCAAGCACGTTTAAATGTAAAAAACATAAAAATATTTGTATTACAAACAAAACATATAACCATACATATCTACAACACAGATATAAAAAAATTCCATAAAATTTCTCAACATTCTCGCACCATTTGTTCGCTTTTAAAGTTCTTCGCGTTTGTATATTTTTGTTTCGGGCATTTTGCATTGCTGCCATTATTTTTCGGCTTGTATATTCGGTTTGGTTATACATTTTTTATGTTTTTTGTTTTTAAATGCTATTTTTAAATTTCTGACGTTGTGCGACAAGTTGTTTGGAAAAAATTAACGCAAAATAATCAAGTAAAATAAAGTGATATACACAAATCGATTTAAGAAAAAACATTTACAACAAAAATAACAGCGGCAAATGTTCATAAATGAAATCCCGAAAACGTGTTAAAAACATGCTTAAGAAAAACCATAAATATTGCATCAGTTAGAAGTTGTGGAAAATTATAATGAAATTTTACGAAAAAGCCGCAGAAAATTTGCGACGAAATTATAAAAGAAATATGTGCTTAAATATTGACTTTGATTTATTAAATGTGCTTAATGAATGTATTAGCAATATTTATAAATGAGAGAAAAGGAAAACAAAAATATTAAAATAAAAATTTTTGAGACTAAAATAAAATAAAATAAAATAAAATAAAATAAAATAAAATAAAATAAAATAAGATAAAATAAAATAAAATAAAATAAAATAACATAAAATAAAATAAAATAACATAAAATAAAATAAAATAAAATAAAATAAAATAAAATAAAATAAAATTAAAATTAAAATTAAAATTAAAATTAAAATTAAAATTAAAATTAAAATTAAAATTCAAATTCAAATTCAAATTCAAATTCAAATTCAAATTAAAATTAAAATTAAAATTAAAATTAAAATTAAAATTATTATTAAAATTAAAATTAAAATGAAAATGAAAATGAAAATGAAAATGAAAATGAAAATGAAAATGAAAATTAAAATTAAAATTAAAATTAAAATTAAAATTAAAATTAAAATTAAAATTAAAATTAAAATTAAAATTAAAATTAAAATTAAAATTAAAATTAAAATTAAAATTAAAATTAAAATTAAAATTAAAATTAAAATTAAAATTAAAATTAAAATTAAAATTAAAATTAAAATTAAAATTAAAATTAAAATTAAAATCAAATAAAATAAAATATAAAATCAAATAAAATAAATTAAAATACAATAAAATAAAATAAAAATAATAAAATATGGTATATCTTTTCCAATTTTTAACTGATTTAAACCAATTTTTTTTCTTATATAAATATAAAAAATATTTTTTTCATAAATATTTTCATAAAAAAAAACTTATTAATCTCCTCTAATGTGCATTTTTTAAATTCTTTACAAATTACAGTACATTTTAAGTCACTTGACAACGCTTTATTAGCCGTTTAAATTTCATTAGCATCGTAAAAATTGCTAATTTCATAGAAATAGCATATACGAATTATAATAAATCCAATACAACAACAGTGAAATGAAATAATAAATATATTTTTGTGCAACATATATTTAAAAAAAAACAACAACAAATAATAAAAAAAATTAAAACAAATTCATCTAAAACAATATAAATGTGAATAAAAGTCAATTGGACTTAAAATTTTCTCGAATAAAAAAACTTGCTGCATTTATTTACGAATCTGTGTAAGTAAAAATAAATTTAGATATTTAACTAATTTGTAGTAGCTGAGTCCAATATTTGAATTGTTAAAAGGATCTATCAAACTTTCTAAATAATATTCTCGTGAATATATTTTCATAAAAAATTAAAAAAAATCGGGTTTAATTTTAAGAAAGTAACTGCTTAAAAATATAGCTAACACATTCCGATTGTTCGAACTTACTTCAGAAATTACAAATTTCTTTATTACGAGAGAACTTCAGAACAGCTTCACCTAAAAATTATTGCTATCACTTTACTTTCCTAATTAACTTATATGTATGTTATCATATTAACATGGTGTATGATCTTAATAAGAGCTTCTATATAAGTAAAAAATTAAAGCCTTGATTTTTTCACTTGAATTTTTGTCAAAAAATTCACTTGTTTTCTACGCATTACATTTGAGAGTGTAATTAATTACTGCCCATATGCCCCTATGGAGATTATCCTCATTGTTCTAATAGCAACTGTTGCCGGTGAGAGCGGTTGTTGTTACTTTTTAAAGTCCTCGAGGTCGAATATATTCATTCTTAATATAGGACGTCAATCGATATACTCATAATTAACTTAGATATATGGTTTTTTTATTCTTCTTACTTGAAACTACCCAGACTTTCATGGTTTATTTCATTATCTTTTCGAGCAAGTGGTTGGTTCGCCCTCAGTTTCGAACCATAAGCCATTAAGTTGTATTATTTCTATATGAAACATTCGCCTTTTGCCGTTTCGAATTATTAATAAAACATTCTACTCTTTACTCTCCACTCAGGAATATTTCAAAAATATATACCTAAAACTAATCTTAGTAAGCTTTTCAAATTATTTTTTGAAAATCTTGGACGAATCATAATTAAATAAATCTTCCAAAAAATTGTGAAAATATGTATAATCCGGTGGATGAAAATTAGTCTGCTATGAAAAGAAAATCAATAAAAAAATGATGCCTGCGACCATGCAGTCGTTGGATCGAGTTTTTCGAACAATTTTGGTCAGTCTTGTTGATTGTAGTATATAATGCTCGATTACACCCGAACTTAGCCTTTCGTTACTTGTTTATATAAAACTTTTAACTTAAAAAAAGGTTCTTTTGATAACCTTCTTCCAAACTAAAATACCTTCAGAAATCTTGACACTTGATAATTTTTGAAATTTCGAGATTTTTGAAATTAATTAATTAGACAACCGTCTTTCAAGCATCCAAATATACTAGACCTCACTGAAATTAATTATTTTCAAAAAGAAAATTGCACGGTAGCTTGTTAATTGCGAAACAGTAAATATTTGTGTGTCACCATTTTATTTTATTTTATTCCATTTAAATTTTATGAAATTCTCAAAAAAACAGTGAAAATATGCAATAAAAAACAACAAAAATCCTACATTGACCTGATTTTGCATACCGAAATGCGAAAGTACACAAAAAGTACTAAATACATATCAACACATATTTGCAGAGGCATACGCCTGCATCTACTTACATACATGCATACCTACATACATATGTACATACTGGCATTATTTAGGTGCTCTCGCAGCATCAACAACTTTATCACGTGCATTCACAATATTTACTACATGTGCCCCAAAAAAGTGACACTTTCCCAAAAATTCGAAACGAAAAAGGCCAGAAAAAAAAACAACAAAACAAACGGCATCTTGTAGTACGTTGATCGAAGCTGCAACCCACTAATTTGTTAAGAGATTTACATCGGAATGAGCACAGCGGCCAACGAGCCTGCGGTGACCGTCCGACCGACGGACGCACCAGCTTTACATACGGCGTGGCTCGGTTATTTTTCGGGTGAAAGTGAAATCGTAAAGCGAACAGTAAACGAAAAAAAAACCGAAATTTTTTCGAACTCAAAACTACAGTAATTACGGTCAACAACGCGTACTTAAGAACTGTACAGAAGGTACAGTTTTAATTTAATTGAGAGAAATTGAAATTTTGCAAAGGTACACATACGAACCAAATACATACGTACATACATAATTGGTACGAAAGAAGCGCGCATTTACCTTAATTTATTTGTATGATTGTGTATGCTTCAAGTACTTTGTGTATGCGTAAGCTGCAGCATTGAGAATAGCGCTTGAAGGGAATACGACCAACATTGAATATCCATTAAGAATTCATGAAATGTAATGACATGTATAATTATGTATGTATGTCTGCACTTCAAAAACGCAAAAGAAAGTGTAAATTTGAAGAGAATTTGGTTGAAAGGCAAAAGGAGCATGCAGAATCAAGAAAAAAATGCAAAAATAAAAAATAAAATTGAAAGCTTCAATGCGAGTTATGGCAAAATAAAATAAAGAATTTCAGAAATCTTGCCAAAGGGCGCAATCATACTTCGATACTTGATAATTGTGTATTCAATGTTGTTCGCAATTATTTCGTTTCTTTAAGTGAAAATCATATAAAAGTATAATATTTTTTTCACATTTTTATTATTCATACAACAAATATGAAGAGGCATGCAGTTGAGTTATATTTGGGCCAAACATCGCACTCATCTTATGTATATGTATGTAAGTGGGAACACTGATATTATTGTCCTATATTGTTACTTTCATTTTGGAACTCATTTCACTAGCAATATATGTAAATATAGTAGATCTTTGATTTTTTAAAAATTATTCAATAAGATTAGGTTACAAACTTTCTTTTAGTTATATTTAAAAATCATCTCATGCGGTTCGCTTAATGCTATTGTTGTTCCTTCAGCACCCGAAAATATTCCCCTCACTATTTTAAGTTGATAATACCTTACCAAATAGAAATCTAGAACGATTACATTTACGTGGACCTGACATTCGTGGGCGCAACGGTTCTGATTAAGTCAATTTATCTCCCTACTAAAGGAATAAAGGCTATTTTGATCAGTTAAATCGGCACTATAGATACATTGAAGCTATAACTCTAAGAACTTTTGCTATCGTATCGCTTTTGTTAAATTTTAGCGATGCTGTGAAACTGATGTCTTTACATCTTTGTTGAATTTTAATCCTAATTTTAGTGGCCTCTCTGCATACTTTGAATAAACTAGAAAACTCTTCTACTTCTAATTGCAAAAACAGAGTTCCTTCTTTAATTGTCTCCTTATCCGAACAATAAATCATGAATTGCCTTCAAATCATCGTTCAATTGTTCACATTTAATTCATTATATAATCAACGAGCAGTTACCATCAGTTCATTTATAAAATTAGTTTATTGAAAGCTACGTCCAAAAACCCAAAATCGAGTTTATATTGCTCCAAATAATTATGAGATGAACTATGATGTCTATTTCTAAATCACCAAAAGGATGGAGAAAAATGTGGAAGAGGCTATTAAATCTATTAATCTGTTTAACCTTAGAATCAATTAAAAGAACACAAAATAATTCATCAACTTAAAACTTTATAACTCTTTCGCACAGAAATTAATTGAAAAATTAACCGGTCTCTACCCGATTAAAGCGCTGAGTTTTTCGCACAAGAGTTAATTAATCTATTAAGCAGTCTTTGCTCGATTAAAGCGCTGATTTAAATCGATTAACCATACAAAATAAAAATCTAAATTTTCTTCATTAATTTTTAATCGAATACAAATCGGGTTGAAAGTGGAATGCAGCTCTGCGGGTTGTTATCTACGCTGTACATTTGGTTATTTTTTGATAAAATAAAAAATAGAAAAAACAAATAGCTGATCGTTAATCGAGCCGGCAATTATAATCTAATTGTATTAAATGAATTTGGCAGTGCGAAAAGGCTGTTATCACTAATTTCTGTTAAATTTGTCTAAAATCAGTATATGCTTTGAATATATTGCCTACATTTAGGGTTACCCTCAGTTTCGTACACCACGTCGTATGAATTACCGCAAAAGCTATTGATTACCTATTGAAGTGTACTCTTCAGGCTAAGTAGAATTTATTAAATATTATTTGTTGGACAATAATTTTTGTATAAATCTAAATTTTAGAGTTAAAAAACACTTATAAAAAATCGGAAAGACCATTCAAAATTATCAAAAAGCTGCGAACACTGATTTCAAAAATATATCATATATTTTTTAATGAAAAACAAATAGCAGTATCTAAAACAAAACGAAAAATAATTGAATCAAAATATCAAACTTACACGTCTGCCTTCTTAACCCTTTTAATTTATGTACAGACATACATATGTATGTACAGTATGCGCCGAGAGGAAAAGCAAAATGTTCAGTACTGATGGGCGTAATACATACAATATGAATGTATGTGTGCACACGTGCATAGAATAATTAGTGTATAAAAAATAGAGCACAATTCAATTTGAAGTCCAAAAATAAAAGTGAAGCAATTGACAATGTGGTTTGGACAGCAGACATGTAAAATGATGGGCTTAATAAACCATGTGTGTGATGAGCTGTGTGTGGAGACAGTAAACCGTAGCAATTTCACTTTGAAATAATTCACTTATTCTCCAGTTACTTATGTACATATGTATGTTACTTATTTATGTATATAAATGCGTGTTAAATACATAGAAGAAAGTACTTGGGGGAAAAGAAAGAAACGATGGAAGAATAGCCACTACATGAACCGTTTGACAAATAAACAAACACACACGCACATATTTATTCATTTCATTTATACGAGTTCATTATTCATTTAAGTTGAGAAAAGTTGAGCTTAAAGAAATTCCAAAGCAGAGCAAGTTGATTTCGAAAATTTTAGAGAATTACGAAAAGAAAAAAATCTTCAAATTTTTGGAATTTTTCTTTTAAATAAACTATTTTTTACTTTTTTAATAATTTTAAAGCAGAATTAATTGATTTCGAAAATTTTAGAGAATTTCGAAATTTTCGAAATTCAAGATTCCGTCGGTTGGGCGGGAGGAGGGTAATCGTTTGGGTTTATAATTAATTAATTATTCAAAATTAAACAGCTTATGAAAATATTTTCTTAATTTAATATTTTCGAAAATTGTATAGCACTTCGAAATTAAAACAAATTGCCTAATTTTTTTGGAATTTTCATTTCAAAACACTAATTTTTTTATTTTTAGATCAATTTAAAGCAGAAACATTGATTTCGAGAATTTTAGAGAACTTCAAAATTTTCGAAATTCGAAATGTCATCATAATTTCTACTTTTTTGATATTAAACAGCTTATCAAAATATTTTTTTAATTGTAAAATTTTCATATTAATATTTTCGAAAAGTGTACAGCATTTCGAAATTTTCGAAATTCGAAATTCCATCATAATTTTTTGAAATTAAAGAGCTTATCAAAATATTTTTTTAATTGTAAAATTTTCATATTAATATTTTCGAAAATTGTAGAGCACTTCGAAATTTTCGAAATGCGAAATTCCATCATAATTTTTACTTTTTTCCAAATTAAACAGCTCACCAAAATTTTTTTTTAAACGTGTGTGTTATTTTTTTCGAACAAAAAAGTTTAACCACAAAATCTAGCTGCGCACGATTATATGAGGTCAAGGCTTAATGTGATGCTGCGACAACGGCGCTTGCATGCTGCCATAATAAAAATAGTTTTGAACAAAAATTGGCTATTCAAGTACGAGAAGAGCCAAGACAAGCCAAGCCATATTGCACCAAATGACCCCGTGTTGACTGCAGCTTAACGGTTATAAAGCGAGCTTAGCGCGCTTTTAAAGCCCGTCGCCAGACAATCACTTGCGGTTATTGCAGCGCACGGCATGGCTTAAATGCGCAAACATATATGTGTTTGTATGTACGTATGTCTTTCGGCATTCGGTGTGCGCCGCGTTGCTTAGCTATGCATGGCTGTAGGTGTTTTTTTATTGAATATTTATGTAGGTGTTCATAAATTTTGTTTACTGTTAAATTAGTCGCTTTCCACCTGCATGCATGCATATTCACATGTTCAAATGTTCATATGTATGTTTGTTTGTTTGTTTGTATGCTTTGGTATTTCTTTGTATGTGGGTGTATTGCGCAGCAACCAGTTAAGCGACTTGCATTTTCGTTCACTTCCAAAAATGTTAATGGCTCTTGGGTTTTTTAATAAACATTCCGATCTATGCGCTCACACTCATGTTCGTATGTAGGTATGTTTGTACGTATGCTTGTAACGGTTATTATTTGGTTAACTTTGTGCAATCTTTGATTGGAGCATGTATTTCGTGAAAATTTATGGAATTAACAGCCTTGTGGCAGTGTATTTTTTTGGAGTGCTTTGTATGAGGAAAGAGTAGAATTTGCTAAAAAGTTGCTATAATCTTTGAATATAGACATAGTAACAATGGCTGCTATAATTGTTTCTAGATTTGCTATTTATTACTATAGTTGCTATAATTATTATTAGAGTTGCTATAATTGTTGCTATAATATTTGAAATTGAGTTTATGGGTGGTGTATTTGTTTAAATACTTACTGTAGTTGCTATAATTTTTACTATAATTGCTATAAAATTATGGTATATAGTAATAATGAAATATCTGATGTTCAAGTGTTACTGTAAAATAACATGTTTAAGCCAATCAAAGACTGTATTAGAGAGCTTAATGGAGTTTCAGGTATGGCCAAAGGACTTTCTGTGATTTTGACATCGAAAAAGGGTTATTGGATAATAATTATAACTTTTTATGGAAATGTGGGGCATTTTATGTATTTCATATTTGTTTATATTGTTTTGTATAGAAATTTAGATTAAAAGCTCTTAAAAAGCTCTTAAGCTAAGTCAAGTTGCCACAAGCAATGGAGTTTCTCTTACAATTTTAAATGAAATAATGGAAGAAAACAATTGATTTATCTAGAAAATGTTTATAAATCAGCTTTATTTCATCAATATATTTATTTAGGGTTGCCAAGTGTGTTCAATAAAATTTTTGGAATTTTGTATTTAATAAAGTTTAAAAATAAATAATTATAAATATAAATTTCTTTACGATGTTGCCACCTGAATAAAAAACAATTATTAGTTATTACTATTATCATTATAGCAAAAAATTAGTTAGTATTTGTGAAAAACCCAAAATTTCGGCCAGAACG
Organism: Zeugodacus tau; assembly: GCA_031772095.1. NCBI lineage: Eukaryota > Metazoa > Arthropoda > Insecta > Diptera > Tephritidae > Zeugodacus > Zeugodacus tau. Next base: position 57,387,919 of record CM062653.1, on the reverse strand, counting down.
ACTTTGGTCCCACAATCCACAAATTGTGTTTTCAAGAGATATTCAATGTCGGTCCGAACGTAGTATAAGTCAAGTTGCCACATGCTATAGAATTTATCCTATATTTTAAATGAATTAATGAGAAAAACAATAGATTTATATAGAAAATTTATATAAATCAAATTTAATTCTCAAATATAATTGTATAGGGTTGCCAAGTGTGTTCAATGAAGAATTTTGAATTTAATAAAATTTACAAATAAATAATTATACAGATAAATTTCTTTACGGTGTTGCCACCTGAATAAAAAACAATTACTAGTTATTACTATTATCATTATAGCAGAAATTTAGCTATAATATTGTTTAAAAAAGTAGCTTGCAGTAGTGTTTTAATTGGTTTTTAATAAAAAATAAAGTAAATATTAAATTTGAAAAAATTTTCTGAGTTTCAAAAATTATAATCTAAAGAAGAAGACAAAATGTGAATATCTTTTTTGTCAATAAGCTTATGTTTAAAAATCTAGAGGTCAAGGGTGAAATCGTAAATTTGAAATTTTAATATTTGTTTTATGCTAATTTAAATGTTTATAATTGACTTAGAGTTAACACTTCCTTATGACTAATTATTTCTTGAACGATTTTTTATTTTAATATTTTTTTCATTCAAATTTTTATGAAATTGGTTACAAAATCACCCACAAATTATAAAATACTAATATATATCTTTATTCACCATTTAGTCTATCTGCCTATAGTCCAAAAGTCCAAATTGCGGCATTGCTTTTGTCGCACACACAAAATTTCCTCAACAATTTCCTCCCACCGCCATTAGCCACCGCTGAACTTGTTTGCTTGCCTTTGGCCGACACGCAATCAAAAAAAAAAACAAAAACAGCAACAACAAAAATTTTACATTTTGGAAGCTTCTCTTTAATCATTGAATGATTAAACAGCAGACACAGCAGCGTTGTGGAAAGGCGAAGAGTGTAAGTGGCAAGCATCACGAGGCGGTCTTATAGCCACACTTAAGAAATATATAATACATACACACACACACATAAACATTTGTATTACTAGATGTGCGCTCCCGTCGCGCCGTCGCTGTCTACCGTTTAAATATATATGAAGCTTTGCGCCGTCGCAGCCATTATCATACACTTAGCGAGCGTGTATTTTTCTGTTTCTCGCTATTCGTCGTTGGCTTGTCAAAAATGTTTTGTCGACTACGAAGTGCACGATTAAAATATCTATGCTCATAGACACAACAAAAAGCAACAACAATAATGTACAATTAATTCGTGTGTGTCTGTATGTATGTATAAAAATATATTAAGCTTGTGTTTTTTCGGTTGTTTCTTCATTTGTATGTAGTGGTTGGCGCACAGTTTTTTTTTTAGTTAACTGTGTTTTTAGGCCAACTTTCAGTTTTAAGTGACTCTTTGATGGCCACAAACCAAAAAAACTAAAGCACATACTTATACCACACTTAAGAATCCAGCATTTTTGTTGTATATTTCTAGTTTTGTAGTGTTGTGGAAGAAGGGATTTTTGATTTCTTGTCGTACATATGCTTGTTGTTGTTGTGTCACTTCTATTAAAAAGGGCCAATCCAGTTATTATTATGTGTGTTAACATGTTTTCAGCTGGTTTTTATGACAGCATTTTTATTTGTTTTGAAGTTACAGGTACTGGTCTGCCATGTGATCTAGATCTAACTTCTACATGTGAAAACTACCATATCAAAGTTTGAAGTCGAAAGCTTTGCTCTTCAGCAAACCTATTTGGAACTCATATAATTCTAATTTAAATACCTTTCATAATATTTTTTTGAGGTTATGTTTGAAAACTTTCTCTGAGTTTTCGAATTAAGAAATCTAACAATTTTTCAAACATCAAATTTGCAATGATTGAGCATATTTTCCAATTTCATCATATTTGTTTAGCAAGAAACACTGTCTTGACTAAGAATTTCGAAGAAATAAAAATAAACAAGAAAAAACGTTAACTTCGGCTGTACCGAAGCTAATATACCCCTCACAGGTGCATTTCCTTTAGTAACTATGTGTTTAAGCAAATCTAAAGACTTAAGAAAAAGTAAGTAAAAAAAAAGAAAACATTTTACTAATTCTTTTTAGCCGGGTTGTTTGCTAGAATCATTAAGGTTATATAGTTAACCGATCTGAACAATTTCTTCGGAGATTATTAATTTCGTGAAGATACCACGTCAAATGTGAAAATTTTCCATACAAGCCATTGATTCCGATCGTTCGGTTTGTATGGCAGCTATATGCTATAGTGAACCGATCTGAACAATTTTTTCGGAGATTAAATTATTTCTATGAGCAATAACTCACACAAAATTTAGTGAAGATATGTAGTAAAATGCGGAAGCTTTCCATACAAGCCCTTGATTCCGATCGTTCAGTTTGTATGGCAGCTATATGATATAGTGGTCCGATATCGGGAGTTCCGACAAATGAGCAGCTCCTTGAAGAGAAAATAACATCTGCAAAATTTCAAAACGATATCTTAAAAACTGAAGGATTAGTTCGTATATATATACAGACAGACGGACAGACAGACGGACATGGCTAAATCGATTCAGTTCAACATACTGATTATTTACATATATACTTTATAGGGCCTCCGATGCTTCCTTCTGTGTGTTACAAACTTCGTGACAAACTTAATATACCCTGTTCAGGGTATAAAAATAGAGCTAGCCACACTAATTTTCAAAATTTCTAAAGAACTTATTAAGAAATCATTCGTGCGTACAAGAAATCTTAAAGTTTTCTGTTGAATCACTTGACGGAAAAGCAATAATGAACTAAAAAATCTACGAAAAGTAATTAGGGTTAAGCAAAAATAATAGCCAACAAACTTGAAAACAAAATAATCATACAAAAGTATTTGAAAAATTATAAAACGCAAAAGGCATGCTTTATTTTGTTTTTTTTTTGCGAATTCTTGGAAACAAGTTTTATTTTTTTTTCAATTTTCGAAATGTATGTACTAATATGAACGAATTGGTACATTAGGGTGGTTCGAAATTTTTTTTCTTAAATAAAATTTGGAAAAATCTAAATTTTTATTAAAAAAAAATTATAAAAAATTTTAATTAAATTTAAATTAATTTTATTGTGTTTTAGTATGAAAACAAAGTTATTTAGAGTGATCACTACATGATAAACCAAATTACTTCAAATCATACTTTTTTCTTCTCTAAAGGTTCACCCTAACATTTATTTACACAAACAAATATATTTAAATAAATAAATTTGCTAGAAACTTAAACGAATTTATTTAAAATTAGCATTTTAATATATTCATTTGTATATATTCATATACATTTATATATATATATATATATATATATATATATATATATATGTGGTATTTACAAACAATTTGGCATGCTATATGCGTATTAAATCTATTCGCTAATGTTTTGTTTATGCCGCATATCTGCGTTATTTGTTATTTGATTTTCGGCACTAGACTTTTTGGGACTACCCAACATGGCTCAACAAAGAATTTAAAGTAGTTGCTATAAATACCGGTTTTTTTTTATTTTTTGTTGAATCCCCAAATGTTATTTTGAATTCTAAAATCGTGGTAATTTTCTTTAACAAAAGCACTTCTTTCACTTTTATTTTTATTTTTTGTCTAACACACACTTATTTAAAATGTATTTAAAGGAAGTAGCAAATTATATAATTCAAGAAATTTTATATAAAATTGCTTTTAACTTTGTTGTTCTCGAAGCTAGAATTAACTATTTGCCACTGTTGCCGCGGTTGTCAAATTTAGCACAAAATTTATAGATTGCTCCTTCTTCTCGGAATACATCGACAAGTTGAAGGCCTTGACTTAATGGAATAAAATGAAATAATATATTCATTCAAACTCACTGAAAGCTTTTAAAAATTAACTAAAAGTTTAAATTTCGAAAAAAGTTTTTAAATATTCCTATTTAAAGATGTCAAGATGTGAACTATAAATGTTTGAATATATCATTTCGCTTTCCAAATTTAATATCTTTCATCCAAGAATACCATAAATCAATCAATAATTTTAGATCAGAAATAATTTTAGGCTCAACCCACATCGTAATAGTCAAGACGTCTTTTCTTGTCTGATACGCCAAAAAATTTTATGAAATGCTGTTGCAATAATAATTTATGCACCTTTTAACATATTCGCCTCTTTGTAACATCCCTAAAGCAAGAAAAATATTCGAATTTTGTATTTAAAATTTTTGTAAATTATATTAATTTATTAATAAATAATTTAAAATATTTTATTTTAAGAAAAATTACAAAAAAAAAATATTTTCAAAAAATTTTCGTCTGACTACTAAGAAAATCATGCGCCTGTGGCAACACTAACAATTAATTAAGCTACAAACTTGATGTATGTAGGTATGTATATAAATATTCAAACCCACATATTGTGTATTTGCTTTTGTATGCTATTAAAACCAACAACAATAGTAAGCTAGCTGTTCCCAATCATGTAAAACACTGGCATTCAGTGGACATACAATTTTTGAAGAAACGTGTTTTGAGAGCTGAATTAAGAACTGCTTGATGCTTATAAGCACACACACACACACACCACCGACCGATATACATACATACTCGTATTTATATTTGTCACACACTCAACGCTCGACATTCGTTATGATTATTTAGGTGTACCAAGCCGTTCGACCAAATGTTAGTCGACCAAATATTTGCCTACGTATTTGTAACGAACAGCATTTTTACAGTTGTTGCTTTTCCAATACAGTTCAAGCCCAAAATGAGCTTTTATGGCAACCAAATTGTCAAAGCCCGCCAGGCAGCAGTCAGTCAGTCAGTCAGCAAGTTCTGCGCGGCAACATTTCGTCTTTCGTCTCCATCCACAGACATATCTATTTGACAGATCACTAGTTCATCATTTGCTTACTTTATACATATGTATATGTACATATGTATATATACACAAAAAAAAAATATATGAATAATGTAGAGGAACATACACGTGCATAGGTTCCAATTCAAGCATGCGTGACTGGCGAAATGTGAACTTGACTCGTTGGCTCACTTACGACTATAGACATTTGGCTTGATATCTATATATATGTGTGTGTGTGTTTGAAGAATGACTTATGTGCGTGTTCTATAGAAAAGCTTCTAAGCAAAAGTAAGTGAAATCTGAGATATATATATACTGATATATTTGTATGTATTGTCCAAAGTTTTGCTTTCATTATATTTATTTACAATTCTTTTCCGCTGAAATTTTGACTATTTTCTCTTTTTTCTTGTTTACCTCTTTGCCGGTTATTTCTAGTTATTCCAAAATTAATGGTCTGCTTGTGGTTTTCTTTGTTGCGCTTCTTCTTCTTCTTCTGCTATAGCTTTTCGCTTTTTGCCTAGACTTATATAACGTGTTTATATGCTGGCTCTATTCGTACTTTGCTTTTACAAGCAGCGTTTGAAACGTGCGTTGGAAACAAAAGAAACAGGTTGCCACAATTTTGCTTTCAACGCACCCGGTAGAGTTCTATTTGAAAATAATTTGTTAGAAATAATATACTTTCTCAATTGAAATTTGTTGGTTATGAACAAAAAGGAGTTTCGAGGAGCGCCACTGCGTATGAGTGATAGAAAATTTTTTTTCAAGAGTATTTTTTTAATATACGATATGTTTTATTCATAAATTATTTAATTTTAAAATTATATATTTTTGAAAATTGACTAATTGAATTCATTAATTGAACAATTAATTTTTATTTTATTTAATATTTAATTTTATTTTTAATTTTTGTGATATTATTTTTGTGCAGCATATAAGTAAGTAAGTAAGTAAGCATAAGGAAATAAATGGATCTGAAAATATTCCAATATAAAAAAAAATTAAAACAAGAAATAAATTTGAATATGCACCACCCTAATGTTATATTTTTCAGAATACTTCATATCACTTAATTAAATTGCTTTCTTCTTACTACAAACTACTGACTTTCTATTCTAAAAAAATTAAAGACAAGATTGAAATGTATAAAAAATTAATAAAATATCATATAATATGTACTAGGGTGGTTCTATTACTATTTAAAGTGATATTATTTGTGTAAAATTAAATAAAATCTAAGGTTACAGTACTTGATGGAACATTATATACTATTTATTTTAATAAAAATATCAATATTTTTCTGGTTTAAGAAACAATTAAGGCAAAAAAAAATTTGGACCAAAAAATATTCTTAAAATAAAAAATTAATGAAAAGCTGTATTATGAAGCTCGATGCTCATACTCAGTATTCTATACTACCAATTTAATTTTTCTTTATGAATTATAACAGTAAATAATATTAAATTCATTTTTTAAAATAATATTATTTCGAAATTAATCCATAATTCGAACTACCCTAATGTGCATATGTAAATATTTAATAATAATATATGTATATATATATATTCATATCAGATAAGAATAAATCTGTTTTTCTTTTATTGTTTTATTATTATTTTTTATTACTAGTAATTATTTTTGACGTTCTTATTATATATTATGATTATCGATTTTGTTGTTTTGCACCTTTGTTCGTAGCTCACCAGCACTCTTGGCCACATCACCTCACACCGCAAACCACACCAGCAACTATTAGCAACACATGCCATGTCCGCTCTCTTGGTCGATAGCTGTGACTTCGACAATTCTTAGTTTGCAATTGTTGCTGCGTATTTAATTTAATTGGCAGTCCTTGAACTTGACTTGAAGTGCGCGTGCACGCACATACACAGTAACAAATTGACATATATACATACTCATATATTTATAGAAGAATACCAATTGCTTGTGTGTATTTTAGGGTTTCAATTCAGTAGAACTACGCATATTAACATTCAGACTTACAATTTTGCGTTCAGTTGACTCCGAATTCATTCAATCGTCAGTCGCACAAACACTTTTCTGAGCTTAATTATTGTATTTTTTACATTATTTTTGGATGAAATTTTGGAGAAATTTAGTCAATTAATATTTTCAGAGATTCCTAAAACCTCCTTCATCAAATGTTATGACCGTTATATATTAGTCCAACATCCAGGAAATAATGATAACGATATAAAACCAGTACACTCTCAGTGCTCTTGTGTGGATTAAACCCTAGGTTTTTGTATTTTTTCACTTTCTTCGTATAATTATGTAAAAATAAAAAGTGGGTTTGAGTGTTTTTTCTCTCCGAGAAAATAGAAACAATGTCTCCTAATAACGATTTATTTTAACTCTATAATAATCTCACTGTTTCGTTCTGTCACATCTTCTTTGGAAATTCTTAGCGATTAAAATTTTATCTTATTGATAGATGGTAACCCTTTTTTTGAGTAACGTAATAATAAATTCTTAAATATTTTGTAAATAGTTATTATTTTTTAATTAAAAAATAAAACAGCTGGCAACGCTAGACATACAAATTTGTCAATATTTTTTTTATTTACATAAATAATATGCAGCACAAATATTTCTATCACTTTTAATTTGAAAAAAAAAACAGGTGGCAACTCTGACCCAAAAAATTTTGAAATTACATATTTTTATTAACACCAAATATAATGAGCTCCATTTTCGCCTTAATGCTATTTTTATATCGATTAAAAAATCAGGTGGCAACCCTAGACATAAAAATTTTTCAATATTTTTTTATTGACATTAATAATGGGTAGTACAAATATTTTCATCAGTTTAAATTAGAAAAAACAACAGGTGGCAACCCTGACCAAAAAATTTGTTTAAATGTAATTTTTTTTATTAACACCAAGAATAATGAGCTCCAAAAATACATAAATTTTTGTTGTTGCAATTTGAGTTCGGAACCTCTATTACTCTCTTCGCCTTAATGTTAATTTTATATCGTTTAAAAAATCAGGTGGCAATCCTAGACACAACAATTGTTCTATGTTTTTCTTCATTGACATATGTAAAATGCAGCACAAACATTTTCATCAGTTTTAATTAAAAAAAAGCAGGTGGCAACGCTGACCAAAATTTTTCAATTAAATTTTTTTTTAATTTAAAACCTTGAAATTGTGCTCCAAAAATACATACATTTTGGTTGTTGTAATTTGATTACAGAAACTCTATTACTCTCTTCGCCTTAACGTTAATTTTATGTCGTTTAAAAATTCTGGTGGCAACCCTGAAAAAATATATTTCTATGAAATTTTTTTTATTAACAACAAGAATAGTGGTTTCCAAAAATAATTTTTTTTTTTATTTATGCTATTGTAATTTGAGCTTCGTTCTCAGCTCACTATTCTTATGTTGTTGTATTCCGAAACGAAAGTTTTGCCTCCACCTCAAAATAAGTACGTTTCAATAAATTATTACAAACAATTTATAAACTAATTTCTAAATTTATTTTTTAGTTGTTGTTGTTGTTGTGTATGATGTTAAGGCGTAAAGTGATTGCAAATTAGAAAGTACCAATTGATAATGGCAAACCGGCATGAATTGAAGTTATTCGTCACTTGCGTGCGTATATTATTCGTCGTTTGTTGCTTTTGTTTTTTGTTTTTTGTCGCTGCTTCTGTTACTGTGTCTATTTTTTCACCTTTTTTATTGTTTTCATTTCTCATGTGGCTGTGTGTGATTTGTTGCTGTTGTTGTTGTGCGTGCGGGCTTTTTAAGCTATTCGATACTCGTCGTAACATTGCTTATGCATACGACGAGTTCAAGTGATCATCACTTCAATTGCTTATACCCTATAGCACACAGAGCCACAAACACACACATATATTATATATACCCACATAGGTACATATGTATGTATGTATATACAGCAAACGTAGCATGCAAGCAATTGGCCAACTCATTTTTTGTTATTCGACACTTTCTATTGCTGCGTTGGCCATGTGTAACTAGTACTCGTCTATATGTATGTATATATGTATATCTCTAAGAGACATTCAAATGTAACAACAATGCGACATTCATGCCGAAAAGTGAAAAGACATCGCTGGGTGTTTCCTAATGATCCACACGTGTGTAGCATCCAATCATATCGCGAGCACTTTACTCTTTCTGTGGAAATTCGCACATCCAATATACATACATACATACATTCGTTGTAAATTTATGTATTTAGATTAATATCGTATTGATTTTGATAAAAGAAATATGCCCTCAGGCTCATTTTCACTCTTGATTTATTCGCGTCGCAGTTTCATGACTTTGCATACAGTTGATTAACGCTTTTGCTTACAGTGTGTGAATTTGGCTCAAGGCAAAAGTGTTAAAAAATTTATTTTTGAGCTAAAAAACATAAAAATTCATAAAAATAGGTGGAATTGTTGCAATAAAATAATTTCTAAATTAGAAAGAGATTTACTCAAATGCTTTCCCAGTTTTAATTTTTATACTCTCGCAACAAATGTTGCTAAAGAGAGTATTATAGTTTTGTTCACATAACGGTTGTTTGTAACACCCAAAACTAAACGAGTTAGATATAGGGTTATATATACCAAAGTGATCAGGGTGAAGAGTGGAGTTCAAATCCGAATGTCTGTCTGTCCGTCCGTCCGTCCGTCCGTCCGTCCGTCCGTCCGTCCGTCTGTGCAAGCTGTAACTTGAGTAAAAATTAAGATATCTTGATGAAACTTGGAACACATGTTCCTTGGGACCATAGGAAGGTTGCTTTCGAAAATGAGCAAAATCGGACCACTGCCACGCCCACAAAATGGCGAAAACCGAAAACACATAAAGTGCCATAACTAAGCCATAAATAAAGCTATGGAAATAAAATTTGGTATGAAGGATCGCACTGTGAAGGGGCATATCTGGATGTAATTTTTTTGGGGAAGTGGGCGTGGCCCCGCCCCCTATTAAGTTTTTTGTACATATCTCGCAAACCAATAGAGCTATATAAACCAAACTTTCTGCAGCCGTTTTTTTTAGCCACTTCCAAATACAGTCCAAAAATGAAAGAAATCGGATCATAACCACGCCCACCTCCCATACAAAAGTTAGGTTGAAAATTACTAAAAGTGGGTTAACTCACTAACGAAAAACGTCAGAAACACTAAATTTCACATAAGAAATGGCAGATGAAAGCTAAAATGGGCGTGGCGTCGCCCACTTATGGGTCAAAAACCATATCTCAGGAACTACTCGACCGATTTCAATGAAACTTGGTTTGTAATAGTTTCCTTACATCCCAATGATATGTTGTGAAAATAGGCCAAATCGCTTCACAACCACGCCTACTTCCTATATACCAGAACTTTGAAGACAATCTGAATCGTTTACTTTACAATATATAAAGTAAGTACTAGTGAAGATATCGGTGCAGAACTTTGCACAAATACTATGTTAATAGTGTGGCAGCCCCATTCTAAAAATCGCCGAAATCGGACCATAGGTTTTTAAGGCCCCATATATCGAACACTAGGACCTCGATGCTTTTAACCTAATATTATGGTTTCCAACTTTCAATGGACTTTATACAATATATATGACGAATATGTGGGTCAAATTGTGTATTATATAATATAAATAAAGTTAAATAAATAAATTGCGAGAGTATAAAATGTTCGGTTACACCCGAACTTAGCCCTTCCTTACTTGTTAATTGTACTTTTTACCACAAAATTTTATTTTTTTTTCTGTGTATTGGAGAAAACCAATTTTTTTCGAGAGAAATCCAAATACATATTTGTCTTCGAATTTTGAAATTGCGCTGTCTGAAAAACTTTTTATTTATAGTATATAACTACTAAAAAGTCAAAATAAGGATCCAATCTACGCTACCCTCTTCTTTCAATATGTATACAATTTAATGATCAAGTTTTTATTACTGATGATATAGAGGGTCAAAGTTGAAACTTCGAAAAAAAATTTAAAAAATTATTTTTCAAAATAAATTGCTACTTTTTCCGAAATAATATAAAATACCAAATAAAACTATGGAAGTCCTAAAATAGTTTAAAAAGAATATCGATAAAAACGATTAATCGATTAATTTAACGATTTTTTAGACCCTAAAATAGTTAAAAATAACTATCGATAACAACGATTAATCGATTAATTTTAAGATTTTTTAGACCCGAAAATAGTTTAAAACCTATCGATAACAACGATTAATCGATTAATTTTTAAATTTTTTAGACAGAAACTGGAAAATTGTTTGAAACACAACGACTTCCAAACGGAAGGAGAGAGTCAAATACAATATAGAATTTCAAAATTATAAAAAAAAAATTAAAATAAAAAAAAAAATTTAATTTTTTTTTAATTTAAAAAGAATTATAAATATTAAAAACTTTGTTCGATTTTTTCGAATTGAGCATACGAAAAATATTTATTTCATATACCCGACAATCTATCTGTGCCTCTCTATGTATAAAATATAGAAAATATATTCAAAATACCCGTTTGAATATAAAATATATTCATACCTTGTTACCTTAACTAGCCCCTCACTGGCTGTGTGGGCGTTTCGTCTAGTGTTAAACAATTTTGTTGCTACTTTCTATGGCAAGTGGCTTCCCCGTGGTATGGTTATCTATGACGTCACACGCTGATAGCTAATTTATTTATACGCACATTAGACCGCGCATACGCACTTATTTATTAAATATCAATATGCTCGACTCGCCTATATGTATGTATGTATGTATGTATATATATGTTTCGTATTTATTGGCCGTTAATGCGTTATCAAAATAGAAATAATTTCCTTTGCGTATCTAAAACAAAACTGAAATCACCAAGTAGTACAACAAAAACCATAGCGAGCGATCAAAGCAACAAGTGCGTGGAAATAAATAATGACACACGCATGAAAAAAAATAAAATAAAAATAAAAAAATAAGGAAGGGAAGTAAAAATAAAAAATAAAAAAAATAAGCACAACAACACGAGTATAAGAAATAAAAACACATTTTAGTTAATACACTCGAGTTTGCTTTAAATTTTTGTTTAGGTCAACGAACTTATTTGAACTACTTTTTTCTCAGACACATTATACATGCAAACTATTTAGTTATACATACATACAGACATGTGTATGTATGTGGATATATATGTATGTTTGCATATGTGTGTATGCCTTGTGTTTCCCTGTGCTGTGATTTAGTCATTTATATATTTTATGTTTTATAAATTATAAGCAGATAATGCGGCTTCTATGTAGCTATGTATGTAGGTGCTGAAGGCGGTCGGCATAGAGATTATCATAGATTTTTTTTTATTATCGCTTAATTGGAGCATGTAAGATTTCTTGCAATAAAAAGAAAAATACAAATGTGTGAGGGTAATACATTTAACTTTGAAGAGGTGTGGTTGATACATGGCATATATGAAGATAAATAGACATATGCATATAAAAAATTAAAATTATTTTTGTACATATTAAGTGCCTAAGTGTCCAAAATACTTCATAAATGTCAGTGTTAATTACTGATTCTCTTTACATTAAAATAAAGGAATTTTAAGAAACTTTAACAGATTATATATAAATATTTTCAGTATCATCATAGAAGGTATGTGTCTTTGATAAATAAATCAGTGTGCCTAATTGTAGGCAACCTTAAAGCTTGTTTCCTAATTTAAAAATTCTATAGTTTATTTTAATAATATTATAAAATTTAAGTAGGGAAGGGCTAAGTTCTGGTGTAAACGAACATTTTATACTCTCGTAATTTAATGATGTAATTTTATTAAGAAAAACCCATGTATTCGGCAAGAAGTTTACTAGAATAACGATATATTGTTAACATATATTGTATATGAGGGCTGAGATAATTCCTGAACCGATTTCTCATATTTCCACCACTAAGGTACGTTATACCCAAGACTATAAGCTCACTTGATTTGGCTAAGATATTTCACATATTAACCACTATATGCGGAATAAAGCCTACCGTATTTTTGAAAACCCTTTAGTTAGATGTATATATATATATATATATGTATAGTTATGACCCGATATTAACGATTTTTGGTACAGAGACACACTATTAGAAGAAAAAAATTCTCCCTGAATTATTTTACGTTAAAATATCTGACAGATTTACCGAAATGTTCGCTAAAAAAATTACTCATTGGCACTGAGTTTTTCATATTCGATATCAAGGGTCTTGAAAAGGTATAGTCCTATTTCGAAAATTTTTCCACAAGTAATGAAGTGAGTGACACCTGAAATACAATATTTGTGCAAAGTTTCATTTCGCTATGTTCATTGGTTCCTAATTTATATATTATAAAGTGAACGAATCAGAAGAATTCAAAATTGAGTTATATGGGAAGTTGTCGTGGTTGTGAACCGATTTCGCCAATTTTCTATCTGTGTCTTCAGGGTGTCAAGAAAATGTTATGTACAGAATTTCATTGAAATTCGTCGAGTAGTTCCTGGGATATGGTTTTCGATCCATAAGTGGGCGATGCCACGCCCATATTCTATTTTATAAAAAAATCTGAATGCAGCTTCTTTCTGCCAATTCTTCTATAAAATTTATTGTTTCTGACGTTTTTCATTAGTGAGTTTATCAGATAGACAGATTGACAGACATTCGAATTTGAAATTGTCACCTTGACCACTTTGGTATATATAACCCTATATCTAACTCTTTTAGTTCTAGGTGACACAAACAACCGTTATGTGAACAAAACTTGTATACTCTATGCAACATGTTGCGCGGGTATAAAAATAAATAAATAAAATAACTAGTTTAAGAACTTGTAATTTTGCCAATATTTGAAGACTAAAACCCAACTGCGAGAAAAATCCCAATACTCTTACTTCCAAATGTGGAATTTATTTATTTCAAAAAAAAATGTGAATCCCACCTACGGCATACATATTTACACCCTTACACATATACATATGTTTACTCATATGTTTGCAAATTGTATATATATATAACGGGTGATTTTTTTGAGGTTAGGATTTTCATGCATTAGTATTTGACAGATCACGTGGGATTTCAGACATGGTGTCAAAGAGAAAGATGCTCAGTATGCTTTGACATTTCATCATGAATAGACTTACTAACGAGCAACGCTTGCAAATCATTGAATTTTATTACCAAAATCAGTGTTCGGTTCGAAATTTTTTTATCGACAAATTTTGTTCAGCGATGAGGCTCATTTCTGGTTGAATGGCTACGTAAATAAGCAAAATTGCCGCATTTGGGGTGAAGAGCAACCAGAAGCCGTTCAAGAACTGCCCATGCATCCCGAAAAATGCACTGTTTGGTGTGGTTTGTACGCTGGTGGAATCATTGGACCGTATTTTTTCAAAGATGCTGTTGGACGCAACGTTACGGTGAATGGCGATCGCTATCGTTCGATGCTAACAAACTTTTTGTTGCCAAAAATGGAAGAACTGAACTTGGTTGACATGTGGTTTCAACAAGATGGCGCTACATGCAACACAGCTCGCGATTCTATGGCCATTTTGAGGGAAAACTTCGGAGAACAATTCATCTCAAGAAATGGACCCGTAAGTTGGCCACCAAGATCATGCGATTTAACGCCTTTAGACTATTTTTTGTGGGGCTACGTCAAGTCTAAAGTCTACAGAAATAAGCCAGCAACTATTCCAGCTTTGGAAGACAACATTTCCGAAGAAATTCGGGCTATTCCGGCCGAAATGCTCGAAAAAGTTGCCCAAAATTGGACTTTCCGAATGGACCACCTAAGACGCAGCCGCGGTCAACATTTAAATGAAATTATCTTCAAAAAGTAAATGTCATGAACCAATCTAACGTTTCAAATAAAGAACCGATGAGATTTTGCAAATTTTATGCGTTTTTTTTTTAAAAAAGTTATCAAGCTCTTAAAAAATCACCCTTTATATACACCCAACTGTTTTCATGCTGTTTTCAAAATCAAACACTAAAATTAAATAATTGAAGTACCGCATTCGCAATAAAACGTGGGTATTCCCGCTCACCTTATCAGCAATAGTAATACAACAAAGCGTTGTTTCGAGACTATAAAAGACGTTAAGCGCAGATTATTTGCACAGTTTATTTCACAAAGTTTGCCAAGCCACACAAACGAGCAGTTATGGATTTAAAAATTTTCCTGCTACTATTCACTTTATTTGTTGGTATGACATTGGCTGCCAGCCCCACCATAGATCCGAGATTAAAATGGCATCGACCAATTGCTGTGCCACCACAGTGGTATAAGACGGGTAAAGCAGCGACCGGAAAGACGAATCAACAGTTGTAAAGGATGTGCAGAATAACTACAGTGGCTTTCAAACTATTTTCAAAGCAGTTATTGTGTAAAAAACTATGAATTGAAAATTATTTAAATAAATGTAAATATATGTATGTTTATAATGAAGAAACGAAATATTTTGTGATTTAATTAAACAGTTTAAGTGGCTTTCGAGAGAATCAATGATTTGAATATTCTCTCAATATTAATAGCGTTTAAAGTTCTATCACACTCGCTCTCCTTCACTCAATTTGAAAAGGTTACTCATACGCAACGGCACACTTCAATAAACTACATATTACACTAGTACAAATGAAGTCTTTATAACAAAAAACAACAAAATTATTGTGCACAAATATTAAATTTTAATTTCCCATAAAATCTGCTTACAATTCGTCAACTTTTCAATTCCACAATTTACCAACTGTATGAGCCAGATATCGAACCGCCAAAGGAGTTGTCATTGCTATGAAAATCGTGCGTGGCCTGTGCTTGTGCGTCCACTTTGAAGTTGCCATCATCGCTGCTGTAGATGTTTTGATTGTAGTGTGCAGAAGCGCCATCCTGATTCACATCGACACCAACGCTGCCACCATCAGGTGAGCGCACATGACGGCTGAGCACCGGCGCTTGTCCTGCTTGTGACACTTGCGCGTCAACTTGTAGTGGCAATGCAGCGGCCAGCGCAATGCTGCACAAGCAAATGAATATTAAAACACACTTATTTGCCATTTTTTTAGTTAAGAAGTTCTGCTTGAGTTATTGATTTCGATCGATATCGAGGTGTATAACTGTTTGATGATAATTTCGCTGCGACGCTAGCTTTTATATGATCTCTGCTGTGTGTTGGCTGTCATAGTTGCATTGTTTAGGGATTCACATTTTCTTTGATTTTGTTGAAATTATGATAACTTGCTATTGGGAAGCACCCACCACTTGAAACAAAGGATACTTAAGTGCATTTACTTGCAATTATTTAGATAAAACGGTGGAAGTGCTATCTGCTGGTTTCTTATCTGTGGTGGAGTACCTTCGATGTCTTTACCGTAAAGGTACTTTTTTACTGCCCGAAATTAAATCGATATTTTACGATATTTTTTTATCGATTTCATGTTTAACATTTTAATTGATTATATTCATTGTTGTAAGAAATTTGAAAAAATTTGCAAATTTTGAATGAAATGATCTGTTGGGCATCTCACCCCTTATTTTCGGTCGCTTAGCTGACGGCTTAGCATCTTCAGCTGACCTCTGCCTTTTTGTTACACCTGCTGGTGGTTCTAGACTGAAGTTGGGAAGAACCGCTTTAGCACACTCTAAGGTTTCCTGGAGCTCTTTCGTGAGCTCCTCCTTTGTTGGTGGATGCAGGTGTGCTCTTCTTTCCTCTCTGCATACTTCGCCTGCGATGGCTCTTCCACCTTAAAGGCAGGCCATTCTTTAGACGATGCACCAGCAACTACACTATTGGCTTCTGCCTTTGCCTTCTGCTTCTGGTTGGTAGTCCTGGCTCCGGCTACCATTGTTGTTGTTGCCTTGCTAGAATCTGGTTTAGCTGTAGTTGCAGCACTGGTACCAGCCAGGCGTACGCCACTGTCTTCATGGTGACTGTCTTAGAGCCCGTTGCAAACGCTGCTCTTTTCTCGGAACAATCCGTCCCTTCCGACTTTATTAAGGGAGAACCGGATTCCCCTCGTTTTTTCATTTTATTTTTTGTTGTGCTCATATCTGGACCTATGAATGTATGGGAATGAAAGTCCACTTGCGCATATCCCCCGCTACGCAAGCAAGGCTAGCTTATTACGGAGGTCGCCGGCTATCCGTAAGCTCCGTTCAAGACTGGGCTATTTATGGGGCCCCAGCCAGGTTGATCCTCGGCACGGGTCGCATGACACCTTGATCCAGCCCTTTATTATACCCCCTACCATGACACGACTACATCACCGAATGCTGTGCTATTGAGGAGCAACAAACACTCAACAATGGTTTACTACCTTAGCTAGATACCTCACGACTGTGAAGGGGTCAGTGCGTTACCGGACAGATCCTTCAATAGTTGCAACACTGTGGTATCTATTACCAGTCGGCACAATGGCGGAGGTTTCGGCGGGGATTTTTGCCGAAGTATCTAAAGTGAAGGCACAATTCAATAATTAATTTTTGTTGTAAATAATTTGAAGGAAACGGCCAAATAAAATCCGTATCGGTTACTATTATGTAGACCAGACAGTTGTGGGAAGAGATAGATTATCAATATTTCCTTTCACTAAAATATAATACCAAGATAAATAGACGACATGTGTTCAAAAAATAACGGGAATTTTAATTTTTATAAACAAATATTTATTCCTAATTCGATATAATGCCTTTACGACAGCGCTTTTTCGAATTATCGAAACACTTCCCAAACTCGAGTTTTGCGATAGTCTTTGGTTCATACAGCGATTTCTCGTATGCTTGTAAAACGTTGGCTTTTAAGGTTGTCTTTATTTTTGGAAATATGAAAAAGTCAAAAGGAGCCATATCTGGCGAATATGGAGACTCGACAACACGCGAAATTTTAAAATTCCCGTTATTTTTTGAACACACCTTAAAATTGTTTGCTTTCCCAGTTAAACAATCTCTATTAACACTAATTAAGCGCACAAAAGGTTCAAAGTTCGTATTTAACCTCAACTTCATACAAAAAGTATGCATTGTTTTTAATGCAAAGAAATTTACTGTTATTTACATAAACTAACTTTCAATGGCAGCAAACTGACAACAAATTGCAAAGAGATGCAGAAAATGCAAAAACAAAACAAACAACAACAAACCACAACAAAATGAGCAATGAGATGGTACAACAACAATAGCAAATCCAGCTAAACAACAACAACGAATTCACTGCGCCACAACAGCAACAACAACAACAGTTAAATTGCTGCATTTGTTAAACAAAATTGCCTACAAAATCCAACGACGCTAAGCATTTTACTATTGCACAACAACAAAAACAACAACACATCAATACAGCACTTTGATTCATTAAAGCGCCGAATCATTCATACGCCCCCGAACAGCACAACTTGCAAGCGCTCATTAGACATTTTTCTTGCAACGTCATCGTTGCGATGGCCTACCACAAATGCCGCAAATGATGGTGGCTATGATGTTGGAGGTGTTACCGCTCGCTGCCACGCATGCCACTGCACATCATGCTGCAGACACACATACACCAGTTTAACAACAACAACAACAAATTTTAATGTGCAACACGCGTGGCATTTCCCACTGGCATTCTCTTCGCATGTAAACACCTGAGTGGCATGTTGTTTTTATTGTTTGTTATTTGTTGTTATTTATTTGTTGGCAACGTAAAAATTGTTGTTGTTGTTATTTAGCTGGTGCATACTTGCTTGCCAGCTAGTAAGCTGCATAGTTACTTAGCCAACTGACTAACTGCTCAACGGCGGCGCTTAGCTTAGCCGCCGTCTGGCGCTGGGGAATACCGAATTTCGCGCCATGTGGCATGCAACGTTGCGCGGCGCATTTCACTTTCATTATGATGTAGTTTTCATTTTGTTGCTATTGCTATTGCATTACACACACTGTTTATTTGTTTGTTTATTTATTTGCGCTGCCAATTGCTTTTGTTGTAATGTTTTTTTATTGTTGTTAGCCATGTGACCGCCGTGAAATTTTATGCACATTCACACACATGTTAAACAAGTTGTTGTTGGTGTACACAAATATATAGTCGTATGCATTTTGTTAGCGTTTTCGCGCGCACTTACTGTCCAAAGCAACAACATCAACAACAACAAATGTGTTGTAGGCGAAATGGTAGTACAGCTGGTGAATTGCGGTCAGTTGAATTGTGACAAGTAGGTGATATGCAAATTCAGTGCAATGGAACTGTGAGTTTTGTATTTGCATGGATTTTATGTGTATTTTTAAATGTGTGTGAATACACCCTGTAGGAAATTTTTTAATAATTTCGTAGATTTGCTCTAAATGTGTCTAAATATGGTTTTTGCTGCGAATTTTAGATGAATTTGGATTTCAAAACACTTATTGTCGATTTAGTATATGGCAACCAATATTATTAGTTAAATAAAAATAAAATTCAAACTTTTTTTCAAAAAATATTCAATTCAAAATAAAATTCAAACTTTTTTTTTCAAAAAATATTCAATTTTATTTTTTCAAAAAATATTAATTTTTTTTTTAATAGTAAATTTTTTTATTCAAAAAATATTTCAAATTTTTTTTCAAAAAATATTCCATTTTTTTATTCAAAAAATATTTCAAATTTTTTTTTTCAAAATATTTTCAATTTTTTTTTTTCCAAAAAATATTCAATTTTTTTATTCAAATAATATTTCAAATTTTTTTTCAAAAAATATTAAATTTTTTTATTAAAAAAATATTTCAATTTTTTTTTTCAAAAAATATTCAGTTTTTTTTTTCAAAAAATATTAAAATTTTTTTTTTTCAAAATCAACTTCAAAATTTTTTTTTTCAAAATAATTTCAATTTTTTTTTTCCAAAAAATATTCAATTTTTTTATTCTAAAAATATTTCAATTTATTTCAAAAATTTTCAATTTTTTTTTTCAAAATTTTTTTCACGAAATTTTTTAATTCTAAAAATTGCTTTAGTTCTTATTCTTGCCACGGGAACGATGAATTTGGATTTTCAATCTTTTATAGTGATAATCTCTTCCCCAATTCGATAAACTAATTAGTCATGCCCGAAATGTAGACGACATATTAGAAACCTTTGAAATCTTTAAAGTAATCTTGAACAATTTTGAAATATCAACGATAAATGAAGCTGGGAGAAAAGTGTGGTGTTTATGGTTGGTTAAATATGTTTTAGGTTTATATATTGTTAAAGAACATGGTTCATAAACAAGGAAACAATTTAAAAAATATAAAAAATTAAAAAAGTTAACAATTCTGAAAATTAACAGCTCATGAAGTGGGTGATCTCAAAAAAAATGGCATGTGACAATACTTGCGATTACAACCCTTCTAGCAATCCGCACAAAAATAAAGATTATTAATCAAGAATAAAGTCGTTATAGCCTTTTTCGCACAGCCAAATTAATTGATCAATTAAAATTTTAATTGAGAAAACGGTGTTTGCCCTTCGCACTGCCGGCTACTCGATAACCGATCAGCTGTTATACCTTTTTGTTTTCCTTTTCATAAGAAGTTGGTAAGTTTTATCAGCTGATTGCAATATTTTCAATAGACGTAACCATTATTTCCAGGAGCGACATTTACTGTCAAGTAGTGTTACATACAAATGCGTTCTTTGTCGCAGAGTTGCATTTCATTTTCAACTCGATTAAAAGTCGATTAAACAAAAATGTGGAAAACTTAGATTTTTTTTGTATGGTAAATCGAACTAAATCAGCATTTTAATCGAGCAAAGACCGGTTAATTGATCAATTAGCTCCTATGTGAAAAGGCTATTATAGTTTGAACTACGGAAAATTAAAAAAAAATGCTTCAACTCGATTAAAATTCGATTAAAAATTATTGTAGAAAAATTTGGTTTTAATTTTGTATGGCAAAACGATTTAAATCAGCACTTTAATCAAAGAAAAGTCGGTTAAATGATCAATTAGCTCGAAAAGGCTATTATGGTTTGAACTACGGAAAATTAAAAAAAAAATGATTCACATTCAAAATGATTCAAAATGGGGACTGCCTAGAAAAAAAAAACAATTTCTATACCACTTTTTGGACCTTTTTAAATTTATTTGAACATAGTAAAGATACCATTTTGGGGATGCAGTTAGGTCCAGCTATAGAGACGTTTAAAAATAAGACTCTCCAAAATTTTCTAATATATAAATAAAACTAGTAAAACTTGAAAACTCGTGGGTATGGTTTCGAAAAAGACATTTTCGAGAAAACGATTTTAATGTTTCTCATCAAGCCAAGCCAGTTTCGATGTCGCACCAGGATAATATCAGTAACTCCGAAAGTTATTTACATTTTGAGAAATCCCCTTGTAGATGTATTCTTAAAAATTTAAAGTTTTAAACAAAATTTTATTGTTTTACACTAAAATACCCCCTTAAAATGAGGGTTTAAGACAAACTCGGCTATCATATCCATGAGCTATTAGATTTTGCTGTTCAAATATTATTGCTGAGCGTGGAACATTTGCAATCTAAAATCATTTAAAATTCATATAAAATCAGCCACAAAAGAAAGTCTCTACATTTCGTATGTAAATGAAATATGGAGATCGACATGTCAAATTATGTATAAAAAAAAACAACAATAAACAAATATTTAAACAAATTAAATGGCTATATGTTAATTTGGTTATTTATCGGTTCAAATTCTGCAGTAAATTTCGAACCTTTTGTGTAAATATGTATTTATGAATGTATATTTCTTGTAAGCATGTGCACTACTACACAAAGACGGCGTGTCACTTGACATATACACTTGAAATAAAATAAAACTTTGCGCTTACAACACAACAACAAAGTATAAATATTTTTTTTTGTAAACGAAGGCGGAGTTTTTGCCGGCATTTTAGCAGCATGAAGTGGCTTACTTTCATCTTCTTAGCTGGAACGATCAAATGGCGAATTCGAGCCGCTCTTTTTTAACCAAAGCAATCTACGTACATACATACATATAAATGTCGAGATGTGGAGCTATACCTGTGTTGGTAGTTGTTATTTACATGGCTCTCTACCATCACCAGGCATTTGAATATATCCACCAGCATTTTGCTGTTGTTTATTTGTTATTTACGATCGTAAATTAGGCTTCGCATTGTTGACTTTGAATTGAACTTGACTTTGAGCGAATTTTTATTGCGGCGATTTGCTAAACGCTCTTTTACACAAACATTATTTGTTGAATTCAGCCTTTACATATTTATATTTACATATTTACAAGCCACAATATAGCTATACACATGATATGTAAGTCCAACTGCAAGTACATATGTGTGTCCATATTTTTCGTTACTTTTTATTATTCCTGTGTTGTTTGCTTATTTTGTGGAAAGTTGTGTGATATCTGTGAAATGTGGTTTATTTGGGCATATTTTTAGCTTTAGTCAATGGCTAAAAATAACCGTAAAGAAAGCGATAAAAGGAGGCCTACAAAATTAACTACGAACACCTGCTGTATGTAAGTTACCCATTAAGAAATGGTTTCAAAGTACGAGAGTAGTGAAATGAGATTCGAGAGCACATATGTCGGTTAACAAACCTATAAACTAAGTAGGGTTGGACCCGGTGTAGAGATGGTTGTCTGAATATCAAATTGTTGCTTAAGGAGTTAAGGATAGTCAGAGACACGAAAAAATGAGAATTTTCAGTATTTTTTTTTGCTATTAAATCATGTTATTTTATCAAAGTAATAATATGGCATTATTACAGTATGTTTTGACTGGAAGACACGGAAATTTGAAAAAAAAAAAAATCATAATTTCCAAAGTTATAGTTGTATTGATCCAGTTCCAAAAAAAGGTCATTGCGGTGACGATCATAAGACCTTGGAGATTAAACTAAACTCAATTGGATAAGTAAAATGAGTTTTATAAATAGATAATCCTGGGCCGGATCGAAGCTTTTTTATTGTTTTCAAAAATTAACAAAAAAAATTCAGGATTTTCGGGAAAAACTCGGATCGTAGCTTTTTCTTTTTTTTTCAAAAATTTCGATTTTTTAAGACCAATTAACTGACTTAAAAAATCGAAATTTTTAAAAAAAAATCTTCGGTCCGGCCCAGGATACTTATATATTCTAAACGCTGTATAAATTTCATTAAAATCTACTGAGCGTTTTTCGAATTACAGTTGTCACCAGTTCAAAAATCATAGTTTTGAGAAAAACGCATTTAAAGTTTCACTCTACCGTTTTGGGATGCTCGAGCGCTCTTGGTTATTTGTCGAATAACTCGAAAAGTAATTATCGGATCAACTTCAAATTTTCAGATAATATTTTTAAGATATTACACTTGACGAAAATGCAAAAAAAAACAAAAATTGATGTTTTGAAAATCCTAACTACACCTAACCCCTTAAGAAGAGGGTCTAGTTGATTTTAAGATTAAACAGCTTTTCATTACATAGTATATTGTTGGGATAGTAAAACTAAGAATCAACAGTGAGCTAAAAACGTTAAACCCAGTTTGATGAAATCCTTGACGAAGATAACACACAATTTTACACAAATATTCGGCATAAGGTTCTAGGGGAAGTTACGACCCGACTTAAATAATTTTTGGTATAGAGTCACATTATTAGAAGAAAATAATTTCTTCTGAATTAAATTCAAATATCTGAGAGATTTACCGATGTTTTCGCTGAGAAATTACCCTTAGGCACTTAGTTCTTCATGCTCGATATCCGGGGCGTTGAAAAGTTATACTTCGATTTCGAAAATGTTTCCACAAGTAAAGCAACTTTTGTTGCTGGAGTATAAAAAATCACAAAAACTCAGTATAGATGAGATGACAGTAAATATTTTTAAGAGATTTCCGATATTTTCGACCATTATGGAAAAATGTTTTTCTGAATAGTATTTCCGTATCCATCATAGTCAATTTCTGTTAAGCAAAAGTCTCTTAAAAATCCAGCAACAATTC
This sequence comes from Zeugodacus tau, assembly GCA_031772095.1. NCBI lineage: Eukaryota > Metazoa > Arthropoda > Insecta > Diptera > Tephritidae > Zeugodacus > Zeugodacus tau. The sequence goes on along the minus strand of CM062653.1, from coordinate 57,364,103 downwards.
GTAGATAGATGACTTATAACTAAAAAAATATAATACTTAATCGATTCGCTTCAAAATTCCCATAATATTTTGGAGAAGAAGCTGGACTGAGTCTCTAGCCATCTTAACAAAAACAAAAATTATGAATTTTAGTTTTGGAAATTGTTTGTTATTCTACTGCTATGAATGGTGGATATCTTGTTGCAAATATTTTTGACTTGTTCAAATGAAATGTAATCCATCTCTGAAAAAACTGTTGGAGGTCTGGTTGTATGCAATTAAATTTGCTTTACATAAACAAAATTCCTTAGTACAAATACATATATATAGATAGTTCTGTGACCATTTGCAAAAATGGCTTAAGTCGACTCAATTAAGTAAAGGATTTTTAACTTTTGATTGAAGTTTAAATATGGGGCATTCTCTGGAAAAAAAGCCACTTGAAAAAAAAAGTTCTTTATTTTCTTTGGCAATTATATATCTTATAGTACATGTAAAACCTAAAATAAAACATATGATTTTAGGTCTGTGTAACGCGGGGTTGCCATATTATAAGGGGCCAAAGTTTTTTGAAAAAAAATTTTCGAGCCGCCATAACTTTAAAACTAATGAACAGATTTTAAAACACCATGTGACTTTTTTGTACAGAATTTCTCAAACTTTGAAACTGTATATCGTAAAAATTTTTAAAATTAATATTTCATAGCAAAAAATGGAAAAAAAATTTTTTTTGGAATTTTTAACAACTTATGCCCCCTTCGATTTTTTTCGAAAATATCTTAAAATGTTCCTTATTTCATCACCTTTTTACCCCCCAAAGGGAATTTTGGGACAGCAATATTTGTATGAGCTACAAATAAAAAACCAACCCAGAACATGATAAAAATTCATTGATTTATGCACTATTATTATCAAAATTTAGCGTAACCCAGGATTAACGACGTGGACGTAGCAGACATTTAATCCCTTTTTGTTTTTTTTTATTTTTTAATATTTTTTTTAATTTTTTTGTATTTTTCAAATTTTTAATTTTTTTTTTGTTTGTTTTTTTGGTTTTTGCTTTTTTTTTTAATTATTACGTAGATTATATTCAAGTACGATATAATTTTAATTAAAAAACAAAAACAAAAAAATTTAAAATTTAAAAAATACAAAAAAAATTTAAAAAAATATTTAAAAATATTTTAACTAATTACGTCTTAAGGTTGGCAAATTTTGATAATAATAGTGCATAAATCAATGAATTTTTATCATGTTCTGCTTAGCATTTGTTTTCAAATATTGCTGTCCTTCAAAATTCAAGGTGATTGATACACAGCAGTCGCATTAGCAATATTGTCTCGAAAAAATTAGACTTCGTTAAAAATTAAAAAAAATTTTTTCCATTTTTGCTATGAAATATTAATTTTAAAAATTTTTACGATATACAGATTTCAAAGTTTGAAAATTCTGTACAAAAAGTCACATGATTTTTAAAATCTGTTCATTAGTTTTGTTATGGCGGCTCTTTTTTTCAATACGTTGTGTTCAGTTCCATGTTACACAGACCTAAAATCATATGTTTTATTTTAGGTTTTACATGTACTATAAGATATATAATTGCCAAAGAAAATAAAGAACTTTTTTTTTCAAGTGGCTTTTTTTCCAGAGAATGCCCCATATACAAAGTTTCCGTTTGTTATTTTAATATGCAGTTTTATATTATAAGATCATATTTGAGACAAAATGAAATACAGTGTTTCAAATAAGTTGCCTATAGTAACATTAAATGTTCAAAATTAACTTAAATTGACTCAATTAAGTAAAGGATTTTTAACTTTTGATTGAAATTTGGTCATACTAAGTGCAACTTTTGTTATTTTAATATGCAGCTTCATATTATAAGTTAAGGTTTGAGACAAAATGAAATACAGACTCCCGAATAAGTTGCTGATAGTAACTCAAAATGTTCAAAATCAAGCTAAATCGACTTAAGCTGTTTTAAAATTTTACCACAAACACACTTAATACTGTATAGACGTTAAAGAAATATATTTATGAAACGTATTTGATGTCACCAAAATATTTTGCATATTTTTCATATAGAGTAACAGTATAGCTTAACACACCCACATGAAAATGTTGCACACACCTATTTTCTTGCAACACATGCATACATACATATGTAGATACAGGCTATAATAATAATTGAAATTAATCATCACTACATAAGCAATGCATATCCATTTTACTTAAGGGCATTACTGCAACTCCTACTTCACCTACTGCACCACTCAAATAACATTCCCGGACTGTCAATTCAAGCTGACAATACAACACGCTGACAAGCAACTGTGCACGCTTCAAGTGATCCATTAGCGTAAATTGAAAGAAGATATTTCAATGTCAATGAAAGATGCAGGGCGATGGGCAAACAAACACACACATACATACATACAAACATATATGTATGTCTATATGTTTGTATGCAACTGCATTTGATATGGAGGGCATAAGAAAAATCTGTCACTGAGTCAGGCTGCCAATTGGACGCCTCCACTATGGCTACCGGTGCTCGACGGCATATATATCAGACACATACATATATATATATATATATATATATATATATAATGGAGTTGCAATTCTCTATATGTGTGTGTGTACATGTGCGGTTGCCTTAGCATTACAAGTCAGTTGAGATTGTTATTGTTAGCGCTCGTGTTGTTGTGTTTGTTGATGTTGGGTATATTGATGTTACTAGTGTCGTTGTTATCGCTGCTTCGTTGCATTTTATTGCATTAAATATCGTTGTTTATTTTCGTGTGGCGTATGCTTGCAATACGGATATATACTGATACATACATACATACACACATATATACTTGTATATAAATGCAGCATGTGTCCTTCGTTAAATGCAAGACAGCATTACAACAGCGACAGTCACACCATGACCATACTCATCATCATCATTACAATGATCATCATCATCATCATCCGGGTTTTGGTACACAGCACCCCACTAATGGCCCTGCTATCAACATGAAATTGGTTCAATAACACGACGGCTTTGACATTGAGACAGAAATGGAGTACAGACATACATACGAACATTTGTATATTTTTACACGCTGCAATACTTCTCTTCATATATAAGCTACAGACCTCCGTCTCTTCGTAAATGTCCTCCTCATCACCTCACTCTTCAGCATAATCATGCCTTCGTGCCTAAGAAGTACCAAGTTCGTATTTAATTTCAATTATTGTTCTTGTTATTGTTCTTGTTGTAAAGCATTGCAGTTTTATTCCTATTATACAATTTGCGTGTTGTTTGCTTACTAACAACTGCAGCAGTTCATCTTTGCCGCCGATAAATCTTCTTTTGCAAAGACCAGTGATCCCGAAAGCTGTGGCAGAGCATTCTTATTGCGAATTACAACAAAAAAAATTGTAGTTCCTTCATAGTTGTAGTTATATAGCCGGCAGTCGTATGTTGTCTGCAGTTCACTTTCAATGCAGATAGTCCGTGTGCAGAAATTTCCAAACGCATCTGTTGGTCTTCTACAAAATTTACAACAATAATAAATATAAAAGTGTGTAGCTATAAAAGTGCAGTTAAGCCGAGTATACGATATAATGAAATGGTTTTTCTGTAGAACTGCAGTGCACAAAGTGCGACCACACCAATGTTACGTTAAGTTAAGTGCGTATAGATGCAGGCCTTTGCTATTCTAAAGGCATTTACATGTTGTATATACATATGTATGTATATTAGGTGGGTATTAAGTCATAAATGATTCGCAAAGGATTTTAGCTTTGCATGTATAGTGTGTATCAACACAGTTAAAAGCTTAGGACGAACTTTGACCAAACAAAGTCCTATTAAATTTATATAACAGCTCAAAAGTAATATAAAAATCATAAAAATCATAAAAATCCTTTAACAAGTGTTTCAAATAAAGGAATTTATTGAAGGTCAAATAAGTTGTAGATTAAAGTATATATCGCTATATTAATAAATTTCAGAAAAATATTCCCAATATTGGAAAACAGAAAATGTATTTCACTGCATTATATAATCCGTTCAATGAATCACAAAATATTATCTTAATTGATCGCAAATAATTAAAATAAAGTTTCTAAAGACAAATTATTATTTCTTAATATTTTTCCAATAAAATGTTTAAAAAACGATTTATTTATTATACAAAAATTAGATTTGGTTTTGAAAAAACTTAATCATAAAATTTCCCAACCATTTCTGCATTATCTTCAATTTAGAAAATATAAATATTTGTTTATCTCAAAGCAGCATTTCATAAAATGTGTGGAATGAATATTTTAGGAGAATATAATACTGCTAGACCGGAGCACGATGGATTTTTTTGTTAAACTGGAAAATCATTAACTGCACAAAAATGTGATTAATAGAAGACAATTTTCTATTTAATAAGATGGACAAGAATTACGATAGTTTATAGTACTCAGGCCGCTTCAATATAATAGAGATATTTACTTTAAACAACTTATAATTTAATATATCGAACCATAAAGAAGCTTCGAATATATTTGTTAACACTATTACATTCTTAATCTGCTGATCCGTTCTTCCGTTTCTTACAGCCGATAGCCTTGGAAATGATTTTTATTTAAACAAAATATCAAAGACAATATTTTCTTAGCTAAATTACTAAAAGTCTTTTCACACAGCAGCTAATTGATCAATTAACCCGGCCTTTACTCTAATATAGCACTGATTTAGATCGATTTAGCATATAAAATAAAAATCTTATTTTACTATATTAATTTTTAATCGAATACAAATCTACTTTAAACTGGTGCAACTCTACGGGTCCACGCTGAAAACTGAAAACTCATAGCAATCAGCTATGGAACTTACCAACTTCATACACATAAAAAAAGTGTATAACAGCTGATTCGTTAATCGAGTATCCGGCTGTGCGAAAGCCATAAACTGGTTTCTCAATTATAATTGTAATGTATTGAATTAATTTGGTTCTTAGAAAATGCTATAAAGTTTGAATGCTTTAAGATGTTACATGGGTTTTGTCGGGTAAAAAATGCCTATTTTCAATATTTTTTTATGTAAAAAATTATTTATTTAATTCAAATTTTTTTCTGTCTTATATGTACATATTTAAAGAATAATTTCTGGAATTAAAAAAAAAATTAAAACTCCTCCATTTTGACATCATTTGCGGTGACCCCTCGGAAAAAAGGTGCGTCCGCGTTGTCAGCATAACTCCTGACAGTATCATCCAAAATGAAAAAACAAAAATAAATGTTTTAGTTAAGACCGTAAACTCGTGCTTGAACGAAGGAAAGACAAAAAAAAGTAAATATTGGAATTTTGGAAGACATTTTTCCAAAAAAAATAAAAATGTCGGTCAAAATTGGCTGGACATTTTTTATTTTTTTTTAATAGTTGTAATTGAAAGAAAATAAAATCCTACGTTCAAGCACGAGTAGATTGTATCTCGAACACATTTTGCAAAATTTCATCAATATCGGTTGAGTAGTTTTCGAGAACATTTGACAACCGACTTTGAAAACACGGTTCCGAGAAAAACGTGTTTAAAGTTTTAAGCAACAATAGTACCTGACTTGGAGCGCACAATTTCCAAATGCTGTATCTCCGAAACTATTATACGGATCGACTTGAAAATTTAGAATAATATTCTTGAGATGAGAACCTATGTAACCCTTTAACTGATGCTTATCTTATTGAACTACTAATTTAATTATAGAAATCTCACGAGAAAACAATTAACCAATTAATAACTTATACAAAGCAAAAAAGTAATAGACCCTTTTTAGACGCTGGTATTATTAAAAGATTGCTTTAAATTTTAAGGGAGTTATTTCTAAACCCAACAAATTAGCGAGTCTTCTTTTGTCGCTCGCTTATAACTGAACTGTATTTATTAATGATAGTGTATTTTGATACGACCTCTTAAATTTAACAATAAATTTTATAAATTTATATAATATGCCCACATACAATAGTGGAATGCAAACATAACCCTACTTTTGTACAACTTTATGGAACAAATGTTGAAATTAATGAATTTCTTAAAGTTTTTGGCTGTAAGGATAGAAGGGGATTTAACTCAAAAGAAAATTAATATAAATAATATTAAAGTTAGTGTATATACATATTTACAGAGCATTTTTCCAATAAATATAATAAAAATTTTTCGCCTACAAAGCGCCAAATATTCATAAAAACGCTTGCTTATGCACTGAAGCTCACCATAAAAATATAAACTCCTATCCTACAATAAGAAGAAATTTTTATTGCGAAAATAATTTTTTAAATTACCCATCAGTGGTAACCCATCACACATAACTGCGCGATTCAACGCAAACGATGATTATGACAAACCATATTATTTACAACATAAAATTTATATGTATATATACATATATAATATATAAATATGTATGTGTGCCTGCATGTCAGCACGTCTATAAGCATGCCATGCCACACTACACCTTGACAAAGGAGCAAAGGAAAGTAATCAACACACCATTCTAGCCAATCTAGAATTCCGTGGAAGAACTCGTAAATTGGCTTAGTAATACCATTATTACAGGTTTTACCAAGAATTATTCTGGAAATTTGCCATTGAATGGCAATAAAAGGTGAAAGAATAAAAATCGTGCAGCAAGCATGTACACACATACATACATATACATATGTATAAACTTGAATAGATAGAATCACAGGGGCGATAGAAAGTGAATGTTGCATGCACCTTGAAAGCGGTTGGTGGTGCCTGTCGCTGGTGTGTTGTGTTGCTGTTGCTCTTATTGCTGTAATGCTGTGTTGCTGTGTTGCTGTTGGTCACCAGAGTGGCAACAAGATGCGGCTAAATGCAGCTGCAACACAACCAGCACTTGCATGCCAAGCCTCACTATGCCACAACACGCCGGCGTGGCAGCCACACGCTCAACTCAAGTCAACTCAACTCAATACCAACCATGAGCCATGCAAAGCTCATGTAACACAAGCTGGAATGTGTTGAGCAGGCACTGACTGACTTGCTGTATGCTTGTTCAACAACAACAACAACAAATAAAATAATAGCAACAAACAATTGATGCTGACTGTGCAACACGATGCGACGGCGGCGATGCGGCAGCGCGCACAGTCATTTCAACTTGAACTTGAAAGGCAAAATTTATGTCTCTAGAAAATTGCCCATTGCAAAAGCAGAGGCAGGCAACACCAACACAGCACAGCACAACACGGCATGGCATGGCATGGCATAGCACCAACACTGTTGAATACAACAACAACAACATCATTATTACTATCATCATCAGCCACAGCTACAATTGCTGCACAGTTTTGTTGTTGTTGTTGTTGCAGTGTTGCGTTGTTTTCTACACTTATTGTTGCTGTTGCTGTTGTTGTTGTTGTTGTATTTTGTTTTTGCTTTTTTCTTTTTGTCGTTTTTACTTTTTATTTAATGGATGCTGTAAGAAGAATGCAAAGTATTCACAAAACTGGATAAACCAGTTTTGCAGTGCATTGGTACCAAGGCAACAACAACAACAACAACAACATACATATGTATATGTAGTGTTTTAGTGTGCTAAAGCAAACATGTTTGTCATTTTGCAATGCGTTGGTGCAAGTCAAGCTGCCGCGCCATTGCAGTTGCTGCACAGAATCGCTGATCTACGTGTTGTTGCAAGCGGGCGCAACGCTACGCAATGAGAAGAGGCAGCAACTGCCTATTTGCCAAATGCGTAAGAGCGCATTCACTAATGAAATAATATTGGCAAATGTGCAAAGCAGCGACTTTTTGGCGCGCAACAATATGCATTTGCATATGTGTAAGTATGTACGGATCTATATATACATATATATACATATACATATATATAAGTATATTTGTGCATCTAAAAATTTTGCATTTTAGTGATTGCAATTGCGGTGTATTACTCAAAATTTTTTATCAACATTCACTATGATTCAATACAATAATGAAATTAACAATAACAACAACAATAATCGCATATTAAATGCATTTTTGTGTTGTTTGTTTTGATTTTTTATACACGCTTCGCTGAGTTTGAAAGTGAATGTTCGTTGTGCATGAAATCACAAAGTCTCCTGTAGTCTGTCAGTGTGTTCATATCACAAAATTATTTATAGTCAACTGATGTGTTGTTGGTCCAAGGTTTCGCTATAGTTGGTAATATAGCTGGTAATAATTGTAATTATATCGAACACTGCGGAATAAATAAGCTGTTGCATGAATGTTTGTTGGCATTTATGAGTATGTATAATAGTATAATTTAAACCTGACATGCCTAAAATTATTGCAAAATAAAATATAAAATTTTATAATTTAAAATATATTTAAATTTATAATAATAATTTTCTCTTAAAAATTAGAAATTTTTTTTTCAATTTTTTTTTTTTATCCAGAGTATCAAAAATATCTCAAAACGAGTAAGGAAAGCCTAAGTTCGGGTGCAACCGCAAATTTTATACAGCCGCAATTTATTGCTATATTTTTATTAAGAAAACACACTGATACCTGAGAGATTTACCGAAATTTTCAGTGAAAAGTTAACATGGGCATTGAGTTCTTCATATTCGATATTCGGGGCATTGAAAAGTTATAGTTCGATTTCAACAATTTTTTCACAAGTGATGCCACAGATTAATCTTCTCCATCTCGGAGTCTTTTTGATACCCTCACCGGGGAACTATTTCCAGAAAGTTGAGATTCTAGCAATATCTAGCCTAAGTTACTCGGGGTGAATGTAGCATTCCAATGATGAAAGAATTTTTGAAATCGGCACAGTAGTTTTCGAGTTTATTCAATACAAACAAACATACAAATGTGCCCCTTCCTAGTGTGATCCTTTACTCCAAATTTTACTTTTATAACTTTATTTATGGCTTAGTTATGACACTTTATAGGTTTTTGGTTTTCGCCATCTTGTGGGCGTGTCGATGGTCCGATTTTGCTCATTTTCGAAAGCAACCTCCTCAGGGTGCCAAGGAATACGTGTTCCAAGTTTCGTTAAGATATCTAAATTTTTACTCAAGATATCTAAAGATTATCTAAATTTTTACGTTGCACGGACGGACGGACGGACAGACAGACATCCGGATTTCAACTCGTCTCGTCACCCTGATCACTTTGGTATATATAACCCTATATCTAACTCGTTTGGTTTTATGACTTACAAACAACCTTTATGTGAACAAAACTATAATACTCTCTTTAGCAACATTTGTTGCGAGAGTATAATTAAATACTACCTACCAAATTTCTAAAATATTTAAATTATTTGAAGCATATTTAGTGACACCTTTTACTAGTTGGCAACCCTATTCCAAAATATATTTGCCTAAATTTACTTGCTCAAGCAACATTGAAGTATGCGAACTGGATTGAAGCTTAAAAAGACTGAATAGGCTATAAGGCTATAGCTCGTACATCGATTTTCAACTGCTAGTCGTCTTACTTGAGTGAAGTCTGTCCTCTAGAATATGACAAGTTATTCGAGTACATTATGTGTGTATTCTATTTGTCTTATTAAAATCGATTATACCAAGAATTAATTTTCTCGAATATACAGTAATCCCCGCTTAAGTGCCCCTTCTTAACATGCAAGACTTTTAGGACACTTAACCGGGAAAGGTACTTAAAAGAAATCCGCTTAAGAGGTCGCTTTAAATTTTTATTTGTCGCTTAACAAATTATTTTACTGTATTCGTCTACTAAAGTATTTAAAGCTTTTCATATAACGTTGCACAAGAGTGTAGAACCGCTAGCGTACACCGATTATATTGATATCATTGGTAGCAACAACCGCGCCGTTAGTACTGCTTTTTCCAGACTGGATAAGGAAGCGAAGCGAATGGGTCTGAGAGTGATTGAGGGCAAGACGAAATATCTTCTGTCATCAAACAAACAGTCAGCGCACACGCGTCTTGGCTCCCATGTCACTGTTGACAGTCATTACTTTGTAGTCGTAGATAATTTTGTCTACCTGGAAACCAGCATCAACAACACCAACAATGTCTGTCTCGAAATCCTACGCAGGATCAGGGTAGGCAATTGAAAAGAAAAGTCCTCTCTCGACGAAACAAAATCATACTCTACAAGTCGCTCATTATTCCCGACCTGTTGTATGATGCAGAAGCGTGGACGATGCCAACTTCCAATGAGACGGCACTAATAGTTTTCGAGAGAAACATTTTGCCAGATATATGGCCCTCAGAACATTGGCAACGGCGAATACCGCAGACGATGGAATGTTGAGCTGTATTAGTTATACGACGACATTGACATAGTTCAGCGAATAAAAAGACAGCGCCTACGCTGGCTAGGTCATGTTGTCCGAATGGATGAAAACTCTCCAGGCTTGGAAGTGTTCGATGCAGTACCCGCCGGAGGAAGCCGAGGAAGCCGAAGAAGGCCTCCACTCCGTTGGAAAGACCAGGTGGAGAGCTACCTGGTTACACTTGGGATTTCCAACTGACGCCGAATTGCGAGGGAAAGAGATGAATGGCGCGCTATTATCGATTAGGCTATAATCGGCTAAACGGCTTCTACGCCAATTACATACATTATAATCGCTTCAGAGTAACATATGTAGTCCGAAACTGATATTCGTTAGCTTTTAAAGTAAAATATCTCTCAGCGGACTTGGTACAATAGAATGAAAGCCAAGTCTTCATAAGAATACGCCTTTAACTTCCTTATATATATTTGTCCACTTTAAATCTGAATTATTGAAGTCTACATTTGATAATGCTAAATCAAATCGTCAAATATTCTTCTATATATACTTAAAAGCCTCAAAAAAATATTGCCTTCAATTTTCACATCCCTACCACTTCCAATATAACCTATTGTCTACTCACGATTGTGTTGTAAAGCCTTGCCTTTAATGCTTTTAATTACCAACAAACATTGTTATTGTACTATTATTTCTTTCATTCACAGATGTTCACGACCTCCCACATTGTTGGAGGTCGCTGCAAATGGAAAAAAAATCATGCAATTTAAATGGTAAAAGCAAAAGTCAAGCATTCACAAAAATCCATTGCATGTTGCCACATTTTGCTGCATGACACCTACACACATACACTTACATGATGCCAAACAAACAATATACAAAGTTGCAGACACGATTGATGTTATTGTTGTTGATGTATTGTTGCACATAACCACCGTAACTGGGGTGTATTGCAGCAATTGTTGCCGCCGCCGCCATCGCCGTCGTTTGTTTTGCTATAAAATAGAAAGTGAAGCGTGCCGTCAGGAGGGTTGTCAGTGTCGGGAGGGGGTGTTGTGGAAGCAAGTGAAGTTTAGTCGAATAAAAGGCAATAAATTTGTCGGCAAAACGCTGTGGCTGTCAATGCATATACTCGTACAAGCGATATTTAGCAAAAATAAAAAAAAAACGAAATAAAGACAACAAAAACAATAACAATAAACAAATAGGAGCGTACAATCGCGAAATCAATAGTAAAACAACCATCCATTCATTCATTCATGCATTCCCTGTCTATTATGCACAACAGCAACAATGACACAGCAGAAACCATTGCCGGTGATTGGTACGCGCCTTGCTTTGTTGTGGGTGAAACTCTTGTCTGCCATTACATTGCAATAAGAAAAACTACAAACAAATGCAAATAAAATCCATTGCAAACGTTGCAATATTGCACATAAACAGTTACATATGTAAATGCAAATATATGCATAGCAGTGGTAAGCAAATGAAGCGTGACGCATTGCGCCAGCCAGAGTTATTGTTGCCGCTCCGATAGTCGAGTCTACTTCAGTGGTACGAATTTCGATTTGCATCTGGTCATGAACTACTCTGATAATATTTTATGCTGCTGTAACAACAACAACAACATCAGATAGTCAGTTTTTTTTAATTATATGAAAAAAATCCGCAATCATCAATCGTATAACCTTTTTAGTAACACAACGAACCCTCGTAACGACTGACTTTAATTCTCTAAACCTTTTCACTGAGATCCGAATACCACAACATTTCTTTTTACTTCGCCCTTTAGTTATACCTGTTATTAACGGATAGTCTGTAAAGCACCTTTATTTTGTGCAAAATGTTGAAAATATTATCCAAAAATATCAATTCAATCAGTGTAATATTCTAAGAGATATACCCTTTGGAAGTTCTGCCCATCAGGTCACGTCAGTTTGAGATATAAAATTTAAACGCGTTTATCTCAAAACTAGATTTTTCAACTGGGTGGACAACTATTCTTTTCGAGCCAATATATACGAACATTTGACCAAAAACCTGAGTTTTTTGTTTAAAATTCTGTCAAAAACTCAAAATTCAATATTTTTTAATCGTTCATTATCATGCATGGATAAATCTAGATCAATGTACTATCGAAATATTATTGGTTTATTGACATGGGAGATGAGGCTTAGTTTTCGAAATTTGTAAATAAAAATTTCACAAAATACTATCTAAATATGTATCTTTATGAAATTAATGATATTATTGTATATGTATATTTAAATAAAATTGCAAATATACACTGTTTTTAGCTTCAGAAACACCTAGGTTATGTTACGGGTTCGTCGATTTTATACTGTTTCCAGAAAAAAAGTATACATAAATTTCAAACTCTCTTGATAATTTACCTCCTCCCACGGAATTACTTCGTTCAATTATCAATCAGTTGTAAGCCTGGATGTATGTGGATCAAGATGAATTATAAACTATTTAGAAAACTGTGCAAAATATAACATGTTCTCTTTGAGAACCTAATCTAACCTAACTTTAATTTGTAGAATCATGGGATAATCTCTGCTCTTATTACTGTATTTCAGTGATCTTCTAGTTCGAAACAGTTCAATTTGTTTTGTAATTTCAATAGTTGTATCAATTTACATCACGCAGAAGAATATTAGGTTATGTTTGGTCTCGAAGAAGTCCTTATCAAAACATACTCCTATACAAAATAAAACACTGAAAAATTCACAACAGAGTTGTGAAACTGCCCGAAAACATTTTTTTCTTAAGCATTACATCAGACATTAACATCAGTATTAAAAACAGTGTTATTAGTTATTTTGTTCTTGTATGAAACAGCATTATTTCGCAGTCTTCGCAGTGAATTCTTAAACTTTCCACTGCACTCGTTTTAATTAATATTTTAATTGAGTTTATTTTTTTTTTCAACCAAAAATATTTGAATTGCCTTGTAAATGCCGTAGGCTCTTGCCAACAGTAATTTCCTATTTTTAAATTTTGTTGACCCAGTTTTTCCCCACACTCAGACAGCTCATCTATTTTATGTTTGGCCGGTAAAGGCGTTTACATAAATATTGCAGTGTTGCATGCAAGTGCAAGAATTTTAAAAATAAATGCTCCATTTTTTTTTGGATTTTTTTCGTTTTCTTTTCGGGGAATCGTAAATGTGTTTTTATGTGAAAATAAAATATGCAAATGTAAATATGTATTTTGTATGCTTTTCTTTTTACATTAATTTAAAAATTCACTCTGTAATATAATAATCTGCTCTTTTATAAATACATATATGTGTGTGTGTTTTTATAGACCAATAAAATTTAGAAAAATCTATACAAAAGCTTATCTTACATAAACGCTTAAATTGTATTATACAATACCAATTGAAACTAATCAGTGTTTTCTTTTATTATATTTCAGTTAAATTAACAACAATTGTGCCACAAAAATACAACAATGATAACAATACAAAAACACCAATGAAGTGATGAAGTGTTTTTTATGCAAATAAGGTAATTATTTGACACTTGATAAATATTTCTAAACATAGTTTATGATTCGCTTCTAATGTCATATTTTGTACGAGGGAAGTTGGATAAAACCGCAAAAATTATACTTACTTATAATTTACATTTAATACGCTAGCATGGAATAGCCATTTTTATTTTTAATTTTTTTTTTTTCAAATTATTTTTGGAAAATTGTATTTATAGACTTTTATATCCATAAAATTACTTTGATTCGATTGGATCACATCGGCAATTACTATAATATTCTAAGAGTGAGGAACGTTTTGTCAAGCTCATTTTCGAGACCATCCTATCTTATATATGCATTACAAGTCTGTAAACTTAAAAAAGTGGACTGGTGAAGGGAAACTTTAATAGTTAAGAAATGAAGAGTATTATTTGGGAACACTGGATGAAAATATAATATATCTTAAAATACAGTGGAACTTCTCTAACTCGAATCAACATAATCCACAAAAAAATTCGAGTTGGAGAGACTTATTATAGAATTTATAGAATTTTCATTAAAATATAAAATTTTTCAAAAATCGTAAAATGTAGGTTTATGCCCAGTTTTATTTATTTACTTCGCATAAAGTTGTATGTATATACGTTAAAACATGTGTCCGGCTCTTGACGTCTGTATCCCCTGCCTTTGTACAGGATTTATACAATTCATAAGTGCAATGTTATATTTTTTGTTCGCATCCATACGATATAGAAGGACTCTTTTAAAATTCTGCCACGATAGTAAAATTTTAATTTTTTTATTATGCACTGGTCGAAAAGTTTCATTTATGGAAGGAAATTTATATGACAGTTGCCTTCTATTACCAATTCAAGAGTTAGAGTTATGGAGAACTATTACCCTTCCTTACTTGTTAAAAAATATATTTATTCAAAACAAGAAAGGAAGGGTTAAATCCGGGTTTAACTACACATTTTATACGATTTCACTTATTTTCGCCACCAAGTACATTATATCCAAGACCATATGCTTACTTAATTTTTTAAGATATCTAACATATTAACCAATATAGACGGCCCATATAGAAAGCCCATCGGATGGTTGAAATCACTAATATGGGACCTGGTGAAAATTATGACCCGATTCCACCCATTTTTGGCAGAGAGACACATTATTAGAAGAAAAATATTCACTCTGAATTTCTTTCAAATACCGAGAGATTTACCAAAATTTTCGACAGAAAAAATACCACAAGACTTAGGTCCCCATATTTGATACCTGAGGCCTTGAAAAGTTTTGGTCCGAATTTAAAGACGGGCTATGTCATACTAGAAATGCAGTATTTGTCTTGTTCCTATATCTTCACTGGTTCTTGCTTTCATCCATTTTCATGCCACGTAATGAAGTTCATAAAGAAAATGACTCAGTTGGGGCGGGTCCACACGGAATTTAAAATCTTACATAAATTTTTTTAAATTCGAAAATTCCCGTTAATTTTTGAACATACTACGTGCTGATAATTTAATTTAATTATCCAAAAAAATACGGTATACTGACTTATCAAGCTGTTCTCGTAAACATTTCTGTAAAAGCAAAGACTATTGCTACTTTTCGTAAAAGAGCACATACAAATCGACCTGCCACACAAGTCACTTATTCTAGCTGTCCATCATTCATTAACTCACCTACATGCGCATATACATATATATGCACTTTAATTTATTATATTCCATCATTTATTCTAATTTCAATTTTCAACACTTTTCATACTCAATTCCATTTTCAATTTCATTAGCTTTGTTTACACACATACACAGCTATCACATACATATGTGTGCATGTATATGTTTCACTCAATCACTCACTCACTTACTCAATTGTCGGCTGTCATTCTCACATTCATTACAATCAATTCAGCCGTCCATCATAGCAGATGATGATTGTGAGCCAGCCTGCCACGTTTCAATTTATTTATGTGCCATACACAATAAAATACACAAACAACAGCAATTGACATAATATGAAGCGGTGGCGGTGTGGCGACGAACTGATGCAGCAACACCAACGCAAAATGTTGCAAATGTGACAAATGTTGAAAAATGTTGCAAGTGCGTCACTAGTGCCACTGCCATTGGCACACACAACAAACACACACACACTCGCAAATAATTGAAAGTGTATGTATGTGTGTGTACAGGGCAATACAAATTATTCTACTAAACTAGATTTTCCGCACTCGAGCCGCATGCAATTGTCAGTAATTTGCCACCAATTGTTAACGATGTGTCAAATGAAAAATTGCATTACATGGGCATGAATACTCACATGCATACACACATACATATTCATATAGTACAGTAGTGTAATTGTGCGCCTTTGCAGTCACTCATGTAGGAGTATCAAGTGGCATGTACATATGTATATAGCTAAGTGTATGACAAGTAGTAATATTTGTATTGCAACTGACTGACACACAGATCTAGTTCCTGTCAGTTTACATACCTAATCACTATTTCTCAAGCAAATAAGCTTAAAGTGCTAGTACTAGTAGAGTGCTTGTGTAATAATGTGATTTGCGGTTTTAGTTAGTGGCTTAGGTAAATCAATGTTTAGTTGCTTAGTGGGTTCTCTTTTGAGTCTCTATTTTAAGTTTATTGTTTTGCATTACATAACAGCTAGTATCTAGCACTTTATACTAGTTAATGTCTTTTCTTTTCTCTTTCCTGTGGCAAACTTCATAAGAACCTGTAGAACTTCGAAATGTTATATAATTTTTTTTATTACAATTGTACCTAGTATACAATGATTAAATACTAACAACAATTCAATTCTAATAACTTAAAAATAATAATTAAAAGCTAAATGTTAGAGAAATTCATTTGCCGCTACAGTTGCCTTGCTAAGTCTGAAGGCCTCTTACGTTTCAGTCGGTTTTCTTTCGTTCAGCAGTACGAATGAGTCTGGATGCCTCTTCATTTACATGCTGTATAAGCCTCATTTCGTGAGTCTTTGCAAGTTTGGTTATTTCGTTCACTACTGAATTCAGACCAAGATCACGGTGAAGGTCAGCAGATCAACATACCAAGGAGCATTAACTATACTTCTTAGTACCTTATTTTGGAAGCGCTGAATGCAGGCAATACAGTTTTGAGTTGAGCAACCCCATAGTTGAGCTCCATAGGCCCAAATTGGCTTTAGTACTTGATTATATATAAACAGCTTGTTTGCGATTGAAAGCGTGGATCTCCTACCGACCAGATGGTAAAACTTAGCAAATTTTAAATCGAGCTCGCACCTTTTTTTCTTGACATGCTCTTTCCAGCGAAGCTTAGCATCTAGGGTGATTCCTAGGTACTTAGCATTATTGTGATGTAGTATAGGAGTACCATTTACCAGGAGGATGGTATGAAAGTTTTTTTAATTTGGGCTTCCACATTTAGTAATTGCATTGACTGCTGTTTGCACTCGAAGGATATGTTATATAATGGAATACAGCTTTTATACGAATAGAGATAAGAAATAAATACCTTTTATTAAAATTCCTCGAGATCAGTGCAATAAATCAATGCTAGCAGTTTCCCTGTCCCTTGAAAGCGCTATCAATATCGCCAGTTGTAGACTGTAAGCATCGCCGGGTCTGTATCTACTTGATACTGCCATCTGAGTTTAGATCGTCCTTTTCTTCGTTTGTCTCCAGGGGGCACCGAATCATACATTTTACGTTTCTGCATTTTTTTCTGCTATTCAGGCAATATGGCCCAGCTAGCGCAGCTCTTGCTCATCAGTGTTAATCATCGTCCATGATTCCACACCATATATGTATCAGGACGAGTATAACGAGCAACTTATAGAGCGTTATTTTGCGAGAGAGGACGGTACTTTTCAATTGCCTACTGAGCTCGTGATAGCACCTGTTGTCAAGAGTGATTCTCCAATTGATTTCGTGGTTGACGTCTTTGTTGGTGTTTATGATGTATCCTAGATAAACAAAGTCATTTACTACCTTTCACTTCTACTAGTATCTTGAATAGTTATACCATAATTCATATCTATATAAAATCACTTAGGTTAGCTGAGAGTACTTTATTAGAGATCCTACACCAAAGATTTGAGATCGTAACAGAATTAATAAGACTCAGTATACTTATTATTAGAAGAATAATATTCCCTATAAATTTCTTCAATATATCTGGGAAACTTACATCTATTTTCGGTAAAAAAAAGGTTAGAAGCACTGAGATCCTATATCGATATATGGGATCCTGAAAACCTATAGTCCGATTTCGTCGATTTTTGGGAGAGCGATGCCACACTATAAATGCAGTACCTACATATATATGCAAAGTTCTTTTGTAATAGCTTCACTAGTGCTTACTTTATATATTGCAAAGTAAACGATTCAGATCGACTTCACAGTTCTGGTATATAGGAAGCAGGCGTTGTTGTGAACTGATTTGGCATATTTTCAAAGCATATCATTGGAATGCAAGAAAAATGTTATGAACCGAATTTCATTGATATTGGTCGAGTAGTTTCGGAGATTGGGTTTTGTACACATAAGTGGGCGAAACTACGCCGATTTAAAATTTTGTATTCCAATTTGAGTGCAGCCCTTCCGTACCTTCTTTGTAATAAAATTTAAGGGTTCTGGTGTGTTTCCTTACTGAATTAAAGTATTTTTAGTAGTTTACAACATAACATTCGTATGGGAGGTGGGCGTGGTTATAATCCGATTTCCTCTATTTTTGGATTGTATAAGGAAATACCTGAGAAAAATGACTCCTGAAAGTTTCGTTGATATAGCTTTAGTAGTTTACGAGATATGTACAAAAAACTTAGTAAGGGGCGGGGCCACGCCCACTTCCACAAAAAAAATACAACCAAATATGCCTATTCATACTGCGATCCTTTGTACCAAATTTTATATTCAAAGCTTATTTATGGCTTAGTTATGACAATTTATAGGTTTACGGTTTTCACCATTTTGTCGTGTCGATTCGCCAATCTTCGAAAGCAACCCTCCTATGGTGCCTAAAAAACACGTGTGCCAAATATCATCAAGATATCTTAATTTTTTCTCAATTTACAGCTTGCACAGACGGACAGACAAGCATCCGGATTTGAACTTTTCTCGTCACCCTAATCTTTTTGATATATATAACCCTATATCTAACTGGTTTAGTTTTGGATCTTACATACAACCGTTATGTGAACAAAACTATAACACTCTAATGTGGTTTTCTAATATTTTCAAAGTATTGATTAATTTTGCGCCTGAAAAGTATCAAAATAATGAAAAATCTGAGCTGAATAAAATACAAATTTATATAGCATGTATCTATATAAATGTATGCATGTAGCTGCAGTCTATAAATAGAAATTGTAACGTTCTCAGTTGACATGACAACAGCGTTTTGATTATATAACTTCAGCAGCGACACAAATAATGCATTTTGAAATACACAATATGCCTATACATACATACTTATATGTAAATCAGCAGTAAAACATCCAGCAAATAATATACTATTTTAATCTCGAGGCAACATGGCATTTCTATGTGATGTGTTCTAAAAAAATTGCATAATCAGCAAAACTTAGCGCTAGACATGTGTGTGAACATACCATCTAAACACATATATGTATGTATATAAGAAAACTTTAGTGTGTGCAAAACTGCAGCCGACTTGCAATCAAGTAAACTAAAAGGCTTAAGAAACTCGAATGCAAGAACATCACTTACTGCATTACAACAGCAACGAAGATGGCAATCTTTATGTCAAATACAACAAGAGATGTCTGAATGTGTGCTGAGCAGACAACAACAACAACAACAAGAAAAGCAGCAGCAACAACAACCAAACTGTGCAATAAAAGCAAAAAACACGCTTCAAAAAATGCGAAGACTCGTAATAAAGTTGCGACATGTTGAACAACATTTGTAAACAAGTTTATAATTCAACTGATAACACAATTGCAAAATAAGTAGCTCAAAGATAGGCGCACATACATAGTAGCATATGTATGTAAGCATATACATACATACGTTATATTTGTCAGTATGTATGGACATTTAATGTCTATAGGTTTGAGTGCAGCTTACACAGTTGCCACCAGACATAAATAAAGTAAAAAAAATAAAAAAATAAATTTAAAAAATATTTAAATAAGGCGCGACAACTCGTTAGCAGCTAATAACAACAACAGCAATTAATTTTAACGGTCGCTTTGTTGTAGGAACAACAACTCGCTAGCAACACAGACTTAGCTTTGTAGGCAGAGATACACGTATGTAAGTGAATATGTTATGTTTTGAAATTATTATATACATACATACATTTGCATTCGAAAATGACTTAAGTGATAAGGGTTATCAGCACACGTGAATAAAAAATAAATAGCTGCGCTCAAACTGCTCCAAGATTTCGAAATTGCAGCAGCTTAAGAGCACAGTTTGTTCCAATTAGGGCTTTGAGAGCTGTCAGCATATAATTACAGTTTTGAGTTGATATTTTCCAATACAAACTTAAGGCAGTAGTCTGCTTTACAGGCTTCAAAAAATCGATTTTTTTGTTTTGCTTTAAATATTTTCCAAAACTATCCAAGAATATGTCTTTAAAATTCCAGAGGCCAATTCGACATATTTTCGAAGCTAGAGCAGTTTTAGTGGCCGAGCGTCGAGCAGGTGCGAACACTCAGGCAGACCTTTAAAGCGCGTTTTCAAGAGTTTTCATTTTCACAAGTGTTAGAAAACGGTGCCGGCGAAAGCAAAAAGAATATATGTCCAAAGTGATCTAGCTTCAGTATTAAATTATCTTCTATTTGAACTAAAAAAGTTGGACAAAAGTATTATTTAAACTACTTGTTGCAACTTAAAGTCAATTTTTTTTTCTTCAAAAAGTAAATTTTTTTTCAAACTTCGAAAAAATTTGGAATTTTATAACTTCTTCGGTATTTTTTTAGTTCATAAAGAAAAGAAACTTAAAAATTAAAAAAAAATTGGTTCGACTGTTTCAGATGCATCGCACGACCTCCATCACCGGCACCGATTTACAAGTGCAGACTCCAGGTGCTCCAGAAAAATACTTACAACTTTGAAAAAATTTCAATATTTTTTAATAATAAATATTGTTTTTTAAGCCTTAAATATAGCACACTATCGTCTTAAAATTCCGTTTACCGCAATCATTTCCTTCCCTTTCAAAAAAATTGCTAAAAAACGCTTTTTTCGGCTTCTAAAGCAGACTACTGCCTTAACGATTGCAGTCCCGTCGTTGTTGAAGTACAATTGACCTTCAATAACTCGAACTACTATAACACGAAGATCTCCCTAACTTGAACTCTCAAAATTTCTCAAAATTATTCCACAAAATTCGTACAAATTCAAAAATTAATACGACAATATTTTTAATAAAAATATATCCAACGACCCTTCGAGATGAGGATTTTGGAATTTTATTCCAATATTTTTCAAACATTTTTCCGTTTTGTAAGTGAAGTATTAAAACCTCCTGAGACTTGATCAACTCTGGGGTTGTGTTTTCTCTAACGTGTATTTTCCAGCTCTCATTTGGTCCGTGAAAAGAGGTTGGAGATCCAAATCAAGCAATATATCGTCCCCTCAATATAACAATAGCGTATGTGCTCATACGCCATTATTTTTTTATTGCATATTTAGAATCTCCATCATTGATTCTATGTCTGGTCAAAATTTCGTCAAATTCTACTTCCACAAAGTGGGTCAAAATGTCATTGGAAAAAATGGTGTATAATTTCATGTTCAAAAATTTAATAGACATCTGATTTGACAAAAACTTTAAACTCGATTTTCTCAAAACCCAAAAAAAATTATACGCTATTGTTATATTGAGGGGACGATATTATCTCCTTTTGTCATTGTCATCACTTTGATTCTCGTTTCTCTTAGACCTCACCTTTAAGTACTCGTCGTACAGCCTAACCGAATTATTGTGGTCATATATGTAAGAATATATTTTCGATATTCATGCTATTTTCTATTTAAAATGAAAAAACTCATAACGAGAGCAATTAAAAAGTCGAGATACACAGAGAAAGATAAGTTTTGAACGGCAAAAGATCTGATTTGAGTTTACAATATGCATATATACACTATTATTTACCTTGATATTACATACACTGGAATACTAAAAATATTCAAAAATGCCTCGTATTTGCTTTTGACCCCATTTACTTGTGTCAACAACAAGCAAGCGCCACAGCACGTCAACAACAATACGTGCAAAGTATGCACCCACACAATGTTGTTTAAACAACACCTTCCATACACCTTGAGTATACTTGTAAGACTGCTACCGCTGACGTCTTCAATGCATTAATTGCCTCAAAGGGGTAACACATAAGCCTACATATATTCAGGTATATATTTTACGAAGTATGGGTATATACTAGAGTGGATCGTTCGAAATTATTTAAAATTTACTACCGAAATTCGGAGACAGTGGGTTCAACTTTAAGAATTTTAAGTTACAAATTTATGGTAGTTTAATCGACCTGACAGATCAACAAGTGAGCGTCTAGTGGAAAAATTTGAATCCGCAGGCACAGTACAAAATGTTACCAAGTCAGTGAGTTAAAGAAGTGAACGTAGTGTCGATAATAGCTAGCGTATCAATTCAGGAAGACTCAAATCAGTCCCTCACACGTCGTTCTCATGCGTTGGTCATCTCGAATTTTGCGAAAAGATCTTTGGCCTACATACTTACAAGATCAAATTGACGCAAGTACTGAAGCCGCTTGACCACCGGAATCGTCGTATGTTCGTGAATTGGGCTTAAAAATGATCCGGATTTTTATCGAAAAATCATAGTCAACGATTATTAAACTCATTTCTGGCTGAATGACTTCGTCAATAAGCAAAATATGCGTTATTGGTCAGGCTGCAATGCACACGTACAACAAGAGTTACCATTGCATTCCGGAAAATTGGTTGTTGATGTTGTTGTTGTAGCGGTAACCCAGGCCTGCCTGATTGTCATCCAAGTTATCCAACGGGAGGCCCAGGAAATGAGCTGTTTCGATAGGGTCGGACCAAAGGGAAAGGGGTGTTAGATGAATAGGGTTAAGAGGGCATACAAAGAGGTGGTTAGTGTCATGCGGGGACTCCTTGCTTGCAGGACATATTTTGAGTATGTCAGGGTCTAGTCTGGATAGGTAGGAGTTTAGTCTGCTACAATATCCAGAACGAAGTTGCGCAGACTTCTTCTAAGTTCTAGATAAAATGGGTAGTTTTGTGCGGTTTATGAGCTTGAGGCATCAGTGGGCCATACTTCTTCCGTGATGATCAAGATCGGCACGTTACTGTGAATGGGAATCGCTACCGCTCAATGATAACCGTTATTCTTGGCCCGATTTAGATGATGTGGACTTGGATAATATGTGGTTCCAACAGGACGGCGGCACAAGTCACACAGTGAATATCACATTCGATTTATTGAAAATCAAGTTTGGTGAACGTGTTATCTCACGAAATGGCCCAGTCAATTGGCCTCCTCGGTCATACGATTTGACACCATTTAACTATTTCCTGTGGGGGCTTCCTATGTATATTTCTATAATGTTTCTCACAATTATTTACAATAAATTCACTTCGTTTTTTTGCTTAAAAATCTTATCTTTGCAAAATCTTACCTTTGAGCCAATACATTTTATGCCACCCTAATGCAATTATTGCATTTGCCACGTTGTTGTTGTTGTTGCTATTGCACTTACAGTCTGCATTGCACATGCTGCCATGCACATTCGTTTGTTTATCTAGTCGCTACTTTTTTCTTCGTATCACACTCGTGTATCCAACGAGGGGTGTGTGCAAATGTGTGTCCGTGTGTATTTTGCAATCATTATTTTCAGTTTCGTTTTCATTTGGAATTTCATTTCCATTTCATTTGGCATTTTTTGATGAAACACATACGCAACAACAACAACAACAACAGCAATAACTGTGTTGCCGTGAATAAACGGCAGCTATTACAACAAAAAGAAAAGCAACAAAATGGCAAATGTTTATTTGTATGCATTTGTGTTGTTGTTGTTGTTTTTGTTGCTCTTGTTGTTGTTATGCAGTGAATTGAATTTGCTGCGATTGCTGTTGGTGTTGTTGCTACCGCTACTGACGCCGATGGCATTGATCTGCAATGTTGCCGTTGGAATAGACATTGCAATAGCAACAACAAGAATAACAAATTATTCAACAAACTGTGCAACAAATCAACCGTGTTGTCGTGTTGCATCCATTGATGAATGTGAATGCCGTTGCGAAAAGGAAAAATACAGCATACAAAAACAAAAACAAAACGAAATAAATGTTTGAATATCACAGCGAAACAGTGTTGCTTGAATATATGAATCTTTAAGATTTTTTTGGAAGAGATTTACTGACAAGATACATACATACATATGGTTTATAAAGACAGTCTTCCACGATGATCTCATTACAAGACGAAGTAAAAAAATATCAAACCCAAATTTTAAAACCAGTTTCGAACAAACTGAATTTAATATTCAAAATCCATAAATTATAAAAAAAAAAATATTTGAAATTTCTCTTTCAGAAGCTAGAGCTCGACAGCGCTCGCCACTAGCGTCGCCAAGTAGCCAAAATGAAAAGCTTTCTAATCACGTGCATGCAAATATTTATTGTATTTGTCTAATACACATTGTCTATGCTTTACTGTTCCATTATATTAGCATCACGCTGGCATACCGACTCGTATAAAATATTTGTATTAAGCAAACAACACCAAAAAGCAACCTTATAAGTCTGGTGTTTGTTGTTAGTGTTTAAGGCTTTTGATGGCGCTAGCTACAATGTGCTGTTGTTGGCGTCGTGATGGTCAAACGTTGGCATAGCCAATGAAAATAGTTGTACTAGTTGTGTATGTATGATTGTTGTTGTTGTTGCTAATGTCGTCGCATTCAGTCAATTTCACTTTCACTAATTATGTCACACGACGATGACGATGCAGACGAGCTTTGCTGGTGTGGTATTTATTTGCACATGCGCACAAATATATTTTTTCAATTTGTACATTTGTATATTAGTATGTCATTATACAGCTACTTGTAATTACAAATATTTAATTTTTTTGAATTTTTTTTAATTCAATTTTATTCTAAATGACTCAATTAGTTGAGGATGCTGGTGATTTGTTAAGAACTACTTCATACTTCAATATTTTTGCTCTTCCAAGGAGAACCAAAAATTATGAAAACTTCGATTTTAGAATTTTTAAATGTTAGATAATCGTTAGATTCTTGACTTATCAAGTGGTTATTTGGATATCGTGCATCAATTTATAACCACAATGATTTTATTGAACAAATTTAGGCATCCTCAAGGCTTTTTCATGACAAGCATACACTCGGACTTGATAAATTATTTCATAGTAATTTAAACAAAATAACTTGTATAAAAGTATTAACAAACAAAGACGATAACATTCAATAAAAACTGAAAAAAACTGAAAAAATAGTTTTAATTGAATATTATAGTCCTTACGCACAGAAGTTAATTGATCAATTAATAATCCTTTCGCTCGATTAGTGCGCTGATTTAGAACGATTTACGATACAAAATACAAATCTCATTTTACTACATTTATTTTTAATCGAATTCAAATCGAGTTGAAAATGGAATGCAATTCTGCGGATTGTTGTTCACGTTGAAAATTTGTGAAAATTTGTTTGTGGTTATTGATATTGATAGAATAGCAATCAGCTGATGAAACTTAGCAACTTCTTATAAATAGCAAAAACAAAAATGTATAACAACTGATCGTTAATCGAGTAGCCGGCTTACCAACTTTTAATGAACAGCAAAAACAAAAATGTATAACAACTGATCGTTAATCGAGTAGCCGGCTGTGCGAAAGGCAAAAACTTGTTACTCAATTATAATCGAAATGTATTAAATTAGTTCTGGCTGTACGAAATGGCTATTAAGTGACTGCCATCAAAGATTCATTGTCTTTAAGTTAAGTAAAGCTTAAAACAAAATTTAAAAAAAGACTTTCTGCAATGCATACATAGTACAGTTGAACTTCCCTACCTCAAAACACCATAATTAAAAAAAATCCTCAAATTAGACAGACTTCGATTTATGGAAGAAAATTTGTATGCAATTTAACTTCTAGTGCCAATTCAAGAGTTCGAGTTATGGCGAACTTCGAGTTATAGCAGTTCGAGTAATACAAGTTCAACTGTATTGTACCTACTGCTTTATGCATCAAGTGCCAAATACCGTACCTTTACAATTTTGTGTTGTGCCTGTTTCAGCATTACTTACATAGTTATAACTTTGTACATATGTACACAGAACATCTGTGTTGAAAAGGGTGCATTATGAAAAATGTTGGCCTAGTCACAAAGTAACATAAATGTGTCAACACTCATATCCAAGCAAATATTTTACATTTCAACCCCTAAAATGTGCTTTAAAGCATGCAAATTTGTAATGCTTCACATAATTTTTACTTAAAGCAGTGAGTGGATCAAGTTTCCGAGTGTAGTATAAAGCTTCTTGGTGCATTTTCACAGTTATTATTAGTATAACATGTGAGATGGCAAGTTCAGTCATTTAAATGATATAAAAATGAATAAATATAATATAAAGAAATTAAAAAAAATATATAATAAAAAAAGAAAATAAAATATATTTCAAATATTAAAATTATAAATTTCAAGTTTATAATATTATAATTAATAGTAGTGAAAATAAAAAAAAATAAAAAAAAATTAAAGGAAATCAATCAAAATGAAATTGTGCTAATAACAGAAATGTAACTCTGCCTTGTGGAATATTGATTTTGGGTTAAAAAAAAGTATATTTTTCAAAGGATAACATTTGTAAGTTGTAAATTCTATTGAACCAGTGTAGCTGCTAGCGTCTTTAAAAATGAACTATATTTACAGAAAATTAAAAAGTGCATCAAGGGATTAGGTGGGTTTAAGAGTCTAAAAACAAAGGTAGTTTTACAATTTTTTTTTAAATATATAGAATCATTTATTTTATTTAAACAATTCAGCGTATTAAAGATAAATGTTTACATAGTATTTTGTGAAATTTTTATTTAAAAATTCCGAAAACTCAGCCGTTGGCATCTCATCTCCCTTAAAGTGTCCAAAAAAGGTCTTGCGGTAGACCTCATAACTCATTATTGATGAATTCAAAATCAATAAAACAAAAATATTTCAATAATAAATGGATAAATCTAGTTAAACACTGAAATTTGAATTTTTGACAGAGTTTTAAAGAAAAAATTACACTTTTTTGGTCAAATTTTTGGCTTATATTAACTCGAAAAAAAATATAAAAAAATCTTCGTTCATTAAATAGATAATGTTATTCTAAAGATGTGTGCAAAATTTGAACAGAATCGCTACATAACTTTTTGAGATATCGTGTACATCGTTTCGAAAAATTTACTTTTGAGATAAATGCGTTTAAAGTTTTACATTCACATCCAAATTGATTTGATATTTTTGGATAATATTATAATGATATTGCACCATTTAATAAGACAATATTTTTTTTTATTTCTAATTTGGAAATTTTGACACCCACTTTACCTCTCAAAGGAAGCCAGCAGTCGAAGTTATTTTGCTCTAAACATTACTATTTCTTAATTTTGGTAACCGGCCTAAAAATCACTACTCTAAACTCCATTACTCATATTATAAATCTATAAATTTGCCTGTATCATTTAAAACTATTAGGTCTATAACTTTCCTTCCGCCGTTTTCCAATAGCTGTCTCTAGGGTCAAGCACTGGTCGATTAAATCGATTTTTTTATAGAGATCTGTTTGCATCCCAAACTTATTCTCAACTGAAAATGTCACATTTTGAGCCGAATTCTCGACATTTGCGGGAAATTTTGCTTTTCTTTTTTAATTCCAAGAAAAGTGCGGCTGAGGCTCATCGACATTTGTTACCATTTTTATATAAAAAAAAACTTAAATTTACAAAAAAACGGCGGAAGCAAAGTTGTAGACGTAATATTTAGAAAACAAATTAGATTAAAATTTTTGGAAAAAAAATTTATTTAATTTAATTTAATACCAAGTATTGAGGCAGCCTCCTACGAGGGCTGATATATATATTTCTGGCCTAATAATGAAAATAGGAATATTTATCAACGAAAATGGTTTTATTGTTTTTTCAAAAAATTCTCCATCAAGATTTATACATTTTTGCATGCGCTCAAACCAATTTTCGAAGCACTTTTTTTGAGCATTTTTTGAGCGATTGTCAAATTGTGCGGGATCCAACGAGAACAAACCTTTTTTACGGCCAGGTGTTCATGCAATATCGAATGTATGCTGGTGGCAGAAATGCATAGGCATGCCTCTATCTGAAGGTATGTTACATGACGGTCTTGCATTATCAGTTCACGTACGGCATCGATGTTTTCTGGCACAACGGCTGTTTTTGGACGACCTTCACGAAATTCGTCTTTGAGCGAGCGTCGGCCACGATTGAATTCGTTGTACCAGCTTTTCACAGTGCTATAGGATGGTACTTCATAGCCATACAAAGATTTTAGTTCATCGATGCACTCTTGTCGCGATAATCCACGTCGAAAGTTGTGAAAAATGATCGCACGAAAATGTTCACGAGTTAATTCCATTTTTTGGCCGAGATTAATTTTTTAATTCCCTGTAAATAAAACAATTCACGATTAAATGACAAAACGTTCTGAGTGATGTTATGCTAAAACATGTCAAACTTTCCAATGGAAATGTCAGATTGCACCTGGCAACACTTAGTGTTGCCTAGGCCAGAAATATATATAGCAGCCCTCTTACAAATAATGCCTTTTATCTTCCTTTCATTCTTTTTATTTAAATCATCCCTAGAAAAGATGTAGAAATAATTGAGCCGACATTTCACCGTCAATTAAAAAATAATGTATTAAATACCACTTAATTTTACTTTTTACAAGCTTTCATTTGTAAATAGATCTTTAGTTAATTATAGCTAATATATTATTAATCATAAATAATAAAAGGGTATTTATAACCGGTAATTAGAACCGGTTGCCTATTTATAGTTAAAGTATAATTTATTAAATGCAAATATATAATATAATTTGTTCCAACAGCTAATTGAACACAAAGTTCGCTCAAAGCAATTAAAATGCAATATTTAGAGTTTTAGAAATGCAACTACAAGTAAAATATTGCATTCAATTCACGCTGTCGTTGACTTTGTTTACAAACAACGATGGCGTTATTAAGCCTTAAAACGTTTAGCATTTTTATAGTGCATTTATTACTTAATGGTTACAAAGTGCAAGCACACAACACTGCACACATAAATAGGTATATATACTCATATGTGTATAGGAGTATATGCACATTTTGTTCAAAGAGTATAACAACTAGCCAGTCACCTCTAAGTGAGCTGCAAATGTCTCAACTATAATGCAAAAAAATAAATGCACTCGCCACTCAGCAAACTCTGCTACTAGCACTGAATAAGTTTGCTGCGCTCGCCAAAACTCACAGAGCGCACTATGCAAGCAAATAGCGATGAACAGACGAGGGCAATACCTACCTATGCAGATACATATGCAAGTATATATCTCTAAAAATATGTGTGAGTGTGTGCGCGTTGGCAAAGTGCATGCGCACACAATGCAAGCCACCGAGCACATGCTCTTAAAAAGCTGTTTGCAGCAGCTGCAACCGTGGTGCAGATTGGTGCAGCGTCAGCGGTGCGGACGCGTCTACGAAACCAGCTGCAATTGAGAGTGAAATGAAAATGAAATTGAGGCTGCTGTGCTGTGAATGAGGAGGCGCGTCTGGCAGTGCAATAGGCAAGCGACACACAGGCACTTGCTTGCTTGCTGGCTGGCATGAGTGGGTTGGTGGGGGCGTATACGTGATATTTTTCGACGGTTTTTTTTTCTGTGTGTATAAAAAGTGAATTGCATGCGATTGATGATATGGTTAGATTTTTTTTTTATTTTTCGTATATAAATTTATTATAATTTAGTGTCTAGTAGTATCTTTTTTGAGACACACAAAGACGCTCTTCGCTTTCATAGCTTTAGTATGCTTATAAATAAAAAAAAGTAAACTACTTTTTAACCACCACAAGCTCTACGGCACAGCACTGCAAATGCAATCTCTTTACCCAACTGCGACACTCTCCCTCTCATTATGCAGTCACTATGCAATAAACACACACACACAAACGCACAGTTGCTCACAACTTGCATTATTCGCATGCTCGGTGGCGCAAAGAGCACCGCTTGGCAAGTGTCGCATTGCAGTTGCACCCCTGCTCCTGTTTGTCAATATTTATTTTTGCGCACATATTTACATGCATGCCTGTACATATGTACATATGTACTTGTATGTGCAGTCAAATGCGCGCGTGTGTGTGCGCATGTGTTTGTGGCGCGTCGTGTGAGTGACCTATCTCAATGCAATTGCATGTGTCGTTTACCATTTTTAAGTTGTTCTCATTTATCTTCGCTTAAATTGACGCAGGCAGTGTGTGTGCAATATGCTTGTTGTTGTTGTTGTTTCGGCTGCATTTTATTCACTGAAGGTATGTGTGTGTGTGTAAGTAACCCTGATCGTTGTTATTGCTGCTGTTAGTGTTGTTGTTGTTAGTGTTCATATTGCATGTGAAGTGGCTTTTATTATCATCAGACAACTATTTGATTTATTTATATATAATTTATGATTCAACTTCGAAGTTTGAAAATTAAAGTGGCGCGTCGAACTTACGTACTTACATCCACATTCATTAATCGAACTTTAACATATAAATAGTGTTTAATTTTCAATTTTATCCGTTACTTGTCAATTTTTTAGCTCTTTGCGTGCAATTAAAATGTTTAAATTGTGAGACATTGTATTTTGGTAATCCAGTCCATTTTGAAAGCGGTCAAAAGTGGTCATATGGCACAAGAGCTGCTTTGAACGACTATCAAAATTGTATGTATTGGAAGTGTGTGTTAGCCATTATGATGCAGAAATACTAGTGCAAATGGGTTATAAAAACGATTGGTAAATGATTAGAAGCTTTCGAACTATTATTTCTTGCCAATTAAAATGGAATTTCAAATAATATATATAAGATTGACCTATCTATATATACAGAGGTAGTCAAAATTATTTACACATCGGACGTTTTTTTAGATGTTTCACAGAAAAAGCTTTCGCTTGTTGTTGTTGTTGTCGCAGGGTAACAAAATGCTATGTTGTTGTAAACCTTGATCTATTCCCGAGAGAATGAAGTCGGTTTGGCTAAGATAGCTAGAAATATGGCGGAGAAATAAGCAAAAGAACTGAAGACTCGGAGTAGTCAAAAGTATTTACACACATTTTTTTTGCGTCAAAAGTATTTACACACAACATGAAATGGATTATCCTGTTAGTTTTTAATGATAATTCTTTTAATTTTAATGTTTAGTCTAAGTTACTATTCTAAGGCGATAAATTCATAATTGGTTACATTACCATTGGCATCAATACCAGCCTGCATTATGGTCCGAATTGATTCAACACAATTGTGCGCTAAGTTAACAGTTAATTTAGACCAAATGTCGGTAATTTCGGCGTTTTCGGTTATTATATCAATTGTCCTCTGATATTTAACGAGACCAAACATTTTGACTAAAGTTTTGGTCAGGACTGTGCGGAGGTCAACTTAATTTGCTTCATTTAAAACTTTTGAAGGTAAAGATCCTTCATGAAATGGAGCATTATCCTGTTGTAAAATGTAGTCAATAGTTGGAAAAGGCCGACGGACCACTACAATGGCATGGTTATGTGAATTCTGATATATCCGGATGATTTAGGGTCACTAAATTAGTACCAAATCTCCAAAACAGAAGTAAGGAAAATTTCCCCAAAAAATAAAAAAAATCAAAAATCATCACTCCCGACTCTATTTAGCGTCTAAGCTGCATTATTCTTCTTCTCACGTGGTAAATGCATAAAG
This sequence comes from Zeugodacus tau, assembly GCA_031772095.1. Classification (NCBI taxonomy): domain Eukaryota; kingdom Metazoa; phylum Arthropoda; class Insecta; order Diptera; family Tephritidae; genus Zeugodacus; species Zeugodacus tau. The sequence continues at coordinate 57,332,370 of CM062653.1, read as the reverse complement.
CGTTTACTAAAGAAGCCCTGGAACAAAAAATCAGCCTTATCTGTCCACGACAGGCTTTAGGATGCATTTTAAGGCAAATGAGAGGCATATCGCTTTTTTGGTTTCGGAAATAAAGCTTTTTTGGTTTCGGAAGTGGTCAACTTTATACACAACGTATGTATTTATGTTACTATTTTAAAATGTCCTTAGAAGTGTAGCATCATTGGCTGTTCATGCAATATGCTGATTCGATGATGCTGCAATATTAAGAGGACTAATTGTGGGATTTTGTATGACAGTTTCTAATAATCTTCTACATTATCTTGGATTTATCTCAGGTTTCTGCCCAGTACTCTTTAAATTGTCCTTGCAATACTTCGTTTCCTTCTTTTTAATAACATTATAAACAGTATTCCATCAAATTCTATAAATTTTAACTAACTCCGAAGCCTAAACCCGTGTCTTAAACTTAATAACAGTCTCCAATCTAGTTATAATCGATAATTCCTTTGTTTTCGACATTTTATTACCAATTTTTATATTTTAAGGCTGAGTTAGGTAGTTAAGAATGCAATAGAATCAAATTACTACTTTTGCTCAAACCAAATCCAAGGATAAAGGCTAAATCGCCGTGTGTAAATACTTTCGACGCAAAAAAAATGTGTGTAAATACTTTTGACTACTGCGAGTCTTCAGTTCATTTGCTTATTTCTACGCCATATTTCTAGCTATTCTTGCTAAACCGACTTCATTCGCTCGGGAATAGATCAAGGTTTACAACAACATATCATTTTGTTACCCTGCGACAACAACAACAACAAGCGAAAGCTTTTTGTGTGAAACATGGAAAAAAACGTCCGATGTGTAAATAATTTTGACTACCTCTGTATCTATAAAAATAGGACAAAGCAAAGTTTTTCAATATGCATTTCATATAAATTGAGGCAGTCTATTATTTTGGAGTATACAAGGTATGTTCGAAAAATAACGGGAGTTTTTTCAATTTCCAATTTTCCAAATTTCCAAAAAAATCAATTTTCAAATTTTTTTAATACATTTTTATATTGATGTTCATACCCCTAGGTTAGCTTAGTTTAGGTCAAGTGATAGATCTCCACAACTGCAGAGAGTCTAACTTAGACAGCTTCGACTGTCCTTTGTGACACCCAAATACTCCTGACGGATCGCCAAGACCCTTATGATTCGACAAAGCGCTTGGACGTTTATTGCAAAGAACTTTAATAGGCTGCTATCGTTTCCAATCACTTCGCTGGGTTCGCCTAGGTTAGCTTAAGTTAGGTTCAGTGATAGATCTCCGCAACTGCAGAGAGTCTAACTTAGACAGTTTCGACTGTCCTTTGTGACACCTAAATACTCCTGAAGGATCGAAACAAACCAAACTAAAACCTTCATGATTCAACAAAGCGCTTGGACTCTTATTGCAAAGTTCTTTAGACGGCTGATGTCGTTTCCAGTCACTTCGCTGGGTACGTCTTAGTAAATTTTCAGTTGTATTCATTGCACACTTTGTCTGTAGCAGTCGCTAAGGTTAGATCTTATCAATTTTCGTTTGTTAAAAGCTCATAGTTCGTTGTTCATTCGTGAATTCTGGGTCATAAACAAATGTAACGATGTCTCTCAGCCTCCGTATTCACCAGGCAAGACTCCACCTCACTTCTCTATTTCAAAAGGTCATTAAGATACCCTTAAAGGGCCATCGCTTTACAAGAGAGAATCGAGAAATAGCTGAAAGAGCTGTCAAAAATCGAGTTTGAGAAGTATTCCGACGATTGGAAGAAGCGCTGGCTTAAATACCTTATATCGAATGGGATATATTTTGAAGGCTGCAATATTATTGTAGACGAATGAATTTTTTCTTTTTTCAAAAAAGAAAATTCCCGTTACTTTTTGAACACATCTCATATATAGTACATAAAAAAATATTTAGGTTAAAAAGCTCGTCGTATAATCTCGAAATTTAGAAAAAAAAATGTAAATAAGACCTAAACTCTTTTTGTGTTGAAACACACTCAGGGTCTTGGTAACTTTCATACATTTCAAGAAAACTTGAATTTTATAATTCAAGTGAGCCTTACGCCTAAAGCCTTCAATAACAGAACCCTACTACCCTTAAGATATTGTCGCAAGAGTAGAATTCTCAGGCTGGTTATTACCAAATTTAATGAATAATAGAAGATGATGAAAAATCAGATATATTTTTATTTAAGATCCTATTATATATTCTACAGGGCCAGAATTTCAAACAAATATAATTAGTACAACGAATAACTGTTTGCTTACCATCAAAGGATAATATGAAATATTGATTTCTATAGCCTTAAAAATAATATTTATTTTCGAACAATTTCTATATATTTATTTTTTATAGCCAAAATATGCATTGCCTATTGCATAAATAACTGTAAATACAAATAAATATATGCACTCATATATTTTCTTCAATTTTGTTGTTTTTTTTTTTGTTGCTGCACTAGCGCATGCAAGTCATGCACTCCTTTTTGGCTCAAGGCCTTTGATAATTTTGTTTCACAATTGCGCAAAAGCGCACAGACACACTCACGCACGCACCCGACCGACATGGCAACACGCAGATATGTACAATGACCGACTTGCAGTTGCAGATACTTATAGATAGATATATAAATGCACGACTAGATATATATATGGGCACGAGTATGCGCAAGACCCCAATAGATAGTCAGTGCGCTTGGTAACTGCGAGGGCGGAGGCAGAGAGCATGGCAACAAAACCAAAAAAAAAGAAAAACAGTTTCATATCGACAAGCTTTTAGGCACGACAATGAGTGTAATTCCAGCGATTGGAAATGCATTCAAAGCGCCAATAAAAATACAAAAAAAAAATTCTAAAATAATAAAAATCTAGTTTTGCGAATATTGAAGTCAATAAATATAGCTGCAGCCGTTCCAACAATAGAGACTGCAATCAGCCGATACCGACATAATTAAATTGCGCGAGCGCGGTGCTCCCGTGTAGGCCCCTTTTGTTTAATCAAAATGTGCATACAAGCATAATATGCACAAGTGTATTTTTAAATTTCATTTCACATTCACGTACATCTGTAATTGTTGGCAATTTATTTTTTTAATATTTACAATGATGTTAAGGTCGCATTGTGCCAATTACATATTGACAAATAGTCAAGTTGTTTATGTACAGTTATAAAATGGCGATATATCTTCTATATTGCATATGCTTTAGATTTATTTTTTATTTTAGTTCGAAAAAATATAATATTTAATGGGTAATAATAACTACTAAGATATTTTCTAATAGTTTAAAACATATTTTTATTATTCGAATTTTCAAATTTAGAAATTCTTGTTTGGAGAACTTTGATCTTATACAAATTTTCTAATTCTAATTTCTAATTTTTTTCTTTTTTTTCTGATGAAATCTAAACTCCAGCTGAAAAATTACAAGAGTTTCAATTTCGCGAGATACACTTCATTATATGTGTATGTATCTGTATTCATAGTTTGGGAAACCCTATAGATATCACAAGTGATGCTTCAAACATATCCAGTCGGTATGCGGTTCATTATTTAAGGGGGTATTCTGGTCTAGACGCATGAATTTTAGGCATTTTTTAAACTAAGGTAAAAAAATGAAAAACATTTTACTATCCATTTTTTTATATGTTTTTTATTGACATTTTAATAATATAGGAAAAAATTGCAATAAAAAAAAACAAAATTCGTCGAGATTCAGGGCGGTGGAGTGAGGGCTTCAAAAAAACGGTGCGTCCTGGTTGACGTGATTTCAACCCTTGTAGAGATCTAAAACACAAAAAACAAGAAGATTCTTCATTAGAAAGGATGTCGTTATCGGGTTGACCATTTAAAAAAAAAATAAAAAAATGACGTCGACTTAAAAAAAATGTTTACCCAATTTTTTCGACCTTTTCGAATTTTTTTAAAAAAACTTCAAATCAAAATTTTTGGAAATCCAAGGCAGACACGATAGAGCATTGTATAAAGAAGATAGATACCATTTCAAAGGAATCGGTTCAGCAGAACATGAGATATCATGCCAACCACCTCAAAAAAAGTAGTTTCGAGAAAAACGCGTTTAAATTTTAGGAGACCGCTCGGCCAGCTCGGACGCCACGTCACAAAATCGGCTGTATCTCCGAAAATAAGTCGAATTTTGAAAAATCCTTCCAAGGTCATATTTTTAGTCTAAACTTTCAAAATATGCAAAAATAATAATAGATGTTTTCAAAATCCTAGACCAGAAAAGTCGTGGCTTTTAAGGAAACTTTTACCAATCATTTCGTCCCAAAAACTACCAAACAGCCGAATAATCTGAACGAGATCAGAGAAAGTGTCTTTAACTTAATCATGTCGAAAGAAAGATAACAAAGAATCACTGGAAATATCATTCTAAGCTGAATTAAGAACATGTACTGTTCCAACGAAGGTATACTCTCATCAAATTGTCATTTGCTACATAAAAATATTGACAGAGTATGAGACTATATCTGAAGTAACCACTTGACACTATCTGATTTTGTTCAATATTGTTCTTTTTATACTCTCGCAACAAAATTTGAATATTATAGTTTTAATCACATATGGGTTGTTTGTAAGTCATAAAATTAACGAGTTAGATCTAGATATATATATATATATCAAAGTGATCAGGATGACGAGACTGTCCATCCGTCCTTCTGTTCGTGCAACGGATAACTTGAGTAAAAACACGGTACACATGTTCCTTGGGACCGTTGGAGGGTTGCTAGTGAATGACAACTGGCGATATCGGACTATTTTTTTTATCGGGTAATTTTTTACCGAAAATATCGGTAAATCTCTCAGAGATTTTAATTAAATTCAGAGGGAATCGTTATCATCGAATACGTAGTGTGTCTCAGTACCAAAAATGGTTAAAATCGACTCATAACTTCCTCTAGCTCCCATATACCTTATATTCGGATTATCAAACTTCCGGTGGGCTTTATACCGCATATAACGGTTATTATGTGAGATATCTTAACAAAATGAAATATATCTAAGGCTATAGATATGGTGTACCTTGGTGGTGAAAATGAGTGAAATTGGTTAAGGAATTACCTCAGCCTTCAAATACCATATGATTTTCGTTATTCTATTGGACTTTATGCCGAATATATGGGTCAAATTGTTTGTTATATTATTAAATTAAATAAATAAAATGCGAGAGTATAAAATGTTAGGTTGCATCTGAACATAGCCTTTCCTTACTTGTTTTGTTTTTTAATATAACTTTTTAAAATTTAAATATTTTTCAAAATCTCTTCTCAGAATCTGCGAATAATTATACTACTTTGCTTGCGTTTATATTCATATGCATTACCAATGGGTAAAACCCTTCCAAAATCTCATGTCGATCATGTCGAGGTATCTTGTGGTTAGAGAAGTTCAGTAACCAAATATTTACAGAGCCATAAAAATTTAATACGATCAAGCGTATGAAATACTCATAAAACATATAATCACATATACTTATACATGTGTTCCATTATGTGTATATGTAAATGCCTTCAACTATATATATAAATTTGTGTAAGTTCTCATACTCGTCGAATTAAAAGCGGAAGAAGGCACAAAGAATGAAAAGGCAGAACATGACCCAGTTTTGTCAGAGTATGCGACTTGCTTGCTAGCTGTTGCTTTATAATCGCATTATTGCTTAATTGTCGGACGCACTCGTAACCCCACAACCCAACAGTGACAACAACAACAACAACGACAAACAACAACTGGAAAACAACTTACAACTTATTCTCTCGACAACAGCGTGAATTGAAATGCAAATGTGGGCAGCCAAGGGAATGTAATGCAACGAGGAATACATATTTACGGCTTTATATGCTTGCATATGTACTCAAATATATGTATATGCATGTATGTGGATGCATTTAAATATATATATATGTAATATATGTATATATGCAACTTTTGAGCTTATGCGCTTGTTAGCTTATAGACTTTATTTCTTAATTTCCTCAATGCACTTCCATCGACCGGGTAATGCTTATGTAAAACTATCTTATATATATATTATTTTTAAAGTATAAAATATAAGTAAAATTTTTTTAAGAATATTTTTAATAAAAAAAAATAAAAATAAAAAATGTTTTTATTAAATCACCGTTTTTTTCTTGCTATTTTACAGAACTGCAAATTCGCTTTAATGGAGTGTTGCATATAATCTCAAAAAAAATAAGAAACAACAACAAACACATAAAATATATACATATATACTTACAACAACAACTGCATACTACTTCACAACGCCGGCATTTAGTTGAACTCTGCTAAAAATAAATCAACCGTAGGAAAACAGGAAGAAACACATCAAAACGGAAAAAGGTGAGTGAGTCATTTCAAATTTTTTTTTTCAATATTCAATTTTTTTTACACTTTTCTATTTTTGTTATGCCTTTTTTACTTTACAACGTAAATATGTACTCACGTGCATTTCGTTATGTTTATTAAAAATTCATAATTTCTAGCCATTGCAGCAAGCACGCACAAATGTACGTCTGCTTGTATGTTTGTCTGTGTGTCGCTTCATAATTACAATTCAAAACACATATGTAAGTATACAGTTATTACAAAAAGTATACATACATGCTTATATACCTCCAAGCAAACTTTTGTACCGTTTAAGCTGCTATTCATTGATTTGTATTCATAGTTTAAGTTACAATTATAATTTTTGGAAATGCACACACTTACATATGTTTTTACGTCAGTGCATACAAATTTTGGTGCGTGTTTAGCGCACTCCATGCACGCACGCATGCGCCGGACAACAATATGCCTTTACGTATGTGGTCAAAAGCTTGAAATTTCGTGGAAACTTATTAAAAGTCACGCAATTCCTTTCAAGCGTTAGTGTAACGCAGCGCATTTTAAAATTCACCAACAATTAAAAATTAAAAATTTTCGAAGACCAGCAGTGCATTTAAACTATGCGGTAAAAGTACTTATGTACTTACATATATGGCTTCATAAGTGAAGGCAGTGAAATGCAGTGGAATGTCAAACTAGTCGGAAAAATACGAGTTTAAAACGTTAAATTTAAAATACAATTGAACTAGTCGAAAAAGTAGCAGATTTATACCAATTTTAGAATGTTTATACCAATTTTTAGTTGCTCAGAATAATACTTTTCCAATCAAAACGCGGGAATCCTGAACAAATCAAGTTTAAAATCAGAAAAAGTAGCAGTTTTATACCACTTTTAGGAAGTTAGACCAATTTATTTGAAGTTGGTTCAGTAAGAGAACATAGTTAAGTCGCAAAACAATATTTTTCTATAAAAACTCGGAAGACCTGAGTAAAATCAAGGTAAAAGCTTTTCGAACTAGTCATACATGGATTTGTTTTGAATTAGTATGAAACTGGCATACTTTCGAACAAAATTTGGCAATTGATATCCCTAATTGTCAAATTGTTATACCAGTTATTTAAAGCTGACTAGTTGCTGGTTGAAAAGTAGTTAATAACTATTTCATGTATGGTTTGAAAAATATCAAAGTATGTATGTATATATTAGGCATAAAGTCCAATAGAATAACGAAAATCATCATATATAGCATCTATTAAAAGAAAAAGATTTCTTCTTAATTACATTTAAATATCTGAGAGATTTAACGATATTTTCGCTGACCCTTAGGTACTGAGATCATCATGTTCAATATCCGGGGCCTGGAAGTCCGATTTCGATAATTTTCCCACAAGTGATGTCACACTTCAAATACAGTATTTGTGCAAAGTTTTATTCAGCTATCTCCATTGGTTCCTTATGTACATATATACTATAAAGTGAAGGAAACAGATGGAATTCAAAATGGATTAACCCACTTTCCATACGTATCATCAGGGTATCAAGAAACAATTATGTACCGAATCTGATTGAAATCGGTCAAAACTATAATACTCTGTGCAACATGTTGCGAGAGTATAAAAATGTGACAACTTTTTAATGAAAGCTCCTCATTATTCATTAAAGTTGCCTTCATCAGTTTCACACTTTATTCAAAGCCCATCTGATAAACATGTAATAAATAGTAAGCCCAAATTCCACCAGAAAACCAGTTTCAGTTTTAAAAATGTAACACGGCTTCATGCTATCTCTTCAATTTTGAAATCAAATAAAAGTTGTAATAATTTTAGTTGATAATAAATCTAGTATAAATATTTATTAAAAGTGACCTAAATTTGGGCTACTAGGCTTAGTCACACTTAGTTTAACACACATTATTTTACAATTCCATCTCAATTCTATCTTTGCTCTCTGACATATGCTAAGAAATCTCATAAAAATATAATTGCTGAGATAAGGTTATGTGTTGTAACCTGGAATATTTATAGCACGTGCTCTCTGATGCGACCTTATTTTAAAATCAATAACAACATACGCTGTTTGACATTTTCTGATTTTTTGTTTTATTGGCTGTAAAGTTTATATGTCTGTAAACTTTAAAAACTTATTTAAATTGTACAAGTTTTTTAATAGTTAAAAAAATTGCAGAACATTTTTTGGACTATGGTCTATAGGACTTGTTTTATGAAACATTATAACCAACTTTTCTTAAACTTAAATGTTTTCTTTTTGGAAGTGTGAATAAAATTAATTAATAATTTGAATGATCCTTCTAATTACCATGAAAATTAATTAAAATACTATGAAAATTAAACAAAACAAAATTTGGGATTCGTTGAGTTATTTAAATCAGAATCTTTATAAGTTTTCTTAAGAAAATATAGCAGTAACTAACCTTCGTAATTAGAAAATGTTTAAGAATTTGATTGCAGTTCAAACTCAACTCTAAGACCCATGTATTTTTCAACGAAATCTTATATAATATGTATTTAGTTCCTGAATTCTTTATTTTATATATCTACTAATGCTTTAAGAGTTATAAACACCAAAGCATTTATCGTTCTTGAATTTTTATTTTTATTTTTTGCTTTGTTTTTGAAAAAACCACACGCATGCAAATTACTCTCATTATTTCTACCCACATGTTTTGTCGAAAATTGAGTCAAAACAAACAAGACATGTTGAGTAATAAATTTACAAATATACTTGCAAGTAAGCATACTGCGCAGTTTTATGTGTGGTACACTTGACTTTTGAAGTGTTTTTCAAATTACATTCGCAAATACATGCTTCCAAAGTGTTTTTTTTTACGATTTTGCATAGTTAATTTTTTATTGATACACAGAGAAAGATTCTTTGAAAATATAGACATTTGGGAGCGACTTAGAACTAGTAGGAAGCTTATCATTAAGAATTATTAGACTTATAACATCAATGCCTACACTTCAATATTCATATAAGATTGGCTAATTATATAACGACCGAAATATCTTGATTAGGAAGAATAAATTGTATGATATACTAATACTAATCGTCATACGGAGAGTGGCGAATCGAACAGACACTTTCATGAAATATTGTATTGAATTGAAATTTCACAACTTTGCTGTTGCTTCAAGAGCTAAATCTTTTTGTATATACACAATACAACATCTCTGGCATGACATCAGCAATAACTATTTAATAACATTAAAAATATTTATAAATGTAATTATCACATAATCGAAGCAATGAACAAAAGAATTCTTTCACTGTGTATATAGCATGTCTGCAAAAACCAAAATCGATCGCCAAACGGATTTAAGCTAAGAACCACAGTGAGCATTGAACGCGCAAACAAGGTGGGCGTATGTAAGAAGTTGTCGAATAACAGTTGTTATTGCCCACCGACATGGTCGAATTTTCGCAATATTTACTAAAGTACTTATAAATACGCGTATATGTCAATATGTATTAATGTACAGTGCAGAAACGTAAATTTCTTGGGTTCATTGCTTTCAACTTATAGTTGAATGAATACGCACTTACTCATCCGTTTCATACATATTAACAAAGTAGTTTCTGCTCTTTGTACTGTAGAATATCGCAAGAAATTATCCAACGCCGCCGATTCATTAGAATTGATTTTTTTAAGCTACGCCAACTACTTGTAGCTAAGCTTTGCCAAAATCATTAGACATCATAAATAGGCCAGTTATTAACAATTTTTTGTGCAAATAGATTTTTTCACTCATATACATACTTATATACATATATATGTACATATACATATATTTGCATACAAATATTCCACATTGTATTATTTTGCGAGTATTTAAGATTGGCGTGTACAGAAATGACATGTATTTGCGTTAAAAATAAGTTCACACATACATACGTGCATGTGTTTATAGAATTTTGGAGAACAACATGGAGGAATTTGGCCATAAAAGTCAATGAATTGTGACCAGACCGAATGACAAATAATGTGTATTTTCTGGATATTCTTACATTCGTCTATAGGGTTTAATCGATTTATATGCATATAAATAGAATTTGTACAACTTTTAACACTTTATAAAATTAGAATTTTTTGTCTGATAAAGCTCACCTAAAAAGATCGTCTGCTCTAGTTGGAAATACTGTATGTATGTATGTATGTCATTGGCGTTGCAACCGTTTAGCCGGTTATAGCCGAATCGACGATAGTGCGCCACCTCTCTCTCTCCTTCGCAGTTCGGCGTCAGTTGGAGATCCCAAGTGTAACCAGGTCGCTCTCCACCTGGTACTTCCAACGGAGTGGAGGCCTTCCCCTTCCTCGGCTTCCTCCGGCGGGTACTGCATCGAACACTTTCAGGGCTGGAGTATTTTCGTCCATTCGGACAACATGACCTAGCCAGCGTAGCCGCTGTCTTTTTATTCGCTGAACTATGTCAATGTCGTCGTATAACTCATACAGCTCATCTTTCCATCGTCTGCGGTATTGGCTTAAACAGTTGTATGTCGTAATCTGAACTATGAAATTGTTGAAACTGCATCTTTTAAAGCCTCCATTGGCCCTTCACCAAGCTAACCCTTAAAAAGCAGACGCAGTGAAATCGTCTTCTCTTTTATGAAAACAAAATCTTTGAAGTTGGATACAAGTAGTTCTGCCATTAAAAATTATATACTCGTATATGTATATAAGTGCCTATATAACACCAATGAGAGACTATCGCACTTTAGTCGATCTGTACATAGTATATCGAGTCAAAACATTTGAATTTTATAATGTTTTATACGACCTTCAACCGTCAATATTATTTCTGATAGGAACCACCTATCCGTAAGCAGCTCTATTATAGAACCCTTCATGTATAGTATGACAGCAAAAATCATTCCACGGATAGAGAGAGACTATCGTCCAAACAACAGAACGGTAAAAAACATGTATTTTCCATTGAATGGTTCCTCAATCGACTCTCTTACTTATAGCCTTTTCACACAGGAGCTAATTGATCAATTAACAGACCTGTGCTCTATTAAAACGTTGATTTAGATCGTTCTACCATACAAAATAAAAATATAATTTTTACATTATTATTTAATCGAATTTTAATCTACTTGAAAATGAAATGCAACTCTACGACAAAGACGTACGATTGTCTGCGATTGACTGAATTTTTTGATAAAAAAACCTACTACAGATATCACTGCTAAAAATATCAATCAGTTGATGAAACTTACCAACTTCTTATGAAAAGCAAAAACAAAAATGTATAACAGCTGATCGGTTATCGAGTAGTCGGCAGTGTAAAAGGCAAAAAAGGGGGTTTTCTATAAAAATTTTGACTGATCAATTAATTTGGTTGTCTAAAAACGCTATTAGATATCTATGTATACCATCCCGGCAATATAACCGGGACAATAATAAGCTTACAAAGAAAACTATAATTTCAGCAATACTCCCTTTAGTTTCTGTTAAGAATACTGTTCGTCTACCAAAACTATTCGTTTATCAAAAAATAGTATTGGTTTTTGGAAAGTTTTCCCATGTGATATTTATAATATTACACCGAAGAAATATATTTCGCTATAAACGCGAATCTTGGTACTCCAATTTCTCTTTCTTTACTCAAGACATTTTATATTCCTTACATTTAGTATTTTTTTTCTGAAACAAACTTAAAAAGGTTTAAAAATTATACCGTTATTTGCACTCCATATAGTCTGTTTAAGTTTTCAATTTGTTACTACTCCCTTTTCTTTACTTTTTTTGCACTACAAATATACGAGCACATACAACAAATTCGAATTTATGTTAAGTAAATACAATAATTTCATGTCAGTTCGCGACAAAATCCATTGCAAATGTACTGAAATTCAGAAACGACATTTAAAATTTGCGAAAAACAGCGCACAGAGATAAACAAGAAATGTACCCACAAGTACAAATAAGGAAGAGCAAAGCGGCAACAAAAGGTAAAAAAGGTGTCATTAATATAGTCCAGTGAAGTGTATATGGTTCAACGGCAACTGAAAGACGGAGACAATGGCATACACTTAACACAAACCATAACTGTACGCACATTTTTTTCCAGTCGTTGAATCGATGACGAATCATTTTTGAGTCAATATTAGCTTATGTACACAATGGAGTACAACCAAGTGTATGGCCTGTTGGGAAATTTTGAGATTTTTTTCTTAACTCTCTGTAAAAAAAATGTATACAAATTTTTCAAAATATTTTTCATAAATATTTTAATTTAGAGAATATATAAAACTCTCTAATGTGGAAAGTCATTAAAAATCCTATCTCAGGAAATCTAAACATATTTTAAAATTTTATAAAATACCTTCGAGACCATTTTTCAAAAGAATTCTAACCTTTCTGTCCGATCTATTTTTCTCAAACTGTACCAAAATCTTACTATACTTACTAATAAGACTCCTCAAGGCGACTCTAAACGAGTCTAAATAATTTCAATCGGATCTCCACTTCTAAAAATAACGACTTTTTCTTCAAATGTTAAATTATATCCTACAGGGCAAGCATCTCTCATTGTACTGATCTCCATTTTCATCAACAAAGAATATATCACAAGCGTATGGATACTGTTTTTTTACTCATACGAGCTTATTTGTACGAATTTTGGAAAACAATTTACAATTCTCTGGGAGCTTCGTTTTTCCACACATTTTATTTGGCGCATTTACTTTGTATGCAGGAAATCGGTAAATAAAATTAATAGGGCACGCCAATGACGCAAGTCATAAAACGGATATGGATCCATCGGGCTTACATAAATAAAAAAACAAATTAAAACAAGTAAGGAAGGGCTAAGTTCGGGTGTAACCGAACATTTTATACTCTCGCAATTTATTTATTTAACTTTATTTATATTATGAGTATATAATTAATATTCGTCATATATATTGTATAAAGTCCATTGAAAGTTGGAAACCATACTATTAGGTTAGAAGCACCGAGGTCCTCGTGTTCGATATATGGGCCTTAAAAACTTATGGTCCGATTTCGGCGATTTTTAGAATGGGGCTGCCACACTATAAACATAGTATTTGTGCAAAGTTCTGCACCGATATCCTCACTAGTGCTTACTTTATATATTGTAAAGTAAACGATTCAGATCGTCTTCAAAGTTCTGGTATATGGGAAGTAGGCGTGGTTGTGAAGCGATTTGGCCTATTTTCACAACATATCATTGGGATGTAAGGAAACTATTACAAACCAAGTTTCATTGAAATCGGTCGAGTAGTTCCTGAGATATGGTTTTTGACCCATAAGTGGCGATGCCACGCCCATTTTCCATTTTGTAAAAAAATCTCAGTACAGCTGCCTTCTGCCATTTCTTATGTAAAATTTCGTGTTTCTGACGTTTCCCGTTAGCGAGTTAACGCACTTTTAGTCATTTTCAACCTAACCTTTGTATGGGAGGTGGGCGTGGTTATTATCCGATTTCTTTCATTTTTGGAATGTATTAAGAAGTGACTAAAAAAAAAGACTGCAGAAAGTTTGGTTTATATAGCTCTATTGGTTTCCGAGATATGTACAAAAAAACCTATTTGGGGGCAGGGCCACGCCCACCTCCCCAAAAAAATTACATCCAAATATGCCCCTTCATAGTGTGATCCTTCATACCAAATTTTATTTCCATAGCTTTATTTATGGCTTAGTTATGGCACTTTATGTGTTTTCGGTTTTCGCCATTTTGTGGGCGTGGCAGTGGTCCGATTTTGCTCATTTTCGAAAGCAACCTTCCTATGGTGCCAAGAAATAAGTGTTCCAAGTTTCATTAAGATATCTTAATTTTTACTCAAGTTACAGCTTGCACAGACGGACGGACGGACAGACAGACATTCGGATTTGAACTCCACTCTTCACCCTGATCACTTTGGTATATATAACCCTATATCTAACTCGTTTAGTTTTGGGTGTTACAAACAACCGTTATGTGAACAAAACTATAATACTCTCTTAGCAACTTTGTTGCTAGCAACTTTGTTGCGAGAGTATAAAAAAGAAACAGGATGAATTTACAACTTTCTTTATTTGTTGCTCTTTCTCTGAATTTTTTTAAGGAATAATCTTGGGAGCTACATACATAAATTAAGAGGGGACGGGGGGGAAGGCTGCTTTAGAGGCTTCAAAGGAAAGGAAAGAAATGTCTGATTCAAATGAAACTTTTGGGATTTATTCTTATATATTTGAAGAGTCTTCTCATTTTTTTTTATTATTATACATTAGATATTCTTCATGTTTGAAGAAATTTACGGAGGCGCCTAGAGTGTGCAATTTTTGTGTGGCGGGCAAGTTGCTGGACGCAATTTTCATCTGAAACAAAAAAACAAAAGAAATTTTTAATTTTCAATAGTGTAATTCCTAGGTGAACCAAGAAAATTCAACAAAAAGTGAAAAATTCAAAAAATTTTTGCAGATTAAAAAAAAATACTTTAAATCGTTTAAAAACCGGATTAATGTTAATTTTCTTAAGGTAGTTTAGGTTCACCTAGAAGGGAATTTAATTCCAAATACAACGCATTTTGATTCATTTCGATATGGTGTTTATGGCTTTTTTCCTATCTTGTCCGCCAATTTGAAAAAAATCATAAAAATGGAAATCCGAGAAATCGCGTGTCAAAGTTTTCGTTCACAAAAAATCGTAAATTTCTTGAACTTACCCAATAATATGCTAATCATCGATGCCTGCTCCATATAACTGGCCCCCACAGACCTTCTATAGACAGTTAAGCTGTCTCGAAGGACAGTTAGTCCCTTTTCATTATAATATACATAACAGATCAAGCGGTGGAGCCAGCGGGCTCCAGGCGATCCGGCCGCTCGTATACCTGTTCGACGCTTGCTCACTATTTCATCTGTATCTCCGGATATAATCCGAATTTTGTTCTGAAATTTTGGAGACATATTCTTGGAAAGTTTAGGAAGTGATTTACGCAAAACAAAAAATCAATTTTTTGAAGCCTCTAAAGCAGGCTCCACCTTAACGATCAGGCTTCCACCAACTATATGTGTTAAAGTCTATAACAAAGACAAAGTCATGAAATACCATTTTCAAAATCATATATAACACTCCCTAGAGTTCATTGATAGAGGGGATATGCTTGAAGTTAACCTCTATTATAGGCTTGAGCTATGAAAGCTTCAGCTCAAAATCGTGCATATTTCAGAGGAATTTTTTAACCTTTTCGAAGGGTCTATTCCTCGAGTTCCCTTCAGAGTAATTCCGTATGCTTTTTTGACTTAACATGTGACTTAGAATTGGGGATAGCATCATAACGGACAGAAAATATTAAGCCAAATAATTAAGAAAGTATTCAGTCTAAAATATATAAGTATGTTAGTATGAATTATTACAGCGATATCAAATAAAAATTGTATATTACGTATTCCTATGAAGAAAATAAACTAACTTCTAATAACACAATTTATTGTCTACATACACATATATATATCCATAACCAAAACCAATACCGCATTATAATGGTAAGCGGCAACTGGTGGCTCTCCATCGATTGCTTAACAGATATTGGTAGTCGTTTTATTGTAGTTTCATATTGCTGGTATTTTCATGGCTTTTGTTGTTGTTTTTTTGTGACTGTTGCTCTTACTACTAGCAGCTACAGCTTACTTACCAGCTAGTCAGCCAGTAGTGAATATGTATGTATGCATGTCTATTGCGCAAGCGCAACTATTGCGAAATTATGTACCAATGCACTCGTTTCCTTATTGTTGCTGCTCTTCGTTGTCGTTGTTGTTGTTGTTGCTGTTGCTTCCTCTTACCACAATTACACTTCACTACCTGTTTGATGCCGTCTTCACCGCCATCGAGATGTTCCCACAAGAGCACAGCATGCAATTTCACTTCGCTATCGATTGGTCTATTGGACGATTGGCCGGCTTTGCTGTGATCTGGTCTGGTCCAGTCCAGACTTGCAATAACAATAACACACAGCAGCAAATGATACAACATCAAATGCATAACATTGAAAGCAAAATTGTCGCAGCTCGTCTGCCGCGCAGCATCGATTATGCGCTGTTGTTGTTGATGTTGCTAACAGTCTTGACCACTATTACAGCCATTGTACGGGTATGCCTTCTTATAGCTTAGCAATAGCAAAAGCCGGTTTTTATTTTTTTTTTTCCACTTTGAGTGCATACGAATGTATTTCAAGTGCATAGTGCAGTGACTGCAACATTTCACTTTTCTGCTCGTTCGTTGGTTTATCGTGTGGCGGTAAACGTTTGGTGTTGTTCTAAATTATTGATTTGAGATTTTCTATTTTTTGTAGAATTAATTTATTTTTTTTTTTGATATGTAAAGGCTTAAATATAACTTGAAGTATTATTCTTGTCTAACTCTCTTTTATATTTAATACACCATTCACTGCTCAATTTGCTCCAAAATAAATGCTAATCCCTTCATTTGGATAGTCTCATAGTAAATGGACTTCGTTAATGGAACACAATATTAACAATTGGAAAAAGAAATATGGTTTTGTTCCTCATATCTCTCCGTTTTTATTTAAATTTATTCTAATTGAAATCCCTATTACCAATTTAATTATTATTTAATTGTTATTTTTTGGATTAACTTTCATTAAATTGAACTTTCAATAATAGTATTAAAACTAAATATTTCGTATTTCAATTAGTTGACATTCAGCTCTCTAATGAGCCACTTACGACATTTAGTAATGTTACCTGAGCAAAATGAGCCTTAAATGAAGTGTTCGACTATAGGAGAATCTTATAGCCTTTTTACACAGGAGCTAATTGATCAATTAACCGGTCTCTACTCGATTAAAACGCTTATTAAGATCGATTTACATTACAAAATAAAAATCTACATTAATTTTCTATTAAATTTTAATCGACTTGGAAATGAAATGCAACTCTGCGACAAAGACCGGATTTATAATAATACATACGTTCTTTGTTTGCAATTGGCTGTATTTTTTGATAAAAAAGCTACGGTAGATGTCGCTATATCGATTAGCTGCTGAAACTTACCAACTTCTTATGAAAAGCAAAAAACAAAATTGTTTCACAGTTGATAGCGAAAATTGTAGCGAACATTGAGGCCGGCAAAAACGGCAATAAAAATTTTGATGGATCAATTAATTTGGCTATGCGCTTTTACAGTCTCCTAATTTAGTCAATTAGTGAGTAGTATCTTATTTGAATAATTTTTTTGGATCATAACAGTCCAAACAATTTCCTAATGGTCTTTTAAAGGACTGCCTGTAAGGTTTATAAGTGTTTGGTGTCTTAATTAAATCAATTTACTGCCAAGATCATGTTAGTAAGACAAATTATAATAGACAATAGTCAATAGACAAACAATTGACTCTCTGCAAGGTTTATAAATGGTCATGAATAACTACTAGAATCAGTCTCTTTATTCATTAGATCATATTAGTACTCTCTATTTGATAATAGTTATGCACTTAATTGAGTCAATTTGTTGGTTAGACCATAATCTGCTATTTTAAGGCAGTTTAAGTCATCTATAATGCCCCAGCTTGATTACTACCACTTGTTTCATTTTCTTTCTAACTGAATTGGCCAACTGGTGGTAGTTCCAAGACTAATAACTTTATTAACTAAATACTAATTAGTTCATTAACGTAGAAGACATATAATTAATATTAATTTATAACAAAAAATTACAAAAATTATATTATTCAAATGAAAAAAGTAGAAATTAAACCGCACACAAGTACAAAAAAACTATTTATAGCCTCTTCGTCCCATTCTTCTAATCTCCAAAACAAATTTAATTCAATTTACTTTCTCTTCAGTCAAGTTCACTTTTTGTCAATTTAAACTCACCCGCTCCCGTTCACGCCACAACTTCAAATTCCAGCTTTTACTATTACTTTTTTCTACCGTTTAGTTTTTTATTGACTTTAATATACACACTCGAGTCTCCACCATCTTAAACTTATACTATACTATATGCACAAACACAATAGCGAACTAAACAATAAAAATATTTATATATAAACACATTCAAATATATATAAATAAATAAATAAATGCTTGCGCTATGGTGAATGTTTAAATGAATGCCTCAATTTGAGTGTTTATTTTAGCTTTAATTTCAGTCGCTTGGTCACTGCCGCTGACTTTGACCTTCACATTGAATTTGTGAATTGTAGCGAAAATTGAGATCGCGCACATACGCACCTACAAACATACAGACATACATTTGTACCGAAATATTTGTAGTATGGACAAATTTAGCGCTGTGCCCAGCGAATAAATCGCCGGTACTTAATAAGTGAGTGGCAACTTATGTAGATATGTATGATGTATGAATATGTTTGAATTGCGGTATTTTTTTGTTTGATTTAGATACATATGTGTGTAGTTAGTAATTTGACTAAGCAAAAATCTAATTAACTGAATATATGCTACAATAAATGTTATTTTGAGATTATAAAAATAAATAAAAAAAATTCTTAATTCTTTTATAAATTTCCTTATTTATATTTACCAACAAAAGATATACAAGCTTTAAATTACATAATAATTTTATATTTTGCATCGGTAAGGATCTGATTTCCTCATTCAATAATAACACGCTTAGGCTACTCGCCTATGACGGTCATCTATTTTATAGAATTGTTTGGCTTTAATTTCAACTAATCGAAATTTTATCTTGTTCGAAGTATCGTCGAATTCAAACTCATTGTAAAATAACAACTCAGTAATGAATAGGGATTTCAAGTTATTTAAATCATTAATAAATTTTTATAAATAATTTTCGAAATTTTGGAAATTCTAAAAATATTCGAATGCGAAATTTTTAAAATTCCTTACACTGAAAATTATAATTTATTATTAAATTTTTGCAAAAAATTTTCGTCGTTCAAAATTCGAAATTTCGAAAATTCCAAAAAATATTTCGATTTCCAAAATTGTTATAATACTTTTTTTTCAAATTCGAATTTTAATTTTTATGATTTTCGAAATTTCGAAGATTCCAAAAAGTATTTCGATTTCGAAATTTGTTATAATTCTTTAATTTTTTCAAATTCGAATTTAAATTTTTATGATTTTCGAAATTTCGAAGATTCCAAACAATATTTCGATTTCGAAAATTGTTCTAATACTTTATTTTTCAAAATTTCAAATTACAATTATTTATTAAACATAATTCACTTAGTAATTTCAACTCGTAAAAAATTTACCTCGTTCAAAATATTGGTCAATTCGAACTCGTTGCAAAGTAACCATACATTAGTGAATCTGAATGTCAAGTTGTTTAAATTATTAAACATTTTTAAGTTAAGTGAAATTTTGATTCAATTCGAATTTTTGGATTATTCTATATATATTTCGATTTCGAAATTTTTTCAATTCTATATTTTTAAAATACCAATATTTTTTTCTATTAAATATTATAATTAATTCGCTGCTTATTGCCTTTTTATTTATTTTTTTTTTTAATTTTTAATTCACCAATCTATAACACCAATTTCACAATTATTATTGAATTTTATGTTTTCGAACTGGTGCGATCTTATTATTAAAAAAATATATATATCAAAAAGCTCAAAAAGTGACATTTTCATTTGAGAATAAGTTTGGGATGCAAACAGATTTCTACAAATATTTTGTTGGTTTAATGTTGACACAAATGTCCAAGATCGATATAAAACGATTTAATCGATTTAATCGACCTGTGCTTGACCCTAGAGACATCTATTGGAAAACGGCGGAAGCAAAGTTGTGGACCTAATAACTCGTTTTTTATAAAGCTTAGCTGTAGAATTAATGTTCTTAATGAAATTTTGAATAGTTAACCATATTTTTCTAAAAAATTCTTGAAAAACACTAAATTATTTCTACCGTTTTTTCGTTCGAATAAAATCAATTACAAATTTTAGACAAAAATGTCGAATCTCATATCCCCGTTACACACTATCTATAAGTATAAATTGAGAATGCATATTTCCTGGGTCATTCTGAAGAAAGCAACGCTAACCGCACATTAAGTTTGCCAGAATGTATAGAGTTATGCAATTTGCACGATCTTTGTTTTTTTTTTTTCCTCTGCAAAGGAAATGCCATCAAACTACCTACCTGCCTGTAAGCAAAAGAATGAAAGGGCAAGCAAACAAACGAAACGTCATCATCAGACGAAGAGCAACCAATACGAACACAATCAACCACTTATCGAGTTCAATGTGCTTAGTTGCAGCAAAAAATAAGCGAAACAACAACAAGCAACAACAATTAGAACAACACAAACGCAAAGCTCAGCAAACTGCGACAGCGACTGCAACGGAAGAGGCAACGAAATGAAGTTAGCATTGAAAGTGGATGCAGCAACGACGGCGTCGACAACAACAGCAACACAACACATGCGAAATTTGCAAAACTTACATATGTGAATGTGTGTGTGATCAGGTGTAGATACGTATGACTGAAGCGAAATTTGCACGCATGCGAACTGTTGCAACGAACACATGTGTAGTGTGTGTGTGTGTGTGTCTGTTTCCACTGCTCGACCTATTGGCTACAGTCAATGCCTCATTGGTGTTGTTTTTATTGTTGTTGTTGTGGTTATTCTGCGGCCAAGACAAATCTGTGTAGAACAAAAGCGTATGGAATCGCTGCAAAGTGAATGATCTCTGGACAAACAAGCAAAAAAACGCAAAAAAATACAATAAAAATAGCAACAACAATGCCAACGACATCATCATTACCACAGCGCACAGCATCTTGCAACGTATGTACATAGCAACAGAGACGCACAGGTTGCAGAAGAACGCCAATTCGTTGTTGCAGCAGACAGACAATCAGCAGCGTTTTATGTTTGTTGTCGCTAATACCATACACAACTATTGTTGTTGGCTATGTTGTTGTGTTTGCTGGTATTGTCTGCTTGCTGGCAAAGTTGTTGCATGTGAATGTAGCGTAGAGCGCTAAGCTAAACTTGGCCTGTAAAAACATCATTGCAGAAATAAAAATTATGACCAAACAACGAAAGTCGAAAAATTCAAAATTCACCAAAGCAACAACTACAATAACTACACAGCGAAGCGAATAGTTAAAAGAACTTTCTGCAGTTTTTGTGTTGCAAGCGCATCTACGGTGCAGCTTCGCGTTTACTCATATATGGTTGTAAATATATATATGTATGTATGTATGTGTGGTTATGCAGCAGCACACGTCCATATGTTTGCTTGTTTATATGGGATTGTATGCAAAATTTTACCTTTGCAGTTGTTGTTTTCGCTGCGTCTTGACGCTGCTTTTGTTGCATCAGCGCAGAATGTCAAGGAACTTTACTCGTCACTGCCAACTATGACCAAATATATTTACATATGTATATAGTCTTCTGTGAGTTTCGCTTTTTCTTTTACTCTCTCAAATTGGCTTTTTTCTCCTTTGCATACTTTTTTATTTTTATTTTTTAAAAGTAGTGAATCTTCTGCCTGGTGGTTCTTCATTTAAGCGCCGATATTCTGAAATTCTTACTGCTTTTTGAAATCAAACAGATTTCTTTTGAATTAATTTATTTTATTTTATTAAGCATCTTCAAGAGATCCAAAATAAAGCCTCGATGATTTCATCGATTCGCGATAAGAACCGAACTCGCCGAGATTTGAATCAAACCGTTTACCTCTCGTTCGAAATGTCGAAAATAATATTTTGATTTTTACCTGAAACTTCCTTCGAGCACTGTCCAGATAATTTAAATTGAATTGGAAATGGTATATAGATAAATAGTAGTAGTTTTCCGAAATAACGAACACATTAATTGTCAGGCCTGTTCGTTACATCGAATTTTACGTTAATTCGAGTACTCACTTAGTGGTATGTTTTTCAATCAAAATGAGTTAAATATCCGTAAATTGCAGTTTAATAAATTGTTTTATTAATTATTTGTTAAAAAATGAAAAACCATAACTAAACAATTCAAATCCAATAAATTCTTCCAAACTGGATCAATTCTGACACTCATACTTCTATTTGGTGCTGATCAATAATTTTAAGTTTTTTTATAAAATTCAAAACTTTTTCAATTTACACATTTATTTTGAATTTTTTCAAGCTGTATTTTTAATTCTGGTTCGATGTTTTTTTCGCATTTCTTTCCTTATTGAGCACCTTATGTGAGTGTACTATTTTTCCAGACCATCACTTTTGAGTCTGTGAAAGAGGAAATAGTCGCTGGCGGCCAAATCTGTTGTAGTTCAAAACGTAATTCCTTACATTTATTGTCAATTTTATTATTATAAAATATAGCTAGTTAATCACACATACATATTTTCATTTTCAACAAATTGTATTCAACCTTGAATTGAAATTATTTAATTACCTACAAAATACATACTAATTGACAATTTTAAGTGTCATATTGGAAAAAATTATATCTGTTATAAAAATAAAAAGGAAATGAAAAAGTAATTAAATAAATTAGTACTATGGCAATAATTTTGTTTATTTAAATATTTATCTAATGTTATACATTTGTAATATTACCTTTCAAACAAACAATTTTAATTAAATCACTCTACGATATTTAGTACAATTACATCAAATTACCAAGCTAGAAAATAACTGTGATTTTCAAACACTTTTTTAACAAATCGAGTTTCGTTTTAATTTCATGCAACAAAATGACACGCCTTATTATTAAATTTAAATTGATTAAATTGATAATAATTTATTATTTACGGAATAATTCTACTAAAATGTAAACCAATGCAAAAAATTGAGTACATTTTGAGTACATTTCGAATATGAAACGTGCCGTAATTAATGTATTGCGCAAAAAGCACATACTTATGTACATATATAAATATATATTATTTATGGAAGATCTACTTTTTCCAAGTAATAAAAAGTGCAATACAATTAAGGCAAGGGAGTACATACATACATATAAATATTTATTATATATACATATATGTATGTATGTATGGCGACCTTTGATAACGAAAAATAAATTATCAGTAATAATATACACAAGCATAAAACTCGGCATATAATTATCGGGTATATAGTATTATTTGTATAATTTCTTGGCTTTTTTAATTGCAAGCAATTACGCCACAACATTGTTTTTTGCACTGTTTAAATATGTCAGTCAATATAAATATATACATATATCCGATTATTAATGTATGTATATACGCACAGAGAAATTTCTCTATACACTATATAATGGTCGCACATTCCACCGGTCTAGCTTGTGCATTAATCTCTGCTAATTGCATAATATGCTTTTCAAACACACCCTAATTGAGTCAATTAGTAATTTTTTTCCACATATATTAGTATAGACCATAAGCTCATTTTCAGAAATTTAATTGACTCAATTAAAAATTTCAGACAATTAGCTAATTGACCAATTCTTGCATGGAACGCCTGTATAAAAAGCACCGTTGTGAACCATATATTTTACAAAAAAACAACAAGGCATACAAGCAGGTAGCTAATTTGTTAACTTAATTGACTCAATTAGCAATTTCTTAATTTAATAATTAAGCTACTCATTTTCAAAAACATAATTGAGTTGTTAAACAATTGTAAGCAATTAATTTACTAACTTTACTGAGTCAATTAGCAATTTTTCAAACAATGTACATAATGTAAGTACAATGTACATAATTAGTTACTAATTTTCAAAAACAAAATTGAGTCAGTTAAAAATCGTATATAAATACCTAATTGACTTAAAAGCCTGTCTGGAGGTACTATATAAAAAGCGTGGTTGATAAACATATATTTTTCAACTTAATTGACTCAATTAGCAATTTGTTAATTTAATAATTAAGCTACTCATTTTCAAAAACATAATTGTGTTGTTAAACAATTATAAACAATTGGCTAATTTACTAAATTAAGAGCCTGTGTGAAACTAATATATAGAAAGTATGCTTATAATCCATACAGTTTACGGGAAAAAAATCAGACCTTCAAAGATGTAGCTAATTTACTAACTTTACTAAGTTAAATAATGTATTATAGTCTAGATAATTAGCTACTCAATTTCAAAAACATAATTGAGTCAATAAAAAATGGTAAACAATTAGCTAATTGACTAAATTAAGAGCCTGTCTGAAGGTACTGTATAAAAAGCACAGTTGTGAAACACATATTTTTCAAAAAAAAGTCATGGTAGCTAATTTACGAACTTAATTGAGTCAATTAGCAATATATTCAATCATTTATAGTAAAGACAGTTCTTCAATTGACTAAATTAAGTGTATGTACGTTCCCGGATCACACATTTTTAGACTAAATGATAGACAACAACAACAACAAATACTTAAACGAGTTGTAAATACTTTATTATTATAATTCATATTATTGTTTAACAAAATTACGTTCCAAAATTTGCAGGCTGGAAAATTTAAATTATTTATACAAATTTGCCTCCAATTATTTAAAGCACGATCGCAGTATTTGCCAAACACACACTACAACTGCGTTAATTTAATAATTTTTTTTTATCAAAACAATCTAAAATAATTGCTTTCTTCTAACTAATTAACTATGCAAAAAATGACAAAATATCGAAAACAATTTACCAAAACGACGCTCACGTCACAAGGCGGCGGCGGCAACTTTTTGCCCTGACATTGAATTCATTTCGGAAACTCACGCTTACTGCGCTTATGTGAGTACAATAATATATGTATGTATGTATGTGTGTGTGTATAATTTATTTATTACACACATACAAGCGCATAAATTAAACAAATATACTTAACTATATATATGATATATGCATATATGTATGTATAAGAAATCATCTTTTTTTATTGTTTACTAGCCAATCTTGTTTGTCGCTTTTTGCAAGCTGTATCAATATTGACACTGACTGTGGCTGTAACTGTGACTGTGGCCTAAAATGGCTGCACTGCACTGATAAAAAATCCATGCATACACACACACACACGCTTATAAAAAATATTTATATAATTTTTTTATATACAACATATATGTATATATGCCAGTATGTATGCATGTGTAATATTGTCAAAATGTTATGTGGCAATTCTACTGCTTAAGCTTCTTCTTCTTCTTCTCCAGCGTGATTACGTTGGTGCATTTTTTTCGGCACATTTCACAGCATTTAGTCAAAATTTTGCCTTCACTGCCGCTGGACGTGTTGTCACTTGTGCAGCAACACAATGCAATAAATATTGCCAAAAAACGAACGAGTAGTGAAAAGTGCTTAACACTGTGTGGTGGTATTCTTATCGCCATTAAAAAAATGCGAATGATAACAATTGAAGTCACCCAATTACCTACATTCGCTGCGTGTGACTACTTGACATAGCAACCTAATTATTTTTGCGGGTGTATTTTGTGCACGCATACGCAGAATATACGCGTACAAGCAGTAAATAAATACAACAAAAACAACAAAAAAATTTTAAAAGTAGTTTATTAAATTTCAAGGGCAATTTTGTATTGAAAGTGAAATCGCAGTGATAACTAAAAATACCGTTTGTGTGTTATCAAAAGTGCAATAAAGATAGCAGAAAAATTCAGTTTGTTAAATAAAAGTTTAGTTGAAAACGAAAGTGCAATTCATTTATAGTGACACTAGTGCATGCAATACATATAAATAGCTAAGGTATGTCTGTGTATTGGTGTTTGTCATTTTAAATTGCCATTTGTTATCTATTAACCTTCAAATGGTTCAGTTGCCTCACCTGACTCTGTTATCTCAACACAAATACATGCATACATAACTGTAACGTAATTTGGCAAGTTGGTAGTATATTTATGCGATTGCATTATTTTAACGACGTAATTATAACTTAATATGTGTATGAGGGTTGTGCTTAAAGTGACGGAAGTTAGTTAAAAAATTGCTTCAGTTCTATAAAAAAATATTATTTTTGCCTAATTTACGAGCCACTTTTATTTTCTCTCTCTGTCTCTCTCTAATTTTTTTTTTTCAAATTTTCCTATATTTCTATAATTGGTACGAGGGCTGCTATATATATTTCTGCCCTAATAATGAAAATAGGAATATTTATCAACGAAAATGGTTTTATTGTTTTTCAAAATATTCTCCATCAAGATTTATACACTTTTGCATGCGCTCAAACCAACTTTCGAAGCACTTTTTTTAGCCTTTTTTTGAGCGATTGTCAAATTGTGCGGGATCCAATGAAAACAATCCTTTTGTACGGCCAGGTGTTCATGCAATATCGAATGTATGCTGGTGGGAGAAATGCATAGGCATGCCTCTATCTGAAGGTATGTTACATGACGGCCTTGCATTATCAGTTCACGTACGGCATCGATATTTTCTGGCACAACGGCTGTTTTTGGATGACCTTCACGGAATTCGTCTTTGAGCGAGCTTCGGCCACGATTGAATTCGTTGTACCAGTTTTTCACAGTGCTATAGGATGGTGCTTCATAGCCATACAAAGATTTTAGTTCATCGATGCACTCTTGTCGCGATAATCCACGTCGAAAGTTGTGAAAAATGATCGCACGAAATTTTCACGAGTTAATTCCATTTTTTGGCCGAGATGAATTTTTCAATTCCCTGTAAATAAAACAATTCACGATTAAATGACAAAACGTTACATGGGTTTCGTGGGTTCAAAAAATCAATTTTTTTTCTTATTGATTTCTAAAACATCTCAAGAATATTACCCTAAATTTTAAGTCGATCCGAATAATAGTTTTGGAGATACAGCCTTTGGAAGATGTGCGCTTCAAATCAGGTATTTTTGTTACTCAAAACTTTAAACGCGTTTTTCTCGGAACCATGTTTTCAAAGTTGTCAACTGTTCTCGAAAACTACTCAACCGATCTTGTTGAAATACAATTTACTCTCGCTTGAACGAAGGATCTTTCTTTCTTTTTTCAATTACAACTATTTAAAAAAAAAATAAAATTTCAAGCAAATATGCCGAAATTTTTATTATTTTTTTGGAAACATTTCTGCCAAAATTCAAATTTTTAGTATTTTTTTGCATTCCTTTGATCAAACACGAGTTTATGGTTTATTTTTGGTTTTTTCATTTTGTATGATCATGCTGTAATGCTGACAACGTGGATGCACCTTTTTTCCGAGGGGTCAGAAATGGGGGCCGGAAATGACGTCACGATGGAGGAGTTTTAATTTTTTTTTTTAATTTCAGAAATTATTCATTAAATACATATGTATCTATAAGACAAGAAAAAAGATTTAATTAA
The DNA here is from genome assembly GCA_031772095.1 of Zeugodacus tau. NCBI lineage: Eukaryota > Metazoa > Arthropoda > Insecta > Diptera > Tephritidae > Zeugodacus > Zeugodacus tau. The sequence goes on along the minus strand of CM062653.1, from coordinate 57,304,781 downwards.
ATTTTTTTTTACATAAAAAAAATATTGAAAACCCTTTATGCTGTATAAATAAGTAATTATCACCCATAGAACAAAGTTGTTAAACAATTGTAAACAATTAGCTAATTGACTAAATTAAGAGCCTTTCTGGAGCTAAAGCATAAATATTGAAAAAAAAAACAAGGCATGTTAGCCAATCCACTAACTTTATTGAGTCAATTAGCTGTTTTTCAATCAATTATAGTGTAGATAATTAGTTACTAATTTTCAAAAACATAATTGAGTCAATAAAAAATGGGTGAACAATTACCTAATTGACTAAATTAAGAGCCTGTCTGGAGGTACTGTATAAAAAGCACGCTTGTAAATCATATATTTAAAAAACAAGGCATGCTAGCTAATGTTCAAACTTAATTGTGTCAATGAGCAATTTTTTCAATCTATTATAGAATAGAGCAAATACATATTATGCGACTGAACCATGATCAGATCAGATACTATCCCTTCAGAGATCAGCAGTGCAAATAGCTAACAACTATTGCTAAACTTATATATATTATATATAGAGAAGAAACAAACTACTATTTAGCGTGGGTTCAACTTTGATAAGTATCATACCTGCAGATATCTTATCTTGATTGACTTCTATTACAAAATGTTTGTATGGAGTTAATTTATAAGTTCAATTGGGTTAGGTCCAAATGTTTAAGCTTTCTCCTACTGATAATGGGTTGACAAGCTATTGACAGAATTCAAATTTTTTCTTATAAAACGATTACCTCTAATAAAAAAACAAAACCAAACCATTTTTAAAACCGTGATCCCTGCACCAATGTCTTCGAATAACTTTGTAACCACCTTTACCTCTTGCATTTGTATCGAGAAGTTCATTCTTGCGACCGCTATCGACTTTTTATTCAGTGTTTAATAAATGTTTTATACACAGTTGTTAAGATACACATAATTCAGCTTTATGAAAAAATGAATTTGTAGCCTCAGAAACTTTATTGAAATCTATGATAAGTCCCTTTCTTAAATTTTACTCTAAAACTTCTAAAGTCGCGGTATACACCTTATCATACCAACAGAAGAGGGTGCAGATTTTAATTTTTTTTAACCAAAGTAAGTGATCTAGAAATATCTGACAGCTATATGTCTATGTCATTGCTATCTTTATTTGACGCCCCAATGGAATCCATTAATAAAATGTTGGGTCTCATTAAAAACTTGAACATAAATTTTCGAGGAGAAGAAAGTAAACTAGTACACGTATCTTAGACACCACAAAGTCCGGTTAATAAAACTAAAATAAATTATTTATTGTTTTTATTTAATTTTTGAGAATTTTCGATATCTAATTTCTTGAATTATCTTCTACTTTCAGACACTGCCATATAAAAAACAGAAGCTGCAAACTTTACAACCTTCAACTTCAAAACTACCTCGTTTAAGCTACAAAATATTGAAATAATTCATACAACAGATCAAAAAACAGCTGCCAGTGTCTTTAAAAAGACACCAACAAAACAAACAAACGCATAAAATAACAAACTAAACTATACAAAAACAAAAACAAATAAAGAATAACTACCGGGGAATTCCACTTTTATCAACTACAATACAATAACAAGGAACAGAAATCGAAAATGGATGAATATCTTGTAGAAATCTCATAGAATACTTCAATTTGGAAAACACAATTTCCCACTTACAACCATATTGAATCCAAACCCAACCCGCAATAAACAACCCAACACCACTACAGTTCCAAAACAGTCCTACACCACCTACTACCCCTACAAATCAGCGGCGTCAGCAACAAAAAAATATGAATCCCTCGACAAATGCCAGCGATGTCGATGCCGCGGCAAATCCACAAATGCACAATTTTCAGTCGCCTCAACGGCAGATAAAGACAAGCACAGCTTCCAGTCCAGCTGGTACACCCTACAAACAGAATGGCAGCAATGGTGATGCCAGCTTGAATGGTACACCGTTACACAATGGACACGGCAACGGCACGAATGGTTACCAGAATGGCACGCGGCGTGATTCCACACAAGCCTGGACCCCGCTACTCTCTAACGGTAATGGCAATAGTGCTGCAGTAGCCAATGGTAATGGCAATGCTGGCTTGACTGAGAGCAACTTAGTTGGCACAGCTGGCATTAATGGAGCTGAAGATGGCAGCCTAGTGGGACAAGAGGCGAATGAAACTCTAGGTGATCCTACCACTGTACTATATACCACATCGACCAGTAATAACAACGAATGGAAAGATGCCGAACAAATAAATAACCTCAAAAATGGACTACTACATTATCCGGTTAATCATCAGGGCAACAACAATGGTTCGCTAATGAACGGCAAGAATGGTATTGGTTTGGGTGTGCCAGACAAGTATGATGAACAGGATCCCCTCACCGGCTTATACACACAGAAGAATACACGAACGCGTGAACCGGATGAATCGGATACAGATTCCGAGTTGAGTAATGGCGATCGACAGGCGCCCGGTTGCGGTTTGTTTGGCTGTCGACCAAAATGGGCGCGCAACTTCGCCTCGACCAATGTTTTCATGGTGGTCTTTTTGCTCGCCTACATTTTACAGGGCATGTATATGACATATTTCGTGTCGGTGATCACTACCATCGAGAAACTATTTCAGATAAAATCGAAAACGACAGGTTTTCTGCTAAGCGCCAGTGAGATGGGTCAAATAAGTACCGCTATGTTGTTAACCTACTTTGCTGGACGCGGTCATCGCCCACGTTGGATCGCTTGCGGCATGGTATTATTCTCCATTGCAGCTTTCGCTTGCTCATTGCCGCATTTTATATTTGGCAAACAATTGATGCAATCACTTGATACACTCAGTAATGGCGGTAATGGTGGTAATGCGGCAATGCGCGCCTTAAATGGTCAAATGCTACACGCCAGTTATGGACTGCATGGAATGAATGACACAATGAATGCAACAAGTGCGAACGCATTGGAAGGCGGTCTCAGCGCGTTCTTGGCCAATGTGCAGGGCGCACACGAAATGAATCTGTGCATACCGGGACAGAATTCAACGAACTCCAATTCAGGTAGGTTTTACTAAAGAGATATGTATAGGTTAGAAAAGATAGTGAATATTAGATGATGGAACCAGTGGGAACATCCTCTCATTTTTCGATGCGTGACTTTGGCTTCCAAGAGGTCTAAAGCCCCTTACTGTCAAAAATAGATCGGTTCTTTAATTATACTCTCGCAACAAAAGTCGCTAAAGAGAGTATTATAGTTTTGTTCACATAACGGTTGTTTGTAAGTCCTAAAACTAAACGAGGTAGATATAGGGTTATATATACCAAAGTGATCAGGGTGAAGAGTGGAGTTCAAATCCGAATGTCTGTCTGTCCGTCCGTCCGTCCGTCTGTGCAAGCTGTAACTTGAGTAAAAATTAAGATATCTTTATGAAACTTGGCACACTTATTTCTTGGTACCATAGGAAGGTTGCTTTCGAAAATGAGCAAAATCGGACCTCTGCCACGCCCACAAAATGGCGAAAACCGAAAACACATAAAGTGCCATAACTAAGCCATAAATAAAGCTATAGAAATAAAATTTGGTACGAAGGATCGCACTATGAAGGGGCATATTTGGATGTAATTTTTTTGTGGAAGTGGGCGTGGCCCCGCCCCCTACTAAGTTTTTTGTACATATCTCGCAAACCAATAGAGCTATATAAACCAAACTTTCTGCAGTCGTTTTTTTTAACCACTTCCTAATACAGTCCAAAAATGAAAGAAATCGGATCATAACCACGCCCACCTCCCATACAAAAGTTAGGTTGAAAATTACTAAAAGTGGGTTAACTCACTAACGAAAAACGTCAGAAACACTAAATTTCACATAAGAAATGGCAGATGAAAACTGCACTCAGATTTTTTTACAAACTGGAAAATGGGCGTGGCGTCGCCCACTTATGGGTCAAAAACCATATCTCAGGAACTACTCGACCGATTTCAATGAAACTTGGTTTGTAATAGTTTCCTTACATCCCAATGATATGTTGTGAAAATTGGCCAAATCGCTTCACAACCACGCCTACTTCCTATATACCAGAACTTGGAAGTGGATCTGAATCGTTTACATTACAATATATAAAGTAAGAACTAGTGAAGATATCGGTGCAGAACTTTGCACAAATACTACGTTTATAGTGTGGCAGCCCCATTCTAAAAATCGCCGAATTCGGACCATAGGTTTTTAAGGCCCCATATATCGAACACGAGGACCTCGGTGCTTCTAACTAGAGACCGACCGATTAATCGGCCTTGGTATCGGCATCGGCCAGTATCGGCCACTAAATTAAGCATCGGCATCGGTATCGGCATCGGCCATATTTGGCCGATTCTTAGCCGATTCTTTCTACTTCTTTCGAATTATACTAAAATACATTTTTTTTCTTTTTTAATTTCTTTAGAGCATAAAATTTGAATTCTTCTGTTTACCATATAAAATACAGTGAATCACATTTGACTAAACTAACAATTCATCATGGTGATAATTTAAGTCTAGTATAAAGAAATTCAACAATTTTGCATTAATGAAAGGTTTTATTTAGCACTGCTAGAAACATTCGATTTATGTCAAATATGTACAGTTTTGTTTAAAGTTGTTGAGATTTTGAAGATAATGTCATAAAGTCATTATTATAGAAGCATTCGTAACTAGGTTAATTTATTTTGAGATATAAATGACAAAAGTCATCTCTTTGAAAATAACGGATTCTTTTTACTAGACCTACTATTTTCGAATATTGGCTTTAATGCTCATATTTGTCCTTAAGGGGTAACCCATGACAAATTAGGCGATTTTAGTGAATTTTTTTAAAGAAAGTACTCGGTCGAATGTTTTGAAGTTTTTTGGACATAATAAGGTCTACTTGCAACTATATTTTATATAACAAAAATTTTGAAAAATAAAGGAGTTATGGGTTGTCTTGGGAGGTGCCAAAAAAAAAAGTTCCCCAATTGCTGACATGATTCCGGCCGAATGAGTAACTGGAACACAAAAATTTAAAAAGGTTATTAAAGTTGAATATATTCCCTATACAATGACCTAAAATTATTGAAAGATATCAAACATTAACAAAATGGCGTAGTTCTGAATAAAATTTCGATTTTTTAGGTAAAAAATTGGCGTTTTTTAAATGCCAAATTGAAAATTTTCAACAAATCAAAAAGATCGTAGGCCATTGTATAGTAAATATATACAAGAACATTCAGTTTAAATTTGAAGTTGATCGGTTAATATCTCGTTAAGTTATGATGTCAGTAATTTTGTGAAAAGTCGTTTCGAGAAAAACGCGTTTAAAGTTTCGACTATAGCGGCTTATACATGTGAGCGATTGCTCTTTAGAACGCTGCCACTCAAAAACTATTCGAGATACGACCTTACCTTTCACAGGATATTTTTGAAATTATAAACTTTCGAATAAGCAAAAAATAAAAAATCAATTTTTTGGAAATGTCACACCGGTATACCCCCTTAAAGGAAAAAAGCTATATTGCTGATTGCAGAATTGCTTTGAGAAAACGCGAATAACTTATTTGTTCTATCAACATATATCTTATAATAATAATTTATTTAGTTTTGAATATTAATTAAATCACTAAACAACTTCATATTTACATATGTTGAGATGTTTACCTATTTTGTGATGTTATTTGTCTTTGTTTTTATTTTGTTACCATACTAATTTACTAAATAATGTTGTTGATGAAAGAATCGGCATCGGCATCGGCATCGGCCGATACTTTGCCAACTGGCCGATTAATCGGCATCGGCATCGGCATCGGCCAAAATTTTGGTATCGGTCGGACACTACTTCTAACCTAATATTATGGTTTCCAACTTTCAATGGACTTTATACAATATATATGACGAATATGTGGGTCAAATTGTGTATTATATAATATAAATAAAGTTAAATAAATAAATTGCGAGAGTATAAAATGTTCGGTTACACCCGAACTTAGCCCTTCCTTACTTGTTTTTTTTACTTTTTTCTTTATTTTTTACCAACTTTATTTCAACCCTCTTTTGTCTTTTTATAGAATGCGATGAGGATCAAAAAATGGAGCAGGCGTCACACTCAAAAATCACCGTTATTGTACTGTGCATCTTCTTCGCTAGTCTCTTGAGCTCTGGTATTGGACAGACGGCCGTAGCCACACTTGGCATACCGTATATAGATGACAATGTGGCAAGTAAACAGTCACCCATGTACATGGCTATAACGATTGGTGTGCGCATTTTGGGACCCGCATCCGGTTTCATAGTCGGCTCATTTTGTACACGCTGGTATGTGAATTTCTCAAATCCTGGCTTCGATGCCAGCGATCCCCGTTGGATTGGCGCTTGGTGGCTGGGACCGGTTGGCATCGGTACTCTGATGTTGCTGTCATCCATCGCAATGTTCTCATTCCCGAAGCAGTTGCGTGGCAAACGAAACCCCAATGCCGGAGGCGAGGCTAAAGCAGAGGGTGGTGATGAAGCTGCCGCAGCTGTGGAGGTCAATGAGAAGCCAAAGCTGAGAGGTTTGCTAACTTCCATGTTTGACAAATGTTTGCAAATATAAGTGTTAAAATTATTTTTTTCTCTTATCTCAAAGATTTTCCAAAGACCGTGCGACGTCAACTTAAAAATGACATTCTGATGTTCCGCACTGCTTCTTGTGTCTTTCATCTGCTGCCAATCGCTGGTCTCTACACATTTCTACCGAAATACCTCGAAACACAGTTCCGTTTAACCACCTATGATGCCAGCATGATTGCGGCCTTTTGCGGTATACTCGTAATGGGTGTCGGTATTGTCATATCCGGTTTAGTCATATTGAAATTGAAGCCATCGGCGCGTTCTGTAGCCGCTTGGATTGCATTTACAGCGTTATTCTACTCGGCCGGCATGGTGGTGTTGATGTTCGTCGGCTGTAGCATGACCGATTTTGCTGGTTATAAGGGTCCAACGAGTGATTCGTAAGTACTAAACACCGTTATGATTTATATATACATATTTTATTTAAAATTCAATTGCAATTATAGGCCTGCCATGATCGAACCAGCATGTGACCTCAATTGTTCCTGTGATACGGGCAATTACGCCCCCATTTGCGGCATGGACGGTCGTATATATATCTCCACCTGTCATGCTGGTTGTGCAGCCTCAACAATGACTGAGAATGGCACACTATTCAGTAACTGTACATGCATTCCAGATTGTAAGTTTGAAAGCGTTACTCACACACACACACAATTGCAGATTATACATTTACATATATACATTTACTCACAATTTTCATAATCGTTCATAGCATGTGCACATTGCGTATACGTAACATTTTGCATAAATTTCTAAATTCATCATATTATGAAAGCATACTATTTTCATTTATGTAAATCATAAGAATTTTAATTTTTTATTGAGATATTTTATAATAGATAAATAATTTATATAAAGAGTTTTTCAATAAGCGCGCTACAAACGGTTCGGGATATCAATGATATTATTTATTCCTGTGAAAGTCTAAGTCCATATCTTCCAATTCGGGCCAGAAATATTCGGTTATCATTGAGCGGTATCCCATTCACAGTAACGTGCCGGTCTTGATCTTCACGGAAGAAGTACGGTCCAATGATTTCGCCGTCCCATAAGCCGCACTGAAGCGTAATTTTTTCGGGATGCAATGGTAACTCATGGAGTACGTGTGGATTGATGCCTGACCAATAACGCATATTTTGCTTATTGGTGAAGTCATTCAGCCAGAAATTTGCCTCATCGCTACGTACGACGTAGTGCTCTTAAAGTTGAGGTCACTGACTCCGAATTTCGGTAAAAAATTTTAAGAATTTCGACTCGTTGTTGGATCGTATATCTTGCCATGATCAAATGGCAAAGCTTACTGATATAGCGACGTTTGTCTACTTTTGTAGCGCCTTATTGAAAACTTCTTTATTATTTTATAAGATTTTAGAATTTTAAGATTTATATCAGAAATTCAGTAGGAGACTCTCAATGATACGAGGGTTGCTACTATATTTCTCTACTAACATTTGAAATATGAACAGTGATGTTTGATAACAATATTTTTGATTTTCAAAATATTCTTCAATATGCTGTATACGACTTTCCTTTCTTTTGAACCAGTTTTGAACCAATTTTCGAAACATTTTCTTCAACGGTTAAGAACTAAATAGTAGAAAAAAGTCACTGGCTGTCAAATAAAGCAGTTAACCTCCAATTCACTGTTATGGCCTGTCATAAATTTTGGACTATTCTAAATTCTTTGACACCTTTGTAGTTATAAGAACTCATAATCAAAAATCTTTCGAAAATATTCGTGGTTTAGTTATTTTTATGGGCGAGATAAAGTTTCAAAGACACTGTAGACAATATTAAGCAAATATTTCTGAGTTCGCCTATGTGGTAGAATCAAAAAAAATGTGAGTTAGTACTAGGAAAAGAGCTAAGAGAGAACTAACCCAGAAAAATAAATAGTAACCCACATATTACAGTTATAAAACAATATGTTTTCGCTATTTACTTTAAATGACACCGTTCCAAATCAAGTTATTGATTAAAATATTTTCTTCTTAAGGGGTTAGGGATAGTCAGAGACACAAAAAAATGAGAATTTTCAGTAATATTTATTTTACTATTAAATAATTTTATTTCACAAAACTAATAATATGGCATTGATACACAATGTTTTGACTTGAAGACACGAGAATTTGAAAAAATAAATTATATTTTTTAAAGTAATTACTGTTTGTGTTGACTCAGTTCCAAAAAAAGGTCCTTGCGTTGACAACCATAAGTCTTTGGAGATTTATCTATAGTCAATAGGATAAGAAAAATTTGTTTTGTAAATAGATAATCCTGGGACTGATCGAAGTTTATTTGTTGTTTTCAAAAATTAACAAAAAAATTCTAGATTTTCGGAAAAATATCACCAGTTAATTGGTCTTAAAAAAACGAAATTTTTGAAAAACAAAATAGTTTCGATCAGGCCCAAGATTGTTATGTATTCTAAAAGCTGTATAAATTTCATTAAAATCTAGTGAGTGGTTTTCGAGTTACAGTTGTCAACAGGTTAAAAAACATAGTTTTGAGAAAAACCCATTTAAATTTTCACCCAAGCGCTCTTTGTTATTTGTCGAAGAAATCGAAAAGTAATTATCGGAATAACTTCAAGAGAATATTTTTCAGATATTACACATAACGAAAATGCAAAAAAACAAAAAATTAATTTTTTGAAAATCCTGACTACCCCTAAAACCTTGAACAAGTATACTATTGAAAAATTATAATGAAGTTGAACTTATTAACACACCCTCGTAGTGGAAGTCTTAAATATAACTTTTACTAAAATTATTTTTAATAACTTGGTTTTCGAAGTCCTTGGTTTTATTAATTTTTTTTAGTACAGTAGTTTTCCGAAATAACGAACACATTAATTGTCAGGCCTGTTCGCTATATCGAATTTTTCGTTAATTCGAGTACTCACTTAGAGGTATTTTTATCAATAAAAATGAGTTATATATCCGTAAATTGCAGTTTAATAAATTGTTTTATTAATTAATGAAAAACCATAACAAATCAATTCAAATCCAATAAATTATTCCAAAATGGACCAATTCTGACACTCATCAATGCTGGTGCTGATCAATAATTTTAAGCTTTTTTATTAAATTCAAAATTTTTTCAATTTGCAAATTTCTTTTGAATTTTTTCCAGTTTTATTTTTAATTCTGGTTCGATGTTATTTGATTTTTTCCTCTTTCTTCATATATCTTCTTAATGTTGTTCGTTAAACTGAGTACTTACAAATTCTCGATGTTCGTTAATTACGGTACTCAATGTAACAAATTTGCTTGTTCGTTATAAGCGGTTTTCGTTAAAACGAATATTCGTTATTTCGGAAAACTACTGTATATACATATGTACATATATCAATCTCACATTTATATATATTTATACGTATTTATTCATATATTACATATACACATATATTTAGTGCCATTTATTTGCATTGTTGTTGTTGTTTTTTTTTTTTTTGTTTTATTTTATCATTTTCATTTATTAATTATTGCATTTTATCTCATTTGTTTTCTCATATACATTAATTATTTTTTACCCATTTCCTCGAGTCACTGTCATAACCTACCCCATTTTTCTTCTTTTCTCTTCTCTCTACCCCAACCCAACCAACTTTCTGTTGCGTGCGCGTGTTTATCTGTTCTTGCAGCTTTTAAGAACCAAGCGGTCAGCGGTTATTGCGCCAATAATTGCAAGAATTTCATATTCTTCATTATTATATTCGCCGTTTGTGTGTTTATGCATTCGACATCGGAGGTGGGCAGCATGTTATTGGTGATGCGTTGCACCCATCCAAATGGTGAGTAAAACTAAATTTTATTAAAAAAATTCATTTTAAAAATTTCAATTCAAAATTAAAATTTATTAAAAATTTGTTATAATTATAATAGACATATTTCATAAATAGTTTTAGAAAACGCACCTGAGCGACGGTTTTTGACCGGTCGTAGTACCGAAGCCATTTCGTTTATTTTTAGAAAAATGTTAGGATGGTTCTTAAATGACGTAAAGACCCTGGTTACACCTTTTTTTAATTCAAAGATCTTCGTCGATACTATTCTAATTGAAGATAGATTATTATTCATAAAGGGGTTTTCAATAAGAGCGTAAAAAAAATTTTTTTTTAATAAAACAAAAATTAAAAAATAAAAAAAAAAGTAAATAAAACAAAGATGTCCAGACGCTGAACCCAATTTTTGACGATTTTCAAGCCTAAATCGACCGATACTGCAGGAAAAATCACGTTCGATATTCGTACGAAGTTCATCAATCGTCGCTGGTTTATTGGCAAGGACCACAGACTTGACGTAGACCCACAGGAAATAGTCTAACGGCGTCACATCGCACTATCGAGGCGTTCAATTGACTAGACTATTACGTGGGTCATTTCGTGATATATCCAAACTGGTTTTCAATAAATCAATTGTGACATTCGTTGTGTGGCTTGTGGCGCCGCCCTGTTGGAACAACATATTATTGAAGTCCATATTATCGAATTCGGGCCAAAAATATTCGGTTATCATTAAGCGGTAGCGATTCCCAATCAGAGTAACGTGCCGATCTTGATCATCATGTAAGGAGTACGGCCCAATGACGACGCCGACCGATAAACCCCACCAAACCGTATTTTTTTCGGAATGCAAAGGTGACTCATGGAGTACGTGTGGATTACTGCCTGTCCAATAACGCATATTTTGATTATTGACGAAGCCATACAGCCAGAAATGAGCCTCATCGAAGAAGTTGATTTTTTGATGAAAATCCGGATAATTTTCAAATTGTTGCTCAGCCCAATTCACAAACATACGACGATTCTGGTGGGCAAGTGGCTTCAGTTCTAGCGTTAATTTGATCTTGGATGTAGGCCAAGATCTTGTCGCAAAATTCGCCACAACGACGTCACAGAGATGACCAACGCTTGAAAACGACGTGTGAGAGATTGATTGGGGGCTTCCACAATTGATGCGCTAGCGGCAGCAAAATTCTTCACACTACGGGCACTTCTTTGTCTCACTTGCACGTGAACATTTTATACTCAAATGTCAATGAAAGCGGGAAATATGGCGTCGTTTGTTGTCCCTTACCGGTCAACTTCTGAAGCGTCCTTTTTGAAAACCCCTTTATTTTAGAAAACCTAATTCAAAACAAGTAAGGAAGGGCTAAGTTCGGGTGTAACCGAACATTTTATACTCTCGCAATTTATTTATTTAACTTTATTAATATTACATAATACACAATTTGACCCACATATTCGTCATATATATTGTATAAAGTCCATTGAAAGTTGGAAACCATAATATTAGGTTAGAAGCACCGAGGTCCTCATGTTCGACCTATGGTCCGATTTCGGCGATTTTTAGAAATGGGCTGCGACACTATAAATACAGTATTTGTGCAAAGTTTTGCACCGATATCTTCACTAGTGCTTACTTTATATATTGTAATGTAAACGATTCAGATCGTCTTCTAAGTTCTGGTATATAGGAAGTAGGCGTGGTTGTGAAGCGATTTGGCCAATTTTCACAACATATTATTGGGAGGTAAGGAAACTATTACAAACCAAGTTTCATTGAAATCGGTCGAGTAGTTCCTGAGATATGGTTTTTGACCCATAAGTGGGCGACGCCACGCCCATTTTCCATTTTGTAAAAAAATCTGAGTGCAGCTTCCATCTGCCATTCCTTATGTGAAATTTTGTGTTTCTGGCGTTTTTCGTTAGTGAGTTAACCCACTTTTAGTAGTTTTCAACCTAACCTTTGTATGGGAGGTGGGCGTGGTTATTATCCGATTTCTTTCATTTTTGGACTGTATTAAGAAGTGGCTAAAAAAACGACTGCAGAAAGTTTGGTTTATATAGCTTCATTGGTTTGCGAGATATATATAAATAACCGATTTGGGGGCGGGACCACGCCCACTTCCCCAAAACAATTACATCCAAATATGCCCCTTCCTGGTGCGATCCTTTATTCCAAATTTTACTATTATAACTTTATTTATGGCTTAGTTATGACACTTTATGTGTTTTTGGTTTTCGCCATTTTGTGGGCGTGGCAGTGGACCGATTTTGCCCATTTTCGAAAGCAACCCTCTCACGGTCCCAAGGAACATGTGTTCCAAGTTTCATTAAGATATCTCAATTTTTACTCAAGTTACAGCTTGCACGGACGGACGGACGGACAGACGGACAGACGGACAGACGGACAGACGGACAGACGGACGGACAGACATCCGGATTTCAACTCCACTCGTCATCCTGATCATTTATATATATATAACCCCATATCTAACTCTTTTATTTCTTGGTGACACAAACAACCGTTATGTGAACAAAACTATGATACTCTGTGCAACAGGTTGCGAGAGTATAAAGAGACTGTGCCTCCTATAAGACTGTGGCTATACTACATTAACAGTAAAATAAATGAAATTTCATAATCCATATTAATATTATAAATGCGAAAGTAACTCTGTCTGTCTGTTACTCTTTCACGCCTAAACGGCTGAACGGATTTTGATGAAATTTGGTATGGTGATAGATGATAACCTAGAAATGGTCATAGGCTATAAATAATCACGCCATCGTTCTTAGTGGGTAGGCAATAGGCAGAAAACTGAATTGAGTTAGTGATTTTTTTATGGTTTTTGCTGGGAGTTTTGCTCTATCATGCCTAAACGGCTGATATTCGGCATTAATCGGCATTAGTCCGAGTTAGACTTTAAAATATCTTGATTGTCAATAAACGTTTTTGGTGGAGCCAGGATTCTGTTAGCAGGTGATTTACGCCAGACTTTTCCAATTATTCCTGGATCAACTGTTATTGACGGGCTAATCGCATGCCTAAAATCATATAATTTGTGGTGACACATAAAGAATCGCCAATTAACAACAAACATATGAGTGTTTTTGCAAAAATATCAAATTGCGATTGTAGAAGCAGTTGCAAATGGTAGGGTCGCTGTTGACAACTCGATGGATTAATTACATTTCCAACAGATTTCTGCCACTTCATTGACTCGAAAGAGAAGTTTTCCTGACATGAAACCTCAATATGATAACCATAAATGACTGATTGAATGACATACATTGGTGGTATAAAAAAGATATCGATGATCTTAATGCGACAATTTAGAACTTCGGTCCAGGAGAGTTGACACAGCTACAAACCAGGATGGCGTAGTCAATTATCCCAAACTATTTAAAATTGCCTTACTATCACCACTCACTTTACAATTAAAAGTAGTGTGAGTTGTCGTCCTGCTGCGTAACCTCGAGTAATCAATATCGTCGCCGAAGCCAAGATTGGACCAACGTAATTTAATGTATACCTTGCCACAAAAACGTGTGGCCGGGTCTGCTAGTATTAAATAAGGCTTCCACGACCTTTTCAGTTTTATGCTTAACTTTATAGTTAAAGTTATTGAATGTCTCAAGTGCTAGTAACATTAGAATTAGAGAAATGGGTCTTCAATACAATTCGTTCTAAAATTAGTTCAAACATAATTTTACGGTATATGTATGTTTTACTTCTCCCACATTAAAATCGACTGATAACTATATTTTATTAATTCTAACCTCACATTTCAGATAAAGCCATGGCTATGGGTATCATACAATCGGCAATTGGATTATTCGGTAATGTTCCTTGTCCAATTATCTATGGCGCGGTGGTGGATTCGGCGTGTCTACTCTGGAAAACTGTGTGCGGCAAGCATGGAGCCTGCTCGCTGTACGATTCGGACACGTTTAGACATTACTTCTTAGGTACGGATATATAGAAAAAAAAATAAAAAATATAAAAAAAATAAATTAATTTAATAAATTTGTATTTCTTTTTTGTCCCACCAGGTATTACCGCCGGCATAATGTTTCTGGCATTCATAATGGACCTGGTGGTGTGGAGTAAGGCGCATCGCATCGACATCACACCCGAGGATGGCAGTGAACCGCATGGCAAACAGACAGCCGCTGAGACGGAATGCAAAAAGTCAATGGTGGCGCCAGACACAAGCGTCTGAGCAGAGCACATCAACGCTAAGGAGTGACGACTTATGTAGCTGAAAGAACAAAAATACACAAAAACAAAAAGAAACAAAAAAACATTTGCAGAAGTGTCTTTATAGCCTTGTTTCACACAAACAAAATGTTTCAAAACGGTATTCAGATAAAAAGTTATAGAAAATGAGCGCAGTAATTGTATGAGAATATGTAATGACGCACAATGTGTCCAAAGCCGCTCGCACTTGGCGCATGTAAAGCTTAATCTGTGTGTGTGGGTGGGTGGGTGTGTGTCACTTGTAATGACGGGAAAACAACAAAAAACGTACAGCAAACATGCTTTGATAGAATTTGACGACGAAGGAATGCGATTTTGCATTTATTGTTGATAGTTGATTTATTGATTAGTTTAGTTAAAGTTTAGTTAATGACCGTTTAGTTGTAGGCAGCAAAAATATATTTTAAAATAAAAAAAAAAAAAAACAGAAAAGAAAAACAAAACAGAGCGCGACGTATAGAACACTAATAAAAATGCACAAGGTTTAGCATGTGTGATTAAGTTATAAATGGAAAGAAAAAAAATCAAAACAAATTAAAAATTATAAAATACAAAATATATTAAAATACATAATACATACATACATACATATGTAGTTGGCAGTGAAATTAATATAAATAAACTTAAGCGGGTGTTACAATGTGCATATTACAGTATGTATAAATATAACTATTGATAAATATATATAAATTTTTTTTGTAATTTTTTTACTAATTTTTTTTTTTAATATTTCGACTTCAATTCTCATATGTTGTAAATATATATATGTATGTTCACGTACATATATATGTGCGCCAAACTACTTGTATACAAGTTTTTATTTTTTTTTTACAAAATTATAAATTTATATTTAAAGTTAATCTGCTTGCATTTGAAATTTTAGAACATGTATGTATGTATCTGTGTACCATATATAGTAAACCCTTATTAATATGTCAATATTTTAACAAAATAAATCTCAGTTATAGACTAAAAATATTATAGACTAAAATATGTTTAAAGAAGAAAAAAACACGAAATATTTATGCATAAATACATGCATACATATGTATGTGTGTGTGTGTACATAATGTTTTCAAAAACAAGAATAAAGAATATAAAAAATAAAATATAAAAAATAAAATACAAAATATAAAATATAAAATATAAAACATAAAATATAAAATATAAAATATAAAATATAAAACATAAAATATAAAATATAAAATATAAAATATAAAATATAAAATATAAAATATAAAATATAAAATATAAAATATAAAATATAAAATATAAAATATAAAATATAAAATATAAAATATAAAATATAAAATATAAAATATAAAATATAAAAAATAAAATATAAAATATAAAATATAAAATATAAAATATAAAATATAAAATATAAAATATAAAAAATAAAAAATAAAATATTAAATATAAAATATAAAAAATAAAATATAAAATATAAAATATAACATATAAAATATAAAATATAAAATATAAAATATAAAAAATAAAATAAAATAAATTTGCAACTCAAAAAAATAGCAGCAAAGTACACACACACACATATGCATGTATATATATATATATATCCAAGTGTATAAATATTTAATTAATTTGTAGTTGATATTTGCAGTAAAAAAATTAAGTGGCATACAGAATTACAGAATAATATTAATATGTACAAGTGTATGTATGTGTGTATATATAAACATCGTTTACAATAAATTTAAATTTCCAAAAATGAAAAATTAAAAAAAAAACTTAAAAATAAATTTCTTAAACACACATACATACATACATAGATTTTTGCATATTACTTTATTGTACTACATACATATATATTATAATCCGACTGCAGACTGCTGTATTAGTCGAGGCAGTGCATACAATTATGCACTCTTATATGGTAGCAACTATAATATTATTTACATAACACAAAGCAAGCATAGAACTACTCCTACATACCTACACTACATTTTATTTCATACGTTATTAATTTCTAGTAATATTAAATGTATAGAATTTTAATGTAATGCAACCTATCTGTGGTAGTTAAATTTTAGTTACAATTTAATATACATATACACATACATATATACCATATACACATAATTTTAAATGTAAGTGGAAAATAAAATAAATAAAAATAAAAAATAAATTAAAAAAAAATTAAATTGCGTGAGAGTTTATACTATGTAGCGAATGAGCGAAGAGACACGAAAAAAATTAGAAATTTCAGTTTTTTTTTTTTGCTATTAATCATGTTATATTACCAAAGTGGCATTAATACACAATGTTTTGACTTGAAGTGAAAATTTGAAAAAAAGAATGTATAACTTCCAAAGTTATAGCTGTTTGTATTGATCCAGTTCCAAGGAAGTATTAAACAAGTACCCCAGGGTATAGTGCTATGCACCTTACTATTTCATTTCTACATTTCGAAACTACCTCAACCACCAGAAGAAGTCTCAGTTACCTCTTACGTCGATGATTGTACGATATTGACGGCGGGCAATGGAATCGATGACATGTGTGCTCGACCTTTCTCACTTCTTCACTGCTAGGAGCATAACACTCTCCCCTACCAAATCCACAGCGACCCTATTCACGAATTGGACGAAGGAGTACAGTCTAGACCTGAACATATCAGTCGATGGCACTAAAATTTCGACAGTTAATAACCTCTGTAATCCTTCACACTCCACACGATCGCGATTGTAACCAAGGTGCATGCTTTAGCAGAAATCATCCCTACAGTCACCTACTGGAAGCCGACCCGCCTCCCAGAACCATCAAGAGTACCTTTCTGAAAGATGTCAACGACCTACACGACTATACGACAGGACTTCAGATGCGACAAACTACAGTGGAGCTTCTCTAACTTGAATCACCATAATCCACAAAAAAACTTCGAGTTAGAGAGACTTCCGAGTTACAGAAGGTAATTTGTATGAGTTTTTACTTCTATTGCCACTTCAATACTTCGAATTATGGAGAACTTCGAGTTAGAGCAGTTCGAGTTATGGAAGTTCAACTGTATATACAAGCTCTGAACGTCATTCACAGAGTAGCCATTAACACCTTCATCGACTCCCTCGCCGTGAATGTCATACTTGGTGAAATAACACCTCCTATCGCAGACACAGAGTTGGCTCGCGAACCTAGAGTGACCCTTGCGCAACTTCGTTCTGGATACTATAGCAGACTACACTCCCACTTATCCAGACTAGATCCTGACATACTCAACATATGTCGTGCAAGCAAAATGTCCCCGCATAGCACTAACCACCTTTTTTCAGGCCCCCTAAACCCTACTCATCTAATACCCTTTTCACTTTGGTCCGACCATATCGAAACAACTCGTTCCCTGGGCCTCCCGTTAGATGACTTCGATTACAATTAGTCTAGGCTTGTGACAACAATGCCCAGTTCCAAAAAAATGTCCTTGCGGTGACAATCATAAGTCCTTGGAAATAGGCCAGATCGAAAATCTTTTGTTTTTTTTTTCAAAAATTAACAAAGTGGCTGCTTTTATCTAGATTTTCGATAAGTGTTAAAGAATCGAAATTTTTGAAAAAAAAGAAAGAGCTTCGATCAGGCTCAGGAAAAATTGAAAAAATTGAAAAATTGAAAATTCTGACTACCCCTAACCCCTTAATCAGAAGAAAACATGTTCAATGCTTTCACTGGGACAGCCTAACAGCCTAAGGTTACATTCAGAAGGATGACGAAACACAAAAACTTTTTTTTTTATTTAAATGCATAACAAATCGGTTTTATTTTCTAATTAATTACATACATTTTTTTCATTTTCATCAAAATACGTGTTTTGAAATGTTTTTTTAACGTACAGTTATTTTATCTTTCTTCAACTAAAGATTTTACGTTTTCAATACACTTACAGTTTTTCAAATAATTCAACAGTCTTCGATAAAATGTTATAGGTCTATTGTCATCGAAACGAAAGTTACACGAAATATGCTTGCCACACGCATTGCAAGCGCTAACAAAAAAATGGCGTAATCTAACAGTGTTAACATTATTATATTCAACAGTACGAAAATTAAAAATGTAACTTTTTTGTAATTGTTTATCTTAAATAATGATCGAAATCATAAGACATAAGGCAGTGAAAGAACAGTTGCTATTAGCATCAGCTCTCCGAAGCCCACAATTTGAAGGTACGATCGAAAGACGCTGTTACTATATGTTGCGAATCCGGTGAGATGTCGACAGCCATTATTTTGCCATCATGTCCCAATAATGTTTTTAATGGCTGCCATGTTTTATTTGACCAAATTTTCGTGGTGCAATCATAGGAGGACGTTACCAGAAAACTGCCACCATCTCGCTGGTATTTAACATCTGATATTAAGTTGGTATGTGCGGGAATCGTATAAACTGACTGACGTCGACGTAAGTCCCAAATTTTACAGGTATTATCCTGAGAGCCAGTGGCAATATGAAAACCATTTGGCGAGAAATCCACGCCGAATATGGAACCAAGATGGCCTTCAAGAAACATTACGCAACGACCTGCATAAAAAATATAAATAAATTATTTTATCAAAATTTTCAGGGAGAATACAATAAACTAACCAGTTCTAAGATCCCAAACGCGTCCAAATGCGTCTAGACCACCCGTTACGATGACACTGCCATCTATTTGAAAACTAAGGCTGTGTACTGCTTTGGCATGGCCTTCTTGATGTAAAACTTCAGTTTTCTGTTCCAAGTCCCAAAGGCGCCAAGAGGAGTCATAACAAGCTGTTGCCAAGAATCGACCGGATGGATGAAACCCTAACTTAGAAACTCTATGTGGCATATGTCCTGTTATATCAGCTAGCGATTCTTCCGAATTAAAGCCCCATAACTTGACCGCTCCATCATGACCACCTGAAGCCATTGCTACAACATTCTTATCATCTTGCGTCACGCCTGGTCGAAATGCTACACCACCAACATAGCTGGCATGACCGCGCAGTGTCAATAGCAGCTTACAGTCTGGTACTGTCCACACCTTACACAATCCAGACCATGACGATGTCATAATCAATTTAGAGTCTTCGCTAAACGCTACACCACTTACTGGACGTGTGTCGCCCACTTGACTGCAATGCGGTGCCAAGGCATGTAAACGCTTTTGTAGCTCTACTAATTGGCCAGCACGTGTTGCGCTTGGTACATCCAATAGCGAGCGCGCATGTTCTAAACGTGTTTTAGCTCTTGGCAGTGAGTAGTCTGCAATCCAAATTCGCGCCACTCGCAATGCCTCCGGTCCTTCGTGATACCAAGTTGTTTCTTGTTCTTTCTGCAGTTGTTTACGCTCTTCCTCTTCAGTTTGCTTCTGTTTAATCGCATTCTCCCCTAAGCTAGCTAATAACTCCTTTAAACGTCGCCGTCTTTCTGCTGGACCCTCCCCAAAGTAGCATATTGGCTCATTTAGCTGTCTCAAATTTGCTTTTATTTCCGCGTCATCAGTGGAAACGTTTATTTGACGTGCACGTTTCTTACGTTCAAATTCTTTGAGCAACGCTTCTTTGTCCTTCGCTACTTCTGTTTCCAAATCGAAGTAATCATCGTCGATCTTATTAGCCAGTGCACCAGAAGTTGGCGGTAACGAAGGCGCAGTTGGTTTTTTTACCTCCTCATAATCTTCGTCAGATTCAATGTCTTCAAGTTGGTTGGTTACCGCAGCAGCAGCAGCACTTGTAGTGGATGCAGTTGCGGTGGTGGTAGCCCCAGCAACAGCAGCAGTCTGGCGCTTTCTCTCTGCCTCTTCCAGAGAACCATAGTGCAGTGTGCGTTGTCTTTTAACATACTGAATGTCCTCATCATCGGACATATTACTTTTTAATTGTTAAATAAAATAACTGAATAAAACGTTTTAAACTTAATTTTTACCGAAATTGAACATAAATTAGAAAATACACAATCCCACCAATTTCACTGACTTGCCGGCGTTTCAACCAGCATTGCTAGTAAATTATCGCTGTTATCGATATATCATAACAATCACATCAAATCGATAGTCCGTTTTATTTGCAAACGGTTGACGAATCGAAATAAAAAATTTTACCACATGTTTTTAAAAACCAATGATTGCATTAAAGACGTTTTTTTTAATATTTCATTTGTTTATACATATATGTTGACTTTACAGCAGGGTAGCTTATAAAATACATTTATAATAACCTTTTAAAGTTAGTTTATTTGCATTTCTTATCGATGCGAGTTTGTGTTGGCAGTAATGTTAACGGGTATCTCTATAAAAAGTTGGCATCCCTTATAAATTCGCGCAACCTCACGCTGACCCGTTCGCACACCTGTCATCTATGATAGGCTAGAAAGAGATCGCGACTCAGGTCATGAAAGTTGAAACTTCATTTTAAGTTTTTTTTGTTCCCTGAAAAAATTATACTAGACAAGAAGGAAAAAAGAGAAAAGTTAGTGAAAGAATATTTTAATTGCGGAAAAAATAGTATTTTTCAGTTTGAAAAGTCGCCAAATTAAAGACAAATAAGTGTAATCTATTTTTAGTGCGTTTATCAGAGGTAGGTTCATATATATTCGCTAAAATAAAATACCGACTTTTCCAGACGCAAAATAGCGTGCGAAAATCTGTTAAAAAACGGTGAATGATTTCTCGAATTCCAAGCGGGCTTTTCCCCATTCCGTTTTATTAGTGATCGATATAATTCGCACTGGTAGCAAATTATTGCTACATTTTGTAAAATTTTTGCAATAGAATACATATGTATGTACATATATAAAATATAAAATAGGAATGTATCGTCTGCAAAGTGGTCGCACCCGTGTCTGCCCTTCCCGATACGCGCATGACACCAGCTCGCACCCTTTAGTGAACCTTTAATTTTATATCTATTTCTAAATTTTAATTCATACAGGTATTTCACCCCTTACAAGAAAATAAAACCAGACAAGATGACGTGGGAACCGCAAGCAGAAGGTTTACAGCAAATAATTACAATCCTTAAGCAGTCTCAGTCTCCGGACACAGCCACTCAAATGGCCGTCCAACTGGTAAGTTATAAAGCATTTTATTCGAATATTTATTTGTGAAGAGAAATTTGTGTATGTTTACTGTATTAATTACATTTTATATTTGACCTTTTAATTCACAGAAACTGGAGGAATTAAATCAGTATCCCGATTTCAACAATTATCTTATTTATGTACTGACTAAACTTAAAACCGAAGAGGAGCCAACACGCTCCTTAAGCGGTCTAATTTTGAAAAATAATATACGAATGCATGGAAATAACTTGCAGCCCGAAATTGTCGAATATATTAAGCATGAATGTTTACAAGCTATTGGCGATCCCTCGCCGCTAATACGTGCTACTGTTGGTATATTAATAACGACAATCGCCAGCAATGGCGGTCTGCAAAATTGGCCACAATTACTACCCTCCTTATGCGACATGTTGGACTCGCAAGATTACAATGTATGTGAAGGAGCTTTCAGTGCGTTACAGAAAATATGCGAAGACTCAGCCGAAATACTTGATTCCGCAGCACTCAATCGACCATTAAATGTTATGATACCGAAATTCCTGCAATATTTCAGTCACAATAGCCCAAAGATACGTTCACATGCCATAGCTTGTATAAATCAATTTATTGTAAATCGATCACAAGCTTTGATGCTACACATAGACACGTTCATTGAAAGTTTATTCAATCTATCTTCTGATGAGGATCACGAGGTAAGAAAGAATGTATGCCATGGCTTGGTTATGTTGTTGGAAGTGCGCATGGATCGTTTGTTGCCGCATATGCCACAAATTATTGAGGTGAGTAATTCAAATAATTTAGTAATTTTTTTTATATAAAGTTTATATTTTTGAAAATAACAGTTATGTGAAAAATTTCAAATTTTAATATTAATTTAAATCTTATACTTTCAGTATATGTTAATACGTACTCAAGACCCAGATGAAGGTGTCGCTCTAGAAGCTTCGGAATTCTGGTTATCTCTGGCTGAGCAGAATATTTGCAAGGAAGTGTTGGCGCCATATTTGGGACAATTGGCACCGGTGTTAGTACGCGGCATGCGTTATTCCGAAATCGATATCATACTCTTAAAAGGAAATGTTGAAGAGGATGATATGGTGCCGGATCGTGAAGAAGACATACGCCCGAGATTCCACAAATCTCGTACACATACAATCAAA
The DNA here is from genome assembly GCA_031772095.1 of Zeugodacus tau. Taxonomy (NCBI): domain Eukaryota; kingdom Metazoa; phylum Arthropoda; class Insecta; order Diptera; family Tephritidae; genus Zeugodacus; species Zeugodacus tau. The sequence continues at coordinate 57,281,917 of CM062653.1, read as the reverse complement.
TCTGGCGAAGTGGGTGTAGATGATGATGATGAAGACGATGTGCTAGATGACGATAGTTCCCTCTCTGAATGGAATTTACGCAAATGTAGTGCAGCCGCACTGGACGTACTAGCAAATGTCTTCCGCGAAGAATGTCTACCCATTGTTTTGCCTATCCTCAAGGATACATTATTCCATCAGGAATGGGTTATCAAGGAGAGTGGTGTTTTGGCATTGGGTGCAATTGCCGAAGGTTGTATGCAAGGCATGATACCGCATCTGCCCGAACTGATACCCTACTTGATCAGTTGTTTGTCTGATAAAAAAGCGCTAGTTCGTTCCATCACTTGTTGGACATTATCACGCTATGCTAATTGGGTTGTAAATCAGCCACATGATCAATATTTGAAACCATTAATGGAGGAATTGCTTAAGCGTATATTAGATTCCAATAAGCGTGTACAAGAGGCAGCCTGCTCAGCATTCGCCACACTTGAAGAGGAGGCCTGCACTGAATTGGTGCCATATTTAGAATATATATTGAAAACGCTGGTGTTCGCCTTTTCGAAATATCAACATAAAAACTTGCTTATTCTCTACGATGCAGTTGGCACGCTAGCCGACTCTGTGGGCCATCATCTGAATAAACCGCAATACATTGACATTTTAATGCCACCATTAATAGAGAAGTGGAACCTGCTCAAGGATGATGATAAGGATCTATTTCCGCTATTGGAGTGTTTGTCGAGTATCGCAACCGCATTACAATCCGGTTTCTTACCTTATTGCGATCCAGTTTACCAACGCTGCATATCTTTGATAGAACAAACACTGAATCAGGATATGGTAAATTTGAACACACATTTTTTTTTTTAATTTGAGTAGAGTATAACAATAATTTATATTTTATAGGCTTGCAAGACAAATCCTGGTTTCGAGCATCCAGATAAGGAGCGCATGATTGTTGCATTAGATTTGCTGTCCGGACTGGCTGAGGGTTTGGATGGTCACATTGAATCCTTAGTCGTCAAAAGCAATATAATGCAGTTACTCTATCAATGTATGCAAGATGTGCTGCCAGAGGTAAGTTTCGCAAACAATTTTACGCTATATTTGCTGACATGTGTTTATATGTATTTATGCGATGTTTTCATTTCACTTTTGCAGGTGCGACAATCATCGTTTGCATTATTGGGCGACTTAACTAAAGCCTGTTTTCAGCATGTGCATCCATTCATGTCGGAATTCTTTCCGATTTTGGGTCAAAATCTAAATCCTGATTACATTTCTGTATGTAATAATGCCACCTGGGCAATTGGTGAAATCTGCATGAAACTAGGTTTGTGCTAAACTACTCAGCAGCTTTTTTTTTTTTTATTAACGCGTTTATATAACTGCATTTAAATTGAATTCCAGGTGAAGAAACTCGACAGTACATACATCTCGTACTCAACGAACTGTTCGTGATTATAAATAGACCAAATACACCAAAAACGCTACTCGAAAATACAGGTATGTAATTGTTAAGTGCGAAAATTTTAATTTATATTATTGTTGGTCGCATTTTTTATCTTATACATACGCCTCAATTCAACTGTAACTATCTGCTCTAATATCATACGTGAGTGCATGGTTGTTCCATGTTCGTATATGCATTTTTAATACATAAAAGCACGGCGCTTTTAACACATGTTTTGGGCAACAGTTGCACCTTTTAATTTCGCTAGTGTTGAACATATCTAGAGACTGAAATTATTCAATGTTTTTTAAGCAATCGTAGCACGGATATGCTAAAAAATGCTTATAATATTCTAGTCATAATTTACGCCAGATAATTTTTTTGCTTAAAAAAGCAACAGTATATATTTTAGGTTAGGTTAGTTTACTCTGGTAGGCTAAAAAAGCCACACTTATACCAGTTTTGGACCTTTGCGATACCAATTTTAAAAGTATGCCATAATAAAATATATTCTTATAGTTTAAAGAGTCCAATTGTTGTTGTAGCGATATAAAACATTCCCCAAATAATTTTGAGAATTGCGGCCGATTTGAGAGTCCTTAGCCACATAAAAATTCGGCTCCGTTCCAATTACGTAGAATATACTGTCGTGAGAGGCTATAACCGGCTAAACGGTTGAACGTCAATCACATACTGTCGTGAGAGGGCAGACTTTGACCGGATCAACTCCGGTAACTTAGAACCGGCTGCAGCGGGAGTCTCTCACCGGGAGTAAGAGACCAGTCATTACTACTGCTTTCCATACGGGAATTTGCATATATATTAAAAAAATCAAAGCACTTCATTAGAAAGAAATTTCAGTTCAGTAGCTCTCAACCAAGTCATATTTACACTGGCGAACATAACATTCAAGTGTTTAGCTTTATTTAACTTATTTCGTTGAAACGAATTGTTTACCAAACTGTATGTAACTGTATCGATTGCACTATCAATTATCTAAAGTGTCGTTTGTCACATGATGTAATTTCGTTTATTATTAAGTTCATCATTTGTCTTACATGATATACATGTAAAATGCAATTCTCTGCAACAGCAATGTGTATATACATACAAACATACCCATACATATATACTTGTGTGTAACTTAGCAGTCATTGCATTACATCGTTACATTTGCATACATTAAGAATTGATGGTTTCAGTTGAATAGCATATATAGTTTATATTCACAAATTTAATTAACACCTGTATTAATATTGATTTAAAACAAAAAACAAAAAAAAAAAAAAGATTTATGTAACTTATTTGTATAATTGTTAAACGCATATGTAATATAATTTATGATTTTCATTTATTTCTGTTTTTTCTGTTTTTTAGCAATAACAATCGGTCGTCTAGGTTATGTGTGCCCAGTTGAAGTGGCTCCTTATTTGCCAGAATTTGTACGACAGTGGTGTGTAACACTTTATATATGATTTCTATATGTTGATACGATTTTAAATTAAACCGACCCTCAAATCAATCAAATCAAACGCCCCAAAACAATTACATGAACTCTCTTCCTAATCCCCACATAAAATTTAAAATCCAATTGCTTTGTTTTTGTTTTTTAACAAGAAATTAAGCAAAATAATCCACACCTTGCATTTACATATGTATAATTTTTCATGTAATATATAAAATATTAACATTTTTGTACTAATTATGATTTGCCAAAAAAGAAAAGCGTAAGTGTTTTTTCGTTTTACGTTTGTATTTAAAAAAGAAAAAATAAATTTTTAATTATGGCTGTACTGCTGGTAGTTAAATTAAAAATAATTCGGTTGATTTGATAACGACATATTTACACGTGTAAAAACCATAATTGCATATATACAATATTATCTAATCACACACAGGTGTACATCTCTGCGTCATATAAGAGATAACGATGAGAAGGACTCGGCCTTTCGTGGAATGTGTCACATGATTACCGTAAATCCTGGTGGTGTTGTGCCAGATTTTATATTCTTCTGCGATGCAGTGGCTTCATGGGTGAATCCGCCACAGGACTTGCATCAAATGATACAGAAGGTAAATGCAATTGTTGCTTTACAAAAACAACAAAATATAATAATACTTCATATTTCTTTTACTTTTAGATCTTGCATGGCTTCAAAACCCAGGTGGGTGAAGAAAATTGGCGTCGTTTCGTCGATCAATTCCCGCCAAATCTATCGGAGCGTCTCGGCGCTATGTACAACATTTAAAGCGAATGTATACCGTACATTGGGGGAATCAGCTTGAAACTGAAGCAGGGGTAGAAAACATGCATGCTACCGTAATGGTACAAAAACAAAAGGGTAGCCAAACAATAAATCGGAAACTGGGGACAAAGTCAGTAAAGATGAAAATGGGTGAAAAAAAACTACAATCGAAACGGAAGCGGAAACGGCATACTGGTTACAACAGCATTGCCTACTGTATCGCCGGGCAAACAGTAAGGAAAAAGGATAATTTACAAAAGCAGCGTTTGCTTGTTGTGCAGCAACAATATAGATCTATAAAATTTTTGTCAGTCGTAAGTCCTCTTTCTCTTATATATATATATATGTACATATATGTGGAAGTTGCGATATTGAGGTACTATTTTAAGAGTACACAAATCCTTTTATTATAACTATATGTTGCTAACAAACATTACGCAAAAAAAAAAAACATATAATAATAACAAATATTTCAACAATAAATACGTTCGTTTGAGATCGTAAAATGAAGCGAAGCAGCAAGTGTGAGAGGTTTAAGCTTGAAGAAAAGCTGAAAAACATTAATAGGCAAAAATGTTGCAATCAAAACTTTTCTCCCTCAACTTTCAACACAAATCTCATACATTCAAACTAATCACAGCTAATAACATAAACATATAAACTTATATATATATAATTATATATTTGTGAGCATAAATAACTAAAATTTATTAACTTAAGCATAAAATATATCACGTATATAAATATATACATACTTACATACATACATATATTAAATACATAAAACAAAAAAATTAAGTACGTCCTTACTAAAACCTTTGCATCCAACGAAAACATTGAAACGTGCTTAAAAGCACTAAATTGTCATAAAAACAAAATGGAATTCAATGTTAAAAGTTGTGTGGAAATTAATTTTATTTTAGTTTTATTTTTATTTTTTTAACGTATGTACTTGATTATTATTCTATGAAACTTAACAATAGGCACAAACTATTTAGTAATACGCGCTAAAATTTACTAAAACATATTGATTATTAATATTATTATTTTGTATTTTAATTTTTTTTTTTATTTCACCAAGTAGTAGGATTTTCGTAGCTTAAAATCTTTGAAAATAGTAGGGAAAATAATTTATTTATTGATATTTCGGTCTATTATTTGATCGACTTGAAAAATACGTATATAAAATAATAATAATAAAAAAAAACAACATCCGTTCGTTGTTTGTTCGGGTCATCGTGTCGTCGCGTCGCGTCGCGTATACAAAACACTGTCGTGATATACTTAATTATTATATAATTACTAAATAACGTGCTGAATGAAAGAGTAAAGTCATTTGTGAAAATTGCAAGCGAAATATACATTACATACATACATGTGTTGAAATAGCGCAGAAAAGTTTAGATTAAAATTTTTTTATTATTGACCATAACAGAAGACTGAAAATTAACATATATTCACACTAAAGACATTGTTTAATGCATTTATGTTTTTTTTTTTTTATATGAGGTCTACAACTTTGCTTCCGCCGTTTTTTTGTAAGGCTTTTTTTTTATAAAAAACGGTTACAAATGTCGATGAGCCTCAGCCGCACTTTTTTTGGAATTAAAAAAGAAAAGCAAAATTTCCCGCAAATGTCGAGAATTCGGCTCAAAAAGTGTCATTTTGAGTTGAGAATAAGTTTGGGAAGCAAACAGATCTCTACAAATATTTTGTTGGGTTAATGTTGACACAAATGTCCAAGATCGATATAAAACAATTTAATCGACCAGTGCTTGACCCTAGAGACATCTATTGGAAAACGGCGGAAGCAAAGTTGTAGACCTAATATTTTTTTTTTAACTATTAAACTTATCAACATAAGAAGTATTATGCGCCAAAGGTAGTTGCGTTTTGTGCGGTTTTGAGTTACTTGTACTCGGAATGAACTTTAAATAACATAAGTTATTGGAAGCAGTTTCTATGCATGGGTAAATTGAATGAGTGTTTCGAAAATGTATTTTCCAGATTGCGAGAGGCTGTTCTTACATGATCGAACTGTATCGTTATCATTTTACAATTTTTTTTTTTAAATTTTAGTGATGTCGTCCGCCATACATGCGCTAATATTATATTTCTTATGTTTTTGAGTTTATATAAAATAAGAAATTAAATTTACTGAATTTGAGTTGAATACTAATGTAGCTTAAAGCAAGTTAAGTTTATTTGTTTTTAACATAATTATTCAAAAAAATTAATTTTTTTTTAATTTAAAAAACTTTATTTATGCTTAAATATGTACATGTATGAATTTATTTCTTGCCTCCTAGCACATTTTTCACACATGCCTTTCACACTCTTTCATTCGTATTAGCATATTAGTCGCGCGCGTTTCGGGTTTTATCGGTTTCGCGTTTCGCGTTTTAATCGTCGTTCGTTCGTTATATAATATATAGTTCGCTCGGTTATTAACACTTCGTCCATGGTGTATGCACGTGCATATGCCCAACTCGTATATCGGTTTTAGCGGTAAATAAAATGAATAAAAAAAAATCGGTTCTATAAGACTTAACTAACGGTGCGCATTCAAATAAAATATATGTAAACAATAGAAATGTATAACTTAAACAAAGAAAAAAAAACACAAAACAAAACTTAATTTTATGAAGGCAATAGTATTATTATAAAAATATTTTAGTTTATTTAGTGAATTTATGAATATTGAAAAATGCAATTGAAGCCAGTAATACAATTTTTTTATTATTTTTTTATTTATTATACATGTATGCAATTATTATAAGTAATAACTAAAAAATTTAACGCTAAACTGCAGTTAGTTTACTGTGTTTTTATACGCAATATTTAAAAAAAAAAATTTTTTTTTCATTTTCTCTTTTTTTATTTAATTTTTTTTTAACATAATGAAAGTAATCCTAAAATTATAACCCAAATTTTTTTTTTTAATTTTCTCTCTTTTTTTTATTTTTTTTTTAACATAATGAAAATAATTCTAAAATTTTAACCCACCTAGCCTATCTAAAAATTGTAATGCATACTTTGAAGACTTTTAGTAATTAGATTTTTTTTTTTTGGAGAAGATATTAACTGAAAACTTAAATGCAAATGGAGCACTGCAAACACTCTTAAACATATATCTATATATATTTATTTTTTTATGAGTATAAACTTAATTGTAAAATAGTGTTGAAAAAAAAAACAAAACAGAACAAAAAACATTAAACTGAATATGTGGTATTAAAATAACTAATAAATAGTAACGTTTCAATGGGGGGAATAGAAATAGTAGGTCTCATAAAATAAGTCGCGTAATACTCGTGTTTGTCGTGCGGTAAAAAACAAACAATCGGTCGGTATAATATTTCGTTCGTCGTCGCGTGAATAACTGCTACACTGATATTTAAGGATCTCCGCCCCCGGATCCCAATATAAGAAAAATGCTACTAATAATAATATAAATATAATAATAAAAATATTTCAAAAATCAAAAAAATAAAAAACAAAAACAACAAAATAGTCGTACTTTGTTAGAGGAGGATTTTTGTAATTATTTGCCCCAATGTTGTTCCAAAATAAGTAATTAATGTATTAAAAAATGATTTATATTGTTTTTATTGTAGCATGTCACAAATTGAAATGTATGAGTGCCAAATTTTCTTTATGTATAGGTATGTTTGTAAAGCTTAGTTTCAAAACCAAGACAAGCTTACATTTATGACTGTCGTTTTCAATGTGACTACAATTTTTTTTTTTTTGTATGTTTTGTTCCAGCCCAACACTTTACTTAATGTTAACACAAATTACTTATACACCGTATGCTCTCTGCGTTTAAAAGTTATTAATTCCATTACACACACTCTCTCTCTATATCTTACCTCCTTTGACAGAGCACGTACTTTACGAGATTTTTGGGCATTTAATTTTAATGACAATAGTTTGTGCATAATACAAGCACCACAATACAAGCAAAACAAACAGTCTACAAACAGTTTCGAATTTTACAGTAAGGAAACGAAAAATACGAAAATACAAATCTGGCATAAACCTGCACATAATTACACTGCTAAACAGGGTTGTCTCAAATCAAATAAAATAGCGCTAATGATGCTGATGATGATGATGGCAAAAACATCTACTACAAAAACAAAGTATTAAAAATTAAATGTACCAAAAAGCAAAAAAAAAACAACAAACAACTACTAAACACTTAACTTAAACAAAAAAAAATTAATATATAATAATAATAAAAAATAAAACGCAAATAAATCGTGATTTCGTATGTACCTAAGCCAAATTCATCGCGGAATTTGGTCGCGTTCGCGTATATATCTCGGGTGATTTTAACTTAACGGATAAGTAAAATAAATAAAAAATAAAAGCAAAAACAATTAATTATAATTCAAATGATAGGATTATTTGAAGACAAACACTATAAAAGTAAATGAATGAATTCTAAGTGAAGCAAAGCAAAGTGAAACAAAATCTTATTAAAAACAAATTCAAGCGTATAGGGAAATTTTCAATTTTAAGTACATACTCTTATATTAAAGGTATTTATTTTATGTATGATTACTAATGAATAAAGAAAAAAAAACTGAATGAAAATCTTGGTGTATATGAGAAATATATGTATATGTTTGTAGCCACTCATTAGACATGTAAAAGAAATAAGTTTTTTTTATTATTTAATTGCTACTAAGTTGTATACAATTTAATAAAAATATGCAAGTAAAAACACACAACAAGGCTGAACACGACGCAACACAGCCTATAAATACATACATACATCAATAACTTACATAGTGTATCAAAACACTTATTTGAAGATATTGAAACAAAAACAAAAAAGAAAAAAAAAATGAAACAAAAACAAATTGAACAATCAACAAATATTCATATTTAATATGTATATTTAAATTTTCTAACAATTTGAGTATCGTAAATGAAACATTAAATAAACTTACATACATACATACCTACATATATGTAGTATGCATAAAAGTATGAACTTTTCGGAACATTTACTGGCAAATTAAGTGACTAAGATGATAGCGATATTTTCACGTCCTGACAACAATATGATTGTAATTGTTCCTAATTGTTTACTTTTATATACATGCAATGCTACAAATACACACACACATACTTAAATACATACATACTTATATTTACGACTATTCGAATTTAAAGTAAAAAACATTAAACATACATATTTGAAATATAATTCTATTGTATAAATATATGCATACTCTAATTACATATATATATGGCCCAAAAACATAACTTTATATACATATGTATGTGAAATTAAATAAGACCAAACGTTTTTAAATTGTTTTTAATGCAGCTCGGATTTATTTAATTAATTTCAAATATTAGTTCTTTTTTGTACAACTACAGGCATGTAATTAAAGCAAATTCTTAAAAATGAAGCAATTTAAAGATAGATCTGCAGTTATTTCAAAGAGTTTAACACAAATTTCAAAATTTTAATAAACTAAATTTTCCTTCTAACATATAGCAAAAGAAATTTTCAAACAAAAACCCTTAATAAGCAATATCTCTTAGTTACAACAACAACTTTATTAGTTATTTTATTAAAAAAAAAATATATATATAAAAAAACAATTTTCGAATTTTGATTTTACAAACATTTTCTTTATAAATATTTATTTTTTACCACAGAATCAAACAAATAATATTATTGAAATATTTTTCCTATAAATTTTCAATTCTGTTTGTTTTTAAATTACCAATCTTTAGTTTTCGTCAATATATCTGAGCTTCTAATTTCGGTTTAATTTTGTAGCATGCAACTAAACTTCAATACAACACTTAATCATACATGAATACTTAAAAATACAATAAATATGAATGCATACATATGTTTAGAAAACACAAAATTATAAATATAACACTAAATATATATATATATATAGATATATATTAGATATAGTTGTATATGTATGTGTATGCTCTAAAGTAAAGTAAAATATAAATCCTTAAAACCATAAAAGTAAAAGGCGTTTCATTTAGTCACTAAAAACGAAGGTTTCGTATGGAAAAAAAATTATATGAGGTCTACAATTTTGCTTCCGCCGGTTTTATTGTTTTTTTAATTTTTTTTTTGTATAAAAACGGTTACAAATGTCGATGAGCCTCAGCCGCACTCTTCTTTGACATTTTCAGTTGAGAATAAGTTTGGGATGCAAACAGATCTCTACAAATATTTTGTTGGGTTAATGTTGACACAAATGTCCAAGATCAATATAAAACGATTTAATCGACCAGTGCTTGACCCTAGAGACATCTACATATATAATTTCCAAGTATGTTTGTATTGATCAAGTTCCAAAAAAAGGTCATTGCGTTGACAATCATAAGTCCCTGGATCAATCGTATTAGTTTTATAAATAGATAAGAATTAAAAAGGCCGGATTGAAACTATTTTGTTTTTTTCAAAATTTAACAAAATGGAAATTTTTTCCAGATTTTCGTGAACAAATCATTAGTTAATTGAAGGAACAATTCGAAATTTTTGAAAAAAATAAAAGCTTCGATCAGGCCCCGGATTATTATGTATTCTAATTCATTAAATATTCTGAGCGGTTTTCGAATTACAATTGTCATCAGTTCAAAAAAAGTTATAGAAGTAAAGTTTCACCCGAGCGTTTTAGAGTGCCAGAGCGCTCTTTGTTATTTGTTGAATAACTCGAAAAGTAATTATCGGATCAACTTCAAATTATCAGAGAACTTTTTTAAAATGTAACACTTAACGAAAATGCAAACAAAAAAAAGAAAATTGATTTTTTGAAAATTCTGACTACCGCTAACCCCTTAAAATGGGTCCAAAAAAGAGTAAGTTTGCACTTGTCTCCTATATAAAGTTAAACTACCATAACTCGAAGTCTTGAATGGGCAATGGAAGGAAAAATTTATACAAACTAAATTCCTTAACTCGAAAGAATCTCTAAACTTCAATTTTTTTTAGGAATTATGGTGATTCGAGTTAAGAAAGTTCAACTGTATTATATCGCAAGTCGATTACATTTAACAACAATTTCACAATTCAAAACAACATTTTACAGGCCTAATAAATGGGCAAAAAACTGACGTCACCTCGCGGAACCAGTCGAACCAATGCAACAGGAATGCACTCAAAACTGTACCCTGTGGATGGCACAATGCTCCAATAACATCAGCATTATTTTCATGTATTCGAACAACAACAAAACAAATTTACAACAGAACCTGTGTTTTGGATCAAAACTTCAAAAATGTTTCTTTGTTTCCTCAGTTGACAAAACTTGTAGGACAGTTGCTTCCACTTCTTCGAATATTAAGGTAATATTATTATTATTTTATTTTTTAAAGAGTTGACGAACCGTGAGGGAAAATTCGTTAAAATGCATTTATCTTTAGGAAAAATTAAAAAAAAATTATATTTTTGTGAATTTTAATTTCTTAGTTTGGAAAATTATTTTCTTTCTATGGCATTTGAAAAAGAAAGACCAACAAGCGGCAGAAGTTATTCTTCGTGGTTTATTTTCAATACAAATTTTGAACGCTTTAGATAAAGAACTTTGTTCGTATAGGTTTATTACGGCAATAATAACCTTTGTTTACATGATAACTGGCTATATGATTCTCGCACCGCCATTAATCCAATTTTCGATAACATATAACATATTAAAGTGGCCATGTCCGAATTTCACCGCGAGACTACTAAGGCACTAGAGTGTGTAAATGGACACGTTGTAATATACATATGTATGCTAACATCATAATTGAGTTTTCAAGGTAACTTTATACCGTAAATTGTTTGGCGGGAATCTAGATGTATTTATATAGACACACATGTATTTATAAAAAGCAAAACCCAAGCATATACATATGTAAATAGCTATTTGTCCACTCTCACAACGCGCTCTCAGCGCAACAACAAATCACAAAGCCAGCCAGCCCACCCATTCACAAAAACTCCATAGGGGTGAAGTCTCATTGGCGTTTTTTTCTATGTCAGTAGTAGCCGATACATCAGCGCGTGGCATTGTTTACTCACTGGAGCGACAATTTGCATTCTATTTATTCAATGTGTACAAATTAAATGTGAAATGCAATCCGTAGAAATATTGTTAGGCTCATTAATATTAAATTGTTTTTGTTATTAAATACAATATAAATATGCAACAAACGTACAACTACATATGTGTATATGCTTGTATAATATGCATATTATAAAGAAATGTGTCATTTTATTGAAACATAGTTGCGCGCCTATCAACTTGGCTGACTTGAAAAAAAACCTGATAAGCAACAAAGAAGATAAGTGATACAGCAACAAAACATACAACGTAGCAATAACTGTATACATATTTATATGTATGTATGTGTTTATAAATGCAATCAATTAAATACATATGTATGTATACTATTAACCAAGCCTCACAACAATCCACTGCTGTATGAGCCGGTGTAGGCGATATTGTTTTGATTAAGCTCCAGTATTTTGATAGCGCTGCGATAAACTGCTACTTGCAAGCGACAATAATTTGGAATTTCCAAAAATTTATAGGTGTAAATGCATTATACGGCTACAATAGCTTTTAATCGCTTAAAATGGTGTATATAGCTACGTTGGATGTTGGCACCACAACGGTGCGTTGTTTTATTACAAATGCTAAATGTGAGGTTCTCGGTACCGCAACTGAAAGGGTATGTAAATAAGTCACACTTTCGGCTTTGTACTGATTTTAAGACAGCAAATACTTGAATTTACTATATATGTAGAATACACATGTAACTACGTTTGCTTGTTTACACAGGTTGATTTGCTGAACCCTCAACCGGGCCACTTTGAAATTGAACCAGAGTCGTTATGGGCAAAGATCGTCGCAGTAATTAATAAGGCAGTGAGACGTAAGTGTAGCTTTTCAATTATTATTTAATGACTAATAAGTATCGAATAAATATATATGTTCATATAGCGAAAATGCAAATGGAATTATTTTCATATTATATAAATAAATTACAAATAACAAATTAATATTAGCAGCAAAATAACAGTTAGTTCGGTTCAAGTGGAGACGGAAAATTTTCGAATGTAAATATTTATTTAATTATCTTTTGGGCTTTTCATACTACAAACAAAGATTCTTACATTCTTATGAAGGTGGAGAAAGGTCGATCAAACCCACTCCGAAAAAATAAATATAATCAAAGTTTGAATATAGAATATTATAAAATTATAAAATTATCTGAGAAATCATATCAGAGAAACACTTTGATGCGCAACGAAAGACTTTTAAAGTAAAAGCGTTCTTAAGGGGTTATATACAGTTAGAATTTTCAAAAAATCGATTTTTTTATTTCATTTTCTTAATGTACATATATTTAAGAATACACACAGAAAATTTCATATCGTTCCGGTGAATATTTTCAAAGTTACAAGCAAATGAAAAATTTGAAAAGGCGTTTCAGAGTGCTTGGAAGTACAAGGTCCAAACTTTAAACGCGTTTTTCTCAAAATGGTGTTTTCAAAGTCGGTGATCAACATTACTTGAAAACGGCTAGACCGATTAGTCTCAAATTTTAACACGACCTTCTTAAATATATTTTTTAGTAAATAATCGTAGATTTTTTCTCTCCGATAAATATTTTTTTTTTTATAAACAATTTAAGGCTGAAATTTCGGTGAAGAATCGATTTTTTTTTTTGAGAAACCGCCATTTTGTCAAAAAAATTTATTTTGCTTATTCCTTCGATTAAATACTAGATTTAATATTATTTTAACGAAATCTGTGTGGTTTTTTAACTCCGGATGATCCAGTTCCGAGATATAGTGGTCACCGCAAAACGTCTTTTTTGAGAGGAGCTCCTGGATATCAGCTGTAGCTCTTTTTCAAATAAATATTTTTACTAGTACTAAGTCTTAAAATACAGTTAAAAGATACCATAATATGTGTATAAATTTTTGGATCAATAAATTAAAAAATTTTCTCAGAAAAAATTCTGGAAAATTCACTTTTTTTCGGCCGTCTAACTGTTTATAACCCCTTAAGGATTTTGAAGTTAGCGTTGAAACCTTAATCAAATGTACTACCTGAGTACCTATACGGAAATGCTCCCTAGCCTAATGTTTCTGGTTATCATCAGAATCGGTATTTATGTCTTCGTTAACTTTAATAATCCCATCACATCGACCTATCGGCCAATAGCCAGAGAATCCTTATGATTTTCAAACTCTCAATTTTGTTATGCTACTTTAAGGGGTTTGATCAACTCGATGCGATCCAAATTCAAATCCGGTCAATAAAAATGTTTAAAGAGGGTTTTGGTCTTGATCTCTTCTTTTCAATTAAAGACTACTAATTTATGAAATTTCTTTTATTTTATTTTTTTAATTAAATTTGAACCTTATAGAAGCCCATTTGAGGCCCTGCGACATTAATTCTTTTGGCTTATCGACACAACGCTGCACGTTCCTTACTTGGAATCATGAAACTCAGGAGTACTATCATAACTTCATTACATGGAAGGATTTACGCGCAAATGCTTTAGTCGCCCAATGGAATAATGGACTTGTGATTAAGACATTAAATTCAGTTTCCTATGCACTCTACCTGGTTACGCGAAGCAATCGATTTTTGGCTGCGAGTGTTTTGAAAATGATGAATTCACAGGTAAATGAACCAGAAAAATACTAGTAATAGACTAAAACTATATAGGGTGCTAGAAAAATAGGATTCTCTACTGGTATATGCGTTTTTTTACGTAGATCAAGGCCACATATTAACATTAATCTCAAGTTGTTTAACCTCAAGTGTCTTAACTACAGATTGATATAGACTCAATATTTCTATATATCTTTTACACCCTGTTTAGGTCTCAACACGACTGCTGCATGAGGTACAGACCAACACACGCCTACAGCAGGCATTGAAGCGTAATGAAGCACGCGTCGAACTATTGGATTCCTGGATACTCTATAAATTGAGGTTAGTTACTTGTTAAATTCAATTAATATATGAAGTATTTCAATTCTTTTTTTGTTTTTAAACAGATCGGGTAACGGATTACGAACAAATATAGATCATATCACCGATATAACTTCAGCAACAGCCACGGGCCTATATGATCCGTTCACGCTTTGCTGGTCGCCGCTTGGGAAATTACTCTCCGGAATTGAGGTGAGTTATTATATGATATATCTTCTCTCAATGCTTTTCAAAGCAGAGGAAAGTCATTTTTTTTATAAAAAATTAAACTTATAGAACTAATATGAATAATATAGATTTTCGCCTAACTTTGTTATACTATATAATATAATTCTTTTAGTCTGGCTTACTACCTAAAGTTGTTGACAATGGCTACACAGATTTTGGACACATACATCCGAATGCTTTGGGACCGGAGTGGCATAACTCTTGCGTAGCTATCAGGGCCTCTATCAGTGATCAAACGGCCGCCATGTGGGGCTCACAATGTTTTGAACGAGGCGATGTAAAGATAACATTGGGCACGGGCGCTTTTCTCAATCTTATCACGGGAAGTACTTGTCATGCCTCCATTATGGGCATGTATCCGTTGGTCGCTTGGCAATTCAGAAACGCGAAAGCACAAGCACGCACTGTTTACTGTGTTGAAGGCGCATCACACGACATCGGCACCGTGATAGAATGGGCAAGACAATGCGGCTTCTTTAACGATCCAATGGAAACCTCAGCTATGGCGCAAACAGTTCCCGACACGAATGGTGTTTATTTTATACCCGCTTTCAGCGGTTTGGGCGTTAGTATAAATTGGAGCAGAGTTTGTTTTGTTGTTATTTATGAATAATTGATACTTTTGCAGCCTCCTATTAACAATCCAAGGGCAGCGACAGGTTTTATTGGCATTACACTGTCCACGACGCGTGCACATTTGGTGCGCGCCATATTGGAGAGTATTGTATTCCGAATCGTTCAATTATGTGAAACTGTGGAAACGGAAAGCAAATACACTTTGAAACTGCTGAGGTAAACATATGCGATGCTAAGCTTTGATTATAAGCTATTTTAAATTTGTTTTTCCTTCTCTTTTATGGGTATCGTTTGCCGCTACAGAGTCGATGGCGGTGTATCACGCAATGACTTTGTTTGTCAACATTTAGCAGATGCTACAGGTATACGCGTTGAGCGCGCCACCTCAATTGAATCCAGTATATTGGGCGCAATCTATATGGTAGGCTACAATATGGGTCTTTGGAGCGGTTTTGCGAATCTACACAAATTTCGTCAAATCGAACGCACCTTTGAACCACGCGCGCAAAACTATTTGCCAATTAGAGAACGTATGGCAGATTGGATGAAAGCAGTAAAAAGATTTGAAAATTGGTATTGAGAAATAGAAATAAAATGTAGAAGTTAAGAGAAATTGTATTTTTTATTTTTCGCGTAGTTATAATAAACCCAAGAAGTGAAATAATTCAGAGTTCGAATGCAGAGAGCTATTAGAAAGTCTATAAAATTTATCATAACGCATATTTTGTAACTGTCTCAACTTACTTTTTTTATTAGATATTTTTTTTTTATAACTTCGAAACAAATTATAAATATATTTAAGTAAATTAGCATATACAAGTTTTTAACATACATAAAAATGTATTTTCAATCACGTATGTATCTTTATTGCATAACGTGTGTGTGTGTGTGGCACTTAAAGTGGAACCCATTCATTCATTCCAGATTCGTAAAAAAGTCTGTTGCTTTTTGAAATGAGATAAACTTTGTTCGAAATTAAACAAATTATTATGCAAATTTGATCCACTCAATTATAAAAAACAGTTTACAACAAAACTCGATTTTTGTGCTTTTTGACCACTAAAAACCACTTAATTCGGCGATAAGCTTTCACTAGAAAATTACATAACATCGTCTCCAGTACGTTTAAAGCACATGGATGTGCGAATGCTACGAAAAGGCAATGCAAACTCAGTTCTTTCCAAATCGGATTATTTTTCGCTCACGAATCCTTGATGCTTACTTCCGTATGCATAAAATCGTTTAAAGCCACATTAATTGCGGATTTCGTTTCTAACACCGGTGTAGGGTCGTTTTTCAGAACTTCTTGATTTTCCTGCATTACATGTTGTTTTGTTGAATCCGGTTGCAATTGCCCTTTATCGTCAGGCTCTTGTAGCACCATTTCATTAAGTTGTTCGCGGGCAAGTTCGGCAATAGCTGCACGTGCTTCAAGCTTTTTACGTTTGGTTGCCAACTTTTCACGCTCCTGCATCTCCAACTCCTCGCGGGCCTCGTACACGCTGGACGGTATGACGGGCGGCGGTTTACTCATGTGCATTTTCATGTGTCGCTTCAGTGCCACATACTGAATGAAACGCTTTCCACAATTGCTACACTCATGCGGCTTTTCGCCAGTGTGCGTCATTTCATGGTGTTTGAGCGTTTGCGCTTTGGCAAATCGCTTGTGGCAGAAACGACAAGCAAAATCTTTAACACCTTCGTGCACAATGCGATGATGTCGTTTCAGATTTCCTTGACCGTTGAAGCCTTGACCACAATCCGGACAAATGTAGGGTCCCTCTTTCATCATAAAATTTATTTGCGGCGACCAGGACGGTACGGCGACAGATGGTATGGGGTTTACAGCAGTGCCTGCCAATTCCGATATATCGACGCGTTCAACACGTCGAGGATTTTTCGGTATTGTAGCGGTAGATTCTGCACAAACCTTGAGTATTTCCTCCGCTACTTTTTGGTGCGCCTCCTGTGTGTGTGATTCCGTGGATGGCAATTCGGGTATGGGTATATCCGGCGCATCGGCCGGCATGAAGCCATTTTCTATTTGTCGCTTACGATACACCTCAATGGCACGCAATACACGCTTCTCATGTGTTTTAAGATGTTTTGTTAGAGCTTTGGCATAAAGAAAACGCTTCCCACACACTTTGCACTCACAACGCTTTTCGCCGGTATGCGTCATTTCATGCATTTTGCAAGCGTTTGACTTACCAAATGTCTTGCCACAGTACTGGCAAGCGTAATCCTTGATCTTTTCGTGCACAATTTTCACATGCATTCGCAAGTTTTGCTTATTGTGTGACGCATATGTACATTGTGGGCAATTGAATTTCTTCTCTTGCGTGTGCGTGTTTATGTGTGTGTTCCATTCTTGTCGCGTTGTTTTGCCAACACCACAGTAGGGACAGACGTAGTTTTTTATGCCCGCATGTCTCATAAGATGATCCTTAAGTGCACTATTGATGACGAAACGTTTACCACAGATGTTACATGGGAATGGCAGCTCTTTGCCATCATGTTTATACATATGCTTTTTAAGCGCCATGGGACAACGGAAAATTTTATCACATTGACTACAGGTATAACATTTCGCTTCGCGCAACTCTTTTGCAATTTTATGCACCTTACGCAAGTGCCAATTAAGTAAACGTGTTCGGGGGAACGTGCGACCGCAACCTTCTTCGGGACACGGAAAACTTTCACATGTCTCAGCGTGACAATGCTCCATATGCAAACGCAGACCATTAGCTGTTGTAAATCCCTTCGAACATGATTCGACTGTACACTGATGAGGTAACTTGTCATTGTGATGTCGCATATGCTCTTCGTATCTTTCTGCTTTCCGGAACTTCTTTTGACAAATGTGACACTCTATGGTATTGGCCGATGAATCCTCACCCTCTATTCGCGGTCGCCGTTTTTGTTTTGTGTTTTTATTTTTAATGACCTCCTCGTAATCATCTGCATCGAGTCCATCATCGATTATATTTTCACCTCTTAATGCTCTTTTGGACCTACGAGACTTTCGTAACCGTGCAGCCAATGGTTTTTCATCGTCGCTTTCATCACTACTTTTATCCACACCATAGTCGTCGTTAAACGGTTCATAATCAGATCCATCATTATCATGAAAATCGGAATTATCACTGTTTAAATTTTTTACGTCAGGTATATTTTTGTTATTAATAGAAATTATGGGTTTAATATCTACCACATTATCAATAACTTCCTTGTCAACGTTTTCCAACATCTTAAAAACATCCTCGGCATTTTCAATCATTTCTAATTTATGATTTAATAGTGGATCAAAGTCCGTAGGCTCATCATCATCTATACCTGGGTTTTGTGCATCTACATCACCCGTTTCCAACACAGCCAGCGCAATAGCTTGGTCTGTAATTAAATTTTTAGCCACCAATTCTTGAAATTTCTCTACGGATTCTAAACACATTTTTAGAAAATCTTGCATGTCATTTAAACGGGTATAACAAACTCCACATATATTACGAGGAAATCCATCGTGGGGCTCCACGGATAATGCAGCACAAACACATAACTTTTTGGCTAATCCAGGGATAGCAAATATATCGTACATATTTCCATTGTGTAGCTGTTCCAGGCAAATTCGACAAATCGCATTTATACAGTATAAAGCTTCGTTACTCATTTCAATACGTTGTTATTTTCTAGTTTACATTTATTTACAAATTATGAACAAAATATTAAATCAGTCTGAAATTGTTTTATGTGTCAATAATTTTTTCCCCCAATAACAATGGTCGTGGTTGCCACACTGCTTTTGAACTTGAATTTGAAGCATAAATCTTAATTTAAAAAAAATTAAATTAATTATACCAAATTATATACTAAAAACTAAAAAAAAATTAAATATAATAAATAAGCATCGAAGAATGATAATTTACGATGCAACTTTAACCCGACTTCATTCATAAAGTTGTGTTCAAAAATTTGTTTCAGCATATGTGACATTTACTATCACCCTATAATATCCTAAAACGATCGCAATATGTACATATGTCCGAATGATAACACCATAAATTGGATTTTACATTTATTGCTTGTTATTATAATGATGTTATGATGATGTTTGCAATCAATTAGTATGATTTGTATGAATGATGCATGAATTCTGATGATATGAAGAGAAAGTATGTTAAAACGTGTTGATGGGCATAATATGTTATGAATGAGTTATACCACAACAGTTCTAAAATATTTATAAAAAAGTAAAAATAAATGCTTTCTAAGCAAAAATTAGTGTTTCAATCATAAATTAATTTTCATATTTTGAAGAAATCAATGTTCACGAATTACAATGTTTAGCTTAATAAATCAAAAATGTTAATGATTTTGTTGACTTGAGTTATTAAGATCACCGTAATTCACTGCCACAATCTTAAGGCGCCTCTGGTGTCTTTAGATTATATTTCGATTTTATATTATTGAGTTCTTCTTGCTTTTTATCCACATCGAGTCGTTTAAAGGCCTTATTTGATTGGTAATACAAGACAACAAGATAGCGATTACAGACGTTAAATCCAGATAAATGGTCACAGGCGTTCTTGGCGTCAAAAATATCTTCGTAGACAACAAAGGCCGTTCCTCTCGTCTCAGGTGTGTTACCACTGCAAAAATTCATAGTTAATAATCTGCAATCTAACTTTATACAGAAATATTTAACACACTTACACTCTAATTTGTCGAATAGCACCAAATTTTCCAAAAATGTCATACATTTCATCCGATGTGATTTTGTAAGGTAAATTGCGTACGTATAGCAGACGATTAACTTCTGGGGGTAAACGAATCTGCAATTACAAAGATAATTAATATAGCACAATCACGTATAATTATTTTTATTAAATTAGTCAGTAGACTCATTTTTATTAATTTAGTCGGTAGACTCACATTATTGCGCTTATTCATCGTGGTAACAAATAATCACAGCGATTCTTTACGCGAGATGTTTAGCCAAACAGTACTGCTTTCAAAGTGAATGTCCTGTGTTTGGTCCTCTGTATCACTACACTTTCCTTTTACTATCTTCGATAAACAAAACAAAGAATCTTTTGTCTGCCACAACTAAAATCCTTTTTCTCAAGCTTCTGCAAATTTTTGTTTTGGATGGAGCTCACGTTTGCTTTGTGTATTTGAAGTTGCCAGATGGATATCAGTGATTAATTCTTAAGAATAATGCCGGTGGCACACTACATATCAGAAAGATGAAATATTGTGGGCATTTATTATGAATATGTTAACATATGGTGAAATTAATATATTCAACATTAGTTGAATATAAAGAAATACAATTTCAATCTATTTCTTTCTTAATTTGACATTTTCAAGATCATGTATTATAGTTCAAACGATATTTCTCCGCAATAAAAAACCGAAATTAAAAAAAGACCAAAAATTTAAAACATTCATTCATAAGCATTGTAAAAAATAAAATTTAACAAATGTTTTACCTTCTACCGCCACTTCCAATAAACAAATAAAATATTCAATTGCTATTGTTGAAACCTAAATTGCCTAAATGCTTTATATGTATGCACTATCGTAGCATAAAAATTTGAAAGCCCAACTTCTCTGTACGCTAGCAAAGGTTATCATGTATTACTGAACCTTCAGTATCTCTACATCACACACATTTGATTTCCCTGCACTACAAAGAAACATGCGTACATCTTTTATTTTGTATATATAATATAATATATTTTAAACACTTAATGCAGAGATATTTGTAAGCGAGTTGTTGAATGTATTAACTTGAAGTGCGAACTTTTGGAATTCATATTTAACA
Source organism: Zeugodacus tau (assembly GCA_031772095.1). NCBI lineage: Eukaryota > Metazoa > Arthropoda > Insecta > Diptera > Tephritidae > Zeugodacus > Zeugodacus tau. Next base: position 57,260,611 of record CM062653.1, on the reverse strand, counting down.
TTATCTACAAGTTGCAAGCTCTTAATCAATAAATATATATGTATATTTGTATTATAAGCATATTTCCCTAACGCTCACGAGTCGAAATTTGTCGATTTTCCACAATACGTGCCAATATTCAGTTAGCTTCCACCAATTGTGTAACACCATCCTTAGTTATCAGCTGTACTAAGGCACCAGAGTTTGGTCGCTCCTGGCCTTGTGTCCATTTATGGAAAAGTCTGTATATCAAAAAAAGAAAAAAAAGTTGTAACAAATAGCTCAAGCGTGTTTCACATTTCCTACCCGGCAACTTCTGCTAGTGGTGTCCATGTACCGAAATCTGCTTTTGGCATCCATTTGCGATTCATTGGCGTATCCAAAGTAACTGGTAGTATTGCAACTGCGATGGAATCAGTGGGTAAACCAGAATTCTTGCCAGCCAATGAACGTGTTAGCTGATGAACAGCTGCCTTGGCCATGCCATAACCAATCATGCCGGCTGTGCCTTGCAAAGCTGGTTGAGCGCCAGTAAGTGTTAATAAGCCACCATCTTTTAGATATTTGGACGCTACAGTAGCCGAAATACTTGATGTCCAAACGCTTTGGCGCCACATTAAATCAGCATTTTTAGCCAAATCTGAAAATATTTATGCATACACATGCATATGTAGCAATAATTGTAAATTACAAAATATTTATGTAAGACGACTTACCCTTGGAGGCATTACCACCCGCCCAACCACCTGCTACACAAATTACAGCATCCAATTTTTCACCATTTAAAGCATCACAAACTTTTGTTAGCACTTCAGCTTCTTGTTCCTCCCAACTGAGGTCACGCGGTAATACGATACTTGCATCCGCTTCCTCGTTCACGCTGAGATCAATACTTCCTACCCACTGTAAATGAAATTCTTATATTATTGTATTCTAAATCAAAGCCTTAAAAAGGAAAGTAGCAAATGCCTTTGATACGCACGTAATTGTTGGATTTGAAGTGTGAAACACAGGCAGAGCCCAATGCGCCTTTACCGCCGTAGACCAGTACTCGACCAAGCATGTTGATACACTGTTTTACTGAATTCGCCACTATGTCCGAAGAGCTATAGAATAAAATAACAACTAAAAATCAGAAACTGATGACGCTTGAATGTGTATCAGAGAATACCATATAACTTAGATTGTAGTGAGTGGAGCTTTTGTTGGGGTGAGGAACGTGCAAAGAAAAAAAACAACACTTGCTAGGTTTTTAGGCAAATACAAGTTTTTCTACTTTTTGCAACGTATTACTCGTACTGCTGCAGCTGTTATAGCAGTACACAGTATATGTATGTATATGTATGTATGTATATGTTGCTGCCGTTTTATATTAATCGAAAGGCAATGGCCCTGTAAAGAATGAAAGTTACTTGATTTTGCCCATAAGTACACAAGTATACAAACAAGTGTAACATATGTACAAACAATTAAATGAAATCTTTTCGTGACATTGAAATTTTTCTGTGTTAATTATTAATTACAAATTAAGTTATTTTACTCTTAACATAATTATTGCAGAATTAGTTGTTGTGCATATATATATGTATGTACATAGGTTTCTAAGCTATGCAGCTTTAACTTACTTTACTGGAATTTTCATCTAAAAATCCCCCGAGTGACTAATTTGTATTTCATATTAATGTTGTATATACATATCTTTATGCATAAATCTATATTTAATTTTGTTTGTAATTATGGTTTGTGGAATTATAATATATTTTTGAATTAAAATAACTTGTTATTCATGAACTAATTTTTTTCAAAATATAATTCCGTTATACCTAATACTTCTTAAACACTTTTTTAATTTAGTAATGTGACAATTGTTATTTTTTCAAATTCACTTATATGACGAGTGATTGCTCGATTCTAATTAAAATGCATGACGAGTCAAATTAAACTAAAGGATAAGAAAGGACTGTTAATGTAATTACTAAATTAATACAATAAATATATATTCGAAACTAAAAAGTGATAATCTGATATTACTCTTGTAATTGGAAATAGTAACTTAAGATTTCCAATATCACAAATATGCTAATTTTTAATATCTATCCAGCATTATTGGTATATATAAGATAATCCTACATACACATACATACATATACTATATATATATATACTATACATTAATGTATTGCTTTATGCAAAATGTAGCAATGTGCTGCCGGGTGAATAGTCGAAATAGTATACAGTGGTCCATTAAGAATTACAAAATTTGAGTCGAATGAAACATTAACTATTTATATACATATAGCAAACCACTTATTATCAATGAACTAACTATACCTGTTACAAATATTTAGAATAGAAGTTGCAATTTAATTTGTGGCACAATTCGCAAAATACACTTAATTCACACGACTGTTGATTTTCCAGCTGATACAATTAGTATACCTACCCTGCCAGATGGTTTTAATAGTGAAAGAATTTAATTACTTAAAAATTTTATGAAATACATAAATTTAATAAATTATATTAATTAAACAACAAAATATAGATCACAGAAGTCCCAAATTTTGTTATATTACATTGTAAAAACAATTATAAAGGCAGTTCATAAAACCTTTTACAAGTCTGTTAATAATTTATGTTGTAAATATGTTGTTATGTCTTGATAAATAACAAACAAAAAATGGAAGTTGACAGTCAGTACTACCAACCTCAATTCGCCTCATCATTTATTTCATTACTTCAATAAAAAATATTATAAAAACCCGTGTTCGTGTCAATTTTTCGGTTTCGCGTAATTGTTTAATTTCTTTGTTTTTAATAATAACATAATCAGTGTTTATATTTTTCAATGTTCTGTTTATAGTTGCATTCGTCTTATAATGTAAATGCTAAATCAAAGATGCGTATAAAGTAGAAATGCATTAGACGAACAAAATATACCAAATACACGCAAGGTGAATTGGAGATGATGTTTGCCGTTGTGCAGTAAGAAATATATAACAGCGGTGCACAATACATTCGTGTGAACTTGTGGAATCCAACTAATCCCAAATATTGTATACGATATTGATAGTTGTACAAAAGGCTAGGCAAATTGGCTACTGGTAATTTGTACTGCTTTGAGAATTTGGGGTGCAAGTGCAATGTTTACTGAAGCTCTGCAGTATTCCTGCGATCAATATACTGCAGAAACGATTAATAGAAACCATGGAACGTCGTGTTAAGCTCAAGACTATAAATCCGCACATAACGTGCAAGATCTGCGGAGGTTACTTTATAGATGCCACAACTGTCACCGAGTGTCTACATACATGTTCGTAGTTAAATCAAGTATATTATCTACGTTTGAAATAAATATTATTTTGTATAATTGTAGTTTGTAAAAGTTGCTTGGTAAAACATTTGGAAGAAAAGAAAACCTGCCCCACTTGCGACATGGTCATCCATCAATCGCATCCACTGCAGTACATCAGCTTTGATCGTACCATGCAGGATATCGTTTATAAGCTGGTGCCCAATCTACAAGAAGGTATGGAAATAATAATAAAAAATGGAAGGAAATTGCTATAAAATAATTTATTTTTGTCGTTTTCATTGCAGATGAAATGCGACGAGAACGCGATTTTTATAAGAGCCGAAACATTCCCTGCCCCAAAGATATGCCGCAAAATCATGATGACGATGAGAAAATGCTTGAAGCACATGCAGAATCTGATTTCCATCGTCTGGACGAGCAGGTGAACGTAAGCCTCGAATGTATGAGCAATAATTTTAAAAATTTGCAACGACGTTTTATACGCTGCAGCTCACAGGCCACTATAACGCATTTGAAAAAATTAGTTGCCAAGAAAATTTTAAATGGCATTGATAAATATCGAGAGGTAACTTTTTTTTTGCACAACATTTTTTACACAAACATTTTTAATTATTGAAAAAACAACTCTTCAACTTTAGATCGACATACTGTGCAATGAAGAATTATTGGGCAAAGATCATACGCTAAAGTTTGTGTATGTGACGCGCTGGCGTTTTAGAGATCCACCGCTGCGCTTACAGTTTCGACCGCGAGTCGATCTGGTGTGAAGGCTTTTACAAGAAACGTGAAACAGAAAATTTGTACGAAATACAATGTTAAGTGAAATCAAAAGTGAATACCAACGCAACAGTTTAATATTTTATTTAACGATAACAAAAAAAAAATATATATATATAGTATATATATAAATTAGACAAAAAAACAACAGAAATGCTAGTTTTGTAGTAAAGTTTAAAATTCGGAGTGAATTTCAGCCGTAAGATAGAAAAATCGAAATAAGTATTGTAATTCATTTACATAATGGAGGTGAGAAGAGTTTCATGCATGTATGTATGTATGTTGATATAATGATTAAGTGTAATAAAAAGCTAAAATAATGTTATAGATAGTATAGGCTACAATATCAGGTTTTAACAGTAAAAATCAACTCTTCTATTTCTAAGACGATGGTAAAACTTCCTTTCGACATACATTTCGTATGTATTAATATTGTAGTAGACTAAATTACATGATCTAAAATCAAATGATATTATTTCTCAATTGATTTATACAATTCTTGTGTATAGATTTTGGAATTGGAATTTATAACAACGCGAAACCGTTATTTAGCATTGCAAAATATAACGCAACATTTTGTAGCTTTCTACCTTTCATTAATGTTCTCATTTTAAACATTTAATTTCTCATAAGAAATCTATAGTAAGATATATGACTTCTCCTTTACTAGTGTATTTCATTTTAATATAATACTTCAAATCAAAATATCAAGTATGCTGTTCAAGACATATTTTATTTATTACTTTATAATATTGAGCTTATTTTATATTTCTACAGTTCTGTATTTTTTTTTATCGAAAGATCGAAAACTATATCAAATAAACATAACTGCTCTATCCACTTATATATAAATATATATATATTTGTAAATAAAAGAAAATCAAATATAAAAATATAAAATTTACTTTCTTAATTGTTTACTTTCTTATGCCAATTTATTTTCCAATCAGAAATAATTATTATATGCAAATTTATACTGTTAACTTAACTATTCTCAAACGGAATCTGGAGCAATTATTTCGTTTGGCATTATGCGAATTTACAATAAGATTTTAACTTTTAATCTAGCTATTAACACTTTATAGAACCACACATGCTAACTACAATGGCTAAAGTTAATTTAAATTTATCAGTCGCAATTTATGTATTTTTTGGGCGAGAATTGGGTCGCCAAGCGCGTGAAGCGCCATATTGTGGAGGTGGTCTATAACCGGGGCCACCGTAGCGTAGGGGTTGTGGCGGTAATCCATAAGGTGGCATTGGCTGTCGCATGGGTGGTAAAACAGCGGGTAAAAAGTTAGGCATGTGATAGGTGGGTGGACCATACCGCGTTGGCTGGGGTGCCCACTGTGGAGTTGGCCATGTGGGCTGTCATAAAGAAAGAACAAAAACAAAACTTAAGATATAAAACCTCACTACATAAGCAAAGCAACTTACATAAGCGTAATTCATAAAATCCGCAGGAACCGGTACGGGTATGGTTATGATTTGTGGCTGTGGCTGTGGCAGATTTCCTTGGTTAACATCCTCATTAGAGGCACCGTCACGTTCACTGTGCCGTTGTTTATGTCGTTCGCTACTATGTGTGCCTGTGCGCGACGTACGTTCACGTGACCGACTGCGTGATCTTGAATGTGTACGAGAACTGCGGCGCCTACGCGTGTGTTTACTACGCTCTTCTGATCGTTGTCGATAATGGCTCGGTGTTCTACCCAAACCGGTATCTGTGCGTGATTTTTCGCGTTCTCGTTTAGTACTGTCGCTCTTATAGCGATCCATTGAAATTGAGCGACGAAAATGTGTTCGACGTGTTTGTGAACGTTGTTTGGTTCGCATCGAAACTGGCGAGTGAGATCGTGATCGTGTTCGCGAACCACTACGTCTGCGTCGATAGTTGGTTGATGTAGGAGGTGATTGAGTTTTTGTCGATCCATATTTACGACGAATTCTGTCGCGTTCCCTTACTTGGTCTATAAAATATGGAATCTTCTCAGGAGTTTTTCGGCGTCGATTTGTTGGTGGTGTTACATCACGCCGTGCTGCATGTTTGTCATCACTAGACGGTTTCGTCGTTTTCGTGCGTCGTGTGTTTCTATCGCTGGGTCCAACTTCACTCTCATTGTTTGATTTATTGTGATATTTTCGATAACGCTCTGGACTACTGGAATCCTTTGTTAAAAATTTGATTAATTAGTTCATGTATATTTGACATATTGTGACGTTGTAAGATTTATACATTCTTTTTTTCACATGCAAATCTTAATATACTACTTACAGTCGAATCGTGTCGTTCTTTTCTCCATCGATTTGAAGTATCCCCTGTATTGATTTTATTTCCGACTGGGACTTGCTTATCCTTTTGAGCATCTACGGTAATTAGAACACTATCGGGATTCACAACGATATCATCCCGTTGAAACAAAGGCTTAGAACCTTCACCTGTGAACACGATGAATGCGAAAATTAGTATTATATAAAAAAGTTTTTCGGTTTGTATATCCACAATTTTCCATTGCAATTTTCAGCATTTTTGTTGAATAATCGTGTTGATATTTTGTAAATGCAAATTAACTAATTTTTCATAAACATGATGTTTTTCATTTTAGCATTAAAACAAGATAATTTGATTAGCAAACAAGATTTTGAAAAGAAGAAGTGGCAAAAAGCCCCTGTTGAAAGTCTTAAAAGTTAAGTTTTTACTCATTTTTTTATATATCAAATACGAAACGTTAAAGTGAATTAAATTGAGAAGTTCAAATTTTGTTTAAACAGTAAGTAAGTTATTAAATTGACTGTAAATGTCTATTAATTATTAAATGATTGTATATATTAATTTTTATGTTTATTTACATCATCTAATAAGTTTGAGTTGATTGTTGTAATCCACAAGTGTTAAAGGTATCGAGTTCCAAGTTGCCCAAGTTCATGGAATGTTGATTGTTGTTTGAGTTGTTGTAATACACCCTTCATGGTTTGTTGATTGTAGTTATTTAGTTTCTTCTAAAGGCTGGAAAATAATTTATTTCATAACAACAGATATTAATACAACAGTAGATAGCCCTATCCTTGCTGTTTTTTTTTAACTTACAGTAAGCCAACAGTTTCGAATTTACCATGTTATGCAATTAACACCTGTATTTAAAGTGTGTAAAATCATTTTATATACATGATGCGTCTCAGCACTAAGAAATTTTCAGCTGTATAATCAAGTCTATACAAAAATTTATCCGTAAAAATGTGTACACCAGTGTTCTTAAGGATAAAGTAAAAAACTACAATAAGTACTATATAATAGCACAACCTTTCCAAACATTCTACACTTGAATGCGGTAATTTATTTCCATACACTTTCAATTTAAACATATAAACTTAATTTAATCGTATACTCACTTCATTATACCCAATCGTATGTTGATTGTAGTTCTTCTTGAAACTTCTCAGCAATATTTCCATACAGCCTGAATTAACGATTTGTATGTTGATTGATGTCTTAGAGATATGTACATGAGCAAGCTTAACAGCTTACCTCTTTGAGTCAATATCTGATAACATTTTTTAATTTCTTAAGATTTAATAAGTAATTAAAATTACCGAATCTACGTTTAATAACAACTTCGTCTGGAACCAAACTGCGTTCTATAGCGTGTGGGCCCTTCCTAATTGAACCAATTGGAACGTGTTGTTTAATTTGAATTTTGCTTGTTGTTGCCAATGGCTTGGGAATGTTCAAGTTCATGTTGATCGCTGTCTCAAATGTTGCTGTTTTTTATTACGTTGCTTGTTGGTATATGATACACCCTACGGCAAAAAAAAAAGTATTATTGTGTTTAAAATGTCACTATTTTTGGAAATACGTTTTACTTTAAAGCTTGATTCCTAAAATTTTTAACTTTGGTCCCTTATTCCAAAAAACAATACAAAATCACAATAAATGAAGTAGTTTGATGCGCTGCCATTCGATAGATATGTGTTCTTAGTATCGATTAATCACATCGAGTACTTTAAGCCCTTTACGTCAACGTAAGAACTGTTCTCACATGTTCAACGTACCACCACTGTGACAAAATGCATGCGTCATTATGTGTAAAGAAATTAAAATAAATAATATTTATCGGTTTATTTAATTTCATTTTAAACATAGAAAAAGTTAGCAAAACCCTCTTTTTTCAGTACTCCACAATGTATTCATATTAGTTAAAGCCGCTTGAGACAGTCCGTTGCGTTAACGTTTTTACTGACATGACGTATTAAAAGCATACGTTGCCGTAATGACGTTAACTATACAACGTTGAAGAAGCGTTGGGAAATGACATGATTTTAAACATTTTCAATTAATTTATTTCCTATTTTACTTTCATAAATTTAAAATATTAAAACGCTTATACGTTGTACATAGTATTGAGCCTTTATTTAAATTAATCAACGTATTGCGATTTGATCCAATTATTTAATTATAGCGTGCAAATAAACAATATTTAGCTATGTTAGCCCCAATTAATAATTGCCTGGCAAAAATATATTTGTTTAATTTCTTAATTATAATACTATAAAATAAAATTTAAATTTAATTTAAAGTCAGCTTTTAAGGGTTAAGAAACCAGTGTTAATCTATAGATCATAATATTTATTTATATTTGTTAATCAAACTTTCGACCGGTCGTGATTTAATAGCTCCAACAGCTTAAATTTTATCACCAGAGAGGTTCAAACAATTCCAAATCCGTTCAAAGGAGCGCAATCTGTTTTGAAAATAATGTTCCTTATCAGACGACAACTCGTTACAAAAACACAGAGTGCTTGCAGTGGAGGTAAGTTTAGGTGCACTATGTTCAAAGGTCAAGCTCATTGATTAAAGGTTGAATGTAAATATTTTTCAACTAGCTAATATAGCAGGTGTAACATTAAACCTTTGTCATAAACGTTTATCAAGTAGTGGCATTCATACTGCAGCAGGTAAAACCATGAAACGTTTGGATGGAAAGGTAGCAATAGTTACAGCCTCAACAGAAGGGTATGTTGATAATAAGTTTAACGTATAATATACAATAATGTGTACATTTAATGTTTATTAGCATTGGATTCGCAATTGCTAAACGTCTGGCCGAAGATGGCGCCGCTGTTGTAATCAGCAGTCGTAAGGAGCGAAATGTTGAAAATGCAGTTGAACGTTTACGAAAGCTAAACCTTAACGTTACCGGCCTAAAGTGTCATGTTGGAGAATCACAAGATAGGAAACGACTATTTGAGGAAACGATAGGCGCCTATGGAAAATTAAATATTTTGGTATCAAACGCCGCTACAAATCCAGCGGTGGGAGGAGTTTTAGAGTGTGACGAAAGCGTCTGGGATAAAATATTCGATATCAATGTTAAATCTTCGTATTTACTTGCTAAGGAGGCATTGCCTTATTTACGGCAAGCAAAAGATTCCAGCATAGTTTTTGTTTCCTCAATTGCTGGCTATGATGCTTTCGATGTAATATATATATTTTTCTTCTGCCTATTTATTATGGAATAACTAAAACAAGATTATTTTGTAGTTGTTAGGTGCCTACTCCGTTAGTAAGACGGCTCTAATTGGTTTGACTAAAGCAGCGTCCAAAGAGTTAGCAAGTGAAGGCATTCGTGTAAATTGCTTAGCACCTGGAATAATTAAAACAAAATTCTCAAAAGCGGTATGTATTAATCATGCAAAAGCAGGCCATTAAGAAAAATATTTTTTTTTTAATTTCAGCTGTACGAAAGTGAATCGGCAAACGAAGCAGCAATGTCAAAAATACCTATGGGACGTCTCGGTACTCCAGAAGAAATGGCGGGTATAGTTTCATTTTTAGTTTCTGATGATGCTTCGTATATAACAGGCGAATCGATAATCGCTTCCGGTGGTATGTCTGGACGACTATAAATTCAATACATTTAGGTGGAATATATAAATTGTTAACTGATTGCATTATAAGTAAAATATATATCGTCTTAATTGAAAGCATTTTATTTAATTTTCACATGATAATAAGGTATTCATTTATAAAAACTAACTTAAATATAGTTAACAGCGATCGATTAAGAGGATCGTAATTTAGCCAATTGCGCTTCAATATCCTTTTCGGTGCGTGCACTTTTTTCCAAGTCTCCGGAACCGGTCGATGGAATGTTTGCCATTTTACCTGATATCTCAATACCAATTTCATCCAAAACCTTATTAACAATCGCATCACTTTCTTCTTCATCGCCCGATTCGTTCAGCATGTCATCTAAGGTGTCGTTTATCATCTCATCTGTCATTTCCATATGCATATTTGCCTTTTGGAAATCTCGCAGATTAGCAGCAATACCTTCAGAGTGCATCACCTTGTTCATGTCGCCCATTGTTTTGGCAGTTGTACCCATGGCATCAGCAAGTACTATATTTGTTCCTATGTTTTTATTTTGATAACCAATCGATGTAATTTTACTGGTTGCTGCAAATGTGCGAGCCTTTTGTTTTCGTATTTCCACAAGTTGTTTCGCCAATATGCGGCATACATCATTATTGCCCTGAGCCGCAGCCTTCTTTATTTCTTGTTGCAGTTTACGTTCCTCCTCATCTAGTTTTCGGCGTTCACGCTCTATATCGCGAGTTGCTTTACGTAGATTTTTGTCATTGTCCCTTTGCTGTTCCTTAACAGTTGGCTTTTTTCCAAATATATTGTTAAACATATTTAAGTTAATCTATCTTTTGAAAATAATTAAATTTATGAGTCACCAACCAACGTTCACAAATAAAAACATTCGTTGTGGAATAGAAAATGAAAACAAACAGAAAACAGTTGATGTACAGCTGAGTTTCATAAAAATTTGGCAACTCTGTTGTTATCAATTCAGTGTTGATTCTGATAGGTTAATTTTTCAAATTTTTTTAAATGCTTTGTTGCAAATAAATTTGAAGTTTGTAAAAATTTACGTAAAATATTGCATTAAAATGTGATCAATGCTTCTGATTGAATTAAAGATAATAGCAAATTTCAAAAAGTCGAGAATCGTTAATAAGTATAGTCAGACTTGTGAGATAAATTTTTAAACTAACCTGGCCACTCTAATCAGTTATGAACAAAACAGCATGCAATTCAAAAGCGTTTATATAAATATAATACAGATATTCCAAAATAAATATAATGGCCATACGTTTACTCCGGGTTGGAACTTTTCGTCAGTTATGGTGTATGAATAATAAGGTGTCGCAGGAATTTCGTCACCATGAGTACCTTAATTTAAAATACAGTATTTACAGTTCGTTTCAAGCAACGAAGTTTAGTGCACGCAATCTGCATATTAAAGTTTATGATAAAGATGCCGGTTTGGAAGAGCAGCGACAAGCTAATAAGGAACAAAATGGTCCAGCAGACCATGAGCCGCTGCGAAATGAGTATTTAACAAAGGAAACAAATAAATTAAAAAGTCCTATAGGACATTTGGTAGAAAGAAGCAATGATGCCGATATATTTGGTAACAATCAAATATCTGAGATCAAGGAAGATGAAGGGGATGCTAAAGAAGAGGATTATACAAACAACCCGAAACCCAGAGGATTACGAACGATTGATTACGCACGTCTCATAAAATCCCATTTATCGGAGAGACGACTCAAAGATGCAATTGCAGTAGTCGAAGTACAAATGTTAAAACAAGATCGCACCAAACCAGATGCATATATATATAATTTACTCATAAGCGGTTGTGCAAAGGCAGGTTATACGCGCAAAGCCTTTAATTTATTCACCAAAATGCGGCAAAGAGGATTAAGAGTAAAAGGCGGCACGTATACGTCACTTTTCAATGCATGCGCGAATGCTCCATCGACTGTCTACGGCATTGAACAGGCCAATAGATTACGTGAAATAATGCTAGAAAAGGGCTATGAACCAAATGTAAAAAATTATAATGCAATGATCAAAGCTTATGGACGTTGTGGTGACGTAAAGACCGCTTATTTGCTTGCTGATGAGCTGATGGAAAAACAATTGCCTTTGAACAATGATACTTTTAATTTCCTGTTGCAAGCTTGTGCAAGTGATTTGGATTTTGGATTCCGGTAAGAATACGCTGACAAATACGTATGCTTAAAATATTTGTGTATTATTAATTTCTTTTTACAACAGCCATTGTCTGCTCACCTGGCACAAAATGTTGCAGCATGGACTAAAACCCGATTACTACACTTTCAATACAGTTTTACGTTGTGTGAGAGATTGTGGATTTGGAGACTTAAACACTATGGAAAAAGTACTACAGCAAATATGTGAAGAACGTAATGAACTGTTAACAGCGCCTACTGCGCCTGAAGAAAAGAAACTATTACCCGGAGAAGAATCGTCAACAATCACGCTAGATGTGGAGAAACAATCTTCGGTTATAGAAATTAAAAATAATGCAGAACAATTAGAAATGCCAAATCTGTTGGCAGCACAACCTCATCTCGGTAGCCTGGTTTCATTAGCGGAAGTTTCCTGTCCACATGAACGTTTTTTACTTTTGGGCGGTTTGTCAGGCTTCATGAATCTTATGAAGGAATGTAAAGTTACACCTGATATTGAGACTTTCACAACATTATTGGAAGTTATACCACCAACGTATGCCGCAGAAAAACAGTTGTTATCATACGTTCGAAAAATTGGCCTAAAAGCAGACATTGACTTCTTTAATATTCTCATAAAAAAACGTTCTATGCGTTTCGACTATGAAGGCGCGAAAGAAGTGATGTCAATGATACGTACTGCCGGTTTAGAGCCTGATATTGTAACGTATGGTGTGCTAGCTTTAGGATGTCAAACGGAGGTGGAATCTCGGGAATTACTGCAACAAATGAGAGAAAAAGGCATACGGTAAGACGAATATAATACTCATCTAACAACCCTTTCCCTTTGGTCCAACCCTGTCGAAACAGCACGTTTCCTGGGCCTCCCGTTAGATGATTTCGACGACAACTAGACTTAAGCTCTTCTTTTCAGGCAGGGATAGATAACCGTTACAACAACAACAACAACGAATATAATATTAATGTATAAATATTTGTATTTATTTTTCAATCCTACAGCATGAACATACAAATTTTGGGTGCGATGTTGCGACAAGGAACTGGAAGTAGAAATTTTCCATATGTCATTGAAATTTTACAAATTAGTTTGGATGAAAATATCAAACCAAATGACGTTTTTCTCAAACATCTTCACAATTTTTACGATCGATGTGCGCGGTCAATTGACGCAAGAGTAAATTTGATTATAAAATATTTGATATGAAATTGGATTTTAATTTTCAATATTTTTAGCATCCTTCCACAAAATCGAAGTCATTTAGAAGGGGACACGAAAAATTCTGTGCCAAATTGCGTCTTTACTATGAAGAACAAGGAATTGCTGGCTTGAAGATCGAAGATGCAATTAAAAAAATCCGTGAACATCCATATCAACAATATAAGGATGAGGACTTTGAGGGTGTCGAGCCTTTAAAAAATCAAGAGCTTTCTAAAAAGCAAAAAGTTCGAAAATATATAAAAAAGATTAAAATTGAAAACTTACGCGATGATACAAAGGAATCTTTACACAACGAGAAAAACACACAGCAGCGGTTAGAGTAATAGACTGTGTCTATGTTTTGTATTTCGTTGTGTGTATAAGCTATTTTAAGATCTAGTCGTATTTAAGCTTATGATAATAAAATAAAAAGAAAAAAAAAGTTGGAAGAAAATCAAATTTTTCCGCTTAGCCAATCATAGTACGTTTGCGTCCACGTGCTCGCACTTCTTCGAATTTAGCTACAATAGTGCCTTCATCTTTGCCACACTCCTTGCGGTAAGCTTCAAGAATGTGTTCAAATAGGTACGGTTGCTCGCTGTGTGTGCTGAGTAGGGCTCTTTCTAGTACATATAAATCGACACCTTTGTCTTCCGCGCCTTGGTTGTAATGACTTAAGCCGAAATCAATGAAGACAATGTCGTAATCCTTAAAATCCTTACTTTCACTTTTGGGATTGATAAGAATATTGGAAGTGGTCAGATCGCCATGTATTATATTATTTGCATGTAACTTTCCAATTATTGTACCGATTTGTGTGCAAAGGTTTTTCAAAAGTTCTTCCGCTATCTCTATTGCATGATCAGCTACAGTACGTTGAATGAATTCTTTGACCATAATGGCTTCTCCAAAATATTCCATGTAAATTTTACGCTCATTTAGATCAGTGTGTAAAATACGTGGTGCTAATATTCCAGCGTTTTGACAACGAGTAGCCGCTTTTGTCTCTGCTTTCATACGCTGTCTGGTAATCTGTGTGTCCAATTCGGGATGCCGGTAATGCTTAATGAAACGCTCTTTTACTAAACACTTTTCACCTTTAAATTCACCAAGATATAAACGACCTTCTGCGCCTTGCTTTAAAACTTCCATTTCCAATTTAATATACAATTTTATTGATATAAAATTTTATTTAAACAATGTATAGGAACTACTCTAAAAATCTTCAAAAATAAGAAAATCAGCTGTTAATCAATCAGTTGACAGGGCTACCAGCTCCAACATTATTAATACAAATTATGGTGTTAATTTTTTTCCATTGTAAAACTGCATTGTATTAAGACATTTATCTAATTAAACAAATTTTAATCTTTTTTAATTTTAATCACGTTTGATTTGTTTTATTTTAAATATTTCTGAATGTTATTAATTTTGAAACTTTGTAAAGTTTATCGGCTTTGTTTTTTTTTTAATTTTAAATAATCGGTTTGCATCTCTGCTGACACTTCATTAATGACGTTTATTTGACAACTACGATACGAAGACGAAACTGATTAGTGATTAACCTATTTAGCTACTACTAGCACAATAAAAAGTAATTTTAATAAATAAGATAAAATGAGCATGCAAGTGGATCCACGTCGTAAAGAAAAGGTCAACCGCTATAAGGCCCCACAAAACCAGGGTCAAGCGGGTAGTTCCAGCGAAGATCTTATGCCTGATTATATGAATATTTTGGGTATCTATTACATGCAATATTTATACATATGAAATTGCAACCAATGTTATATTTCCAGGCATGATATTCTCAATGTGTGGATTAATGATGAAGCTGAAATGGTGCGCATGGTTCGCTTTGTATTGTTCTTGTATTAGCTTCGCTAGTTCAAGGGTCAGTGATGATGCAAAACAGGTAATAGTATATACATATTTAATAAACAGCATATTTCTCATAATGTACTATTTCATTGAACAGGTGCTCTCGTCGTTTATGTTATCAGTTAGCGCAGTAGTAATGTCATATTTACAAAATCCTGCCCCCATGACGCCACCATGGGCACCAGCGCCATAGCGAATTAAAGCGGAATTGCATTCCTCATTTAGTTGATTTACATATATCTAGAAGACAATTTGTAAGAAAACATAAAACCGTTTGATGCTGCGGAAAATAACGATTTTTAGTTAAATAAAGCATAAATACATTTGGGTATTACATATTCGCAATCCAGAGTAATTTGTTATTAATTTCAAACTATTTTTAAACATCTTAAATATACATACTTAAAATTCTGGCATGAAGCAATTGATGCTACTTTTTTTTTTGGATTAGCTAAGCTACTATAGAACGTTTAATAATACGTTCAAGATATTGTTATTATTATTATTTTGCAGATTTAAACTTGTTCAACAAATTTCCAAAAATCTTGAATAAGTAATTTCTTAAAAAAAAAAAACACAATTAAGTAATGTCATGAGATGTGATGTTCTAACGCAGCTATGATGACAATTTTGAGATAATGTTAAGAAAATCGCTCGACCCTTTTGTCTCTAGTCTGTCTTAGATAATTTTATTCAATCTGTGGATCGCAAGTCTTAGGATGTGAGTACGTAATAGGCGAATACGAAGAAAGCGAAGAAATAGAGTGAACTAAATATTACGGCGTATTAAATTTCACCAAAATTAGTATGACCGGTCGACTTTGCATGTTGCTGTGCCTGCACCTGACCAACCAGCATAACGTCGCACTGCAAGCAACGCAGTGAGAATTTATCAACATTGGTGAATTGTCTTGATGATTTAGCTTCGTTAGCTAACTGCTCCGCTTGCTGGTACACGCCCAATTCCTCGATTGGAAATATAGTAGCTGGAGCACCACCCTGAAATAATTAAAAATTTAATAATATTATATAACAATTGGCATATGGTAGATGTCATCACTTTATTACTTACACCAACTGTTTCCATATATAATGGATCATAGTGTATACCGTCGAAAAGTAGGAAGACCCGTAGTCCGTAATTTTTATCCTCACCGAAACGGTTGATAATTGCATTTTGTATATCTACAACATCGATCTCTATGCCATAGTAGTTGGACAGTATAGAAACTTCAATTGCACCTCCCCACGAATCGGGTTTTTGTATCCAAGTGCAATATTCAGCGTTTGATTTCCCCAAAACAGCGTCGTTAAATTCTTGAGGATCGGCGGATACAACTTGAGCAATAATATGTCGCATCATTTCACTGCCTTCGTTGTCGATTTTGCCATTTAATACGAAACGTATGCTCGTAAAAAGGCATGAATTATCTGCTGGTACAACCTTTTTGAGTAAAATTCCATCAAAATTACCACTGGAACCGCTAGGTAATTCAACCGGTGCTTGAGGCCCATTGGCACCTTCTGTCCTAGTAGCTTCTGCAACTACTTGTCGCAGTTGCTCTTCCTCTTCTTCAGCTTGCAATCGACGGGCAAGGGCTTCGTCATCTTCTAAACAATAATCGGCTGTGTTTGCTGGTTTCTCTTCGATAATTAATGTTTCTCCACTGCTAACGCCTACCGTAGATATAGAATGTGCATTTTGCGAAAGGTCCAATGGACGTGGTGGAAAACCAGCGAGTATGTGCAACTGTGGCTCCTTGACTTCAGTTAATTGTGAAACTTTTGCTTTCAATTCTCCAATTGTTGTTTTAGCCGTCAAGTCCTTCACAATGAATTGGCCCTTCTTTGATTTTATTTTAACACTAAACGAGCCAGTCATTTTTACACGATTATTTAGATTTTTTAAAAGTTTTTCCGGCTTAAGTGTAGTATTTATCAATGAGGTAATTTTGTTGTGATTGGAAAAATAATGAAAATTTTCTGGATTTATGCTGATTTTACTTTTCCCCTCTGGATTACAAGTGTTGCCATTTCAGTTTAATATATAATGAGGAATTGTCAAGAATCAAAATATTTGGAGAGAATTGTCAATGTCATTATAGTGTGTTTAAAGTGATAAAAATTGTATATTTATTGTTATATTTATACGCGGAGTTGTTGAAGTTCTTCTAATTTTAATTTTTAATATATGTAAATGCACCTTTTAGTTTCTGCAAGTTGTATACCAATTTATAGTAACCAATATAACAGTTGCAGTACGTAGGGTATGTTCAATGTAATTATCGGAAATCGATCTCTTTTTACAGGAAATAGCCGTCAAATCATATGTTGCAAATTTAAATGAGCTTGGGTACGAATCACTGCGATATTGCTATTTGTTTGAGTTTTAATTAATTTAGTTTAATAAAAAGTGCATTTCTTCTTACTTATTTGATTTAAAAGTGTGATTGTGTTATTTGCAAAAACTGTGTTAATATTCTTCCAATGATAAATGTACAATTACTTATATTTCACCTCTTTAGTAAGTAGTAATTTTTTTTTTTATTCTCAGTAATGACTTGGCATATTTGTGTGCAATACTTATATGTAAGTGTATGTATTAGAATTGGTAGGGGTAAGGAGAAGCCCATAATATATGTATGTATTTATTTTCATAAGCTCTTCAGACGGATATCGTTCATATTTGTAGGCATAATGTTCATCGGAGATTGATTTCCTGTAATCGTTGGTATGCTTGTTATTTAAGTATCACATTTTTAAACTATTAATGTTTGTATTTACATATTCCTAAATGAATTTTGTGTCTGATCCCACTTTGAGTTGATTCGCGTGCTAAATAAATGCTTATTACTTATACATAACCTCAAATGACCACAACTGGTAATTCTTTCGTTTGTTACTGCAGCAACTACAATACTATCGACAATGTCATCACTACGCTTTAAGAAGCCTAATTACTACTGTCGGAATATTTTTATACTCTCGCAACAAATGTTGCTAAAGAGAGTATTATAGTTTTGTTCACATAACGGTTGTTTGTAACACCAAAAACTAAACAAGTTAGATATAGGGTTATATATACCAAAGTGATCAGGGTGAAGAGTGGAGTTCAAATCCGAATGTCTGTCTGTCCGTCCGTCCGTCCGTCCGTCCGTCTGTGCAAGCTGTAACTTGAGTAAAAATTAAGATATCTTGATGAAACTTGGCACACTTATTTCTTGTCACCATAGGAAGGTTGCTTTCGAAAATGAGCAAAATCGGACCACTGCCACGGCCACAAAATGGCGAAAACCGAAAACACATAAAGTGCCATAACTAAGCCATAAATAAAGCTATGGAAATAAAATTTGGTATGAAGGATCGCACTACGAGGAGGCATATGTGGATGTAATTTTTTTGGGGAGGTGGGCGTGGCCCTGCCCCCAAATAGGTTTTTTGTATATATCTCGCAAACCAATAGAGCTATATAAACCAAACTTTCTGCAGTCATTTTTTTTAGCCATTTCCTTATACATTCCAAAAATGACAGAAATCGGATAATAACCACGCCCCCCTCCCATACAAAGGTTAGGTTGAAAATTACGAAAAGTGGGATAACTCACTAACGAAAAACCTCAGAAACACTAAATTTCACATAAGGAATGGCAGATAGAAGCTGCACTCAGATTTTTTTACAAAATGGAAAATGGGCGTGGCGTCGCCCACTTATGGGACAAAAACCATATCTCAGGAACTACTCGACCGATTTCAATGAAACTTGGTTTGTAATAGTTTCCTAACATCCTAATCATATGTTGTGAAAATAGGCCAAATCGCTTTACAACCACGCCTACTTCCTATATAACAGAACTTTGAAGACGATCTGAATCGTTTACATTACAATATATAAAGTAAGCACTAGTGAAGATATAGGTGTAGAACTTCGCACAAATACTATGTTTATAGTGGGGCAGCCCCGTTCTAAAAATCGCCGAAATCGGACCATAGGTTTTCAAGGCCCCATATATCGAACACGAGGACCTCGGTGCTTCTAACCTAATATTATGGTTTCCAACTTTCAATGGACTTTATACAATATATATGACGAATATGTGGGTCAAATTGTGTATTATATAATATAAATAAAGTTAAATAAATAAATTGCGAGAGTATAAAATGTTCGGTTACACCCGAACTTAGCCCTTCCTTACTTGTTTATTTTAATTTCAATAACCAAGGTGGAATTTTGTATCGTTAAATTGTATTATGTCTACATTCAGATATTCGTTTATACATATATACAAATACATGCATACATATCTTAACACAGTATTATATGAATTATATGCTTATTTTGATTTATATATGAATTATTTTGATTTTGCTCCTAAAATCTTTAATGAAACCCTCTAAGAATTTGATATGAAGGATCCCTTCAGTTTTTCAAACAAATACAAAAATATACAAGTATTGCTCAAAATTATCATGAATGATCCGTAATCAAGTGACACGACTACTCCACTGATCTACATACAAAAAATATTTAAATATTTATGTATTTAGACATCGACTTTGAGAGGTTATATTGGCTTTGAAACATCATTTTCTCGTTATATGCAGGAAATGTATTGGTTATGGCGGTGTTAAGTCTGATGAAGTATATTTTTCAAAAATTATCTGGCATTCAAAAGGTCAACTTTTGCTTTTCATTTACTTTAAGTGGTTAGTAATCTTCTGATCCTTTAAAAAGTGACTGTATGAGCTTTCATTTTGATTTGAAATAAGAACATATCGTTCTAAAAAGACTCAACTTCTGTTTATTATCAACTAGAGAACTCTCACTCTATAGCGAAGGATATTATAGTATGAGAAAAGTGTCTTCCACCATTTTTAGCAATTATCAGGAGGTTTCATGACATTTCACATCTGGACAAAAGTCGTTGAAGACAATAGCAAGAACTTAATGAATTTAATAATTTTTGGCAACAGTTATCTGCATTCATCAATACGACAGCCAACTATGGTGTTTAGATGTAAATAATGATTTTGAAGAATTAATTTTTTTTTTCGATTATTTATGGTTATGACTATTTATGCACATAAATTTAGAAGCCAAAGATCTCTGCTGAGATGCTAATATGCAAATAAAGTAAACTTTGATATATATTTTGGCGAAAAGATATTTACCAGTGCTTATACTTACATATATATGTATATGCGTGTGTGTGTGTGTGGTTTAACCGGCAAACAAAACACAAATGAATTTGTTCGTTGTGTAAGCAAATGTGAAGACTATAGACAATAACCAAATGCAAAAAAGCATGTATTAGAATCGTCTCTGTCGAGTACAAAGTGGCACTTAAATAAACATTCGTTAAACGGAAAACGTCAACTGAGACAGCGGAAGAGTTTAAAGAACAGTTGAAGAAACCGCAACAAAAAGCTGAAAAATGTGTTAAAATACTAATGGCATCCCCAATATGATTGAAATCAATGAAAACAGTACGCACTGCATATACTTATACACAAACATACTTAGGATTTCATACATACATACATATATACCTAGATAGATATCGCACGTACAAACATTGCTAGGGTGGGTGCCGCTTTGATTTTTGTGTAGCACGTTGAGCATGTCGCAGCAGCGCTGATGCCAGCTGACAACGCCGGCTGCGTGCACAACTAGACTAGGTATAAATAGTAGTACTAAGTTTAAAATGAATACCAGTTAACGTTTACTATTGGAACTACGCGGTTTCACGAGTTGAAGAAATTTTGACAAAAAAAAATATTACAAGATGAAATTCTTGCTTTTGGTGCGTGTAATATTAATGAAATTACAAAAATTATAGTAAAAGTTATATTTAAGTGAATAAAAAAAAAATTAAAAAAAAAAAATTAAAAAGAAATTTAAAGAAAAAAAATTAAAAAAAAAAAAAAAATTAAAAAAAAAATAAAATAATTATTATAAATACAAAAAAGCAAAATCACATACAAAACTAATTAAAAAAAATTCTCCACTTCATTTTAAACTCATCTAGGCTATCTTTGTTTGCTTTGCGCTCTTCATGGCTGTCAACGCCGTTCCCATAGAGGAGGCAATCCCAGAAGGTATTGAGGGTGCTCATGACACAATCGAAGCCACCGATGATAAGAGCGTGCTATTGAAGATTAAGTTGCTCAAGAAATTGTTGTTCTTGGGTTAACTTTATCATACCATTACCGTTATTTGTTCCATCGACAAGTAACAAACTTTAGCCGTTAAAAACTATATCAGCCATACTACACAACCACAAACGCCGTATTTTCACGATGTTTATTTAAAAGTTTATAATAATATTATATTGAACAAAAAAAGTATATACAAATATCAGGGCATAACTTCAAATACTCTAAATCATATGTTATTTATAAGATACAATAAAACATAAAAAATAATAAATTACATTTATTTGAAAAGTATAAATATTTAAATGCGTTTTCACTATATTAAAATATTTTATTTATTATAAATTACAATTTTTTAACTTTTTATTTATCTTCAGTATTATTATTAGAGATTTATTATCTACACAAGAAGATATATTTTTTTAATGTTTATTGTCCTTTTTAGTTAAAAATGTAGACTAAAAAGTAAACGAACAGTAAGTAACTCATTTTTTGAAAAGAAACTCAAAAACAAATACAAAAGGCTGTTTTTATATGTACATATATATTTCATGCATCTACAAGATATGTTCTATAATCTACATTTTACAATCTACAACCAACGAAAATTATATATTTTTCAAAGTAAAAAAAAAACGCCAAAAGTGTGCTCAGCTCCTGACTTTGTTTGCTGACCTTTACTTAAAAAAAAAATTTGAATTATTTAAAAGAATTCATGAATTTATTACAAAAAGAATAGAATAAAAATTAAAAAAAAAAAATTATTTCAAAGCGAGCACGCGTATCCGTAAAAGGGGATTTTCTAGAATAATCGAATAGATTTTGGCATAAAAAAAGCTATTTATGTCACAAACAAAAATTTTAGGGCACTAAAATTTATGCAAAACCCATTAATTTAAATTCGATGTGAAGCTTTAATGTTTCCCCATTTGCTTATAGCCAGCTGCAAATCTTCCCTTTTCTATTGACAAAACAATATCTAACAAAGTAATCTTTAAACCGGTTTATAAAAATATTCTTTGTGGAATAGAAACTATTTTTTTTCCAAAAATTTACAGTTAACCTGTTTAAATACTGATTTCAACGACATTTACATATAAATTCGTGTAAATAAGTAAAAATAAAATTTATGCAAATTATTTTTAGGCAAAATTTCGAACACTCAACGAATTTCATGTTGTCTTACAAACATGTAAACCTATTAAAATCGTCAATTTGTATTCTTAACAAACCAGTTTCTGCACAAATATCCGCTTTTCGGACGCTTTTATTTGGTTTGAATTTAACACCTTCACTTTAATTGTTTGGCAAATTTTGTTTTTCGATTTTTGTTATTTTTATTGAAAATCAATATTTACAGTACAATGGTTGTGGGATATTTACAAAAAGAATTTCCTTATGTTGTACAAATAAAAATGAGCTTAGCATGAGAAATAGTTTATAAACGAATTACAATGAAAACCAATTGTAGAAAAATAACTATGAACACATTGATGTGATAAAAAAACTAAAATAAGAATTTAAACACACGTCATTTGTATGTTTTGTCTAGCCCAAAAGCAGCTTCTTGATCTTCTTCAATTTGAAGAAGTTTTGTCGCCCTTGTTCATCCTGATTGTAAATATCGCCAGGCAGTGATTCTTCAGCGGGCACGGCTGCTACCAGCGCAACCATCAGCAAACACACCAACAATGTCTGAAATATATGGAATTATAAAAATATGTTTACCATAAGTTTATTGTATTTTTTTATTATAAATTGTAACTAATGTGAATTTTTTTGAATATACATATATATATTTTTTTAAATTAGTTTCGAGGTCCGAAATTTGATCCCCTATATCATCTGTCTTATTTACTTGACAGAAAAATGTTTTATGTATTTATTTAAAAAAGTACTTTGTTAAGGGGTTAGGGGTAGTCAGGATTTTCAAAAAATATTTTTTTTGTTTTTTGCATTTTCGTTAAGTTCAATATCTTAAAAATATTCTCTGGAAATTTGAAGTTGAAGTTTTCGAGTTATTCGACAAATAACAAAACAGAGGGCTCGGACGCTTCAAAACTATGATTATTGAATTGCTGACATCTCGATAACCGCTCAGTATATTTTATTGAAATTTATACAACTTTTAGAATACATAATAATCCAGAGCCTGACCAAAGCTTTTTCTTATTTTTCAAAAATTTCGATTTTTAAGACCAATTAACTGTTGATTTTTCCCGAAAATCTAGAAAAAAATTGCCATTTTCTTAATTTTGAAAAAAAAAATAAAGCTTCGATCAGGCCCAGGATTAGCCATTTATAAAACAATTTTTATACCCTGAACAGGGTATATTAAGTTTGTTACGAAGTTTGTAACACCCAAAAGTATATACATATATAAATGATCAGTATGTTGAACTGAGTCGATTTAGCCATGTCCGTCTGTCTGTCCGTCCGTCTGTCTGTCTGTATATATACGAACTAGTCCTTCAGTTTTTAAGATATCGTTTTGAAATTTTGCAGATTTTATTTTCTCTTCAAGAAGCTGCTCATTTGTCGGAACTGCCGATATCGGTTCACTATAGCATGTAGCTGTCATACAAACTGAACGATCAGAATCAATGGCTTGTATGGAAAATGTTCGCATTTGACGTGGTATCTTCACGAAATTTGACATGGATTACAGCTTAAAGTAATAATATAATCTCCGAAGAAATTGTTCAGATCGGTTCACTATAGCATATAGCTGCCATACAAACTGGACGATCGGAATCAATGGCTTGTATGGAGAACTTTTCTTTTTTTTACTTACTTTTTCTTACGTCTTTAGATTTGCTTAAACACATAGTTACTAAAAGAAATGCACCTGTGAAGGGTATATTAGCTTCGGTACAGCCGAAGTTAACGTTTTTTCTTGTTTCTTATCCGATTGATTTTAAATGAATCACCATGGACTTATGATTGTCACCGCAAGGACCTTTTTTGGAACAGGGTCAAATGTCATATTATAACTTTTGTAAGATAACATGATTTAATAGTAAAAAAAAATTACTGAAATTCTCATTTTTTCGTGTTTCTGACTACCCCTAACCCCTTAAGTTACAGATAAGATCTTTTGATCGAGCCATTTGTGGTCTTTGTTAATTTTTTTTGGCGTATCTTTCGATTACCCTACGTTAGTCGGTAGTAGTAGTGACAAACTTAGACGGCTTCGCATAACCATTTCAGCCAGTCTCTTAATTTGATCATTAAAATATATATGGAACTCATAATTGCTAATTGAGTTGTATTTATAATATAAAGAGGTGTGTGAAAAGCTTACAGAAAACGTGTCATAGTTGTTTAATTCTCATTTAATAAACAAATCGTAGATTGTTCATACATTGAAGCAAAAAGGAATCCAATAATCCAGTTTCAACAAAATAATTAAAAAAAAAATGTTTTATTTTAAAAATATTTAGACTAATTTAAGGTTAGAAAAACATTTGAACCTATACTATTAATATATAAAACAACACACAGTAAATTGTAGTATATCACAATGATGTTTAATTATAATTCGATTTACTTGGAGCCTTATTTGATAAGGAGTTTAAAATTGAAAAGCTTGTTGAGGTTTGAAAGCAGCGCTCCAAACAAATATACTACATTAGAAAATCTCTAAAACATTTCACAAAACAAAATCACTTCTCCAACACTCAAGGACCAAAATGTGATTGAAGCTCAAAAATTGAATACCTAAAGTCGAGTTTTTCGGCTCATCGCAGTTTTCCTGAATCTCGATTTCCGTTCTTCTCACGGAAATACTAATTACTGGTATTTATTATACTACAATAGAAAATCTTTTAACTGTTTTCACAAAACAAAAGGGCTTCTCCAACATGCATAGACCAAAATGTGCTTAAAGCTAAAAAAATGAAAAGCCTAAAGTCCAGCTTAAAACACGGTTTTCGGTTTATCGGAGGCCTAATTTTTTCTCATGAAAATATTAACTACTAGCATATGCTCTTTATAACAACGACTAATCCACGATTGAACACCACTTTATAAACAAAATCACTTATTTTGAAACTTTTTTTCCACAACTAACACCTTATACAACATACCAAAGCCAAGAATTTCATTTTAATCACTTAATTTTCGCTTCTTCCTTTCAAATGTAGTTAAATCCGTTGAACTGCAATTTTCGGTTGCCTCAGTGGTTCAATTCACAACTGACTGTGGCGACTGCAGTGGATAACAGGGCTTTTATATGCGCTGATATTACCGAAAGGGTATCGTTAATGACCGCCAACTACTTTAGTATAACCAAATAATATACTCGTATCTACCCATAAATTACAACATTCGAACGTTTCGAACATTTCGATGGACGATATTGATGGCGCGGATGTTCATCTGAAAAAAAATATTTAAATTGTCGCTATGCCGGCCCAAAAGACATATGTACATTTATATGAAAAGCAAAAGTGAAAAAGGCAAAGTCATTTAGTACCAAAACGGCTGATAATATAAACAAATGTAAAACCCACAAAATAAACAAATAAAAAATATAAATAAATTGCACTCCACCCAAGTGTGTATAGGCAAATACTGAAGAAGTACGAGTATATCCACTGAGTGGCTAAGTTTTACATATTAATATAACTGCATTTAACTGTTAAATAAGTGTTGTAGACAGACGAAGCCGAAGAAGAAGAAGTGTCAACAAGAAATGCAAAACCAGACCCCTTTACAATGCAGCTACATGTATATAGTGCGTATATACCGATATATGAATATACATTTTGGCCGGTAGTAGCTGCTTTTATGCATACAAATGTCTGTAGGTGTCTGAGATGATGCACTGATATCTATATATTTCTGTAAGTACAGACAAGTACCCGATTTATTGTGGGCAAGTACAAGTTTTTAAATAGTCGTTTGTATGTATGCCATATAAGTATTGCAATGCTCGTTGAAGAGGCGCAATGAATTTTGGTCAATCGGTCAACAACATATGTACACCATCATATGTACATTACATATATATAAGTATACTTTTGTGAGTCCTCATGTACGCATGAGCTCATTGGTTGACACACCGCACCCGTCGATCAAATGAAAACAATTTCACTGGACCATTTTTTTTAAGTGGATTAGCTTAATAACAAAAATAGCATCAAGTGTTATGGTATATTAAAACTAAATTTAAAAAAATCGCTGTCTCTTACTAAACTCAAGGTCTTCATATGTATGTTTGATATTATATTTGTTAATAATACGTACAAATATCAATAAAAAGTTGTGAAAATTATTTACTATTTGTTCATATGGTGAATTAAAATATTCTTCCCTTTTCCATTTATAATAAGTGATTTTACACAATATATAGTGTTCTTTGCTACTTTATTGGCAGTTATCTCGAAATGGAAGGCCTCTTCGATATTTAAACAGACAGTGATATTGACTCAGCTCTTTTCATTTCATTCATTATAATTTTTTTGGGACTGATCTCGTCTCTTTCATATATTTAAGAATATTGGACCAAAATTTCTTCATACATATATATATTTTCATTAAATATTCAAAATTAGCAATTCAACTAGCATTAAACTCTGTATATAACATATTGCTATTTACGGAATCAAAATATAAAATTAGGCACAATGAATTATGGAATATCTATACTATAAATAGTAACCGAAAAACTAAAAAAGAGGGCGCTAATCCTTTTATTATTATGAAAGCTTTAAAAGTGAAAATGAAAGCTTAATTGGTGAAAGCTTGATGTAGCTGAGTTTTTAGAGTAGACCAAATCACCGATCTGAGATCTATTAAATTTTCCTCAAGTAAGGTTAAATACAATATTTGAACTTCATTGTGATCGCTGTATGTGGGAAGGGAAAGTGAATTAAGTTTTCAATCACTTTTACAGACTTTTTCTCGTATCACTTGAATAATGTACGAGTTTTTTCTAGTTACATATGTATATACTATGCAAGCAGTTTTAACCACTTTCAATCGGTCGAAAATTTTATCAATGCTTTTCTTCTAGTTATAATGGAATAACTATGCTATTCATCAAACAAAATCGATATTTTTTATTGGCATTGGACTTTTAAGGGTGAATTGAGTTATAAGTAAAAAAAGTGTACCCTCCGATTTTCAAAGTTAGCCTCCAAAACCGACATTTTTGACTTAGAAGTTCGAAAAGCGATTTTTTTAAATATTACTTATAATTTTAGGATATAGTTAATAAACAATTCAAAACACGGATGCTTCCGCCGTTTTTTGTAAATTTAAGTTTTTTTGGTATAAAAACGGTTACAAATATCGATGAGCCTCAGCCGCACTTTTCTTGGAATTAAAAAAGAAAAACAAAATTTCCCGCAAATGTCGAGAATTCGGCTCAAAAAGTGACATTTTCAGTTGAGAATAAGTTTGGGAAGCAAACAGATCTCTACAAATATTTTGTTGGGTTAATGTTGACACAAATGTCCAAGATCGATATAAAACGATTTAATCGATTTAATCGACCAGTGCTTGACCCTAGAGACATCTATTGGAAAACGGCGGAAGCATAAATTTTGCCGCAATGAATTATGGAAAATCTATACTATATGAAAGTAACCGAAAAACTAAAAAGAGTAGAGGGCGCTATTTCTTTTATTATTATGAAAGCTTTAAAAGTGAAAATGAAAGCTTAATAAATGTAGCTGAGATTTAGAGTAGACCAAATCACCGATCTGAGATTTATTTAATTTAATTTTTGAATCGATTTTTTTATGGGTATTGGACCAAACTCACTTTTTCCGGTGTATTGAGTCATATGTAAAAAATGTGTACTTTCCGAGTTTCGTAGTTAGCCTCCAAAATCGACATTGTTAACTTCGATGTTCGACAAGGGATTTCTTAAAAATATTATAAATAATTTCAGGGTATAATTAATAAATAATTGAAAATACGGATGTAATCTGTATTTTCCTCTCAATTTAATGGTATATAAAGCTTTACGGTTAATCTTATGAGCAAGTTGCTATGAAGAGTCTAAGTTAGATCTTCGAAAAAAAAACAAAAAATTGTATATCGAAAAATACAGGACTTTGTAGCATCTGCCTTATAATTTATTTATTTTTTATACACAATTAAATTAAGAGGAAACTGTAGAGTATAATCATATTTAGGATTTTTTAGTAACTATATTCTGTAGTTAATAATAATAATTAATTTTAAAAATCCGTTTTTCGAACTTTGAAACAAATATCCAGCCGTGTGTTGTTCAGCGTAATGCATGGGCCTAACCTATTGGATAACCTATACAGTAAAAGCTCCTTATTCGCGCTTCCTTTATTCGCGTTTTCACTATTCGCGGATTAAAAAAATGAGACCCAATTTCTATATTCGCGACTAAAAATTTTTTTATTCGCGGATCTAATAAGCACATACATAATAATAAAATTATTCCAATAGGTATCCAACCCAATATTCTTGTCAAATGGACTAATAAAAAAGTAAAATAGATCTTATTACAAGAAAATGTTAAATATTCCACTACTTTCGCAATATATTTGAAATTTTGGTAATATTTCCATATAGAAGGGGCTCACATGGAACTGAACACAAGCTATTGAAGAAGAGGCTTCAACAAGCACTGGAAACGTGACATTCAATTTGAAAAATCTTAGTGAAGGTTTAAGAATGGCAAATGAGCTCTGCGATTTCTTTATGAACATTGATCCGTCTATGGAACGAAGTCTAATTTTTAAGAGACAAATTGCTAATGCGACTGCTGTGTATCAGTCTGAATTGAAGAAGCCTTTGAAAACTGCTAAGCAAGAAAAAATTACAAAATCCTTCAAACCATTGCCTAAGCCTTAAGATAATTAGTTGAAATGTTCAAAAACTTCAATTGAAACAATTTTTTTATTCCTATTTGTTTTTTTTTTCACCTAGGAACATATCCCCTATAATCCCATATAAATTACCATCCCGTATTCACGGTTTCTGTATTCGCGTCATATTTATGGAACATATACCCCGCGAATAAAGAGCTTTTACTGTATATATATCGCCAATGCTACATCCTATCATACATATGTACTGTACTGATTGATCTGCTACTTTTCTTTCTTCTTAATACTTATTCTAAAATTTAATGAAATATAATAGAATTTCTAAATATGTATGTACATATATGCAACTTTAATGACAAAGTGCACAAATTTAAAAATATTTAGTATATTTTGTGCTGATTTTAATGGCTTTGGCAAATTTGTTTAGCTTAAGAGCTCATATTTATTTACAAATAAGAGTACATACATATAGCTATATATACATATATACCTAGACAAACTTGGGCTATATATACACCAGATCAACATAAAAGATTGAAGAAACACAAATATTAAGCTTAATTAAAGAAACACTAATTGGTACTACTAATTTATTTGTGCATCTTATTTTTATATAAAGAATCTATATTAAATTTATAAAAAGCTCTATATTCTCTATAAAGAACTGCCAAGTTAGCTTGGCTTGCTTTGTTTCATAGAAATCATTCATGGATTTCAAGGTGTTAGTTTGCTGAGTTTGATTAAGAGTGTCATGAATTACTTTAGTAAACAAAAGTATGCTGACTACATAAATATATATGTACATACACATAGATGTACTGTTAATTCTTACGTACATACAAATAGTCAGACAAACCTAACTATATGCATATGTATCTGAGAACCAAAACCTATTTCGTTTTCATTTTTATTTCTTTTAAATGATTGATATTGTTGGCCAAGTGCAATCATGCGTTTCTCACCTCAAAATTAGCTAATGGACTTACAAGGCAACTTGAGTTAGCCTACTAGTCAACACTTGCCATATGCAGACTTTATTTGCACCTTATTGTTTACTCTGGTCAATTTGTGTGCAAAAATAATCGACGCCAATGGATTTGAAAATATATGGTTAAATAATTTTTGAATGACTTTTGTTAATATTTGTGGCTGGTGCGTTTACTGTTATTTGTACGTACATATATGTATGTCAATTATATTAAAAAAAATCGTATGTCTCCTTCTAGTACTCTCAGTGGCTATAAAGTAAAACCATTTACTTGTTATTTTGCAACATTCATGATTGATTGTCATTTGATTCCGAAATATTGGTGTTGTTTTAAAATTTAATGGGAAAAAAGTGTTTTTTAATTAATAAAAATATTTTTTTTAGTAGCCAATATTTCTGTTGAATTAATAAAATTTATGAAAGTTTTGCATACCGTGCATACTCCGAAATCATGAAATTTATGATATTCTATTGATTATGTAACTGAATATGAAGGCAGTTATAAGCGAAACTGTTATTTTCAACAGCAAAAAAAAAAAAACACAAATTATTGTTGTTAAATTATTAGTAGTTGTAATCATAATAATTTAGTCATAAAATTATTTTAGCTAGCATGCAATTTGAGTTAATTACTATCATTGCTTAAACATCTCGCTATTTAAACACTCATCATGATGCTCATTTAACTCGTATATGAAATAATTAAAAAAAGCGAAAGTGAAGTACTGATTGCTTAAAGCATTTACATGTGTGTATGTATATAAATATATATTTGCGAGACCATATTGCCAGATTAATGAAATTTATAAAAATTAATATTTTTTATAAATATAAAAAAAACAAGTAAGGAAGGGCTAAGTTCGGGTGTAACCGAACATTTTATACTCTCGCAATTTATTTATTTAACTTTATTTATATTATATAATACACAATTTGACCCACATATTCGTCATATATATTGTATAAAGTCCATTGAAAGTTGGAAACCCTAATATTAGGTTAGAAGCACCGAGGTCCTCATGTTCGATATATGAGGCCTTGAAAACCTATGGTCCGATTTCGGCGATTTTTAGAATGGGGCTGCCACACTATTAACATAGTATTTGTGCAAAGTTCTGCACCGATATCTTCACTAGTACTTACTTTATATATTGTAAAGTTAACGATTCAGATCGTCTTCAAAGTTCAGGTATATAGGAAGTAGGCGTGGTTGTGAAGCGATTTGGCCTATTTTCACAATATATCATTGGGATATAAGGAAACTATTACAAACCAAGTTTCATTGAAATCGGTCGAGTAGTTCCTGAAAAATGGTTTTTGACCCATAAGTGGGCGATGCCACGACCATTTTCCATTTTGTAAAAAAATCTGAGTGTAGCTTCTATCTGCCATTTCCTATGTGAAATTTAGTGTTTCTGACGTTTTTCGTTAATGAGTTAGCCCACTTTTAGTAATTTTCAACCTAACTTTTGTATGGGAGGTGGGCGTGGTTATTATCCGATTTCTGTCATTTTTGAACTGTATAAGGAAGTGGCTAAAAAAAACGACTGCAGAAAGTTTGGTTTATATAGCTCTATGGGTTTGCGAGATATATACAAAAAACTTAGTAGGGGGCGGAGCCACGCCCACTTCCCCAAAAAAATTACATCCAAATATGCCTCTTCATAGTGCGATCCTTCATACCAAATTTTATTTCCATAGCTTTATTTATGGCTTAGTTATGGCACTTTATGTGTTTTCGGTTTTCGCCATTTTGTGGGCGTGGCAGTGGTCCGATTTTGCTCATTTTCGAAAGCAACCTTCCTATGGTGCCAAGAAATAAGTGTTCCAAGTTTCATTAAGATATCTTAATTTTTACTCAAGTTACAGCTTGCACAGACGGACGGACGGACGGACGGACAGACAGACATTCGGATTTGAACTCCACTCTTCACCCTGATCACTTTGGTATATATAACCCTATATCTAACTCGTTTAGTTTTGGGTGTTACAAACAACCGTTATGTGAACAAAACTATAATACTCTCTTAGCAACTTTGTTGCTAGCAACTTTGTTGCGAGAGTATAACAAGTAAGGAAGGGCTAAGTTCGGGTATAACATATTCGTCATATATATTGTATAGAGTCCATTGAAAGTTAGAAACCCTAATATTAGGTTAGAAGTAGCGAGGTCCTCATGTTCGCGATATGGGGCCTTGACAACCTATGGTCCGATTTCGGTGATTTTTAGAATGGGGCTGCCACACTATAAGCGTAGTATTTCTGCAAAGTTCTGCACCGATATCTTCACTAGTACTTACTTTATATATTGTAAAGTAAACGATTCAGATCGTCTTCAAAGTTCTGGTATATAGGAAGTAGGCGCAATTGTGAAGCGATTTGGCCTATTTTCACAACATATCATTGGGATGTAAGGAAACTATTACAAACCAAGTTTCATTGAAATCGGTCGAGTAGTTCCTGAGATATGGTTTTTGACCCATAAGTGGGCGATGCCACGACCATTTTCCATTTTGTAAAAAAATCTGAGTGTAGCTTCTATCTGCCATTTCCTATGTGAAATTTAGTGTTTCTGACGTTTTTCGTTAATGAGTTAGCCCACTTTTAGTAATTTTCAACCTAACTTTTGTATGGGAGGTGGGCGTGGTTATTATCCGATTTCTGTCATTTTTAGACTGTATAAGGAAATGGCTAAAAAAATGCAGAAAGTTTGGTTTATATAGCTCTATTGGTTTGCGAGATATATACGCGTGGGGCCACGCCCACTTCCCCAAAAAAATTACATCCAAATATGCCTCTTCATAGTGAGATCCTTCATACCAAATTTTATTTCCATAGCTTTATTTATGGCTTAGTTATGGCACTTTATGTGTTTTTGTCGGTTTTCGCCATTTTGTGGGCGTGGCAGTGGTCCGATTTTGCTGATTTTCGAACTTAACCTTCTTATGGTGCCAAGGAACACGTGTTCCAAGTTTCATTAAGATATCTCAATTTTTACTCAAGTTACAGCTTGCACGGACGGACGGACAGACGGACGGACAGACAGACATCCGGATTTGAACTTTTCTCGTTACCCTGATCATTTTGATATATATAACCCTATATTTAACTCGTTTAGTTTTAGGACTTACAACCAACCGTTATGTGGACAAAACTGTAATACTCTCGTAGCAACTTTGTTGCGAGAGTATAAATATGGAACCTGTGTTAAAATAAATCTTATGGTACCTCCTATAAGTGCAGTGAGTTCTATAGTTAAGCTAACTAATTACTTTTCCCTCACATATCATCGCATGAATTTTTGAATGTCTTCAAACTAGTTTATGATATGAAAAAGCTTTTGTAAAATCTACGAGTATTTTGCACTATAGGGCAAAATCGACTTTTTTCTGGTTATTGGACGGGAAATTATTTTTTTCAGGAGATTAAGTCAAATGTAAAAAAATTGTGTTCTTTGATTTTCGAATGTAGCCGAAATATTTGGATTCAAAGTTCGAAAAAAGGACTGTTTAAAAAATAAACAAGTAAGGAAGGGCTAAGTTCGGGTGTTCGAACATTTTATACTCTCGCAATTTATTTAGAGATTTACCTATATTTTCGGTGAAAAATTACTCTTAGGCACTGAGTTCTTCATGTTTGATATCAGGGGCCTTGCAAAGTCATGGTCCGATTTTGATAATTTTTCCACAAGTGATGTCACAGCTCAAATACAGTATTTGTGTAAAGTTTTATTTCGCTATCTTCATTAGTTCCTTATGTATATATTATAAAGTGAAGGAATAAGATGGAGTTCAAAATTGAGTTATATGGGAAGTAGGCGTAGTTGTGAATTGATTTCATCCATTTTCCACACGTGTCATCATGGTGCCAAGAAAATATTATATACCGAATTTCATTGAAATCAGTCGAGTAGTTCCTGAGATATGGTTTTTGACCCATAAGTAGGCGATGCCACGCCCATTTTCCATTTTGTAAAAAGATCTGAATGCAGCTTCCTTCTGCTATCATTTCTGTGAAATTTTGTGTTTCTGACGTTTCTTGTTAGTGAGTTAACCCACTTTTAGTAATTTTCAACCTAACCTTTGTATGGGAGGTGGGCGTGGTTATTATCCGATTTCTTTCATTTTTGGACTGTATAAGGAAACGGCTAAAAGAAACGACTGCAGAAAGTTTGGTTTATATAGCTTTATTGGTTTGCGAGTTATATACAAAAAACCTATTTGAGGGCGGGGTCACGCCCACTTTTCCAAAAAAATTGCATCCAAATGTGCCCCTCCCTAATACGATCCTGTGTTCCAAATTTTATTTTCATAACTTTATTTATGGCTTAGTTATAGCCTTTTATGTGTTTTTGGTTATCTCCATTTTGTGGGCGTGGCAGTGGTCCGATTCCGCCCATTTTCGAACTTAACCTTCTTATGGTGCCAAGAAATACGTGTTCCAAGTTTCATTAAGATATCTCAATTTTTACTCAAGTTACAGCTTGCACGGACGGACAGACGGACGGACAGACGGACGGACAGACGGACGGACAGACGGACGGACAGACGGACGGACAGACGGACGGACAGACGGACGGACAGACAGACATCCGGATTTGAACTTTACTCGTCACCCTGATCACTTTGGTATATATAACCCTATATCTAACTCGTTTAGTTTTAGGACTTACAAACAACCGTTATGTGGACAAAACTATAATACTCTCGTAGCAACTTTGTTGCTAGCAACTTTGTTGCGAGAGTATAAAAATATGAATGTATTATATATTTTCCTCTCAATTCAAGGGTGTAAAAAACTTTTCGGTCAAAATTATATGAAAGGTGCTATGAAAGGTCAAAGTTTGATCTTCGAAAAAAATAAAAAAAATTGTATTAGGTCTACAATTTTGCTTTCGCTTCCGCCATTTTCCAATAGATGTCTCTAAGGTCAAGCACTGGTCGATTAAATCGTTTTATATCAATCTTGGACATTTGTGTCAACATTAACCCAATTCTCGACATTTGCACGGAATACGCATGCTGCCAGAATGAATGGTCAAAAGTAGTAGCTAGCGACGGCCAATATTTTGAATAACATTTATTTAACCGTTTTTATACAAAAAAGCCTTAAATTTACAAAAAAAACGGCGGAAGCAAAGTTGTAGACCTCGAAGTTGTAGATCGAAAAATATTGGATCCTTTACAACATCTTTCATATAAGCTTGCGAACAAGTTTTACATACATATATACCATAGAATTAAGAAGAAAATTTAGATTATATCTATATTTTTGATTTTTAGTACCTTTACCAAATATTTCGATTTTGGGGGCTAACTTTTTTTTTTTTGACTTATGTCTCAATCTCCCGGAAAAAATTATATTGTCAAGTACCCAGCCGAGTGTTGTACAGTGTTATAGATAGTTTAGAGTTTGTTTGGAATTTGTAGGATTTGTCCAATAAAATCAAACCACAATCATTGATAGAAATTATGTTTTTACAATTGTTGACTTTCATTTCAAAGAGTCTGGCAACTATAATGACAATTCTCATTAAATAAATATTAAATCTATTTTGTAGATTATACATGGCACATAGTGAATTATAGTTAAAGTACAGTATTCCCCATTTATTTTATTTGGAAAATATTAAAATATTTTTATACCCTGAACAGGGTATATTAAGTTTGTGACGATGTTTGTAACACCCAGAAGGAAGCGTCGGAGGCCCTATAAAGTATATATATAAATGATCAGTATGTTGAA
Organism: Zeugodacus tau; assembly: GCA_031772095.1. Lineage (NCBI taxonomy): Eukaryota > Metazoa > Arthropoda > Insecta > Diptera > Tephritidae > Zeugodacus > Zeugodacus tau. The sequence continues at coordinate 57,224,693 of CM062653.1, read as the reverse complement.
CTGAGTCGATTTAGCCATGTCCGTCTGTCTGTCCGTCTGTCTCTATATATACGAAGTTCAGTTTTTAAGATATCGTTTTGAAATTTTGCGGATGTTATTTTCTCTTCAAGAAGCTGCTCATTTGTCGGAACTGCCGATATCGGAACACTATATCATATAGCTGCCATACAAACTGAACAATCGGAATCAAGGGCTTGTATGGAAAAATTCCGCATTTTACTACATATCTTCACGAAATTTGGTATGAGTTATTGCTCATAGAAATAATTTAATTTCCGAAAAAATTGTTCTGATCGGTTCACTATATCATATAGCTGCCATACAAACTGAACGATCGGAATCAATGGCTTGTATGGAAAATTTCCGCATTTTACTACATATATTCACGAAATTTGGTATGAGTTATTGCTCATAGAAATAATTTAATCTCCGAAAAAATTTTTCTGATCGGTTCACTATACCATATAGTTGCCATACAAACTGAACGATCGGAATCAATGGCTTGTATGGAAAATTTTCGCATTTGACGTGGTATCTTCACGAAATTTGACATGGATTAATGCTTAAGGTAATAATATAATCTCGGAATAAATTGTTCAGACCGGTTAACTATATAACCTTAATGTTTCTAGCAAACAACCCGGCTAAAAAGAATTAGTAAAATGTTTTCCTTTATTTTTGCTTACTTTTTCTTACGTCTTTAGATTTGCTTAAACACATAGTTACAAAAAGAAATGAACCTGTGAAGGGTTTATTAGCTTCGGTACAGCCGAAGTTAACGTTTTTTTCTTGTTTTGTATTAAATTGTGGGCATCGAATACACACAATAAAATAATTTTAGCCCTTACCAAGAGAGATGGTTAATTATTAGAACAATTATAGAAATTCGTTTCGTTTGAAATATTTCGCTAATTGTTCACGGAAACGAGTGTATACTGTATGTGTATGCATTTGATGGTGGAGATAAATGATTTTATGATTTGTTGAAAATGTATAGGAACATATAGGAATATATATATGGCGGTATATATTTTTTCAAAATATGAACAGTTACAATAATATTGAACAGTAAAATGCAATATTTTTGGGGATTTACATTGATTACACTTTTCACAATAAACTCATGGACTGGACAAAATGTAGGTGTCGCTTCTGTAAGTCATAGTCATTCAACTATTCAATATATAACTTCATCTAACACTTGCTTTGCAATCACTTAGACGTTTCTACGCTTTGAAGAGTTCTATTCGCAATCGTTTGTGCCGAACGCTTTGCACATTTCATATCGTGTCGAAGATGAAATTGGCATCTATTATAACATCACAGCGCTGCAGTCATTTCCGGGGAAAATACTCTTCAACACATTCATACGTAAAGTTGGCACAAATTTGGGTGAGAAATCGGTGAATATATTTAAGCATAAAAATTTGGATTTTTGCAAAATCATCGAAATGATGCATAACTTCACCAAGGAGGAGTATAAAAACGAGACGCTGCTGCAAAGCACCTTCATCAATTCGTGTCCGTTTACACGTGGCTTTTACTACGTGGAAAACGGCACAGTGCGTATGGAGGCGATACCGCTATATTTCAATCGTGGCATCTATTGGGCACAAGTCGAATTAGTACAGGTTTTTGGCGAGGTGACCAAATTAATGAATGTAAAAGCGAAGTGTCGCTATGAGCCCGAAGCGACTAGCAGTGATTTAAACTTATTCTCGACATTTACAAACGCTCATAGCGACAATCTACAGTCGCTGCGAAATGTAAAGTCAAATGATTTGGCAAAATTTTATGCATATCTTATAAAAAGAATAGATAATATAAAAGTGTTTTAGAATTTTTTATGTCAGCTACATATATATATATAAGCTTTGACAAACTATCTAAGAATTAAGAAAGTGTAAATGAAACTCTTCAGACAGTTGGTCGTGGAGAAACGAGATCGTGGATAAAAAAACTTTGAACATGCATATTAAATTATGTAAATTATAAAATCATAGACAGCGACAAATAAAATAGACGGAAAAGTTAAAATCGGGAAGACTCGTTTCTGAAGAATGCTATTTATCAATATTTATATATTTTTTTTATGTGTATGTATGGGTATTGAATTGCTTAATAAATTACTGACTTGTTAAATAATAATTTGTAAATTCGTTACAAGCAATATATGTATATGTATTTTATCAACTGTAGAAAAGTATTGAGAATTGGTTTAAGATTTATTTCTTACAAAACAAAATTTTTTATTTTCGAAAATATAACTATTTATAAATGCAGGAGTTTTTTCTTTTGATCGCCATGGCTCTTACACATTTTTATGACCACAAAACTATTTGTACTGTTTGTTGCCTAGCTTCTTCACGATTATTTTTGCTTAAAATAGTTTGATAAAACCATACAAATTAATTTATATTCATAATCAATATGAACAAAACATTTTAATAATTTTTGAAAACCAGTTTTTTATTGAGCCAACATTTTCATTCATAATACTGCGTCATGCTTACCACTAAGCAACGGAATTATCAACACCTCAAACATAAATTCTTTTAAACAAATATTGATTTTTCATTTTTTAATGGGTGTGTGTTTATGGCAATGTTAAAAATGTGCTAATATATTAAAGCAGTTAAGCGGAAAAATTCTTCAATTTCAATGAGAGAATTATCACAAATGACGAGGCAATTTTCTAAGGTGAACAGGTGCGTACATTAGGGTGGCACACAATATTTGAAATTATAGAAACTTTTGAAGGGCACTGAAAGAGTTAAGAGGAGAAATTCATCTGTTGGCAGTGTTGTCGATAAAGCATTATCTAATAAATATATGGCTTAAGCAAATTGGTCAAAATATTGTTTAAGTCAAACTAGAGACTGGAGCCTATGATTAGATAGTTGAGTGTGGCTTAAAGATGTTCTTCACTTATCTATATCGCTTTTTAGCGGGAAAGTCCAATATGTGTATGTTCAAAAAATAACGGGAACATACTGTTTGCAGAGTCCTCTGAACACGATTAAATTTTCAGTTGTATTAATTTTTTACCTTGTCTGTAGCAGCCGCTATAATTAGACTTGTTTTTATGAGCTTGGCGATTTTCATTTGTTAAAAGCCCACACTTCGTTGCAAAAATAAAAATATAATAATACCGTAACCATCATTACAGCCACCAGACATGACTCCATATGATTTTTTCCTATTTCCAAAAATAAGAGAAGCTTAAAGAGCCGTCGTTTTACAAACGTAGATGAAATCGCTGAAAGAACTAAACAGCGTGTTTGAGAAATGTTTTGACGATCGTATGGGAACTATGTTGAAGGCTACAATATTTTTTTTTTTTTTTTTTTTTTTAGATTTTTTAGAATTTTTTTCTGTGTCCAGTAAATAGATAAGCTTTAAGTTTATTTTAATTTATTGACATATATTTCGACAGTATAAATATAAATTTTAAGCTAAAATGGGCTCGCACTGCCTCCACGATACCGGCTGATTGACCTATCGGAAACGAAAAAAGTTAGCGGCGTTTTAATCTGTAAGCTTAAATGCATGATGGAACACTCTACGATCAAGTGCATATACCAAAAATTAGACTTTTCTTAACACGTTGACTGCCAAGGCCATTTTCTGAAAACTGTCCAAAAATTACATTTTGATTTTTTCACATTATATTACTAAAAACTCTATTTCTACGAGTTATCTCGTAGTTGGCGTCTGGGAAAGAACGCTACGAATTATCTCGTAGTAGGTAGGTCCTTTTTTTCCTAAAAAAACATCATTTTTGCTTTCTATAGTATTTTGTTTTTTAGTAATTTATATTTATTAAAATTATCATAATTTTATTATTATTTTATGGCGTTGATTGGAGATTTTCAACCACTTTTTAAAAAAATATATCTAAAGAGCTCCATTATTTAGAGTGTTTACCACCAACGGAAAAAAACAGCGCCCGTCAAAGCCATGTCGTGTGTGTACCCAAGAAAAAAAACGCCGAGAAACGCGTTACTTCTGTCCAGCCTGTCCAGAGAAGGCAGCCCTTTGTGTGGAAAATTGTTTTAAAAACTACCACAAACAATAATATATTGCTTTATTTATTGTATTTGAGTTAATTTTTCCATTATATTGAATGAATTTTTCCATAAATTTTTTTTTTTTAATACGAGGGCTGCTATATATATTTCTGGCCTAATAATGAAAATAGGAATATTTTTCAACGAAAATGGTTATTTCGTAAAAAAAGCTCACCGAAGCCAAACCCAAAATTTTTTTATTTTCCCAGAAGCCATTTATCGATACTAACACTATTATAATACGGTTTTACTCGTAGCTAAAGGAAGGGAACTCATACTACGAGTTATCACGTAGTTGGCAGTCAACGTGTTAAACATTTGAAAAAAAATGGTAATTGTGATTTTTTATAGTGTTTTTGGTTATAATTGAAATTGAATTTTTGGGATTTTTAAATAATAATAGACATTTGATCAAGCCGTTTCTGAGATACGATGGGTGAAATTACGGTCTTGAGAAAAACGCGTTCAATGTTTCCAGCTGCCAACTGAGCGCTTCGGACAGATCCGTCTTCTAACTGCTGGTTCTTTAAAACCTCTTCGAATTTGTGAAAATCACTTTACGACCGTATTCTGGCCATATTATGCAATTGCATTAAGTAATTTATGATAAAAATTTTTTTTGAGCCCATCTCATGGGATGACCCCCTTAATGTAGGCGAATGTACATATAAGTACTTTTTTTAAACTAGAATTTCCGTTATGTTTTGAACACATCTTCCACACTACATTTATAATATCAATATTCTTCGTGTCATAAATACATCCGAAAAACGAACGCCTTGTCTGATGTTGTATGTTATATCACTTTTCGATCTTTTGCAATAATAATTGGTTTCTGTCAAATTGCTTTACATACATACATATATTAAAATTATGTTTTGGTTCTAGATTAGTCTACATATATCCAGCGAATTTTTTTCTTAATTTACTTCAAATTTGCTTTAAATCAATGTGGACTTAAATAGTACAAAATAAAGATATCACAGAAAAGTCATCCCACCCTCATATAAAGATCTGTGACTTGGTTGATTGAACTTCGAAGTTTTCAAATATCTTAGAAGTTTATAATCAAGACTAAAAAACAATAATCAACTCATTACAAAACCCATAACAGTGAAGTTATGCTTATTTCGTCATCAAAATATTATGTAAATTTACACATTAAAACTAGCACGAGTGTTGCGATATTTTCCTCTCGATTTCATTATACAAACATAGGTTTAATTTAAATTGAAATACCAATAAAAAGATGTCGTAAGCCGCTATTGTTTACATTTTATTTCTGCCACAAGCATACATATATTATTAATATTAAGACGGATATATGTATTTTGCCCAAGTTCAGTTGAATAGTGTAGTGTACATACGTGCTTGACACTGGTTATTGTCACTTGGAACCATTTGAATTGGCAATTTATTATGAATTCGAGACGCACTGTACTTAACAACGGTTAATTACGACCGATCGAGGTACATGTTGTTTTTAACAAAAACTTGTAAATTCAAACTATGGACAGTGATATGCATAAATATAAATAGTATGTAAACGAATATGTAAACAGAGTAGTGAATTTAAAAAATATATATTTTTTGGCTAAAAATCAGCGCCAGTGGATTTAGCTAACTGATTATTTTAGCGATTTTTTCGGATTTTATTTAAAAAACAAGTAAGGAAAGGCTAAGTTCGGGTGCAACCGAACATTTTATACTCTTGCAATTTATTGAAGAAATTTTATTAAGATAACACACAAATTTACCTATAAATTCGGCATAAAGTTTAATAGTATAACGAAAATCGTGCTATATAGTGTATGAGAGCTGAGGTAATTCCTGAACCGATTTCATTCATTTTCACAGCTAGGTACACTATATCCAAAACTATACACTCACTTAATTTCGCAAAGATATCTCACATATTAACCAATACATATATGCAAATTAAAGCCTAATGTATTTTTGAAAAACCTATAATTAGGTATGTGGGAGCTAGGAGATGGTATTATCCGATTTTAATAATTTTTGGAACAGAGACACACCACTAGAAGAAAATAATTTCCTCTGAATTACATTAAATTATCTGAGAGATTTACCCATATTTTCGGTTAAAATTTATCCTTAGGCCCAGAGTTCAACATGTTCGATAATAGGGGCCTTGAAAAGTTATAGTCCGTTTTCGACAATTTTTTCTCAAGTGAAGCCAGAGATGATATGCGCTATTTGTGTAAAGTTTTATTCCGCTATCTTCATTGGTTCCTTATGTATATATTATAAAGTGAACGAATCAGATGGAATTCAAAATTGAGTTAGATGGGAAGTTGTCGTGGTTATGAACCGATTTCATCCATTTTTCACATGTGTCATCAGGGTGTCAAGAAGGTATTATGTACCGAATTTCTGTTGAGTAGTTCCTGAAATATGGTTTTTGACCCATAAGTGGGCGATGCCACGCCCCTTTTTTATTTTGTAAAAAAATCTGAGTGGTGCTTCCTTCTGCTATTTTTTCTGTAAAATTTAGTGTTTCTGAGGTTTCTCGTTAGTGAGTTAACCCTCTTTTAGTCATTTTCAACCTAACCTTTGTATGCGAGGTGGGCGTGGTTATTATCCGATTTCTTTCATTTTTGGACTGTATAAGGAAACGGTTAAAAGAAACGACTGCAGAATGTTTGGTTTATATAGATTTATTGGTTTGCGAGTTATATACAAAAAACCTATTTGAGGGCGGGGTCACGCCCACTTTTCCAAAAAAAATTATATCAAAATGTGCCCCTCCCTAATACGATCCTATGTTCCAAATTTTATTTTCATAACTTTATTTATGGCTTAGTTATGACACTTTATAGGTTTTTGGTTTTCGCCATTTTGTGGGCGTGGCAATGGTCCGATTTCGAAAGCAACCTCCTCAGGGTACCAAGGAATACGTGTTCCAAGTTTCGTTAAGACATCTCAATTTTTACTCAAGTTATCCGTTACACGGACAGACGGACGGACGGACGGACAGGCAGACATTCGGACTCGTGACTCGTCATCCTGATCATTTTGATATATATATAAACCTATATCTAACTCGTTTAGTTTTATGAGTTACAAATAACCGTTATGTGAACAAAACTATAACCTTTAACTACTGAGGGGGTGGTAAATTTTACATCTCGTAGTTTGTTTTTTAGTTTTAAGAAAAGTGAGTATGAAATAAAGTCCTTGTTTTGTTAAACTAAAAGTTCGATTTCTTTAAATTTATTATTTTATTCATTTAAAAATGTGTTTTATTATTACAATTAAAAACAAATAAATTTAAAAAAAATTTTCGTTGACAAAAATTATGTATAGATTATAAAGGGGTAAAATTTACCACCACCTCAGTAACTACGCCCAAATATTTCACCTCAGTAGTTAAAGGATAATACTCTCTTAGCTACTTTTGTTGCGAGAGTATAAAAGTATTTGTGTTTTCCAAAGTTCATGAATTAGACAACATTGACAAAGACTATAAAGCTTCACCCTTGTCTATCATCTGTCGCTATTTTTGAGTACCCAACAATTGATTACACGTAATGATTACATGTAATGACAAATGTTGTATTTTATCTGATCGCTGAAACACCTGAGCATGCATAAACGAAACTAATATTTGTTTTTCTACAGACTACTATTATGTACTATTAGCATTGTTGGGAGCTTATGATGGATGCGTAGTTCGTGCTGCCGCAAAATTCGTAATTGTTGTAATGCGTGCGTATACATCAGCTGTTAACGATCAGGGGCAGTTGGTGTCTAATTGTCGAACTTGCGCTTTGTTTACCTGAATAATTGCAGGTGAGAAATGAGACAACAAAGACGCCTATGAAGTGGTTGGAAGTGGTTACACCCCAACTTACATACATCTCGGCTTACGTTTGTGTTTATGTAAATATTAAGTTATGCGTTTAAGCCTACATTTACATATATACGAGCGTGTGTTTGGCTTCATCTTTTAAGTATATGCCTTTTTGTTGGCAACGCGCGTCGCCAGCATGTCTGACAATAGCCATAAAATAGTCAAAATTGACCATGAACTAGAGTAGTCGAGATTGACAACTGCATTAGTGTGTTGTTTATGTTGTTGTGCTAGACTTTGTGGAATGTCATCGGTGACCGCTAAAAGGAATACACACAATGAAGTCTATATAAAAAAGATTTGTCAATATAGACCCTAAATGGCATGTAAATGCATTTACATAGACGTATATTCATCTCGTAAATGATTTAGTATATGGGAGAGCCTAGCTTAATAAATATAAAGAAGTCTGTTTGTGAGTATAAAAATTGGTTTTTCTGTTGTGTTTTGAATTTTCTCGAACTTCGTTTGCACCATTTATGCCGACACTTCGTATGATTATGTTTACGTGGGAATTTACTGTATCGCGTTTTAACTTAATTCACTTAATTTGTGAAACACTGCTTTGTCTATATTTTATTAAAAATTTTATAACTTTTAGTTTACTTCGGTTTTAGCGATTTCATTTACGCCTATTAGAGTATGGTGAGCATTAGTAATCAAAACATTTACCACCTCAAAGTGCACTTAAATTATATGGTAAATTTACGGTAATTTTGTGAATAGTTCGGTAGAGTCTGAAATAAGAAAAATTTAATAAATTCAGGAGTTTAAAAATAAACTTAAAACTAAAAATACTTCCCTGTTTTTTTATACGCACTAACTTCAATGGCAATAACTATGTAATCTCTTCATAGCTCTTCATTTGGAATAGCTCCAGCTTATTTTATTTCACAATAACTAACTTAACTAATAGTTTTTGATTTATCAATACATTTTAATAGTCTTCCCAAAATGTTGGAAATCGGTTTCCACCCTTCCCTAGATCCCACATATGGAATATGACTAGATCTGGCCTTCTTGTTTAACTTAAATTTATATATAAAAGGTTTCTCAATAAGAGCGGAAGTTTCGCAATAATAAAAACGGTTTGAGAAATTCTTTATTCCTGTGAAAGTGAGTTCGATGCCATTATGGAACTCGAATTTTCGACGGTTTTCAAGCTTAAATCGGCCTATACTGCTGCAATTTCACTTTCGATATTCGTACGAAGCTCATCAGTCGTCAGTGGCTTGTTGGCATAGACTATAGACTTGCCGTAGTCCATCGCACGACCATCGCCAATTGACTGGGCCATTTCGTGAGATAACACATTCACCAAACTTGGTTTTCAATAAATCGATTGTGACATTCGCTGTATGGCTTGAGGCGCCGTCCTGTTGTAACCACATATTGTCCAAGTCCATATCATTCAATTCGGGCCAAATATATTCGGTTATCATTGAGCGGTAGCGATTTCTCCCGGTCTTGATCATCACGGAAGAAGTACGGCCCAATGGCGGGCCCATAAACCGCACCAAACCGTACTTTTTTCGGGATGCAATGTTGACTCATGGTGTATGTGTTGATTGCTGCCTGGCTAGTAACGCATATTCTGCTTATTGACGTAGCCATTCAGCCAGAAATGAGTCATAAATTGGACGACCATAAATTGAACGTAGCGCTCTTAAAGCTGAGGCCACTTCGACTCGTTGTTGGGTCGTCCATCTCTATTATTTTCATGATGAAATGGCAAACCTTAATGAATAGAAATATCAAAAGTGCGGGAAAAATATGGCGTCTTTGCTGTCCCTGTCGTTCTACTTTTGTAGCGTCCCTTTTGAAAAACCCTTTATAACTTCCATAACTCGAACTCCTATAACTCGAATTTCTCTATAACTCCAACTCTTGAATTGTCAATAGAAGTCAAATTTCATACAAATTACCTTCCATAACTCGAAGTCTCTCTAATTCGAAGTTTTTTTGTGGATTATGATGATTCGAGTTATGGAAGTTCCACTATATTGGACAATTTGGCTGATGATTCATAAAAATTACATTATTATATTATTTTCCTGAGTATAATGTGGTTTGGTGTCAAAAATGAAGGTCTTCACTTATTATAATATAATTTACTATCAAATATTAATGAAATCGAGTCATATCTTCGCTTAGATACCATATGTCAGCATGGATTTTAAGTGGATAATTTGGATGCGAATTAAGATATCTAGAGAATCAATCTATGTAAGTACATACATATGTATGTTTTCTTCCTGATGTCGGTTCGAAAATTTCCTTATAACGAATTATTTCACAATTCTTATATTTTGCGTGGGTAACTATAGAACAGCTGGATTTTACATGCTTTTATGCCGATTTATTGATGTCTGGTAATATGGTTTGTTCGTTCTATATAGTGATTTTTTATTTTTCATTGTCGTTAAATTAAGTACTTCTGTCACCACCTTAGTATCTCAATTCTGAATTTTTACGTGAAACCATACTACCGTTGCGGTAGGTAGTAGTTGAATTATATTTACTCGAATTTACTGTTAATTTGTGCGACAATTATTTGATAATAAAAATGTCAAACAACATCAACATCAAATACGTTATATAAAATTTACTACTAAAACAAAACAAAAAAAAAACTTAAAATTCAAAGGTGTAATTGAATCAATGACCTTGCTGCCCAATGACGCATCTTTTTTTGTTGCATTCAATGGAGCACCTTGTTCGTCGCAACTTTTGATCGTGTTCATTGGGATGCACATAGATATGTATCATATACATATGTACATATGTATAAAGGTAAATAAATATGTATTTCTTATGCAGCTCGCATCAATGGCAGCCAATAAAAGACACTTCAACTACCGGCAGTATTTGTATGCAACACTTATGCTCCACACAGCCATTCATACATATTTATTTATGTATATGCGTGTATCATACATACATATGTATGTATGTACATGCGTTGACATGTTATGTATAAAATGCACGCTGCGGTGACTTGTCGAACTGACCGATTTTTTTTTTCGTTGGCGTGTGAACAAACCATATCATACACGTCTGCTTTACCACACCACACCAGAAAGCTGTTTCGATTTATGCCTACCACCAGCTTTTATTGTGCTGGCCAGTGGTCGGGTACTTTGTGCTTGAAGGGCAAACGAGTTTTTGTCTTGCAAAATTTGTATTAATATGCATCTCTGTAGGACAGGTATGGTGGTACTACATATTAGTACTCGCGTTGAATGCATTGTTTTCGCTTGCACGTGTGGAAGCTGTGCAAATTGTTATGCGACCGACAATGCCTAAGTTAAGCGAAAAGGTAATCAATGGCCAAAATGAAGGTCAATATACATGCATACATACATTTTAACTGCATTACATATGTAATGATCATTACAAAATTATTGACATGCATTAAATTTAAGTGTAAGGGCCCACTAAGGTAGTAATTTTGTTTAATATTTAATATTTATTTTTATACTCTCGCAACAAAAGTTGCTAAAGAGAGTATTATAGTTTTGTCCACATAACGGTTGTTTGTAAGTCCTAAAACTAAACGAGTTAGATATAGGGTTATATATACCAAAGTGATCAGGGTGACGAGTAAAGTTCAAATCCGGATGTCTGTCTGTCCGTCCGTCTGTCCGTCTGTCCGTCCGTGCAAGCTGTAACTTGAGTAAAAATTGAGATATCTTAATGAAACTTGGAACACGTATTCCTTGACACCATAAGAAGGTTAAGTTCGAAAATGGGCGGAATCGGACCACTGCCACGCCCACAAAATGGCGATAACCAAAAACACATAAAGAGCTATAACTAAGCCATAAATAAAGTTATGAAAATAAAATTTGGAACATAGGATCGCATTAGAGAGGGGCACATTTGAATGTACTTTTTTTGGAAATGTGGGTGTGACCCCGCCCCCAAATAGGTTTTTTGTATATATCTTGCAAACCAATAAAGCTATATCTGCAGTCGTTTCGTTTAGCCGTTTCCTTATACAGTCCAAAAATGAAAGAAATGGGATAATAACCACGCCCACCTCCCATACAAAGGTTAGGTTGAAAATTACTAAAAGTGGGTTAACTCACGAACGAAAAACGTCAGAAACACTAAATTTCACAGATATAATAGCAGAATGGAGCTGCACTGAGATTTTTTTTACAAAATGGAAAATGGGCGTGGCATCGCTCACTTATGGGTCAAAAACCATATCTCAGGAACTACTCGACAGATTCGAATGAAATTCGGTATATAATATTTTCTTGGCACCCTGATGACACGTGTGGAAAATGGCACAAAAAGGCACAACTACGCCTACTTCCCATATAACTCAATTTTGAATCCTTCTGTTTCTTTCACTTTATAATGTATACATAAGGAACAGATAAAGATAGCGAAATAAAATTTTACACAAATACTGTATTTGAGCTGTGACATCACTTGAGGAAAAATTGTCAAAATCGGACCATGACTTTTCAAGGCCCCTGATATCAAACATGAAGAACTCAGTGCCTAAGGGTAATTTTTCACCGAAAATATAGGTAAATCTCTAAATAAATTGCGAGAGTATAAAATGTTCGGTTGCACCCGAACTTAGCCTTTCCTTACTTGTTTTTTTGCATTGTTTTTAAGTATTACTTCTTTAAGGACATTAATTTTTGACGAAGTTTACTACAAACAGGTTGCATGTGTAATATTTTATTTATCCAGTGGTTCCCAACAAGAGATTTAAATATCAATTAATACCCTTTTGTTACTATATACTCTTTACTATTTCAAAAAACCTTAACTCTAACTATAACATTACTCCGTTTACATCATAAAACATGTGTATAAGGCATAAAAACTCAGTACGGCTTTGGGATAAAACGTAAGTACAGTGTTGGCTGTAAATAAGTACGCATGCTTGTGATTCATTACATGTAATTTAAGCAAGTTAAGAAACTCGTTTCGTATATTTATATTGGTGTAATTAAGTTTATTTCTCAGATCCGTTTAAGGTTCCTTCGGTCTCAATGGCAAGTTTTATCTTTTCCACATAAACAAAACAAAATAATATTTTTGCAACTAATTATACTATATCTGATTAACAATTAAGCGAAACTGAATATGCATTGCATTTATGATTATCTTCATTCGGTCTTCATTCATTCTTTTTCACCACAATCTTCATAATTTGGGTTTGGACGTTATTCTGACTTAATTTCCAGTAAAAATAAAAATACGATAAGGTCATATAATAACACTTTTGAAAATTAAAATACAATTTACTTTTAAACTGTAGATTTGTTGGTGGTTTTCATAATTACATAGCTCAGTAGGCATTAAACAATAATAATCTAGTGTCAAAAGAATATTAAAATATATTAAATATAGATCATCTAATATTTTTTGTATTTTCAGTGTTCCTATTCGTCGTATTGGGTTCATCAACAGTGATTCAACTCAAATGCTTTCACAGAATTTATTCTTCGAATATGGATCAATCCAGAAAGTTTCAACGATTTATTAATGCTGAGATGCTACAATTTTGGTTATTATATCTGAAGACAGAAAACTTATCTGATTAGAATCCTGAAATGCAAATGGAAACTATGTGTCCAACAAAGGATGAGACTCTCACTACTTTTCATGTATAAACATTTTAATTCACTGACATCGCGATGAGGTTGCCCACAGGTTAGTGAAACTTAGTTTTTTTACCACCAATATTATTATTAAACTAAATTTAATAAAATAATTTTTTGACTCAAACATGTATGCTATTGGAGATGTATTCTACTTTAGCGAAAGCTAAGTCACTGTTATCGGTGCTGCAGTATTTCTACTGCTAAATAAAAATAACAACAAGAAAAAACGTTAACTTCGGCTGTACCGAAGCTAATATACCCTTCACAGGTGCATTTCTTTTAGTAACTATGTGTTTAAGCTAATCTAAAGACGTAAGAAAAAGTAAGTAAAAAAAAGAAAACATATTACTAATTCTTTTTAGCCGGGTTGTTTGCTAGAAACATTAAGGTTATATAGTTAACCGATCTGAACAATTTCTTCGGAGATTATATTATTACCTTAAGCAGTAATCCATGCGAAAATTTTCCATACAAGCCATTGATTCCGATCGTTCGGTTTGGCAGCTATATGCTATAGTGAACCGATTTGAACAATTTTTTCGGAGATTTTGAAATTATTTCTGTGAACAATAACTCACACCAAATTTCGTGAAGATATGTAGTAAAATGCGGAAGTTTTCCATACAAGTCCTTGATTCCGATCGTTCAGTTTGTATGGCAGCTATATGATATAGTGGTCCGATATCGGCAGTTCCGACAAATGAGCAGCTTCTTGAAGAGAAAATAACATCTGCAAAATTTCAAAACGATATCTTAAAAACTGAAGGACTAGTTCGTAAATATACAGACAGACAGACGGACGGACAGACCGACGGACATGGCTAAATCGACTCAGTTCAACATACTGATCATTTATATATATACTAATATACCCTGTTCAGGGTATAATAAATTCCATCCTCAAAAAGATCGTTTCCTAGCTATTAAGGTTGTAAATAGTATAGGAATTTATAAAAAAAAAATAAGAAGCTAAAGTTTCAAAGGAGATAATCATTCTGAGACATTGTATAATTTCTATAGTAAACGTGCCCTAAGTAAAACACTCTTCCACCAACTCAAATATATGGGCACGCACATTTGTGATCGCCATGACATGTGTGCAATATCTTTCAAATATATATTTTTTTTTTTACTTGAACCTTGTCTTGCGAAATTGTTGGTAAATTGTTTTATGTCCATAGAGCAGCAAGCATTGGTTTAATAAAAAAACGCGTGACTAACCTTCCAAATGCAATTAAAAAGTGCATAGCTTGCTTAAAGTCATACATATAATATTTGATTAATAAAGAAATATTCCAAGTCTGCACGTCAGATGGATAACCATTATTAATATAATAATATTTTTAAACTTTGGTTAGCAAATTTAGTAGCTCTGTAGCTATTTCTTAACGTTTATTTGGATGTGACAATTTCGCAAAGGCAAATTCAAATTTATAGATATGAATGAAAATACATATGTACATATGTGCATGAGCCAAGATACAATCATATGTTATTTTAATAACAAATTCGCTGAAAATCCAATTTCGTTTATTGTCACGTGTTGTCGCTGACACATTGGCAACAGTACAAGTAATTTTATAGCGTAGCTTAGAATCCGAACTGTAGCGAAGAATATGCATATACTTTTCATAATTTCTAGCTTTTGCAATCCTTTCGTATGTGACTCGGAAATTTGGCTGCAGGTGTTGATATTTGTTATTGTCGCTAAACAACTTACTCTCGACACTTGAATAAGAAAATCGGCCAAAAAACTGTCAACGAAGTACGCGACATATATTTTTTTTGTCAAGAAAGGTGAAATACAAAATTATTATTAATACTAGGTAAGTCCATATGGTGGTTGTTTAAATCTTGCGGTCCACGAATATTTAAAATTGACTTTTGTATTGGTAAAGATTTGGAGTAGTTAATATACACAACTACTTATGATATGGTTTCAATGGCTTCAAGCCATAATATAGTTTATAAGTGGGCCATGCTCTTCGAAGAATGCCAGGAAAATGGGTCGAATCGCACCGTAACCATGTGTGTTCTCAATATGAAGTATTTTGTTTATTTAAATTTACTCATAAGTTACTTTGATAACTGTAATACCGAGAAATATCCTATATTCCATATGGGTTAGAAGGATTAGATATAAATATTTCGCTTGACAAATTGAGTTTCAGTGCCAAAATTAAATTATGAAAATGGCTTCAGTTTTTCTTAGGCCATATATAGTCTATATAAAGAATTCAATTTTATTAACTATGTGATATGAGTTAAACATGATCGCTTACCACTATCGGGTTTGTTATAAAAAATATATGAAAACTCTTAGCAGTTATTTAGTATACCATATAGGGTTTCGAAAAGCTGTTTTGTTTTATCGTATATTCTCGCTTGGTATGACCAATATCTTAAAAAATGCTTGGCATCATTTGGTGTGTTACCAAAACTTGATAAAAAAACTTCTACTTCTTCTTGTGGCCCTAATATCTTAGATTAAAACTGATTTCGGTAAGCTCGTCCGACTTTAAAGTAAATATTTCAGATGTTTTTGCAAGAATCAAAGTGGATTCACGTGTTACTTATACATTAAGATATTTTGATAGAAAAACCCATACTTGAATCATATTTCGAACAACAACGCATACCAATTTCATATTTTCCACTAGTTTTCTACGTATTTGAACAGTAAGCTCTATTTTTGCAAATGTATATCCTTCCTTCTATAGTTAAACTAAAACTAAATTTTCTTTATTTTAAATTTCTCTAAGCAGAGACAAAAGACAAAAGGCGCTTTAATTACCCAGATTAAGTATCAAATCTCTCATGCAGTTGTTGCTGTGAGGACTATTGTTGAGTGGCAGTAGCAAAACCATTGTAGTGCCACCTGTTTTCATTATGCGGTGCGTTCTTTTTTTCTTAAATTCTGTCAAGAGTTATTTTTCGCTCGAAAAATTATGTTGCCACAGGCGCTACTGTCAAAATGCTGCGCTAGTCTAGTCATATTGTTGTTGCTGCGGTTTTATTTTACTTTTTCCCTACTATTATCGCTAACTTTGCGAGTTTTGCTGTCAGCTGTGTAGTTTTTTGACTCCACTGGCACATATCTAAATAAATTCCTATATACATATATATATTTATATTTATATACAAACTTACATATACTTTAAATCCTACGAATTTCATATTTTTCATCCATATTTTCATATTTTGCATGCCAATTAAGCTTGTTATATGGGATTGCCAAAAAAGCATAAACACACTTGAAATGAGAAGAAGAATACACCTTACATATGTGCCATCATAGCGTCAACAGGTCTACTGTTTCAGTTCCATAGTTTTTATACTTTATACAACCCATTAAAATTCACGTTCTTCAAGAGTTATTCGCGGTCGCACTCGGCACTTTGGTCGTATACTTCGCAGATAATTAATTGCAGCTTTGCCTTTTGTTAATTTCACTTGAAATACTTTTTATTTATCGCTGGTGCAGTTGTTTCCACGGCCGTGCGCTCACCAGAAACTAATAAACTCGAATGCAATAACTCATATTTATTTTCATCGTATATCACTCGCATGCAGTGTAAGTGTGTTGCAGCAATCGCAGAGCAAAAGTAAATTTAAATTACAGCTGAGAAAGCAAAGTCGACTTGGTTTCATAAGAGAAAGATTTTTTTTTAAATCTCTACTTTAATGTACTTTAAAGGCTATATTTCAGTATTAATTTTGAATTTTGTGTTTGAACATGACTAAAAACAAAGTTCACTACATTGTTTCCATTATAATTGTATCATTTATCAAGTCCATGCAATCCCATAAAAATATTTTATTTATAAGCATATTGATTGCTCTAAATTTAGATATTTGTTCATTATAAGCTTAACTTTTCTTTATCATTATCATGGTTTCTTGATCCTCCTTGAGAATTTACTCTTCTCGAATTTATATGTTTTAATTACACAGCCACACAACAAAAACTTTTTGTTATGACAAGGGGGTCTTACATGTGTGCTATATATTTTTTGGGTCGCTGAATCCGAATCCGATCAGAATTTTGACATGATCCAAAAAAATCGTTACTTGGAGGTCCTCGGGGTTGCTGATTACGAATCCGGTGTCGGTTTTTCAAAATTTAAAGTGGCATGTCCAATATGCCGGCCGCTTTTTTTGGAACTCGTTATTCGGGTGGTTTGGGGTCGCTGATTACGAATCCGGTGTCGGTTTTTCAAATTTTAAAATGTCGGGACCAATATGGCGGCCAATTTTTTTTGAAAAATTCATCGGAATCGCTGAAACTTGTTACTCGGAGGTCTTCGGGGTCGCTGATTACGAATTTGACGAATTTTAAAAATTGAAAATGGCGGATGCAATATGGGGAAGTTATAAAAAATGTCCGCCATATTGGTTCGCCATTTGAACACAAAGTAAAAGCCCCAAGTCATGACAAAATTTTTTTGTGTGGCTGTGTTATTAACATTTTCGTCATCGGAGGAGGGAGGGGGGAGTAAGCTTAGTACAATCATTCAAAAAATAATAATAAATTAATTCATATTCAATTAATTAGGTATTGATCTATAGTGTGAAACCTAATATATCATCGTATTCTCGTTTAAAGTGCTGAATTAAAAAAAATATTTCTTCTCTGAACATACCATTTCTTACTTATGGTGCAGTTCGACACATTTTCCTTCATTGTAAACTCGTATATTTTCTTAAATATCGCCTATAAGGTGGCGAATTCCAAAATGGTGGAGTAAAACTTTATGATATTATTTGTTGTTTTGGACTGAGAAGTTACTATGTTTTACAAGCTTTTTTTATTTTTAACCATTGTTGTTGTTTTTGCCATATTTAGTTTGCTTTGTGCAAAGTTCATAATGTGACGAATATATAAAAACAGTGCAGATACTTCATTTCGTTAAAGCGCTCAACAGCGACAAAGTGAATGTGTATAAACAACCTCAACATACTTATAATTCTCATCCACATAGGCACATACCTGTAGACTGGATGCAAGAGCAAAAAAAATCGTATTGGCAAAGGATAGTGTGCAAAGGTAGTGTTTGAGACTTTTTAAATTAAATTTTTCAACCGTACTCACATCATAAAAACATTTGTCTATGTGTACAACATAGGCCAATACACTTTGAGCCGGAAATTAAAAGTTGCTCATACGCCATGTATGATCTAATTAGAAAACTAATTTAATATAATTTTTACTTTGTTAACTTTGGCAAATATTATATAATTTTTGACGTGTAGTACGAAAATATGTTTAAGGAAATTAATAAAAGCGGTAAAGGTTTTTAAAACTTATTATAAATCTGAGAAAAAATTAAGCCAACCTTAAAAGGGTGATTTTTGTTCACACCGTTTTTCGAATGCGGAAGAAAAACGAAGAATTTCTACTTTACAATATAATTTTTTAATGAAATTAAATTACTTCTGTCTTCGTGGGTTAGGTTAATCCAAAATATGTATATTTTATTGAAAAAAATATTTTTTTTTTATAATTTACTAATAATACATAAGCTAAAAAATATCCTTTCCCAGCATTTAAATTAAAATGTGGTTACTACGAATTAATTTGCTTTTCTGAACTTTTGTTTTTGACGCTTTCATCAGTGTCACTTATCATAGTTGCTTTGTTGCTTTTCATTTTTGTGGCTGCTGTGAATAACTTTGCTTAAGTAGGCAGCTTTATCATTTTGATTTAAATGCTTGCGGTTTGTTTCACAATGTGTGTACATAATAGTTCGTTGTTTTTGTAGACTAAGAACCCGGTAGTGAAATGTACTATTTCTGAATATGAGTCATCCCCCGTTTTTGAACATACTCCATATTAGTATTAGAGATAGTAGGAGCTATTGTATATTTTATTGGTTGGTCGTAATATCATTGATTTGCTGATTGGCTTATATATATATATATTCAATATTAATACCTGGCCAGTACTTTAACCTGTATAACGATATCCTTGCCAAGTTCGAGTTCAAAAACTAGTAGGCCTACGATCTAAATGAAACCTTCATGCTATGTATAAGCTCATATTTGGATAAATACCGTAAATACTGGCATGATGGGCTGGTGAGTACGGCCACTACAAATTTTGGTTGTTGACATTCAGACACTCTTGTAGTTCATGAAGAATGTGAATACTTCAAAATTTCGAGTGTCAACGAAGAGTTGAATGCGCGGCTGAACGATAGGAAGAGCGCTGTATGCGGCATCCGCTGCAACTACTTGAACAAAAGCTACTCATCACTTTGTAATGATTTTTCTTTTGTTGGTTTTCGTTTTGACTAGTTGACCGCAGTCTCGTATTATTTAAATGCAAGCTCGCGAGTGTACCATACATACATGTATGGTTTGAGTTCCTACCTACACGGAAAAAAAACCCCGCAGTTAAATCAAATACTTTTTGCAGTTAAAGTACAGTAAAACAAAAGTATTTGTTTCAACAGCAAAACTCTTGACGGAAATACTTTGCTCTTGATTCAAATACTTTTTTTAAATGCGGCACTTTTGAATCAAAAGCGGCTGTGCTTTTAAAAATCATCTTATTAAAATCTAATATAAAAATAGTTGTTTTAAAGGTTTCATATTTAATTTTCATTGATTACAGTTTTTTAAATGTAAAAGTATTTGTCACAACCATTTCGCATTTAATTTTACTGTTTCTCCATACGATGACAGGGACGCTTACATTTTTCCATCGATCATTCTAGCAGAAACACGTGTTGCGTGCGCAAATACTTTAATTTGGGTTTTATAGGTAAATATATGTGCTGTAAGTATTAATTTAATTGAAAGTGAATACTTCAAGACATTTCGCGTTTAGTGAAGCTGCGCAAAAGGAGCTTACATAGTTTGCATTTGCATTAGTGTGCCTGCCGCATCGCCCGCTGCTTACGGAGGCTGTTTAAAAGGGACTTCCACAGTGATTTCTTTATATAAAAGACGACATTTGCGAAAAGTCTACTCTGCAGGTATGTTATGGTTTATATACACATTTATTTCAACAAAAATATGTGTTTAAAAACAATTTTTGTGCATTTTAGTTTACACTATGAGTGAGGAGTTGATACCATCAACTGAGCTGTCGTTATTTGCCGAGCAATGTCGGTTGGGAGATGAGTCCCTACAACGAAAAATGTCGACAATGAGTCCATTGTAATTTTGGATAGTGATGGACAGTTAATTAATTTATTGTGTTCGTGGGATTTGTCGTCAAATGCATTGATACAGTTCAATAGATGTGGTTTAAAGAGTGTAGCAATTTTGCAGATGATCCATTCCCACGACATTGACGAAATTTTTAATGCCAGAGAACTAATTGCGGACAAAATTAAGTTCCGCTACAACTTGCAAAAATGGCGTTTAGAAAATAATGTAAGCAAATCATATAACACGCTTATAAATTATTTATATTAATGTCTTTCTAGTTCGATATGCTCACGTGCTGCAGTGGTGATAGAACTATAACAAACCTTTCATCCATTCGAAGCTGGCTGAGCTCTGCAAGCACACCTTCAACATCCCCAAACAACGAACCCAACGTCGAAGAGGTTTTAAAAGAAACAGTAGCAGGTAACGACATAATAAAGAAGTGCGAAAACTGTGGTTGCCTCCAAGAAAGTGACCAATCTGCAATAGTTCGCATTATTGTGGATAAACTGAACCTGACGTATTACGACGCCATGCTTGGAGCACTTGATGCAAGTAATGTCGATTTCTTCTATTGTGTGATTTTTGTTATTAATTTCAGGTTTTTTATTTAGATTGCAGGCATTATTATCTTATAAACTTACTACATGCAGTAATAACACCGCCGAGAGTAAATAAAAACATAAAGCCCTCCATTACAGATGCACAAATGGATATGATGGTGCATCTTATAAATATTAATAACTTCCAGCAAAAACTTGACGAGCTAAATGAAAGCGCTCACAACGAGGGATTAACACTGCAACCTAGAGTTTTTGTTGTTGGTGAGAGTCCTCAAAACTTGAAGGAATTCTATGTCTGTGTTGACAACATTAAATATAAAGTAGGTAGCTTAATTAGGGCTATAGATTTAGTTGTAAAAATGTCTTTTGTATTCAACATTGAATATTCCGTAAAGAGCAAATATGTGTGGATTTTCCTTCAACGATATATTTATGATATTTCCTCTAAGGAAAAATTTCCCAAAATTGAAAATATTTTAAACAAGCAATGTTCAATAAAAATGCACTTGAAGAAAGACCCACACATACTTGCTCTATATGCGGAAATGAATTTATATTATTTGAAAATCTTTTTAACCATCTTAAGATTTTACATCGAACTCCAATTACTTTTAAGTATTTATGCCTTTATCAGAAATGCAATAGATATTTTCAAAACTTGTATAAGTTTCGAAATCACGCAAGCAAGCATGATTTTAATTGTAATCTTAATGAAAGCAGTAGTAGTAGTAGTTGTCACTTTTGTAAACTTTACTCTGTATATTCTCAAATAAAATATAATTTTTATGAAAAAAGTAAATTGATATTGAAATTTTGACTGTGCATAGGGAAGTGGGCGGAGAGAGGTGGGAGGGGGTGTTAAACACAACAATAAAACAAATACGATTACATTTGAATCAAGAGCAATTACTGTTAATCTCAAATACTTCTACTGTTAACATAAATGTATAAGTATTTGCTACAACAGTGCCCCGTATTTCGATCAAAAGTGTTCCACTGTTAATTTAAATACTTGACGCATTTACTTCAACAGTGCTCGCACTTTTAAAACAAATACTCAAAGTATTTGGGCACGTTTCTAATGCAAAAAGTATTTGTGGCAAATGTAGAATACTTTGGTTTTACTAGTTTTTTTTTTCGTGTACATACACACGTTACTCTGTAGTCACTGTTCGCATTTCAGTTGTTGTTGTTTGTTTATTCTGTTAATAATAAAAATGCAAAACAATGAAAATTAACAAAATGAAAAGCCGCAATTATAACTATCACGTAGACAAGGAAAACAAGGATAGTGGATACGATAAAATACAGGCATATGTAATGAAATAATAAAAAATAAAATAATAATAAAAATGATATTGTTGCATTACACTCATGACTGAATTTAAGCGAAAATACTCTACAATGTATGTGTTTTGATTCATTGAATTGTGTTGACATTGTTTTTGTGCGAGATCTGTCATGGTGAGTCAGAAAAACTTCGTTAATATGTAGTTAAAATCATATGGCGTTATCTGTGATTAGCTTGATGCATTTTGCGGGTTCAGAATTCGATTTTGAATAATCTTAATAAAGCGATCAACATGATAAAATTTAAAAAATGCCTCTGAGTTGGCTTTAAATTCGTATTAATTTTATTTCGAAGCAAGTAAGAAAGGGCTAAGTTCATGTGTAGTCGAACATTTTATACTCTTTTTCTTTCTTTAATTTTTTTAAGATAACACACAACTTGACTCTTATATATTGGATACAGTGTAGTTTGGTGCCGAAAATGGCTGAAATTGGTACCAGAATTACCCCACCTCCCCGTATACGATATATAATGTATATAATTTTCAATATTTTATTAGCCCTTATTTTGAATATATAAGTAAAATTGTGTGTTATCTTAATAGAACTTCGTGCATACAGGTTCTTGAGTATGTTACACCACACACACACCGCCCCCCTTTTTTTTGAGCAAAACTAACTCACGTGACCCTTCATAATATTAACTAACCTGACCATACGTGAGCTCCAAAATGGAAACCGATCTGAATCCTCTTGACTCCCAACATGTAAACAAACCTACGAATATTATCTTTAGCAGAGCATAAAACTGAAGTACTGCTCATAAGCACAAGGAAAATTGAGAAAACAATAACTCTCACTATAGGGGAGCCGCAGCTGAAGTACCTAAGGGTAATACTAGATTCAATACTAAAATTCAAGGCGCATTTGGTGTACTTCTCAAACAAAGCAAACAAAATTTATAACGCCTTATCAAGAATGATGGCGAATAGAGGCTGCGTGCGTTCCAGTCGAAGATTTTTAATTGCAAACAGGTGTTGATTATTAAACCGATTGCTAGACCAATACACTCAATACATAGACTGTCAGCAATAAGAGTAATAAATTCTTTTCGAACCATATCCATCATGCCGCCTATTGACATCCAGGGATATGAATTTAAGCAACGGTGGGAAACTTCAACCAAAGGACATGGGTGGTAGCTTGACGGTGGACTACACTTTTGTGTCAGTCTTCCGATTACTGGAAAGCACCAACTATACTTATTTTGGGGGATCAAATGGGTTGAGATATATACAAAATGGCCACACTTGACTCCTCGAAAAATGTAAACAAACCGGCCCGAAACTAGCCCTTCTTTATTTGTTCCTACAACACTTTCCTTCACTTAAACTTAATCCTTTCCTATTTATTTTTTTCACTCTATGGACGTGTCTTACATACATATATGTATTTTATATATTTATCTAGTGGTAAATGTGCACTTGAAATATGCTTGCGAATCAGCTCACAAACATACATAAATACATATAGGCTTTGATCCACTTTCGATGCGATAAATCTCCACATTGTTGACAAACAATTCAAATTAGAGTGTCATAAATAAAAGTCAATTTTGTGCAAAAACTTCGCCATGATAACTGCACAGCAGATGTGCATCCATACCTACACACGTGCATAAATAGTTAGATGCCAATTGGTTTCCTGTTGTTATTGCTGTCAACAGGACCATTATGATTTTGTGTTACTTACCCTTCAGCATGTGCTACCTCACGAGCTACACCTTCGCTTTTGCAATTAACTAATTCAATAAGTCGTTGACATTTTGTTGGATGACATCTACGTTTTATTATTGCTATAACTGTTAACATTGTTGTTGTTGTGCATACTGTGCAAGAGCACTTTCAAAACAATTGCAATATAAGAACAATGCTACAATAGAATTGATGTTGGCAAGGGTCATGGTTCATAGGTGCCAGCATATTTGTGGAAATCTAAAACAACAACAATAAAGCTTGTAAAATTTGTGTGTAGCATTTAAGAGTGTCGTTTAGTAAGAGAGTGGGAAATATGAAATTTATACATATTTAATAAAGAGTGTGGTCTTATGGCATGCAGTTGAAATAATGTGGCAAGCGAAGCATTTGTAACTGTTCACTGAGTTTAGATTTATTTTTATAATGAACGAGTTGTTTTTTAGTGGTGGTTATGCACTTATTTAGTAGTTATAACCAATGTTGTGGTAGGTCACCTAATTGCATTTTTTCAACTGCAAGAAATGCTGGCTCTAAAATTCCGAAATGCTGTCAATATGCAGAGTGGTGAACCGATTTAAAAATTGTTAAGTTATACAATGATCAACAATTATTTAAAAATATAAAAAATTAACAGAATGGCGTAATTCTGAAAAAATGTAGTTTTATTAGGTAAAACAATGGTCGTTTTTTAAATGCCAAAATTAACAAATTTCAACAAATAAGTCAATGTATAGTTAATATATTCAAGAATAATCAGTTTAAATTTGAAGTCGATCGGTCAATTTCCCGTTGCCTTATGATGTCAGCAATTTTGTGAAATGTCGTTTCGAGAAAAACGCGTCAAAGTTTCGACTATAGTATAAACTGTCCAATAAGTAAAAAAAAAATCGGCTTTTTGAAAATGTCACACTGGTAAAATATTTATTTTTAAATTTGATGTAATATGTAATAGAATCATGTTAGAAAAGTATACTAAATTGATTTATGTGAAACATTTTTAAAAAGGTGGCAACCCTTACCTATAGCCTAAATTAAAATAATAAAATAAATATGTGTTTAATCTAGATTCAAATAATCTATAGTTTATGTGTCGCAACTTAAATATCACAAACCAATCACTTATTCCGACGCATCTTGAGTAGTTTCCTCATGAATAAATAAAATTGATTGATTAATTTTAATAATATAATAATTTTATATATATATTTCATTTATTACACTTTATTCATTTTAATTTTTAAATAATTCATGTATTTGAACAGTAGCTAACGGTCAAATCTTGTATGGAGTTAGTGGCGCCATCTAGTGTTTGCTAGCCAACATATTTAAACAAATTCGCATGTAGAGCTCGTCTTGAGTCATGTAATGACTATTCCCCGCTTATGGTTTTTTTATGCTTTGATAGTAGGCGCCCTGTTAATCTACACAGGGTACTCAATATGAAAACTTTTGTTTAGTGTTATTTGTTCGAAATTTCGGTTTTCTTCAAATTTACATGAATTCGAAATTTTTTTTCGACATTAGATAAATGCGCGATTTAACGAAAGCACAAACATATAAAATTTATATCAAGCTTTGATTAACTCGAATTAAACTACGCGTACCATATGATATTACCAATTAATCCCTATATCTTCATAAATAACTTGAAAATTACATTATAAAACTACAAAATACGCTGGTTATTTGCATTCTCCGAAAGAGTTAAATATTGAATATAATGAATCGTAAAACAGATTTCATTTTTGGGCTCAGTCGGTCAAAATACATAGCTGTATTTCATTTCAAATAACTCTGAAACATAAAAAGGCAGTACCGGGTTAATATTTATAAACTAAATTCTAATTCAAAATGTCAATGAGTTGAACATGTTTAACTCACAATATGTTATTCTATTTTATTCTATTAGAACTCTGTGGCATTTTTTGGAAATACCGGGACCTGTACAGTTGAACTTCCCTTAACCGAATCACAATAAGCCACCAAAAAACTTCGAATTTGTCTGAAATTTGATTTCTATTGCCAATTCAAGAGTTCCATTTATGGAGAAGTTCGAGTTATGAAAGTTCAGCTGTATTTCCGGTATTGATTGCATACGATTTTAGATTATTATTGTTATTTCTATTTATGATTTTATGATTTATAAATTTTTCACCTTCTGTTATCTTCTATATATTTATCTAGAGGTAATTTAAATATTGTTGTTTTTAATTAGGGGCCATCCATAAGTCACAAGTTGTCACATTTTGAATTCAACCCCCTCCCCCTGACGTGACGCCACCCATTTTCCAATTTTATGGATTTATCATAAAATAAAAAAAAAATTTTCTATTTATCCTTATATTTATTGAATAATCTTTACTAAAATCAACATTTAGTTAAATATTAAAGTACAGATACAACGAATGACTAGTCAAGAAATAATTGATACTTAATTATGCTGCTGCGTGATCGGCGTGGTACAGAGCAGCCAGTCGTCTAGCACCCAGGAGCGCAGCAGAGCGGGAAACGATATTGCCCTACATTTGGAAATGTGATGTGACAAAGCTTTTGACCCCCCCTGCCCCTTGTCTTGTTGTTCTGAATGATACCCTCCCCCCCTACAAGGTGTGACGTAATTTATGGATGGCCTCTTACAAGTCAATTAGTTGTTAATTAGTTAAAAAAAAAACTAAAATTAAACTGTGTGCTAATCAGTATCTCGTATAATTGGCCGATATTTCATCTAACAGAGATTAGTGGATATTCGACGATATTCTGACAAAGTGCGACTTTTAAATAAATACATTTAGTTTTTAAAAAATTAAACAAATAATAACCGAATTCCCACGTTTTTATAATTAATATCCAATCCATCACAATTCTTTTGGAGCTCAGTTTGTATGCAAACACAACAAAAAACAAAAACAATTGCTTTGCAGAAAAGACTGCGCGTGCACCAAAGTCCAACAAATAAATAAACAATAAAAAGTTATTATGAAGAATTGAAGCACTGAAAAAAGAAACGTAAAAAATAAGGTAAATAACAACATCAGGGATGGAGCATATGCAGTGTTATTGTATTGGTCGCTTTGTCTTGGTACTTTGGATAAGGCAGCAATATTAAAATCTAGATTTTTCATGCAAAAGCCACACAGTGGGACAATTCTTAACTTAAATAAATAGAAATTTATTAAAAAAAATAAAAAAATAAAAATTTTGAAATTCTTGAACACCAAATGCTAGGGGGCTATACCAGTGTAACGCATGAAAAATTAGGCGGTTTTCATGATTTTTTTTTAAGAAAGTACTTGATTGAATGTTTCGAAGTTTTTTGGACATAATAAGATATATCTTAAGTTTTTTTATACAAATGTGGTAAAATAACGGAGTTAAGTGCTGTCTTCGGAGGTGCCAAAAAAAAAGTTCCCAAACTGCTGACATGATTTCGGGCGAATGAGTAGCTGAAACGAAAAAAATCAAAATGGTTATTAAAGTTGAAGGTATTTCCTATACAATGACCTACAATTTTTGAAAAATATCAAAAATTAACATAATGGCGTACTTCTGAAAAAAGTGTCGTTTGTTTAGGTAAAAATGTTGTCGTCTTTTTAATGCCAAATTGATAATTTTCAACCAATCAAAAAGATCGTAGGTCTTTGTATAGTAAATATATTCAAGAATACTCAGTTTCTACTTGAAGTCGATCGGTGAATATCTCGTTGAGTTAAGGTGTCAGTAATTTTGAAAAATGTCGTTTCGACCTTACCGCTTTTACAGGATATTTTGGATTATTGATAACTATAAGTTTTTCTTCAGAGAATTCTTAAAATAAGACACAGTGCTGCGCTTCATGACGGTGTCATCTTCAAATTTGAATTATACTTCCATTGTAGCTGGCAAGCAGTTGATGCGCATGAGCCATAAAGACAATTTCGCAATAAAAATATTAAGATTTACTTCAGATAGCAGACATTTCGGAGGCATTTATTTTTATACCGCTTAACTTTGTTGTTGCATAAAGTATTTGAATTTGGTACGGATATTATCAAATTAAATATATATTATAGTGGCTATATACTTTACGAGCACACTCTACTAGTATTAAATATGACACCTTGGATAAGCCTGTTGGCGGAAGACCTGTGACGACGAATACCGATCAAATCATGGAAAACATTGAGTTAGACCGACATGTGGCATCTCGTAACATCGCTCAGAATATGGGAGTTAGTCGCCAAAGCATTTTAAACCATATCCAGCCACAAAAAAGCGTAATGTTTGGCTGCCGCATGATTTGACGCAAAAAAACCTTCTGGACCGAATCAACGCCTGCGATATGCTGCTGAAACGGAACGAACTCGACCCATTTTTGAAGCGGATGGTGATTGTCGACGAAAAATGGATCACATACGACAATATCAAGCGAAAACGATCGTGGTCGAAGCCCGGTGAATCGGTCCAAACAGTGGCCAAGCCGGGATTGACCAGGCCAGGAAGGTTTTGTTGTGTTTTTGGTGGGATTGGAAGGAAATCATTCACTATGAGCTGCTCCCATATGGCCAGACGCTTAATTCTACCATCTACTGCGAACAACTAGACCGCTTGAAGCAGGCGATCGACCAGAAGCGTCCAGAATTGGCCAACAGGAAGGGTGTAGTGTACCACTAGGACAACGCCAGACCACACACTTCGTTGATGACTCGTCAGAAGCTACGGGAGCTCGAATGGGAGGTTTTATCGCATCCACCATTTAGCCCGGACATAGCGCCAAGTGATTACCACCTGTTCCTGTCCATGGCGAACGCCCTTAGTGGTGTAAAGTTGAACTCAAAAGAGGCTTGTGAAAAGTGGCGGGAAAGGAGGAGAACTTCTGCGAGGGTGGTATTATGAAGTTGCCGTCTTAATGGAAACAGATTATCGAATGAAATCCGATCACTGTAACACTGTTTATAAAGCACTGAATAAAGAGCAAAAAAGCGGAAGGCAGATATTTGCCAACCTAATATTGAATAATTTTTGAAAATTATGTTATTGAAATATATTTCATTCAAAAATTTATATAAAAAATCAATCGTAATTTATACATAATAGATATATCATCGAAAAATACCTTAAAACCAATAAATGTTTACAAAAACGAATTTAACTAAGGTCAAGTTGGTTATAAAAAGCAAACTAGCCGATTGCATGCAACGAAAAATACCGCCAAAATTTTTGTAACAGTATACTACATAGAATAGCATAGAATGCCAAGCAGTATGAAAGAAGTAGAATTTTGCTGAAAGACAGGTGGAAATTATACTAATATATACATATACAACCATTTATGCATCGACATTTTTGCAGTGAAGCGCGAAAAACTGAACTGCAGCACAGGGTCAACTGGCGAACCACAACTGATGCACTACACTACACTATATATTTATATATATAAAATCTGTTTATGCCCAATCAGCATGTAGTGCAACGCATCTGCTACTAACTGAAGCAATCACTGCACATGACTACTGCATTCCTGCCAAGTGTCGATAGCATTGTTGTTGTTGTTGTTGCTGTTGTTTGCATGTAGTGTGGTGCAATAACGCGTGCAACATCATCGTCATCGTCATCGGCATCGCAGCGAGTGGCCAGTGGCAAACGGTGAGTGGCATGTGCGCAAACTTGCCGCTCAATTGCATCAAATTGTCAAGTGCAAATAATACAACAACAACATACATACATACTCGCATGTATGTATATAGCGACAAGCTGTTGAAAACTTGCAAATTTACAACAATAAAAATCGACGACAACTATCGCCGCTGTGCGGACACTATCGTTTAGTTAACGTGCTCTGATTTTGTGATTTTCAAGTGGTTCTTTCAATATATATTCTGCACTTGATTACTTTGGCGTTTGCAAGAGTCTGTGTGTGTGTGTTATATGGTTCGCCGCAGTTGTCATAGTTGCATTTTGTAAATAACGATAAAACTCAATTGCAGTTTATTTAGATTTTGCTTCAAGCTTTTAAAGCGTTTAACTTTAAAGATACATGACGCTGCAGCTGAGTGCAAATGACTGTTGTTAGAATGAATACGGATTTGTAATTCTAACAAAGAAGTATTTCTAGTAAGTATATTTTAAAATTGGTTTAAAAAATGTTTGTAGAATTTCAAACATGTAATTTGAGTGATAGTCAGAGTTGCCAATTATTTATTTTAGATCATTTGAGATTTTTTTTAAACTTTAATGTATATAAATTTAAACTATTACTATTTTTTAAATTTAATAAAAAAATATTAAAAGCGATAAATTGATAAGTTATATTTTTAAAATCATATTTATATGTATAATATATACAGTGGAACTTCTCTAATTCGAATCATCATAATCCACAGAAAACTTCGAGTTAGAGAGACTTCGAGTTATAGAATTTTTATTAAAACTTAAAATTTTTCAAAAATCTTTAAAATATAGATTTTTTCACGGTTTCATTTATTTACTTCGCATAAAGTTTTATGTATATAACCTTAAAACATAAATTCTGTAATTTTGATTGTTGCAGTTTACTATTGTTTGGCTCTTGACGTCAGTATCCCCTTGTTTGCTTTTGTATGATTTATGCAATCCATAAGTCTAATATCATATATTTTTTTCGCCTCCTAATGATATGGAGAGGCTCCTTTAAAATTATTCCTAGATAGATTTTTTAAATTTTGTATTATGCCCTTGTCAAAAAGTTCGATTTATGGATGGAAATTTGTGTGAAATTTGATTTCTAAACGCTATTGCCAATTCAAAAGCTTGAGTTATGGAAGTTCCACTGTATTGAATATTAAAAAATAACCAAAATTGAATTCCCTGCCATTAAGGGTTTAGATTGGTTACCAAATTAAGGGACACAACTAGTGTGAAATTTCAAAAAAATCGATTTTTTGTTTTTTTCATATTTCGGTACATTACACCTTTAAAAATGACATTAAAATTTCAAATCGATATCTCAAATAGTTTTTGAGTTATAGCAATTCAAAGAGCAGCCGCTTGGTAACAGTGAAAACGATCATTTTATCTTTAAACGCGTTTTTCTGATCAAAAAATCGAATTTGGCAGGCCAAAATCGACCAAAATTTTGGGTAAAATTCGACTATTTTTTTAAAACGCCGGCATATTGTCAATTTTTGAAATTGTTTATCGTAGGTCATTGTACAGACAATATTATCTAGTTTAACGAGATTTTTTTTTTTATTTCATCCACGGAGAAGGCCGGAATCACTGCAGCAGTGAAGGACCTTTTTTTGCGCCGTTGGAGATCGACTATAACTTAAAAAATATTTAATTTTTTTTTCAAAAATTTCACTGTATATTCTTGAAACATGTATAAATATATTCTTAAAATTTTGAAATAATTGATAAATTATTTTTTTTAATAAAAATTCCCAAAAATCACCTTGTTTTTCGGCCATTACACTAGGTGTGTCCCTTAATTAAAATTAAAAAAAAAATTGGCTTATTAAATAGTGCAATATTATTTTAAACATATTAATAATAATAATATTAATAATATTATCGAAAAGTATCAAATCAATTCGAGTAATATTCTAAGAGATAAACCTTTTGGAAGTGCCGTGCATCATTCCACGTTAGTACGAATGTAAAACTTTAAACACATTTTTTTCAAAACTAAATTTTTCAAGTCGATATCTCAAAAAGTTATGAATCGATTTACGAATCAAGCGAATAACACTATCTAGTTAATGAACGAAAGATGCTTTTATATTGTTTTTACAATTATTTTTTTCGAGGCAATATATATGCCGAAAATTTTACAAAAAAGTGAGTTTTTTGGTTAAAATTCTGTCAAAAATTCAAATTTCAATATTTTCTTTTTATTTCGTTCACTGATTAGATTTATCCATATTCTATCGAAATATATTTTATTTTTTATTTTTAGACGAACCAATCATGAGTTATGCATGAGATGGTTGATGAGATGCAAAGGGTTGAATTTTCGGAATTTTTCAATAATACTTTCACAAAATACTGTTTAAACATGTATCTTTAAAACGCTGAATTGTTTAAAAGAAGTAAATGATTGTATATATATTAAAAAAATTTTACAAATACCCTTCTTTTTAGTCTCTGAAACCCTCATAACCTCCTTTATTGGACAGCTCTTTATTAATTGATTCATAAAAGTCATTAACATCAAAACTTACAACTC
This sequence comes from Zeugodacus tau, assembly GCA_031772095.1. Taxonomy (NCBI): domain Eukaryota; kingdom Metazoa; phylum Arthropoda; class Insecta; order Diptera; family Tephritidae; genus Zeugodacus; species Zeugodacus tau. The sequence goes on along the minus strand of CM062653.1, from coordinate 57,192,166 downwards.
ATAAAGTTTAAACAAAGCAAAAGCAAAATTTCATTACAACAATTGTTTAATGTCATAATAAAGTGGCTACCAAAAGATTGAATACCAAAAATTTTATTGTAAACTTTTTTGTGTTTGTGGGTCTATTTTAAAGTATTTAAACCCTTTTTAATATGCAAATAATTTTTTAAGCATGCCAATATTGTGCTCATTTCAACTATATTAAAAATAATCAAATTCACACATTTATTCACTGGAATCATGTCAAATGTGTGCGCATTAGGCAATAAAAAAAAAATTTAAATTTACAAGAGCAACTATGCAATCAACATGTTGTATGAATTCTTTCTTTCATTTTGTTTGACTGCGAAATGTGCAAAAATTTAACAGAGCGCAACGCCAATTTGACAACGGTGGAAGTTGTGCAAATTTTTGGAATAATTTTCAATACCAAATTATTAATGTACATTAAATGCATTGTTCTTGTGTGCTGCATATGCTAATTGTGCATTTCTGCTTTAAATGGAGCTATAACTAACGAAATAGAACATGCTTAAGGTAATATTAGGGGTGTTCTAATTTAAATTATTATGATTTTCTTTATTCAAAAGTTGTATGTAGTAATCAAAAACTTGTTCAAAGCAAATATTTAAAAGAAAATTGAAATTTGTTTACTAGTTTTAATTAAAATGTTCCACAACTCGAAGTTCTCCATAACTCGAACTCTTGAATAGGCAATATAAGTCTAATTTCATATAAATTATCTTCCATAACTCGGAAATCTCTCAAGCTAGTCGAGCCCTTAGCTGATGAAAACCTTACAAATCGAAAGCCAATGGTAACCTGATGGAATTCTTCACACTACCTCATGTGGATATCAACAGAATATATTTTTTATACCCTGAACAGGGTATATTAAGTTTGTCAGGAAGTTTGTAACACGCAGAAGGAAGCGTCGGAGGCCCTATAAAGTATATATGTAAATGATCAGTATGTTGAACTGAGTCGATTTAGCCATGTCCGCCTGTGTGTCTGTCCGTCCGTCTGTCTGTCTGTCTGTCTGTCTGTCTACATATATATACGAACTAGTCCTTCAGTTTTTAAGATATCGTTTGGAAATTTTGCAGATGTTATTTTCTCTTCAAGAAGCTGCTCATTTGTCGAAACTGCCGATATCAGACCACTATATCATATAGCTGCCATACAAACTGAACGATCGGAATCAAGGGCTTGTATGGAAAATTTTCGCATTTGACGTGGTATCTTCACGAAATTTGACATGAATTACTGCTTAAGGTAATAATATAATCTCCGAAGAAGTTGTTCAGATCGGTTAACTATATAACCTTAATGTTTCTAGCAAACAATCCGGCCTCCTTTAGATTTGCCTTACCACCTAGTTACTAAAAGAAATGCACCTGTGAAGGGTATATTAGCTTCGGTACAGTCGAAATTAATGCTTTTTCTTGTTTTTTATTAATCATGCGGTATTTTTTTTTTTGAAAATTCATTTTTTTGTCATGGATGTCAGCTGAGTCATAGTGAGGATATTGTGGTCCAACAGAGCTGCTGGCTGAGCATATATTTCCCAAATTAACAATTATTAATGAAAAATATACTTTTAAAATAAAATATATTAAAAAGTAAATGGCTTAAATTTTATACGAACAACCAGATTTAAATATTGTCCTGTTATTAAGCCGGAATGTACAGTACATCCCTAATATAATTTTAAACTCATCAGTATGCTACTCAAAGACTGTAAGAATTAAAGAATGCATGGGCAATCACAGTAACGAGTGCAATGGCAACAACAACAATACAATTTCTAACAAGCTTGACTTTTGCTAATATACATACATATGTAGCTAATACTCGTACTTATTAAGCTGTTGAGAAATGGAAATTTATAAAATGCGGTACGGAAATATTTGTCTTATAATTTCAAACTTTATTGTTTCTTATTTATTGTATTTCAGTTACCAAACAAGTAAAAATATGGGCCTAATTAACGTTTACTTTTTACTTTAATGGATCTTGGAAAAAATAAAAATTTTAAAAATTTTATATAAAAAAAATTAAAACAAGTAAGGAAGGGCTAAGTTCGGGTGTAACCGAACATTTTATACTCTCGCAATTTATTTATTTAACTTTATTAATATTATAAAATACACAATTTGACCCACATATTCGTCATATATATTGTATAAAGTCCATTGAAAGTTGGAAACCCTAATATTAGGTTAGAAGTACCGAGGTCCTCATGTTCGATATATGGGGCCTTGACAACCTATGGTCCGATTTCGGCGATTTTTAGAATGGGGCTGCCCCACTATAAACATAGTATTTGTGCGAAGTTCTGCACCGATATCTTCACTAGTGCTTACTTTATATATTGTAAAGTAAACGATTCAGATCGTCTTCAAAGTTCTGGTATATAGGAAGTAGGCGTGGTTGTGAAGCCATTTGGCCTATTTTCACAACATATCATTGGGATGTAAGGAAACTATTACAAACCAAGTTTCATTGAAATCGGTCGAGTAGTTCCTGAGATATGGTTTTTGACCCATAAGTGGGCGACGCCACGCCCATTTTCCATTTTGTAAAAAATCCGAGTGCAGCTTCCATTTGCCATTCCTTATGTGAAATTGAGTGTTTCTGACGTTTTTCGTTAGTGAGTTAACCCACTTTTAGTAATTTTCAATTTAACATTTGTATGGGAGGTGGGCGTGGTTATTATCCGATTTCTGTCATTTTTGGAATGTATTAGGAAGTGGCTAAAACAACCGATTGCAGAAAGTTTGGTTTATATAGCTGTATTGGTTTGCGAGATATGTACAAAAAACTTAGTAGGGGGCGCCCACTTCCCCAAAAAAATTACATCCAAATATGCCCCTTCATAGTGCGATCCTTCATACCAAATTTTATTTCCATAGCTTTATTTATGGCTGAGTTATGGCACTTTATGTGTTTTCGGTTTTCGCCATTTTGTGGGCGTGGCTGTGATCCGATTTTGCTCATTTTCGAAAGCAACCTTCCTATGGTGCCAAGAAATAAGTGTGCCAAGTTTCATCAAGATATCTTAATTTTTACTCAAGTTACAGCTTGCACAGACGGACGGACAGACAGACATTCGGATTTGAACTCCACTCTTCACTCTATATAACCCTATATCTAACTCGTTTAGTTTTGGGTGTTACAAACAACCGTTATGTGAACAAAACTATTATACTCTCTTTAGCAACATTTGTTGCGAGAGTATAAAAAGGAAAATCCTTCGTTCAAGTACGAGTAAATTGTATCTCGAACCCCTGTGCAAAATTTCATTAAAATCGGTTGAGTAGTTTTCAAGAACGTTTGACAACCGACAAAGCACGGTTCCGAGAAAAACGCGTCTAAAGTTTTGAGTAACAATAATAAATACCTGACTTGCAGCGCACACATTCCAAAGGCTATATCTCCGAAACTATTATTCTAATCGACTGGAAAATTTAGGATAATATTCTTGAGATGCTGTAGAAATTAATAAGCAAAAAAATATTTTTTGAATCCACGAAACACATGTAAATGACACCTATTCAGACATTTAGGTATACAGGGTGTCACTTGAGGAACACATTCTTAGATTTACCGTGATTTTTAATTGACTGTTTCATGGTTTATTGAGTCGATTTGGGCTGCAGTTTAATTTACATTCAACAAAAAATTATATTTTTTCCTTTATAAATAGTCCGCATTAAACATGCTAATGTCACACCCTTTATTAACTCTTATGCATATATTATGTATATGCACCACTTTGTAGTAAGTCAAGTAATTTCTGCTTGTGTGGCACTGTAAGACTTAATTAAACGTATGTATGTAGGTATGTATGTTCGTTCTGAATTATTTATCACTGAACAGCGATCAGAATATGCTAAGTAGCAACAACGCGAAATGTTGCTGTTAAAACTCTACTTACAGCAACTACGATTGCTGCATTTTTCATTAACAACGGCACAATGCAGTAGTACTAATACTCACACATGCTTGAGTACTCGTATGTGTGCGTGTGTGTGTATAAACGCTGGTGTCTTGCCATCATTGTAATGCGAAAATTTATTGGCAATATACCCGGCACTGGCGACAATTGCAGCAGTTACCACAATTACAGCAGACACTGATGTAAATTAATGCATGTATATAAGCGTATATCCGCCACTTGTCGCAGCTACCAAAGCCGTTTGCCGCTTGCCACCACCACCGCGCCGTTGCGCAAGCGCAATGCAAGTGTTGTGCGACGTTGGGTGGAAGGCGCTGCATCCGTTATTTGCATGGCTGCTCACACAAAGGGAGAACCTTACACAGTCGCGCTGCTTGTCTGTATATGTATTTGCATATATCAAGAAATAAGAATTCTGCTGAAGATGGACTTGCAATGGCGGATCCAAGTGGCACAAATTTATGCTGTAGCGCAGTACGAGTACATCCGCGCCGATTTGCAAATGCTGACTGACGAAAGGCCAGCAATATATTATGTTTGCAGTTATTTGACAGTCAGTTTACTTAGATCGAATTCAGTTGTTTCACCTTCAAAAGCGGAATTTTAAATACATTTTTCATTACACCATTTAGGTTATGTTTCGGTGGAAAGTTAGGTTTTGAGAATGAAGAAAGAATTATAATTTTTAAAATAAAATAAAATAAAATAATTTATAACAAGTAAGGTATGGCTAAGTTCGGGTGCAACCGAACATTTTATACTCTTGCAATTTATTGAAGAAATTTTATTTACATAACACACAAATTTACCCATAAATTCGGCATAAAGTTTAGTAGAATAACGAAAATCGTCATATGTTGTATATGAGAGCTGAGGTAATTCCTGAACCGATTTCATTCATTTTCACCAGCAATATTCGCTCACTTAATTTTGCTAAGATATCTCACATATTAACCAATACATATATGCGTAATAAAGCCCAACGAATTTTTGAAAAACCTATAATTATGTATATGGGAGCTAGGCGATGTTGTGACCCGATTTTAATAATTTTTGGAACAGAGGCACACTATTAGAAGAAAACAATTTCCTGAATTACATTAAATTATCTGAGAGATTTACCCATAGTTTCGGTTAAAATTTAACCTTAGGCGCTGAGTTCAACATGTTCGATATCTGGGACCTTGAAAAGTTATAGTCCGCTTTCGACAATTTTTTCACAAGTGAAGCTGGAGATGATATCCACTATTTGTGTAAAGTTTTATTCCGCTATCCTCATTGGTTCCTTATGTTTACATTATAAAGTGAAGGAATAAGATGGAGTTCAAAATTGAGTTATAAGGAAAGTAGTAGTGATTGTGAACCGATTTCGCCCATTTTTTATCCGTGTTATCAGGATGTCAAGAAAATATTATATACCGAATTTCATTCGAATCGGTTGAATAGTTCGTTAGATATGGTTTTTGACCCATAAGTGGGCGATGCCACGCCCATTTTCCATTTTGAAAAAAAATCTGAGTTCAGCTTCCTTCTGCTATTTCTTCTGCAAAATTTTGTGTTTCTGACGTTTTTTCTTAGTGAGTTAACCCACTTTTACTAATTTTCAATCTAACCTTTGTATGGGAGGTGGGCGTGGTTATTATCCGATTTCAACTATTTTCATGGTGTGTGGTGGGGTATGTAAGAGAAACGACTGCACAAAGTTTGGTTTATATATAATCATTGGTTTGTGAGATATATACAAACAACCGATTTGGGGGCGCACAGTGGTGCCAAAGCGGAAAAAAAGGATTTTTTTTATCATTCCAAATTTGTACCATCTTTTCAATTTAAGCTAAGAACTAATCAAATAACATTATCCGAATACTTGGGCTTGATATATTCAATGGTTTTTTGTTGGGAGAGCTTCAAAGTCCAACAAAGTATCAAGGCAACGTTACTCAGAAAAATGTGATGAATATTGCAAAGGTTAAAACTCAAAAGTTACCCATAAAATATCAATTGTAAAGTTTTTATTTATTAAAACCAATGTTATAGATGGGATTTACATCATCAAATGTATACTTTATTTTTAAAGATTTTTTTAATATGATGTTTTTCATGGTCCAAAAAAATCATATATTTCACAACTTCAACAGAATATAACTATTGTGCGCAGGAGCGCGCAGGTTAGCCACTTACACAAAATAAACTTTAAAATCTCCTTAATCGATAGAAAAAAAAAATCAGCTGCAATTAGCTGCCAATTCATGAGTAATTAGCATTTTAATGTACTGCAACTGCAACTGCGTTGTTTGTTTGCTTGATTCGTTGCTTTGTTTTTTGCCTGCTTCGTTATTTTGTTTGTTTTTTGATTGAAACAGCCAATGTTATTACTGAGGAAGTTAACCGTGTTGAAAACGAAATTCGTAATTTAAATAACAGTGTAGTAATTATTTCAAACCGAATTTTCGAAATATGTCATTGCCTTGCTCTTACAATTATTGATGGTAAAGTTGTTAATACCGTAACTGAAACCTCAGCAATTAGTGTATGTTTCATATGTACAGCAAAACCAAAGGAAATTAATGATTTAGATGATATATTGAGGAGAACAGTAAACGAAGGTTCCCTAAGATTTGGAATTTCTCCCTTGCATGCAATAATTAAGTTTATGGAGTGTATTCTGCATATTGCTTACAACAAACATTTTCGCAAATGGAGAACTGACGATCGTACCAAAAAACTGAAGGCAGATGAAAAAGCACGTATTCAAGCAGATTTGAAGTCATCCTTGGGAATAAATGTTGATGTAGTGAAGCAGGGACTGGGTACGACAAATGATGGCAATACCTCACGAACATTTTTTGAGAATCCTGCTAAAACTGCCGATATTGTTGGCGTTGACGAAAACCTGATGCATAGATTTAAAATAATATTAAATACAATCAATAGTCAAGCAGCAATAGATCCTCAAAAATTTGAAATTTATTGCATGAAAACTGCGAGGTTATATGTCAGCCTTTATGAATTTTACTATATGCCAATGACGGTACATAAAGTTTTAATGCATGGAAGAATTGTTTCATCCTCTATTTTACCATTGGGCATGCTATCAGAGGAGGCTCAAGAAGCTCGCAATAAAGATTACAAGAAATATAGGCTTAATCATTTTAGAAAATGCGACAGAATTTCTACTAATCAAGATGTAATGCACTTGCTTTTAGCTTCATCGGTTCCTTTTATTAATGGTTTCAGAACAAATCCCAAAAATAAAACTTTAGAATTGGACGATGACGTTAAAAAATTACTTGTTGAATAAATAATTAATAATATATGATCATTTTTGAATATTTATTGGTTATGTTATATGGGAGGTGGGCGTAGTTGTGGGCGGATTTTAACAAATTTTTTATTTTCATCTATTTTGGCAATATGAGAGATGTGTGCCAAATTTCAAAGCCCTACCTCGATTCCTTCTATTTTTTGCCGCGGCTTGTATGAAGCGGCACCACTGTGGGGCGTGGCCCCGCCCCGTACTAAGTTTTTTGTACATATCTCGCAAACTACTAAAGCTATATCAAGGAAACTTTCTGGAGTCGCTTATTTTAGGTACTACCTTATACAGTCCAAAAATGGAGAACATCGGATTATAACCACGCCTACCTCCCATACAAAGGTTATGTTGAAAATTACTAAAAGTGGGTTAACTCACTAACGAAAAACGTCAGAAACACTAAATTTCACATAAGAAATGTCAGATGGAAGCTGCACTCAGATTTTTTACAAAATGGAAAATGGGCGTGGCATTGTCCACTTATGGGTCAAAAACCATATCTCAAGAACTACTCGACCGATTTCAATGAAACTTGGTTTGTAAGAGTTTCCTTACATCCCAATGATATGTTGTGAAAATAGGCCAAATCGCTTCACAACCACGCGTTCTTCCTATATACCAGAACTTTGAAGACGATCTGAATCGTTTACTTTACAATATATAAAGTAAGCACTAGTGAAGATATCGGTGCAGAACTTTGCACAAATACTATGTTTATAGTGTGGCAGTCCATTCTAAAAATCGCCGAAATCGGACCATTGGTTTTCAAGGCCCCATATATTGAACATGAGGACCTCGGTGCTTCTAGTCTAATATTATGGTTTCCAACTTTCAATGGACTTTATACAATATATATGACGAATATGTGGGTCAAATTGTGTATTATATAATATAAATAAAGTTAAATAAATAAATTGCGAGAGTATAAAATGTTCGATTACACCCGAACTTAGCCCTTCCTTACTTGTTTTTAATTAATTAAATTCTTTTGTTATTTCTTATTTAATATTTACGATATTTTTGACACCATATAATTTATTATATTTAATAATATTATAATCACCTATTTGTTCTCTTATTCGTTATAATTATCTTTGCCTAATTTTATTCTTTTAATAAAACACATTACCATTAGTGTAATGAAATGGTGATTTCCATAAAAACTCACAAAGCATTATTCTTATTAAAAATAATAACAAGAAGCTTAAGGCTATATGTAAACATATTATAGTTTAATTTTTCATTTTTCATTCTAAGCAGCTCATTTAATGAATGAAATACCACAGACACTCACACATACACCTACAATTACGAGTATATCTATAATAACCAAGTACTTTTGCTTGCTATTTGAACACCATTAGCTGTAATTATGGTTATGAATTAAACTTAAACCTGTTGTTGTAGCTGTTAATAGTGCTTTAATAGTTTTCTGAAAATACTCGGTTCTAATAAAATTGTAAGAAACAGCATAAAAATAAGTATGGAAGTAATTGAATAGCATATTTGCGGTGTGGCGAAGTTCACGTATTTTATTAATTATAATACTCTTTCAGTAGGCATTTAACAACTACAAAAGAGAATAAAATCAGAATCTCTACATTTATGCCAGTCCAACACCTCATTTGAATTGTTCAAATTGCAAATGACCTTCACATGCAGCAAATTTAATGATGACACCTCGTCGAGTAACTTCTGGTGATTTTGATAATAAGACCACACATGTATGTAATGGCTACAAAGAATATATACAGTCGACTTTCGTTAATTCAAATCTGCGATAATTCGAACCTCTCTATAATTCAAAGTTATCACGAGTTCCCTACTAAATCTCTTTATATTTCGAACTAAATCAATACATTTTCATACACTTGGTAACTCGAACGAAAAAATCATTGCTATTTAACAAAACGACGCGTTAATTCGAACTCATCAGCGTCCAACACTCGACAATTCAAAGTTGCAGAGAGAAGAGGCGGAAAGATTGTAAGTACATTTTGCGACAAGTTCAAACTTGTATCAAGATACACGAGCCTTTGTTTTTGTTACGATTAGTTGGATTATTTGACGCACACACTTCTCACGAATTGGTTTGTTTAGTTATTCAGTTACTGTTACTCTTTCGTTGGTATGCAGATTAAAAGTTAGCGTTAGTTATGATCCCTAGAAAGTATAAATGTTTGACGATTGCTGAAAAGAAAAAGTTAATCGAAAAAGTAGAAGAAGGTGAGAAGAAGAGTGATGTCGCGAAAGAATTTTTAGCAATAGAACCATTAGTTGACATCAACGGGGTGAGTTCTTCGGATTTTGTTCAAGTGGATGAAAATGTTGCTGTCTCAGGTTTACTAACCGATGGCGAAATTTTATCTGCGACAGATACGCAAAGTAACGATGAAGATGAGGACGATACATCGGAACCTTTGGCACAGGAGTCTGTTAAGAAAGCAAGATCCTCATTTGATACCTTACAAAGCTTCTGTCTACAAAACGAAAGTGATGAAAAAGCATTTCAGGCACTTTTTCTCTTAAAAAAAGTTATTGAGCAGTGTGCAGCAGAATTGTGCTTTAAAGCTAACCAGTATAACAAAGTTCTTTCGAAAGATTAATTAATTCACATTACGAATACATGTATGTACACGAATGTACCTCTTAATTCTTGTAATTTTTATATTAATAAATAAAAATTAACCAACACTTAGTAATTCAAAGTTTTATTTATTTTCTCTCACAAATTTCGAAACATTTGATATTTCAAACACTCGATAATTCGTAATATTTCAAGAGTCCCTCGAGTTTCGAATTAACGAGAGTCGACTGTAGATACGAGTATAATATTTGTTTATGAAATTATTGGGGAATTTTTCACAATTTAACCCTTATGTTGATTGATGTGAATTAACCATATTCTACTAATCTACTAAAATATATAATTTTTAATATTTTGTATATTCAAAATTACTGCATTAACCTTTTTGTTGACCCTTGAATATTTTTTTGAAGCTGCATGCATACTGATAATAATATTTTTTTCAAAATATCGGGAAATAACGCAAGACAACATATTTCTCTCTCCATTCAATGAAAAATATTATATTTAGAAATATTACTCTAAAAATAAGTGATATGAACTATGAATGTGTTATTAACACTTGTGTTGTGTATATGATTTTTTTGAAATTTTTGTTCACAATTATCAGATATAGTATTTTTTGTAAAATTAACCCTTTTGTTGATACTCAGCTTAGGTTAGTGTAATCTGGTAGGCCAATGAGCCCACATAGACCGATTTTGGTCCTTTGCGATACCAGATGGGGTGCTGCCACGTACTCAATGAGAAGTAGTCATTCTTTACGATGTCGGCTCTTGACGAGAATTTCAATAGGTGATGCGGTTTCATTAACGACCAGACTAACCAGATTATCGTAAGGTGAAGCCTTCAAGTGCTGAAGCCGTTGCCTTGACACTGCAGGACAAGAACACAAGAGATGTTCCATTGTTTCTCTGATACATTGCTCTTGACATTTCCTGCATTCTTAACTTTCTGCCACCACCATCTGTATGTGCCGCCAGAAGACTGTGACCAGTGAGTATGCCGACCATTTTCCTACATTTTCTTCTATCGATCGTCAGTAAGGACTTCGTGTACTTCTGATCTACCGCTTTACACATAAGTTTTGGCGGTTTTGCATCCCGGTAGATCTTTCTTAATAAGTTCCTGTCTAGATCATCATATAGTGCAGTATAGCGCTTTCAGATGACAGTTTTACGCCTCTCTTGGCAATTTCGTCCACTACTTCGTTACCCTCGATGCACCTGTGGCCTGGCACCTAGTAGAATTGGATACCAGTGATACTTGGATATTGATGTTTGATTTTTAATAATTTAAAAAATAAGAAATTTGTTTTAAATTAAAAAAATATTCTGTATATAAATACAATATATACTCTCTATTTCTTAGAAAGAAATAGGTTCGAGTTTTTTCCAAATATTAAAATCTGTTATTGATATTTTGATATATTATAAGCAAATTCATAAAAAAAAATGCTAATAAATTTTCAATAAAAAATATATGTAGATCCCCATAAGGGTTAACAAGAGCCACCGCAAATGTTCGCAATCATTAACGAAATTCTCACGGCTTCAAGTAACCATCAAACAAACATCTAATTTGCCATGCTTGTGTGTGCGGGTGCAAACGTGCTCCTAAATAAATAGTAAATAACAGCAGAATGAATGATCAACATTTTGAGTGATGAGCTTTTTACAAAGACACTTCACGCATTTTGGTAATTTGCAACTTCTTGGACAGCCATAAATAACAATGATGATAATGCATGTCAAATAAACAGCTTTAACAACAACATTTTGACAACACGCCCTTGATGAATGTAATTAAATGTGTGCTTTGGTGTACATAACCTCAACGCTCTGTGCTGTTTGAAGTAATCTAATAGCTGTAACAACTGCTGCGTTGCTGCTACGGTGCATGGTGGCGAATGCATAATGCTACTAATTCCGCGAAGAAGAGCGGCAATGCGTATAAGTAGTTAGCAGCGTTGGCGTGAAATGTTGTTGTGCTGTAATGTGAGAGTTTACACCGCACCTTTTATGTAGCGGCAAATATGGTATTGCCATAAATGGTAACACTTTATTGTTGTTAACTGTTTAATTGCCAAAAAATGTTTAATTTTAATTAAATTGTTAAATACTTCATATTAACTACTTTATTATTTCCATTACAAGTGTATGAACAACTAATTTGAGTTGAAAAGTACTTGTTTGCGATTGAGTGCCATTAAAATGTATGCTTACTTGTTGTGAAGCGGAAGTAGTTTATAATAATTTAAAATACTTAATTTTCCTCATTATTTCCACTTCAATTTTGAATAAAATGTTTTCTTGGGGTAGTATGTACGTGCATATACAGCCGTTGAAAAATACTTAAGTACAATGCGTTGGCAATCATATATTAGGTCTACAACTTTGCTTCCGCCGTTTCTTTTTGTAAATTTAACGCTTTTTTTGTATAAAAACGGTTAAATAAATGTTATTCAAAATATTGGCCGTTTGACCATCTTTCTGGCAGCATGCGTATTCTGTGCAAATGTCGAGAATTCGGCTGAAAAGTGACATTTTCAGTTGAGAATAAGTTTGGGATGCAAACAGATCTCTACAAATATTTTGTTGGTTTAATGTTGACACAAATGTCCAAGATCGATATAAAACGATTTAATCGACCAGTGCTTGATCCTAGAGACATCTATTGGAAAACGACGGAAGCAAAGTTGTAGACCAATATGTGAATCTTTTATCGAGTACGGCATCATAACGGTAATTTTTTGTGCTTGAATATGCTGCTGTATTCACTCTCATTGAAATACATTCATTAGGATTTAAAAAAATTTTTTAAATCATAAAATTTTTGAATTCTTAAAAGAACCATTCATTTTTGAGTGAGAAATAAACTTTAGAATGTTTCGGTTTTTATTCACAATTTTGAAAATTTTATTCTCTTTGATTCTCCAGTTAATATAAAAGAAAATATATTGAATATTCCTTACAGCAATTTAAATTGTTGTGGAGCTGCTTTTCATGGTTTGCTGTGGAGCCAATTTATCGTATTAAGGGTATAATGGATTTAATAAAGTTCGTTTTGATCCCCCAAAATGTAATGCTGCCGGATGCTGATTAGTGATTTGAAGATTTCAATAAAATAATTATCCGAAGCATACTTCTCGGGTTGCAAAAAAGTTTTTCGAACGAAATCTGTCGCTGTTCTAGACCAGGAATCGTCGATAGCAGACTTAAACCTAATATAATAACTTTAAAACGACTTAAAAATGCTCTTAGAACGCAAAATATTACAAATATGGAGTAACTGCTTCAAAATTCACGATAGCATGAGAGCCCATACCTGTCGAATGTTAAATAGGTTTATTAGTTAGTGTTAGTGCAAAGATACTGTGTATCAGTAATAAAGCAAAAAGGATTTGCGATCAAATATTACTAATAATTTCCGACTTTGCCCTTGTATTTTTTACGTTTTAACCATAATTTTGTTTCGTTCTTAAGTATATTTCCCAACTGAATTTAGCATAGTTTACTTCTCGTGTAGATCAAAATTTGTTTACGTTTTTCTAAGAAAATAAAGCCTTTTGTCCAAGGCATTTAAGAAAGAAATTATGATTAAAAATAGCCTCTAATGGCTTGCTCTCAACATCGTTCATAAGTATTTTTCAACAGCTGCATAAAGAATATATATATATAATCTAAAATTTATATATAAATTTATATTAATAAGTATATAGTTGGTATAAATATAAAAAAGCGTCTTCTTATTCCAATAGTATGCACTTAATATTTTTGGTCAAATTTGTATTGCAAATAATATAAAGCTCAAAGCCGGTTCTTCAAAAATCGAAAAATATAATTAACAAAATATATTTCAGTTAAAAGTTAGCTCAATTTCGACATTCGAAGGCAAATATTGCGATTTTGGAAGTTATCTTCGAAAAATGGAGCAATTACTTTCAACTCAATCTCTCAAAAAATATTGGCTTAGTCCAATATCCAATAGAGTTTGTGGTCAAATATTATATGACATGCACTTTTTGATAGATTTAAGCTAAATTTTCCACATATCAAACTTGAACAGATATACATTCTCCTCTCTAAAAATTATTGAGTGAAATTGGTAAATAGCTTACCGCCTATATACCGAATACAAATACAGTGGAACTTCTATAACTCCAAGCTCTCCATAAATCGAACTTTTGAATTGGTAATAGAAGTCAAATTTCATATAAATTACCTTCTCTAACTTGAAGTCTCTCTGACTCGAAGTTTTTTTATGGATTATGATGTTTAGTGTTAGAGAATTGCTACTGTATATATAAACTCCATAAAATTAAAATAACAATTTTGGTACAAAATAAAAAACAAAGAATATATATACTATCGAATTAAATCACCCTGACTCTTCGGTAGATATTTTACACTATTTATTTTTACCTTTAGTTTGCGAAAAAATCGATTTTTAATCATAAAAGTTTGTGTCTTAAGTCTTTTGATTCTCCTTCTAATATGATCGAAATAGAATAAAATGAAAATTTGCAATGTTCGATTTTAAGCATACTTGAGCTGAGTGCTGTAAGAGAGAAGAGTTCACAAAATTATCAACATGATTATCTGAAGAAGACATTGACTATTGTAACACATTTGTGAATGATTGTGAAACTTTTCCAATACCAACAACAAAGACCGGCAAATAATGAGAGTGACTGCTAGCTGTAATAAAAACTCAGCCACATTCATTGAATATACTTGAGCGTGTCTGCTTAATAATTTACTGTTATTTACTTCTAACACTTTGTTTTTTCTTTGCTTAAAATACAATTTTTATGAATTTCTTTTTTCATTATATTCTTTTTACGCGCGTTTTCTGTAAGCTGTAAACAACAACCCAAGCCTTAGTATATATGTTTAAGCAGTGCAACTTTAGTTGACGCTCACTTAACCAAACAGCATTACAACTCGTCATTACACCGATTCTTGTATTTACCAGCATTCGTGTGGAAATTAATTCGATTTCTGTGCAAACTCCTAGTTTAGGGATTTTCTCACAGCGACTACGCTGTGTGCACTCCGGTAATTTTATGGCGATTCTCAGCGTCTGTAAATATGAATGGAAAAACTCTTCGAAGGTGAACTAGAATTGAGTGCGATTGCGTGTTTTGCTGTAATGCTGCAGTGTTATTGCTGAGAGCGTATTTCAGCAGTGTTGTAATTGCGTTATTTTTACTGTACTGAAGAAAAACAAAAAAATAGTCGCTCGCTATTTGATTCATTTTTACAGTTTTCCGGTTGTTAATATGGTGTTCTTAATTTGGCAATGTGCGTTGAAAAATTTGCGAAATGCAATAAAAGCTTGCATAAAGAATTAAAAAATGGTTAAAATTTGTGGTAAATTGTAAAGACACTTTTTATTTCCTTTCAACATATTTTTACTAATTTCTCTATGCCATATTCATATTAATTATAATTATTATTATATAATATAATATTTATATATTTGTAGTTGGTTATGGTGGTTCTTCTATTAAAATAAACACCTTTCATACGTCCTCATAATATAAAAGACCTTACCCCATGTAGTCATAAAATGTTAACAAATGTGTATTTAAAATCTAAAAATAAAAATTGATATCACTTGAGACACAAAATGCAAACAAACCACACCCAACGCTCCGCTCAAAATATAAACAAACCTACTCCATGTAATCACCAAAAATATAAAACTAAACTGTCCCAATTGACCCTCCAAAATTAAAAAAACCCTCACACTACGTGAACTCTTAAAATATACACTCACTTGATACCACATGATCCCCAAAATGAAAATAAATCTCCTCCATGCGACCAAAATGTTACCAAAACCTCACTTTACAACACGCTCAACAACAAACCCCCCTCAAAGGTCATTGACCCCGACCAAAATGTAAACAAACCGCGACCAAAGGTCATTGACATCGACTAAAATGTAAACAAACCCCTGCCAAAGGTCATTGTCCCCGATCAAAATGTGTACTATTTCCGACCAAAGGTCATTAACCTCGATCAAAATGTTGACAAACTCCGGCCAAAGGTCACTGAACTCGACCAAAATGTAAACAAACCCGGCCTAAGGTCAATGACCTTGCCAGAGGTTTGTTTACAGTTGAGGGTCACGGGGGGTGAGTTTGTTGAATTTTGAGTCACGTGGTGCAGGATTTTTTACATTTTCGTCACGTGGAATCAATTTGTTTACTTTTTGGAAGGGAAAGTTTTGTTTATATTTTGAAAGTCACGTGTGGTGAGGTTTGTTAAAATAATGAAGGGTTTCTTGGGGCAGTTTTTTATATAGGTGTGGGTAAGATTTGATTTCATTTAGCGTGGTCACGTGGAATAGTTTTGTTTATTTTTATGGGGTCCAGTTGTTTGCTTAAATTTTGAGGGTAGCATGTGGAGAGGTTTTTTACATATTGAGGGAGTTAGATGTGTTTGCATTTTGAGGTGTCAAGGGGAATCAGATTTGTTTGAGATGAGCTTTGTTAACAATTTTAAGCATCACGTGGGGCATTTTGGTTTATAGTTTGGGGAGCACGTGGAAAATTTTGAAAGTCGTGTGGGATGAGGTTTGTCTACATTTGGAGGTCAGGTGCATTTAAATTTTGAGGGACCAAGTGGGGTAATTTTGTTAATATTTTGAGTTTAACGTGTTGGTGTGGTTTGTTTAAGGTTTGAGGGTTAAGTAAGGTAGCTAACGGTGGCCAAGTTTATTAGCCAGGTATTGGTTATTCGTCATGACTGGGAAAGTTAGGGTTTGTGGAAATCGGTCAATGAACAAATTGATATATTAATTATAATAAGTTTCGATACTTTGTATGCTGCAGTTGGATGCTAATAAAGAGGGAATTTATATACCTCTGGCAACGTGCAGATATGTAATAGATAAACATTCTGTTGATACGGCTGAATCACAATGGAAACAATCAATGACCTGCTCCGTAAGTAGACAAACGTGGCCTGAGTGGAATAAGAAAACGCGGAAACTTAAGAGGAATGACACAAGAACCCTTGTAGGAGTGCTAAAGGGACACTGTCTGATTGGTAGACACGCCCGCAGACTGGGTTTACCTTTTAATGATTACTGCAGAAGATGCCAAGTAGAAAAAGAGGAAGAAGAAGACAGGCTGGTTCAAAGATGACTTCATACTGTGAGGAATTACAGTCCCAATGGTGTCACAATGGGCCTCCTAAGGTCTAGGTGCGTCGTTTGACAACCACTCAACCTACCTACCTTGTATGCTTGTTTGACGAAAATACCGATTAATGTGTAAGAAATTTTATTTTCAATAAGTGAACATACTAGTTTAGATAGAGTGTGGTTTAGAATCAGAAGTTTTCTTGTTTTTATTATTTTTATAAACCACTTTCACTAAAAAGAATAATTATACCCTGAACAGACAGGGTATATTAAGTTTGTCACGATGTTTGTAACACCCAGAAGGAAGCGTCGGAGACCCTATAAAGTATATATATAAATGATCAGTATGTTGAGCTGAGTCGATTTAGCCATGTCCGTCTGTCTGTCCGTCAGTATATATACGAACTAGTCCTTCAGTTTTTAAGATATTGTTTTGAAATTTTGCAGATGTTATTTTCTCTTCAAGAAGCTGCTCATTTGTCGGAACCGTTATCGGACCATATCGGACTATATCATATAGCTGCCATACAAACTGAACGATCGGAATCAAGGGCTTGAATGGAAAACTTCCGCATTTTACTACATATCTTCATGAAATTTGGTGTGAGTTATTGCTGATAGAAATAATTTAATCTCCGAAAAAATTGTTCAGATCGGTTCACTATAGCATATAGCTGTCATACAAACCGAAATATCGGAATCAATGGCTTGCATGGAAAATTTTCGCATTTGACGTGGTATCTTCAAGAAATTTGACATGGATTACTGCTTAAGGTAATAATATAATCTCCGAAGAAATTGTTCAGATCGGTTAATAAAATTAAAATTAAAATTAATGTTTCTAGCAAACAACCCGGCTAAAAAGAATTAGTAAAATGTTTTCTTTCTTTTTTACTTACTTTTTCTTACGTCTTTAGATTTGCTTAAACACATAGTTACTAAAAGAAATGTACCTGTGAAGGGTATATTAGTTTCAGTACAACCGAAGTTAACGTTTTTTCTTGTTTGTTTTGATTTATATACTGGTAAATATCTACCGTATACGAGTATATTATACTCTTAAAAATAAAACTTTCGTGTTCGATAAGTTGAGATTTGTCTATGACCAAAATGTTTAACTGTAAATAAATTGTTGCTAAATTTAACTGCATACATACATACACATGCACATACGAGTATGATTGCCTAACTTTGCATCTTTGCAAAAATCTGGTATTCCCCATTGAACTAGTTCGTTGCTTAAGTCTTTCGCTTCACTCGAGTCATACAGACAATTAACTAAACGAAATTTTTAAATTTCATTACAATTAAACATTATTGTCAAGTTTGTTGCAAAATTCATAAAGCGCCCCATAATGGAAATCATCGCAATTTTAAATCCTCTTAAATTATTCGCATCGAAGTGCTCAAGCGAAATAGGGCCATCGAGGCACTTTAGCGCCTAGCGCCTATTGAATGTGCAATGCATTTGGTGAGTGCCACCGTTTGAATTTGAGGTCCCACGTGAGTGAGCGCAGCTATTGCGGATTCTGAGCCAATTTCAAATGAGTTGTTTTTGTTATTGCTCTCGGCTTTTCATATGTTTACTCTGCTATGTACTTTACTCTGTTGAGGTATTCACAGCGGCGGCCACCGCGCAAAGCGGATTTTAGCGAATGCTTCTTCAAACACGGTTGTATTTAGTTGGCTTTGAATGATTTGCGTTTTGTTTGTGTGTGTGTTTTTTATTATATTTGAATTTGATTTTGATTTTGATTTTGCAGCTTCTGCTTTTGTGGCTCTTGTTAGTTGCGCTTCAGCTGCTACTCTGTTACTGTGTTTTTGTGCTTGTTGTTGCTGCTGCTGTTGTTGGTGATGATGATGATGATGCCTTTTGAATTTTGCGCACTCATCGCTCAAAGCGCATCGCTTCGGTGTTGTACGCTGTGGCGCTTTGCCGCTTTGGCGCGCCAATGCTCGAACACTTTGCGAGGTATAAAATAAAATTGTTTGCACGACTTTTTTAACTTTCGCATCTCGACTAGCGGCTGAGTCGCACGTGTAAGCGCGCATTCGTATATTCTTCCCCCTTTTGGCATAGTCGCGTTAATATCAAGTGTAGGCGTGTTAATTGGAAAGTGCGTAAAAATAATTGATTTTTTAATTTAAGTGAAATTAATAATGAAAAAAATATTCTAAATAAGCTTTATAAAAAAATATGACTTTTTTATAAATAAATAAATAAAAAAAAACTGTGCGAAATAAAAAAAAAATTCTTTAAAATAAATATGTGAACTGTTAATAACAAGAATGCTGAACGATATATGACTAAGAACTGACAAACTGTGTTAAAAATTTTAATAATAAGACTACTAAATTACATAATTTTTTTCTAGCAGTAAACAATAACAGCGAACTCATATAATTTGGATTCTGTTCGTTGAGAAAAAAATCGATACTGTTCATTATTACCTTTCGTTAATTTTTCTAATATAAAAAAATATTATAAATTTTGCTTTTGTTCTAGAAATTATAAAATTAAATATATTTTTTTAAATTTATTGCTACTATAAGTCATACGAGATAGATAATTAGCAGTAAAGAAGGATAGTAAAGAACAAATAATATTTTTTTTTTAATATGGTGTGAATTTCGAAATTAGATAAATGTGATAAGAACGAGAAATAAGAGCTTCTACATAAGAATAAATGCATGTTTGTTCTTATGCTATCGGCCGTCACTTGTAAGAAGGGATATACATACATATGTGGATCTTCATGCCTTTTTCGATCAAAAGAAAAGAGAAACACATGTATACGATTCTAACGTTTAAGTATTCTGAAAATCTTGTTGGAAATAGAGTTGCCATCATACGAAAAAAGTGAAATTCCTTAGGAATTAAGCGCCAAACGATGGAATTTAAAGAAGGTCTTTTGAAGGGGTTCGATGGGTTGAAGGGGGGAATGAATGAATGATAACTAATGATAAAATATTCAAAATATATGTTTCAAAAGCGTTCAGAAAAGGAAATTGGCCTCTATTACTTAAACATATTTTGGAGATAGAGTTACCAATTGTCGAAATAGTGAAAAATACTTCAAAATTATAATCAATAGAAAAATTTTGGTTAAAGCTTCCAAAAAGAAAGATAGAAATCATTAAATTAAACTTACAGTTGAACTTCCCTAATTCGAAGTACCATAATCCAGAAAAACACTTCGAGTTAAAGAGACTTCCAAGCTGAGGAAGGTAATTTGTGAAATTAGATTTCTATTGCCCATTCAAGCGTTTGAGTTATGGAGAACTTCGAGTTATAGAAGTTCGAGTTATTCGATTATTCAACTGTATTTTAAATAAAACTATCATGAAACATTTTATTTTAAATATAATGAGAGAAATTATTACAGAAAAAATTGCTTTTTATATTAGTTATTCAATTCTTTACTTTTCTATAAATAAATTCATTTGGACTAGCATGCATTTATTCTAATGTTTCAAAGCCACGTATCGGCTTTGTACGGGTGGACATTATTCCTTGACATTAACTCCCTCTCCCATACATTTTTAAATTCCTGATATCTTTCGAATGGTATTAAAGTAGTATATGAAGTAATTTATTTTGATAAGGATTAATACCAACGATTAAATAAATAAGCTTTTATAGCGGTAATTTATAAATATTTTTTTTATGAAAATACACTTATTGTTACATAGCTTTCATATGTCTAACTAATATACTGTCGCGATATTTTTTGTATATATTGATATGTTCTTTAATATTGTGGAACATACTTTTGTTCTATTAAGGGCATTTTTTTAAACATTGGATTACGTTAGTTAAGTTTTAATAAGGATCCCTCAAGCTTTCTAGTAATAAATATAGCCTATCTTACTCAGGGTGGATGTAGCTTTCCAAAGGTGAAAGAATGAAAAGAATTTTTGAAATTGGCACAGTAGTTTTTGAGTCTATTCATTACAAACATACATACAAATCTTTCATCTTTATAATAGTGGTATAGATAAACAAATCATAAAAATTTCTGGTCAATATGACACAGAGGTGTTACTACCGTTTAAGTTTTTTACATATATATTATCTCTAAGATTATAAATGAGTTATTTATAAAAATATATATTTCTTACAATAAGAATAAAATTATAGGTATTCTTTTTAAAAAAAATAATATTTTTTTTTATTGAATATAATTTTAGAGTATTTTATATATGAATAGGCTATATTCGTAGGCAAATATGAGTTATTCGTTGACAAATATTAAATTATTTGAATTCATGAAAGTAAATCAAAGTAAATTTAATTTATTCTAAAAAAATCTTTACCTAAGGGGTTATATACAGTTAGACTTTTCAAAAAATCGATTTTTTCTTATTTCATTTTCTTAATGTACATATATTTAAGAATACACACAGAAAATTTCATATCGTTCCGGTGAATATTTTCAAAGTTACAAGCAAATGAAAAATTTGAAAAGGCGTTTCAGAGTGCTTGGAAGTACAAGGTCCAAACTTTAAACGCGTTTTTCTCAAAATGGTGTTTTCAAAGTCGGTGACCAACATTACTCGAAAACGGCTAGACCGATTACTCTCAAATTTTAACACGACCTTCTTAAATATATTTTTTAGTGATTAATCGAAGATTTTTTCTCTCCGATAAATATTTTTTTTTATAAACAATTTAAGGCCGAAATTTCGGTGAAGAATCGAATTTTTTTTTTAGAAACCGCCATTTTTTCAAAAAATTTTATTTTGCTTATTCCTTCGATTAATTACTAGATTTAACATTATTTTAACGAAATCTGTTTAGTTTTTTAATTTCGAATGATCCAGTTCCGAGATATAGTGGTCACCGCAAAACGTCTTTTTTGAGAGGAGCTCCTGGAGATCAGCTGTAGATCTTTTTCAAATAAATATTTTTACTAGTACTAAGTCTTAAAATACAGTTAAAAGACACACATATTAATGTGTATAAATTTAAAAAGTTTTCTCACAAAAAATTTTGGAAAATTCACTTTTTTTCGGCCGTCTAACTGTATATAACCCCTTAATAAATAAAAGAAATTAGGGTGATGGAGGTATGTTGTTGTTTATTAACTGTAATTATTTATATATAAAGTTAACTAAAAGTCACCGAATAAGTTTTATATTAAAAAAATATATATATAGTTGAACTTCCCTAACTCGAATCACCATAATCCACAAGAAACTTTGAGTTAGAGAGACTTCCGAGTAACGGAAGGTAATTTGTATGAAATTTTACTTCTATTACCAATTCAAGAGTTCCATTTATGGAGAACTTCAAGTTATGAAAGTTCAACTGTATTTTAAAATTTGCTAATCCTTATTTCAATCCCTAACTATTCTATTTACAATGTATCGCGCTTCTCTACAATTTTATTGAACTCATATATTAATATAATACATTTGCTATTTGCATGCATAAATAAAATGTTTTTTCCTCCTTCTCTGTTATTTTTTTCTAATTTTCCTTGTTCTGGTCGTTGTAGATAAGTGCATATCATACAAAATAAATTACGTATACGCTCCACGCTCCGCAACTGGCATATATACGTACAGACAAACACACATAAATATTACCACAGACCAACTACCAATGGCTATAAAAACAAAATCAACAACAGCAACGAAGATGACTCAAAAACCGCAATGTAAACAAGATGAAGAACAACAACAACAACAAAATTCGTACAATTCACATCGGCTGCATCTTCATTTGGGAACAACACCGTTTCAGCAGCAAACCGTTGCAATTTCAATGGTTGTTATTATTTTCGGATTACTTTGTACTGCGATTTGTGTCAGTGGGGTAAGTGTATTTCGAACAAAATATACATACATATAACTGTGTGAATAGGTGCTGCATACACTAAATAATACTCGTAATACATACATAGTGATGTTGATTATTAAATCGCAACTGCCCTCGTCAACCCACACTTTGTTTTTTTGTTGCTGCTTCGTGTGGCTTGCATTCGTGTGAAAGTAAGTTTGCGCATCCATCGCAACGTCAGTGCAACAGATCACAATCACCATGCACAAGCACAACTACAAATATATGTGGTATATCTTCATTCACCTAATACAATCAACAGCACCGCCGATCGTCGATGCGATCCCTTTGTAATATTCACACATACATATATAGTACATAAATAGATATGGCTTGTGTGTGTCGGCTTACTCCACCAATCTGTGTCTGTTGTGCGCCTGTTTTTTGGTTTGCCAATCACCTCTTCAATTTGATTGCAAAGATTCACTCTTTTATTCATCCGTGCAGCTCCAATTTAGCGCAATTGATCGAATGAGCGTCCAACATTCACGATTTCAATTTAATTCCATTGTGTTCCGATCATTTCCTTCGCTATGAAAACTATGAAAATAACAACTGTGTTGAGTATGAGTTTCATACGAGTATGAAATGATGAGCACTTGTATTGTGACTTTTTTTGCAGTATGCTTTTATTGTTGTTGTTGTTATTGTTAGGTTGTTTGGCGTTTTGATGAAGGCCATTCAATAGATTATTTAACAATTTTGTTTTCATTTAATAATAACTTATGCAATTTGACACTTGACGTCGAAAACTGATTTATCGGTTAGCGGTTTGAAGCCCAAAATAATTTTTATGAAAGGGAACAATTTATGTTGCAAGTACTCATAAATCCTTAACGATAAAAATTTACTTTGTAATTATTAAAATTGTTTAAATTTAATCTTAAAGTTTGATACGAGAAGATATTGTTCGATGTATCCACAGAAATTATTTCTAAACATTCTTGTAAACACTTCAAATAACTTCGTTGGCTGATTGATATGGTAGATTGCTGTCTTGAGTTTCCGCTTCTGAATCCAATCACTGTCACAAAAAGTTATTTTCTACCCTATGATATCTACATCATATGACTGATATAGGATAGACCTCTATAAGGTTCGTGTTTATTGTAAGAACGATATATCTTACAACAAGCTCTTGAAAGGCACAATCAGTTGTTAATCCGATTTTAGGTCTGTATATAATGCTCATTAATCTATTTTACATATTAATTTTCCTTATCTTGAACCAAATCTTATGGATCATATATAAACATGTATGTAGATCTTTTTTAAAGTAATTGCTTAAACGGCTAGTAAATTTCTCTTCTGATTATGAGGGTTTGATCAATTCTTTCATATGATCGATAACTCATATAATGAAGACGATCTTACATTTGTTGAGTCGCTTCGTTTCCATGCCACAGTCTTTTTTTGGCAACAGTTCCACATTATCTTTCATGTATAGTGGAAACCTTAACTGAAAGTACCTATTATTTGCTTAGCTTTTCCCAAAGTAATGTTATACCTAATGATCTTAACCTACAAGGAAAAAAGTCCTATATTCTATTTGGGCAATAACCAAAATAAGGGTGAAGTGAAACAAATTAGATACTACTATGTACTGAGTAGGTAATTGTAAAGTAAAGTCCTCTCTCGACGAACAATAACCAAACTCTACGAGTCTCCATTCCCGTCCTACTTTACGGTGCAGAAGCGTGGACGGTGTCAACATCCCATGAGACGGCACTAGGAGACAGGTTTTACGGAAGATTTACGGTCTTTAAACATTGACAACGGCGAATACTGCAGACGATGGAATGATGAGCTGTATGTGTTCTTCGACGACATAGACATAGTCCAGCGAATAAAAAGACAGCGGCTACTCTGACTATGTCATGTTGTTCGAATGGACGAAAGTGCTCCAGCTCTGAAAGTGTTCGATGCAGTACCCGCTGGTAGAAGCACGGAAAGAGGGAGACCTCCACTCCGATGGAAGGACCAGGTGGAGGGGGACCTGGCTTCGCTTGATATAACCAATTGGCGTCAAACTGAAAAAATTCATCAAATTTGTGACAGTCTCAAAGCATTGAGTCTTCACGATCCATACTTAAGGGTTCTTGGCATCACGCAGGGCGGATACTCATAACTTTCTATGTGGAATACTTCTTGAGGATTAGGCCCTTAACATAACCTAATTGTGACTACAATTACTAAACTACTGTTTTCCTTAATTTTATATTTTGTCCAGACAACTTAGACTTAGTCTCGCCTGTCATAATTATACTCTCGCAACAAATGTTGCTAAAGAGAGTATTATAGTTTTGTTCACATAACGGTTGTTTGTAACTCCCAAAACTAAACGAGTTAGATATAGGGTTATATATACCAAAGTGATCAGGGTAAAGAGTGGAGTTCAAATCCGAATGTCTGTCTGTCGGTCCGTGCGTCCGTCCGTCCGTCTGTGCAAGTTGTAACTTGAGTAAAAATTAAGATATCTTGATGAAACTTGGCACACTTATTTCTTGGCACCATAGGAAGGTTGCTTTCGAAAATGAGCAAAATCGGACCACTGCCACGCCCACAAAATGGCGAAAACCCAAAACACATAAAGTGCCATAACTAAGCCATAAATAAAGCTATGGAAATAAAATTTGGTATGAAGGATCGCACTATGAAGGGGCATATTTGGATGTAATTTTTTTGGGGAAGTGGGCGTGGCCCCGCCCCCTACTAAGCTTTTTGTACATATCTCGCAAACCAATAGAGCTATATAAACCAAACTTTCTGCAGTCGTTTTTTTAGCCACTTCCTAATACAGTCCAAAAATGAAAGAAATCGGATCATAACCACGCCCACCTCCCATACAAAAGTTAGGTTGAAAATTACTTAAAGTGGGTTAACTCACTAACGAAAAACGTCAGAAACACTAAATTTCACATAAGAAATGGAAGATGAAAGCTGCACTCAGATTTTTTTACAAAATGGAAAATGGGCGTGGCGTCGCCCCCTTATGGGTCAAAAACCATATCTCAGGAACTACTCGACCGATTTCAATGAAACTTGGTTTGTAATAGTTTTCTTACATCCCAATGATATGTTGTGAAAATAGGCCAAATCGCTTCACAACCACGCCAATTTCCTATATACCAGAACATTGAAGACGATCTGATTGGTTTACTTTACAATATATAAAGTAAGCACTAGTGAAGATATCGGTGCAAAACTTTGCACAAACACTATGTTCATAGTGTGGCAGCCCCATTCTAAAAATCGCCGAAATCGGACCATAAGTTTTTAAGGCCCCATATATCGAACACGAGCACCCCGGTGCTTCTAACCTAATATTATGGTTTCCAACTTTCAATGGACTTTATACAATATATATGACGAATATGTGGGTCAAATTGTGTATTATATAATATAAATAAAGTTAAATACATAAATTGCGAGAGTATAAAATGTTCGGTTACACCCGAACTTAGCCCTTCCTTACTTGTTTTTATATTATTATTAATTACAATATTATATATTTACTAAGCAATTTAAGAGAAAAAACACCCAAAATCCACAAGAAATTGATGAAGCTACGAAATATGTAACCACATTCCCTTTCACGCAAACTCTTTTGCTTACATTTGCTCGAAATTAGCTCATACATGGTGTTAATATGTAGAAACATTTGTTGTTCCATGTGTGTTTTCGCCTGGGAAAATGTCTGAATGCAACAATTACGCCAAAACTGTCAACATTGATAACTTAATACGGTAAACATAGTTAGACCGCCTTTGTTTGGTGTGCCTAAACAGCTTCGCTGGTATTGGTTGAAAGGTGTTTATGGCGACAAACAATTCAATTAGTTGGCAGAGTAGTTATTGAAGTGGTTTCAAAGTAACTATAACTAGTTGTGGAAATTACAATTTGTCTTAAGGGGTTTTGCCTGTTTAGAGTCCTCAGGAAAGGCTTAATTTTGAAAAAAAATTTGTAGAAATTGGAAAAAATTATCCGAATTTCTCTCTTCCAGATTTTATTTAATCTTCGGTATCAGCTGTTTTAGGGGGGTCACTATGAAAGATGATGGTTCTAGAATTTTTCGAGACAAAAAGGCGATTTTAAGCATAATTCTAAATGTTAGACTAAAAAAATAAATTTTTTTCTACAAATTTTTGAATCGAAAATATCGACTAAGTATCGTCTACAATCCACTTCTAAAACACCACATGCCTAACTAATGCATTTTACTACCAGGTCTTCGCATCTTTTTCACATGCATGCGCATAGGCCACACTCTCGCATGTGTACACATGTCAAAGTGATTGCACAAATTTGTCTCTTTTGTCTATGGTTTGAGTGATAATCATCGCCTGTTGAACTCCCACGCATAGTTGCGACCATCACTGCTGCAACTGCAACACTAATAGCATTAATGAATATAAACAACAACAATAACAAGAGCAAACAAAAAGACACCAAAAAACGTATTAAAGAAAATTACAAAAAAGAAAAAAAATAACCGTAAAGTAACCGCAACATCACGAAGAAACTGAAGAAATCACTCACAAGCAGCGAAGGAGAAGAAAATCTTGGAATAAAAAGCGTCAACAACAATCACACCAGCAGCAGCAGCAGAAACGGCAACGGCAACAATTACAAAGGGAAATAAGTTGCATTCGTGCAATAGCGCAATATAAGAGCAGCAGAGAAGATGCAAGTGATTTTGAAATGTTGCAAGCAATCTATTTGCTAATACTTTTCATACAATAGCATGTTGTTATGGCTTTCAAGTCTGTCAGTAGGTGGGTGGGGGTGTTTGCTTTTGTTTTTGTTTTTGTTGCGCTGTCCACATTGTCGTTGCACTTGCAACATTGAATGCGTTGAGTGGTCGAAAGGGGCGTAACATCACTGTTGTGGTTGTTGTTGTTATCCAGTAAAGTACTTATATACCGTCTCTTCAATTCATTACTCAATTAGCCTTGATGCAATTCCGTTGTGCCAGACTGTGAAATTACGTACACGTCGAGTACGGCAATTGCATGTAATTAACTATAATTCGTTTCATTTACAAACTTTAATGAAATTCATTACCTCAACTACTATATGTAGGCATCATTGATGGTATAATATTTGTATCTAAGGTGTTTTCGAAAATCATTAATTATAGTTTAATATTGAATTTAAATTAAAAAATTAAAAATAATTTATATTTTAGATGTTTGTGGGCAGTAGTCATCGGAGAATATTTCATTGAGGCATAGATTGACATATGCGTATAAAGAAAGCCCATATCAACAACATGCCATCATTTCGAACAAATTATACAGAAATTATGACAATTATCCATCGGATACAGACTCGGGATTCAGTATTTTTTGAACTTACTACGAATATTAATATATAGTCACATGGAAATTTATATACTTCTTCAGTTCAGCTTGCTAGATCACAAAAATTTATTTTTTCGATGCAATTTTTTTTTTTTAATTTTCTCTTAAATGACTTGCTGATAAATACTCTGCCGAACAAACACATTTATTATTCGTAAATTAAAGAATTTATGCAAGCCCACATACCTGCAATACCATTTCGAAAGCCTTTTGTACACTTAGTATGAATGACATCCAAGTACATACACACATTGAATTTGTTTGCGTTTTGTTGTCACTTCTAATTGTTTGCTTTTCATGGTTTCATACACACGTGATTGACGGCCCTACTTGCATAGTTCGGGTATTACGAATTCTATGGGGTAACTAATGTAGTAAATATGTGAAATGTGGAACGACTAGTTCAAAACGACGAAATACTTAACATATAAATATAATAAAGATAATCCGTGTTTGATTCGCCACTTTGTTGCTTGCTATTTTTTATACTCTCGCAACAAAAGTTGCTAAAGAGAGTATTATAGTTTTGTTCACCTAACGGTTGTTTGTAAGTCCTAAAACTAAACGAGTTAGATATAGGGTTATATATACCAAAGTGATCAGGGTGAGGAGTAAAGTTCAAATCCGGATGTCTGTCTGTCCGTCCGTCCGTCTGTCCGTCTGTCCGTCTGTCCGTCCGTGCAAGCTGTAACTTGAGTAAAAATTGAGATATCTTAATGAAACTTGGAACACGTGTTCCTTGGCACCATAAGAAGGTTAAGTTCGAAGATGGGCGGAATCGGTCCACTGCCACGCCCACAAAATGGCGATAACCAAAAACACATAAAGAGCTATAACTAAGCCATAAATAAAGTTATGAAAATGAAATTTGGAACATAGGATCGCATTAGGGAGGGGCACATTAGAGTGTAATTTTTTTGGAAAAGTAGGCGTGACCCCGCCCCCAAATAGGTTTTTTGTATATATCTTGCGAACCAATAAAGCTATATAAACCAAACTTTCTGCAGTAGTTTCTTTTAGCCATTTTCTTATACAGTCCAAAAATGAAAGAAATCGGATAATAGCCACGCCCACCTCCCATACAAAGGTTAGGTTGAAAATGACTAAAAGTGCGTTAACTCGCTAACGGGAAACGTCAGAAACACCAAATTTTACATAAGAAATGGCAGAAGGAAGCTGCACTCAGATACAAAATGGAAAATGGGCGTGGCATCGCCCACTTATGGGTCAAAAACCATATCTCAGGAACTACTCGACAGATTTCAATGAAATTCGGTATATAATATTTTCTTGACACCCTGATAACACGGTTAAAAAATGGGCGAAATCGGTTCACAACCACGACTACTTTCCTTATAACTCAATTTTCAATTCCATCTGAATCCTTCACTTTATAATATATACATTAGGAACCGATAAAGATAGCGAAATAAAACATTACACAAATACTGTATTTGAGCTGTGACATCACTTTGTGGGAAAATTATCAAAATCGAACCATGACTTTTCAAGACCCCTGATATCAAACTTGAAGAACTCAGTGCCTAAGGGTAATTTTTCACCGAAAGTATAGGTAAATCTCTAAATAAATTGCGAGAGTATAAAATGTTCGGTTGCACCCGAACTTAGTCTTTCCTTACTTGTTTTGAGATCTGCTATTTCATGAAAAAATTGATATTAATGTTTATACCTCATCAAAATGACATAATTTTTTTCATTTATATTATATTTCTTTATTAAGCCACCTAAAAATATATTAAATTTAGCCGTTTATATTTATTACGTCATTAGTTCGACCATTTTATCACTTTATGCACAGTTTGGCGAATCGAACACAACAACAATTTGAGAACCGTTAATCGATTGTAATGGATGTTTTTTATACTCTCGCAATAAAGTTGCTAAGAGTGTATTATAGTTTTGTTCACATAACGGTTATTTGTAAGTCATAAAACTAAACGAGTTAGATATAGGTTAAATTATATCAAACAGATCAGGATGACGAGACGAGTTGAAATCCGGATATCTGTCTGTCCGTTCATCCGTCCGTGCACCTCGGTGCCTACCGAAAATATCGGTAATCTCTCAGATATTTTAATCTAATTTGGAAGGAAGACCAAAAATAGTTAGAAGCGGCACATAACTTCACCTAGCTCCCATATACCTCATATTCGGATTATCAAACTTTATACCGCATATATCGGTTAATATGTGAGATATTTTAGCAAAATTAAATGAGCATATAGGCCTGATTGTAGTGTACCTCAATGGCGAAATGAGTGAAATTGGTTCAAGAATTACCCCAGCCCTCACATACGCTGATTGATATATGCTGATTTTCGTTATTCTATTGGACTTTATGCCGAATATATGGGTCGATTGTGGGTTATCTTAAAAACAATATCAATGAATTGAGAGAGTAAGAAATGAACGTAGTCTTTTCTTACTTGTTAGACATATGGTTTTCAAGAAGAAATAAAACAGATATAATAATAACGGTAAGGTAAATGGTCTCGGGCAATTGAACGCCGAGGCTGGCTCGAATAAATTTCAGACGAGAGGCCCAATTTTAACCACTTTTTGCTGCAAATGAGGTATATGGCAGCAACAAATGTTGTACCGGACTATGTCTGTTCATTATGAAGTGGCAAACGAAACTGAGTACAAATCAAGTAACAGCTGTCAAAAAGACCAATTCCAAAAAAAATATTGCCTTATTGAAAACCAAACGTCTAACAAACAAACAAAAACAATGTGAATTAAAAAATCGGTCGGTCATTATCTCAGGGTAACTTGTCTAAAAAAATGATAAATAACCGAAAACAAAAAAAAATAAAATTAAAATCGTTTGTAAAACTTTAAAACTTCATTATGTGATAATATTCACATCGCAAGGCCCCAATATGAATTAAAACAAATATCGTGATGAAATGAAGGAGACTGGTCCAAAATGCTCTAGTTCGCCACTAGTTTTGACTCACGTCACTTTTTTGTCTGGATATATTTCAATTTTACGCTCATTTACCAAAATTCAATTGCATATATGTATGTGTAGATATATGTATAGATACATACATAAATCCATTTTCTTTTGTTCTTCGCATCAAATTTGAAATTCTAATTAACAGTATTAACCGAACTAAGCGTATATGTGTGTTAGGCCTAGATGCATACATGTATATTTATATATATATACAGTGGAACTTCCATAACTCGAACTTTTAAATTGGAAATAGCGTTAAGAAGCCAAAATTCATAGAAATTTCCTTCCATAACTCAAACTTCTATAACTCGAAGTTCTCCATAACTCGAACTCTTAAATTGGAAATAGAAGTCAAATTTCATACAAATTTATTTTCGAAGTAAATAACTAAAACTGTGGGTAAATCTATATTTTCCAGCTTTTTGAAAATTATTATATATTAATAAAAATTCTATAACTCGAAGTCTCTCTAACTCGAAGATTTTTTGTGTATTATGGTGATTCGAGTTAGAGAAGTTCCACTGTATATAAATATATATGTATGAGGCTATGTACACACAAATATTTGGTTTGATATTGTTATTGTGTGGCATAAAGCAAACTGTTTTTATTGTTGGCCACTTTTTGTCATGCAAAGTTGAATATAAGCGCCAACAGATCCATCACGTTGGAAGTGTTCTATTGTACTTGTGAATATGCAGATAAGCATATGTATACATACGTGTATAAACGGTTTATATTAGTCTGTTTATCATGCAATTGTTGTATGTGTGCAAAAATTTGTAAATGAACTTTATGAAACAAAAAATTGTCTATTGAAGGTCGCTTTTAACAATGTTGAGCAATTTTATCTTATGGCCACACTTTGCACATGAGTGTGCTTCACAAAATGCAGGCATAATAAAAATTAAAAAAAAAAGTTACGTAATTTGAAGTTTTTTTTTAAGTAAAATTTAAATTTTCATTTTAATTAAAATTTCTTGTCACAGTCTACCAGACTAACCTAACCTAACCATTCTTTTCACAGCAAGTGGATGGTTACACCGCTGGCGTAGATTATCCAGCCTATGAATCGGTGCCTAAAGGACTCTCATTCAAATGCAGAAATCGACTGCCTGGTTACTATGCTGATACGGAGACGCGTTGTCAGGTAAATTAACTTAGAACTATAGAATATTTACATGTATTTGATTCAACGTACATATCTTGAGAGAAAATTTTACCCAGTGGAAACGTTAACTGAAAATTCAGATTTATTTCGTTAAAATTATTCTTAGTGTCTGCGAGTAAATGCCAACGGTTTATTTATTTGCAAGTCGTCTAATAATTCTTTACTTTTCTTGCATTCAATAATTTAGGTCTGGCATTGGTGCTTGCACTCGGGTCATCAATATTCATTCATCTGCCCCAACGGCACCGTTTTCAATCAGGCTGTACGCGTATGTGATTGGTGGACGAATGTCAATTGCCCAGTGGCCGAACAATTGTACAAAAACAACGATGAATTGTACCGTACCACCGAAGCAAATCCCGAACAGAACCTCTGATATAAGGCCATTCAAGCTATAAATCAAACCAGTTTATTGAGCCAACCAAAACAGAATTATCAAAATCAAATACAGCAGCAGCAAGCGAATCGACAGCAACAACGACAACAACAGCAGCAGCTGCAGCATGCACAACAACAACAAAGAAAATCAAAAGAATTTCAAATGGAAGATGCCTATTATGATGCGCGTGAAATTAATGGCTTGAGTGAGCTAACCATAACGGAATATGGCCGAAAACAAATGCGCTACAATAAACAACCACAATCACAACAACACCAGCAGCAACAACAACAGCATTCACAGCAGAATTCTTTGCTGACCACTCATAATTTACCAAAAAGTAGTTTTAGAGGCAACATCAAATACTCACAGAATAATGGAAATACTTACGCGGTTGGCGGTAATAAATATAGCAACAATAACAATCACAACAACAACAACAACAACCATAATTATCAATATAAGAGCAATAGTAGTAGTAGTAGTAGTAGCAACAGCAATAAGAATAAGAACAACATTGGCTATAGTATATCAAATCAAATTGGCGGTTCCAATGATCGCAACTTGAATAGTCGAAATCACAACAGCAACAATAGCAATAATCACAACCACAACAATAACTCACAGAGTAAGCATAGCAGAAATAAAGGCACATCGAGCAATGCCAATAATCTGGATAACGATGAACTTAAAGACTACAAGAGTAAAATCAAAAACAAATACAACATTGACTATGACCACTCGCTGGATGATGAGTATGAAATAATCGAGGCCATCGAATAAGTCGAATAAATGTGTCTATGCAATCGTTAACTGCAGTCAGTTCAATGATGAACTTGATGATCTTGCTCCGAGATGTAATGATGGCGTTGGTGCTAGCGTTTACCGGCTTGTTGGTAGCAATTGACCCTTTAGCTGTTGAGACCCTTCAAGCTCGCAGTGTCCTCGATTAGCTTTGTTTTCTATTTACCTGGGTTGTCTTAGCTGTTAAGTAATCTTTTTGGGTAGTTTGTCATACGGAATTCATATTTTCTTTTCTTAATTGTTTTTATCTTTTTTTTGTATTTTCATTGATTGTTTTCATGTATAATTGATAAACTCGATTTCCTAGCTATAAGTTGTAAAAATTTTTTTATAATTGTTTTTTATATGTGTTGAATAATTATTTTCAAATTCATTGTTTATAAATAATGTGTTGGAAATAAAAATGTTTTTTATAAAAAAATGGTTTTGTTAAATACTAGACTTAATTCAAATATTTGATTTAAGTAAAGTGTAAACTAAGTAAGGAAAGGTTATGTGTTCGGAGGAGCACGTGGATATTATTATTATTATTTTTATTTTCATGTTGTATGAGGAAGTGCCTTAAGGGATTAGGTGGGTTTCAGAGGATAAAAACAAGGGTATTTTTGCAATTTTTTAAATATATACAATTATATATTTCATTTAAACAATTCAGCGTATCAAATATACATGTTTAAACAGTACTCTGTGAAATTTTTATTTAAAAACTCCGAAAACTCAGCTGTTGGCACCTCATCTCCCATGACGTGTCAAAAAAAAGTCTTGCGGTGAACATCATAACTCATTAATGGTTGATCTAAAAACAACAAACCAAAAACATTTCGATAGTATATGAACAAATCTAGTTAATGAACGTAGGAAAAAAGAAAATATTGAAATTTGTATTTTGGACAGAGTTTCGACTAAAAAACTCACTTTTTTGGTCAAATTTTCGGCATATATTGGCTCCAAAAAATAGTTATAATAACAATATAAAAAAATCCTTCTTTCATTAACTAAATAATGTCATTCCAAAGAATTATTTAATATTTAAAATAATTTATTTATTTAAAAATGCGGCAATCTCACATAGTCAAAGTTATTTTTATTAATTATTTTTATTTTTTTTTAATGGAATTTCGTATTTTTGGAAAAAAATTAGGATGGAAACACTGTTTGGAATTATACTAAATTTGAAGTCCTCCAATACAATATATTTTTATAGTCAACGTGTGTAATTTAACTTATCGTTAATTTAAAAAAAAAAAAATAAATACTGTGGCAACTCTTTAAAAGTGTTTTTTATTAAATTTTGCTTAAAGATATACTAATAATTCAGTGAAAGCAGTTTTTGAAAATGTATACACTTTAGACAAAGAAAATAAACTTTATGCATCTTTTAAAACACCGTTAAATATTTTAAAAATATTAACAATAGTGAAATGTATAGTTTCAGGCGCCGTGACAACAATAAAGCTTTTTTATAACAAGCTTTTCTGAATGCTTTGAACAGGTGATCGCGCTTTGCTGTTTAAAGAGCAACTTTATTATTGACGCTCAGTGAATCAGAGAGAGAGAGTGCTAGTCTCTCATAAACTGCTGAGTAAGCTTTTTAGACAACATAAAATTGAACTCATTTACGCTCTTTGTATATTCAGCCACTTGTAAGCGTGCTCAGTTTAAACAATTTCCAGTTGTCAAAACCATGAAAAGCCAAACAACAGTCGCCGAAGCAACTCTTGCTTAATACGTAAGACGAGCAACAAAAATTAGATTAACAAATATATTTGGATATTATTTAAAATTACTAAAATTGTGCAAAAATAAAATATTTATTTTTAATTAGTAGTATTTAGATATATGTTTATATACCTATATATGCGATTATGTCTGAATAAGTGTCAACACAACGATGTGGTATGTTCTGTGCGTGATTCAAGCTGTATTTTGTAAACAAAAAAAATTATATGACAATAGAAAAAGGTTAGACTCTTCTGGCATGTGTAGCATATGTGCTTATATAGTGTACTTGGCTATCGTTATACATACATATGCATATGAATGGCATAGAGTGTGAGAAAATTCCAGTAATTCAGTCAGTAGTCGAGGCATACACATAAAAGAAATTGCAATATAAGCACAAATATTTAGCAATGAGTGCACAACAGCCATGTGGGTGGGCCGACAGAAAAAACTTCAAATGCGTTAACCTAAAAAAATAACGCAAAATAATTTATCAGCTAATGAACTTATTATGCCTCATATAATTAGCCGAACGCATACATAATGCCCGTATGGTGGTTGCTACACCTTCGGTTAACTAAAAAGTGACACAAATTTTAACGACGTGATTGGGGTCTATTGGTAAACCACCAATATAATTGTATATATGTATGTGTGCTGCTCTTTCAACAAACCGGTAGTGAATGCGTTCACGTTAACTGCACAACTGCGCATGTGTAACATACTAATTCAAATAAGTTACACTAATGTGTCAAAACTACGGCAACGAGTCATTGAGTGGCGGTAATCGGCTAACTCTGTCTACATACAAACATACACACACATCTACATACATACATATGTGTAAGATCTATATGTAGCAGCGTAGATAGAGAGGGCTGCAGCGAAGATATGTGAGCACATATGTGTGTTTGTGTATCTTAATGAATTTATATAGTCCATCGTTCACCCACATTTTTTTGGGTTAACTATTAAACCCGTTATAGGGTAGAGGTATGGTGACAGTAAAGGCAAAAGCCAAAAGCTCAACAAATTGAGCAAAACAAATAATACCCGAAAAAAGCAGCCGAAAATACTCACAGCTATATGTATGTGTGCCTGTGTATGAAGAAAAAGGTAGATGTGAAGTCAAAGCCCGCATGCCGCAGAAAATAACAATATTGCTTCAGTTATTATGTAATATTATGCATGCATACATTCCCTGTAGGGAAAAATAATAGCAATGAAAGCTTTTGCCGTTTGGTTTACTGAAGTAATTTATTGATTTTGATTAATATTAGATCTACAACTTTGCTTCCGCCGTTTTCCAATAGATGTCTCTAAGCACTGGTCGATTAAATCGATTAAATCGTTTTATATCGATCTTGGGCATTTGTGTCAACATTAACCCAACAAAATATTTGTAGAGATCTGTTTGCATGCCAAACTTATTCTCAACTGTCAAAATGTCACTTTTTGAGCCGAATTATCAATTTTTCGATTTATTAATAAATTTATGACTTATATTATATAGAAAGAGGAATAAAAATCCAAATAGCGTTTTAAAATACCTTGGAACTGTATACATACATATAAGTTCTCATATTAATATTATTTGACACTACTCAACTTAAAACTATGATCATATGATCTCTTAAACCTTATTATGATTATGATTATAAATATAATCTCTGACGACCTTAAAAAGTTCGTTTAAATTTAAAAATTATTACATTAAATCAATTAACACAGCGGTCAACAACGATACTTTTAACATAGAGGTCAAGATTGAGGCTGTACTAACAAGGTAAAGGCTCAAGGCATAGACGTTCAAGTTAGCGAGTTCAAACGCCAAATGAATGAACTCAGACTAGGTTAAGTATAGACGATTGTGGCGGTGTTATGCAAATTTATTTATCGAGAGTCCAAATTACACAACTCAACTGAAAGATTTTAGAAATTACTGAAGCGAACAACTGTTTAAGGTATCTTAAAATCCAAGAAGAGCAATATTAACTGGAAGATCACTAGATATTTTATTTCGTTTTCAATAGATCAAAATATACTTAGAAATTGACTAATGATGACCCATAACTCGTCAGATTGTAGTCAGGCAGACAAGGCACCCGTTATAAACACTATATAATCGATGATTATATTCTATTTAACATTTATCAGTATATTTAGTAAAGGTTTTCTTCAACAGATAAGATTATTATACTCTCGCAACAAATGTTGCTAAAGAGAGTATTATAGTTTTGTTCACATAACGGTTGTTTGTAACACCCAAAACTAAACGAGTTAGATATAGGGTTATATATACCAAAGTGATCAGGGTGAAGAGTGGAGTTCAAATCCGAAGGTCTGTCTGTCCGTCCGTCCGTCCGTCCGTCCGTCTGTGCAAGCTGTAACTTGAGTAAAAATTAAGATATCTTGATGAAACTTGGCACACTTATTTCTTGGCACCATAGGAAGGTTGCTTTCGAAAATGAGCAAAATCGGACTGCCACGCCCACAAAATGGCGAAAACCGAAAACACATAAAGTGCCATAACTAAGCCATAAATAAAGCTATGGAAATAAAATTTGGTATGGAGGATCGCACTATGAAGGGGCATATTTTGATGTAATTTTTTTGGGGAAGTGGGCGTGGCCCCGCCCCTACTATGTTTTTTATATATATCTTGCAAAAAAATAGAGCTATATAAACCAAACTTTCTGCAGTCGGCTTTTTTAGCCATTTCCTAATACAGTCCAAAAATGAAAGAAATCGGATCATAATCACGCCCACCTCCCATACAAAAGTTAGGTTGAAAATTACAAAAAGTGGGTTAACTCACTAACGAAAAACGTCAGAAACACTAAATTTCACATAAGAAATGGCAGATGAAAGCTGCACTCAGATTTTTTTACAAAATGGAAACTGGGCGTGGCGTCGCCCACTTATGGGTCAAAAACCATATCTCAGGAACTACTCGACCGATTTCAATGAATCTTGGTTTGTAATAGTTTCCTTACATCCCAATTATATGTTGTGAAAATAGGCCAAATCGCTTCACAACCACGCCTACTTCCTTTGTACCAGAACTTTGAAGATGCTCTGAATCGTTTACTTTACAATATATAAAGTAAGTACTAGTGAAGATATCGGTGCAGAACTTTGCACAAATACTATGTTTATAGTGTGGCAGCCCCATTCTAAAAATCACCGAAATCGGACCATAGGTTTTTAAACCCCATATATCGAACACGAGGACCTCGGTGCTTCTAACCTAATATTATGGTTTCCAACTTTCAATGGACCTTATACAATATATATGACGAATATGTGGGTCAAATTGTTTATTATATAATATAAATAAAGTTAAATAAATAAATTGCGAGAGTATAAAATGTTCGGTTATACCCGAACTTAGCCCTTCCTTACTTGTTTTTCTTAGAATTTTTTCGGCAACGTTCAATCACCCTGTACCATTAGCTTATACAAATATCTAGAAACATATATGTAGATACATAATAACAATAAAACCATTTGTAAGGAAGTGCTTTAATACCCTTCCCCAAGTGTTTCTAAGAAATTTTGCTGAAATCTGAACTTCATAAATATTTATCGGCTTCGCTGGCAATAACAGTTAGTATCAAAATAAAATTATATACAAATCGACTTCTACTAAACATAAAGATTTTATACATTTTGACCTTAATTAACAACGTTTTCGATTTTTTAATTTTATTATTCATACTCAATTCATTTCGTAGAAGAAGTTATAAAGTATAAGCAGAAGCAGAAGCAGAAAAAAATACAAAACAGCTGCCTTTAATGCACAACAACAGGCTTTGCCGGTACCAAAACTGAAGGTAATCGGCTTGATGGCTGCGACCTGCAAGTATTTCTGGGCATTTTCGACCGGTTCCGATACATGTATATTGTGGCTTTATTTTTTTTTTTATTGCACAATATTTTCTTCGCGTGAAATATAAAATTGTTCAATAATATATTTAAAAGTGTTGGAAATGAATTTTAATGGACGTTGACATTGTATTTGTTTCAAGGAGGCAGAAGAATAAATGATGAAAATTCCACGAAAAATTAGCATATTTGCGTATTCTTATATGGC
Organism: Zeugodacus tau; assembly: GCA_031772095.1. Classification (NCBI taxonomy): domain Eukaryota; kingdom Metazoa; phylum Arthropoda; class Insecta; order Diptera; family Tephritidae; genus Zeugodacus; species Zeugodacus tau. The sequence goes on along the minus strand of CM062653.1, from coordinate 57,152,781 downwards.
ATGTGCATATTAAATGGATTAAAAGTGAAGTTTATACAAGTGTCAGAGCGCGCTGTTAAGAGATTTTAGTAGTGAATTACATATTTATGTGGTGGAGTTTAAAAGGACTTTAGTTGATTATTTATTTTTTAATATTTTACTGAATTTTTATGAAGACATCTCTGGCAATAACTGATATATTCGACAAAAAAGATATCCATAAAAAACCTTAATCCAAGTGACCCCTGAAACTGTGAACAGGGTCCATGGGTAGGCTAAATAGTGTAGCATATGTCTGAGGACAAATACAAAATTAATTATAACATTGACTTCACACTTTCGGCGGGGATATATACATATGGGTCAAGGGATGTACCTATAGGGAAGGAAATGGGCTGGGCGGAAATTAAGCAATCGGAACCGGATATTGAACTGTCATCAACTTAAATCAGGAAAACAATAACCGGATATAGGAAGTGGATGTTAATTAAGAACGCAAGTATCCAGACCGGAAGTGGTGTTAACCGGAAAATTAAAAAGGAGGTACCCAAAGTACAAAAGTGACGGAAACCGACATCTTCGAAAATTAAAATAACTGTTTTCTGTTTATGGAAAACTTCCGTTCATCTATCTGTTAACTTCCTTCGCTTGACTTCCGTTTCTTTTAATAAATGTATCGTTTGAGTTGTCACTTTGTTCGTATCCGTTTCCTTTACTTCCTTCAACTCCCTTTGGATTTCACTTCCGGATATGTGGTTTCCGATCTTGATCAACTTCCGCTTCCTATATCCTGTTAACGGTTTCCGGTTTAGTTTGATGATAATTGAATAACCGGTTCCGTTTGCTTCATTTCTGCCCTATTCGTTCATAACTCCGGTAAATCTAAACCGATTTTAATGATCTAGTCTTATGTAAGGGAATTTTCACACCTATAACACTGATGCATTAAACTTAAAATAGAACTCTTACTGCTAATTCAATCCAACGTATATTATAAATTTGGTAATGTTTACTCGCCTCTTCAAGACCCTGCAGTCCGTCATCTCCTTAATTCTTCTTTGAACACTAAGCGATTTTTCGCAAACATTTTTTTAAGTATTGCCTCACTAAAAAGTTTTACAATTATTTCCTAACACAAAACTATAGTGATCGTGCACAAAGAGCAGCGAACTGCGCCTTAATGCCTTCAGTAAATACTCTTGATTATGTTCTTCGCTGCAATGTTTCTCACCACAATGCGAAATCCCAGTGTGTCGGTGCTGGAGGTCGTCTCACGACACATCATGAATAGCACGAACATTTCGTTTTGTCTTTCCTTGCACTGGGTGCATCCGGATCAACCGTATTAATTTTTTCTTATATATCCTAGAGTAGCTTCGGTTTTTCCATTACACAAGGCTGCTTGAAATCGCTCAGCAAGTATACTGCGTAAAGAAGAATTTGTATTAAATCAATGAGTGCCATAAATTAAATTCAATTCCGATGACAGATAATTATGTTTATGGATCTTCAAACATACGGCACACACATTCGCCATCCTCGCTGGTCACCTGCCCCTTATGTTCCTGTAAATATGTGCGCAGTACATCCTTCATGAGCACATCCAAGCTCTGTTCGGGATCGGCCTTGAAATTGCCTAGATGACCGGCCAGTGGGACCTAGGGATGGCGCTGCTTCTTATAGGTTTCAAAAACTGGCGTCCATTGCACAATACTGCGTAGCTTGTGTGAATCAGAAGTCTGTTAACGAGAAGAAAAAACAATTGAACTGATTAAATATACGAAGGTGGGAAGAGGAGCTGACCTCGCTTTGGTGCGAAAAGAATGTCTAACATGATATTCGCATACCTACGGGTGCCAAACACGCAATCCAAATTTTTTACCTTTTGAACTAAGGCCATGGTTTGTTACATTTTGAGTGATCACGTTATACCAGAATTGTCTGTCCCATTTTGAGGTCTTTCTAACAATTTAAATTTGAAATATTACTATAACCCTTGCTTAGGTGCACTACTACATCCTGTATAATGAAACAGCTTAAAATTGATTAAAAATCAAAAGAATTAAGCAACGAACTTGATATTTTAACAATAACAATAACTTAAAATGCTTTGAATTCGACTGATTTGATTATTTTGATAAAAAAATATTATTTTATTTAATAAATATACAAAAATTAACAATTTACAATATTTTATAAATCCGAAATATTCGTTCAATAATATTCTTTATTTCATTTACAGATATACACACTTTGGAAACTAAAATTTAATAGATGAAAATATAATATTTATCCTCAAAAAATATCTCAAATAAACTGTTAAAATACCAAAGATATTCTGCTGACGCCCATGAGTATTTCCAAAAGGAAGAAAAAATGCAAAAATAAAAAAACCAAACAATTGAACTTAAAACTTAATTAAAGTAAACTTGAAAAAAGTCAAATGCAATAATTATATAATTGAAGTGTGTGTGGAGTGAAACCAGACGGTTTCAACAAAAATACAGCCGCAACGAATTTACGAATTATTAAACGTATTTCAAAGCTGTCACATATTAAAGCACTTAAGTGAGCCGCTCCGCGCCCTCTCCAAGAGCAGGCAACGCGACGTCTCTGCAAAAATCGTAAAACAACCGAAAAGATTGCTGCTTCTTCACCACTTTGCATATTAAAAATAACAAACAAACACACACGTACACACACTTGTTTATAAATAAATTGATTGGATATGTAATTTTTGTGCTCTACAGTTGCAATTGCATATACTCGTACATTTGTTGTTGTGTATAAAAACGCGAAGGCAAGAAATTAGCAAATCGCCAGACCAACACCGTTAACACGGACGATTTTCGTACATGCGCATAGCCATAAACCGATAATAGCCGAAACCTCGAAGTCGCATTTTAGCCCAGCTTGAGCCGCAATCAATTGTCACTTTCGTGGTATTGCACTGCTGATGATGATGGTGCTGGTGGCGCTTGGCCGTGCTGTCACTTGCGTCATGGAAGCTTTGTGCATTCTGTTCGGTCATTTATTTGACATTTTCAAGATTTACCTCAAGTTCGGCCTTATTACTTTGGTTTTTTACTTCGTCGCCGAATGGTACATACTGCGTTATAGCGATTTCGATACATTCATGGAACCGAAACCTTTGCTGAAGCCGGACAGTAATAGTACGGTTGGTAAAGTCTATCGCTTTTTTGTGGATTTTTTCCTGGGCTAGCCATTTTGTGCAAATTATTTCAGTTTATTTATATGAAATTAGTATTAATTTAGTTTTAATTTGTAATTTTAATGACACATTTTTAATTTTTGCGTATGCTAAAGTCGAATATGAAATCAAAGCGGAACATTATAGACATTTAATTGCTTTACGGAAGACATTTTTATAGTCACGGCATGCTAAAGTCAAGGCTTTTGATTACGTCGGATTAATTTTGAATAAAAGAATTATAATTAGTTTGCTTATGTATATTATATATATGTAGTATAATATTAGACGAATGTCAATGTTAATACCAAATTATATTATGAAACCATACAATAATGTTTCTTAGCATTAACATTATAAACACTTTGTTGTGTATTTTTTTATTGACAATTATTTATAAATATATAATACATTTTTTAAATATCAAACACCGTTGTTTCATGTAAATTATTAGGTCTACAACTTTGCTTCCGCCGTTTTCCAATTGATGTCTCTACAGCCAAGCACTGGTCGATTAAATCGTTTTATATCGATCTTGGACATTTGTGTCAACATTAACCCAACAAAATATTTGTAGAGATCTGCTTGCATCCCAAACTTATTCTCAACTGAAAATGTCACTTTTTGAGCCGAATTCTCGACATTTGCACGGAATACGCATGCTGCCAGAAATATACTCAAAAGTAGTAGCTAGCGACGGCCTATATTTTGAATAACTTTTTTATAACCGTAAAAAACGGCGGAAGCAAAGTTGTAGACCTAATACATGAATCTTATATACCTTTTATTTACGTGGAATGCTTGGAAGAATATTTATATTCAATAGAAATATTTGTAATATTCGACTTATACAAGGTTTGTTCAAAAAATAACAGGAATTTTCAAATTTAAAATGTGGCAGGTTTGGAGCGTTCAATTGTCAATAAATTTCTTTATCATGCTATATGATATACATACATGCCCCGAAGTATGATACACTTTTCAGTTACAGTTTCATATTTCCCAAAATAACAAGTAGCTTAAACGGCCGTCGTTTTACAAGCATACGAGAAAGCTTTAAGAAGAGCGATTTCGTACTCTGGTGGTCAAAATACATAGGTGTACTTCATTTCAGAAAAATCTGAAACGGTAAAAGTACTGGTCAGTACCGGGTTATTAATTCATTGCATTCTCGTATTGGAGTGTATAGCATTATTGACAGGTGTAACGTCGAAGATATAGACAATTTTGACTACCTTAATAATTATTACATAAACATCGACAGTTAAGTACGCCTTGAAATCTAACGCAGAATCGAAGAGAAGGTAAACTAGAAATAAGAGAAGAATGTACAAAACGAAGACTTCATAAGTTTTATTATTTTATACAATGTGGACTTGATGTGGAGAAGTACCTGGCTTCACTAGGTGTTTAGAATCAACACCAATTCGAAAAAGTCTAAGAAACAAGTGATTTGTCTTTACGAACAGTAAGTTTCACATCTCCACGATCCATTCATTCGGACTTAATGACTCAGATTCAAAATTCCAAAGGTTTTTTTCTGTGCACTTCTGTTATAAAAAAGTTTCCCTAAAAGTCTGATCTCAGCTCATCAATTACGCCCGACCTGCAGTATTCTAAACTATGACGCTTTAAAATTAAACGTAGTATTAGTATACCTTTAGTATACAGAATCGTTACTAAAGGGTTTTTTATTATGGTTTGGGATGTCTTTATGTATAGAACTCGATTTCGATGGCCACCACGGGCACGCTTGTAGAATTCCAGACGCTAAACCCAATTGTCGTGAGATAACACGTTCACCAAACTTTGTTTTCAATAAATCGATTGTGAAATTTGCTGAGGGGCTTGTCACACCGTGCTGTTGGAACCACATATTGTCCAAATCCATATCATCCAATTCGGGCCACAAATATTCGGTTATCATTGAGCGGTCAGACAGGGCGATTATGACGAACATATGTATGGATGTAGCGCTCTAAAAGTTTAGGCCACACACTCCGAATTTCGGTAGTAAAATGTAATAATTTCGCCTCGTTGTTGGTTCGTTTATATTTCAATGCTGAAATGGCAAACCTTATTCAAGAGAAGTGTCAAAAGAGCGTAAAAAATATGGTGTCGTTTGTTGTCCCTATCGGTCTACTTTTGTCGCATCCCTTTTGAAAAACCATTTATATCTATTAAGAGTACTTTATCTATATAAAACAAATAATTTGCGTAAAAAAATTCACTTCTTAGTAGGTCCATTCCTTGGATACAGAAACAATTTTTCAATATTTGCTGAAAAGTATAACAGTTACTAATTTTTTGTTAGTTTTTATATTCTCGCAACAAATGTTGCTAAAGAGAGTATTATAGTTTTGTTCACATAACGGTTGTTTGTAACACCCAAAACTAAACGAGTTGGATATAGGGTTATATATACCAAAGTGATCAGGGTGACGAATAAAGTTCAAATCCGGATGTCTGTCTGTCCGTCCGTCCGTGAAAGCTGTAACTTGAGTAAAAATTGATATATCTTAATGAAACTTGGAACACGTATTCCTTGGCACCATAAGAAGGTTAAGTTCGAAGATGGGCGGAATCGGACCACTGCCACGCCCACAAAATGGCGAAAACCGAAAACACATAAAGCGCCATAACTAAGCCATAAATAAAGCTATGGAAATAAAATTTGGTATGAAGGATCGCACTATGAAGGGGCATATATATATGATTGGCGTTGCAACCGTTTAGCCGGTTATAGATGACAGGAGATATTTCGTCTTGTCCTCATTCACCTCCAGACCCATTCGCTTCGCCTCCTTATCCATGCGGGAAAAAGCAGAACAAACGGCGCGGTTGTTGCTTCCGATGATATCAATATCATCGGCGTACGCCAGGAGCTGTACACTCTTGTAGAAGATGGTACCCTCTCTGTTTAGCTCTGCAGCTCTTATAATTTTTTCCAGCATCAGGTTAAAGAAGTCGCACGATAGTGAGTCACCTTGTCTGAAACCTCGTTTGGTATCGAACGGCTCGGAGAGGTCCTTCCCAATCATGACGGAGCTTTTGGTGTTGCTCAACGTCAACTTACACAGCCGTATTAGTTTTGCGGGGATACCAAATTCAGACATCGCGGCATAAAGGCAGCTCCTTTTCGTGCTGTCGAAAGCTGCTTTAAAATCGACAAAAAGGTGGTGTGTGTCGATCCTCTTTTCACGGGTCTTCTCCAAGATTTGGCGCATGGTGAATATCTGGTCAGTTGTTGATTTTCCAGGTCTAAAGCCACACTGATAAGGTCCAATCAGTTTGTTGACGGTGGGCTTTAGTCTTTCACACAGTACGCTCGATAGAACCTTGTATGCGATATTTAGGAGGCTGATCCCACGGTAATTGGCGCAGATTGTGGGATCTCCCTTTTTATGGATTGGGCAGAGCACACTGAGATTCCAATCGTCAGGCATGCTTTCTTCCGACCATATTTTGCAAAGAAGCTGATGCATGCACCTTATCAGTTCTTCGCCGCCGTATTTGAATAGTTCTGCCGGTAATCTATCGGCCCCCGCTGCTTTGTTGTTCTTCAAGCGGGTAATTGCTATTCGAATTTCTTCATGGTCGGGTAATGGAACATCTGTTCCATCGTCATCGATTGTGGGATCGGGTTCGCCATCTCCTGGTGTTGTACTCTCACTGCCATTCAGCAGGTCGGAGAAGTGTTCCCTCCATAATCCCAGTAAGCCCTGTACATCGGTTACCAGATTACCACCTTGGTCTCTACATGAGGATGCTCCGGTCTTGAAACCTTCGTTAAGTCGCTTCATTTTTTCATAAAATTTTCGAGCATTCCCTCTGTCTGCCAGCTTCTCAAGCTCTTCGCATTTCGGCCTCTTTCTTTTTTTGTCTGCAGATGCGTCTCGCTTCCCTCTTCAGCTCTCGGTATCTATCCCATCCCGCACGTGTTGTGGTCGTTTGCAACGTTGCGAGGTAGGCAGTCTGTTTTCTCTCCGCTGCGAGACGGCACTCCTCATCGTACCAGCCTGTTTTTTGTCGTTGCCGAAAACCAATTGTTTCGGCTGCAGCGGTACGCAGTGAGTTTGAGATGCCGTTCCACAGTTCCCACAGGGGCATATTTGGATGTAATTTTTTGGGAGGTGGGCGTGGCCCCGCCCCATACTAAGTTTTTTGTACATATCTCGCAAACCAATAGAGCTATATAAACCAAACTTTCTGCAGTCGTTTTTTTTAGCCACTTCCTAATACATTCCAAAAATGAAAGAAATCGGATAATAACCACGCTCACCTCCCATACAAAAGTTAGGTTGAATATTACTAAAAGTGGGTTAACTCATTAAGGAAAAACGTTGGAAACACTAAATTTCACATAAGAAATGGCAGATAAAATCTGCACTCAGATTTTGGGTGTGGCGTCGCCCACTTATGAGTCAAAAACCATATCTCAGGAACTACTAGACCGATTTCAATGAAACTTGGTTTGTAATAGTTTACTTACATCCCAATGATATGTTGTGAAAATAGGCCAAATCGCTTCACAACCACGCCTACTTCCTATATACCAGAACTTTGAAGACAATCTGAATCGTTAACTTTACAATATATAAAGTAAGTACTAGTGAAGATATCGGTACAGAACTTTGCACAAATACTATGTTAATAGTGTGGCAGCCCCATTCTAAAAATCGCCGAAATCGGACCATAAGTTTTTAAGGCCCCATATATCGAACACGAGGACCTCGGTGCTTCTAACCTAATATTATGGTTTCCAACTTTCAATGGACTTTATACAATATATATGACGAATATGTGGGCCAAATTGTGTATTATATAATATAAATAAAGTTAAATGAATAAATTGCGAGAGTATAAAATGTTCGGTTATACCCGAACTTAGCCCTTCCTAACTTGTTTTTTGTTAGTTTTTTTATTTAAGATCATAAACTAGATTCCATTTTATTTCGCGTTCATTATGTTCATTTCTAGTCGCTTCTCAATTGTTACAATTTATTTGTAAAATCTTTTCAAAAATGGAATGCTCACAAAAGTTCAAATAACACAATCTACTTATACTATCGAAATAACAACAATTACACGAAGCATTTGATTTCGAATGTATTCAAAAAAAAATAATAATGAACACAATTCAATAGAGAGATATATATCTATATACATATATAAAGGCACTTCATGATTGGATTACATAATATTTGTGCACATAAAATTGCACACTTGCCAAAGCCTTAAGTGATTGTGATCATAATCAATCACAACAAACACACACCGTATACCACGAAATAACCACTATTATAAGGTAGAGTATAGAAAAGCAAAATAATAAAAAGCGAAACTGATTTACAATTCAACTAGCAAACAACCGGCGTGTCAACAAAATCAGCACTGACTGGAAAATCACCATGTACGTAGATAAACTTATGGCACAGAACTTAACAAGTTGGTCCACGAACGAGCATTAAGAATAGTAACAATAACAATAACAATAACAAAAGCACCTATGTTGACGTGTGTTAAGCGGCAGTTAATTGTGGATAAAGACAAACTGAAACACGTTCGACGAGATTTCCAGTTGTAAACCGCAAATTTTGTTCTCAGAATCCAATTAGAATGTGTAACTGTGACGATAAAGCAATTCGTATGCACAAAGGCAACAACGTCAACAACACCACCAACGCCGACATTTTTGCTAGACTGAGTAGCAAATAGAAAAAGACTAGAAGATTTCTTTAGCTCTGACAAAAAAATGGAAAACAGTTAGTGCGGAGGTGTAAGACATGTTTATATAACGGTACATTATTACGTGCCAAAAATTATAAAAAATCGTGGAATATTAATCAACACAAAACTGTTAGATCAAAGCAGTGGTCTATTCGATTGTTTTTCTTTTTTCTTAATATTTTTTCCTTGCAGTAATTTGAAAAAGTGTGTACTTCGTAATTTGTTGTTGCTATTATGCATTGCTCTATATATGAAAATAGCGCAAACTACCTTCACATCTCGTGAAAACCGGTAAAGTAACCACAAGAGTGGCTGTGTGTTTAGTACATTCGAATCCAACTGATTTACTTACATGCCAAGCATTTGCCTACATTTAACCATAACTCTGACTGTGGCAAAAATAAAAAAAAAATATATATAACGCATTATGTAAACATTTGCAGAGGTACCTTTTAGTATATATGTACGCAGGTAAGTATTCACAAAGCATGCGGTGTTGAGATGAAGAGTAGTAAAATCTGTGATTTTCCTACTATTGCTCTTCAAACCAGAACCATAGGCAATGTTGGGTTTTGTTGCAAATAATAAAGGAATTTAATCTTAACTGGAAATTATGCATGGATCTATCTATACATTTTATGAACTGAAAAATAGTATGCTTTAACGAGAGATCGCACCACAAATAAAAAAATGCTGTCTTTTAATCTTCGACTGTGAGAATGGGCCATTCCTTGGCGAAAGCACTGCCCTCAACCTCATCATTGGCATCTCCTTTGCCTTCCTGCTTTGTAGTCAAACTCTGACTACTCGTTCGTACTCGCTCGTGCTACCGCCGATGTTGTTGCTTTACTGGAGCGTTAGCTGTAACTCCAGTGCTAGTGCTCGCCCTTGCCACTAGGCCAAGCCTTGCTCCTGCCTTTTCATTGGTCTTTTTAGAGCTCGTTTAGAACGCAACTCTTTTTCAGGAACAACTAGTTCCTTCCGGCTTTCTCGGAGCGCCGGACTCCTCTGTTGTTTATTCTTTATTTTTTATTTGAATTCATTCTAGGACTCACGAGTGTAGGGGAAATCAGATCCGCTACGTAAGTAAGGCTATCATATTACGGAGGACGCCAGGTATCCGTAAGCTCCGTTTGAGACTTGGCTATTTAAAGGCCCCCAGCCAGGCTGATCCTCGGCACGGGTCACATGACACCTTGATCCAGCTCTCTTTGTACCGGCAACCGTGGTAAGACCTCATCTTTGAATGCTGTGCTATTGAGGAACAACGAATACTCAGCGATAAGGCCAGACCTTGAAACTCCCCAACTGCACCAAGTCGGACTGTTCTAGCCCGTTCATGTTACAGTCGTGGCACTGTGGTATCTATTTCCAGTCGGCACCCTCGGGGAGTGTTCAGCGGGGGATTTTTGTCAACCCCACCTTTATAAAGGAAACAAACGCCTATTTTGAATATCTCGCAGCTTCACACTATCGAAGCGGTATCGAAATGTTGGAGAAGCGTTACAACAAAATCGTTAATGTAGGTCAAATGCTTTTTAGTCTATGTATGATAATTTGCATAAAATACTATTAAGACTTACAGTGGAATTAAAGGGTTTGCAAATATAGACTTCCGCTCTAACCATTGGAGAATCTTGAATGACAGCTTATAATGTTTTTTTGAAGTTCTGTTTACAAACTCTAATCTAGATTACGATTATTCTTTTTAATATATTTTAATAAATGAGATATAATTTGGGCATCTGAGTACCTTGCGGTGTGTATTTTCGTGACATTTCAGCTTAATTGTTACCTTAGACACATTTTTGATTATTTTCAATAAAAACATGTTTAACAGCACCTAAAATGTATATCCGAATTCATCGAGAGGTATGCATTTTTACTTAAGCTGTACAAACGGATAGACAGCCACACAACAAAAAATTTTATGACCTTGGGGTATGTGTACTATATGTTTTAGAGGTCGCTGAACCCGAATCCGAGGTCCTTTTAACCCCCATCACAACAGGGTTTTGACATAACCCTAGAGCACCAATAAGGCGGCCAGTGATTTTTTAAATTCATCGGATTCGCTTGATGAATCGCTACTCGAGGGTTTTCGGGATCATGGATTACGAATCGGTGTCGATTTTTCAAAATTCAAAATGGCGGATCCAATATGGCGGAAGCTTTTCCGAAATTTTATTTGGAATCGCTTGGAACTCGTTATTCGGGAGTATTCGGGGTCGCTAATTACGGATTTGACGTTACTTTTTAAGAATTTAAAACATATCTAGTAACACCCTAAGGTCATAACAAATTTTTGTTTGTGTGGCTGTGTTCTTAATAATTAATTACAACAATAACTCTATTTAAATGTTTTTAAAAAATATATCAAGTGATACGGAGAAAAATATGATACTGGATTGTATGTATGTGATTGGCGTTGCAACCGTTTAGCCGGTTATAGCCGAATCGACGATAGTGCGCCACCTCTCTCTCTCCTTCGCAGTTCGGCGCCAGTTGGAGATCCCAAGTGTAACCAGGTCGCTCTCCACCTGGTCCCTCCAACGGAGTGGAGGCCTTCCCCTTCCTCGGCTTCCTCCGGCGGGTACTGCATCGAACACTTTCAGGGCTGGAGTGTTTTCGTCCATTCGGACAACATGACCTAGCCAGCGTAGCCGCTGTTTTTTTATTCGCTGACCTATGTCAATGTCGTCGTATAACTCGTACAGCTCATCGTTCCATCGTCTGCGGTATTCGCCGTTGCCAATGTTCTGAGGACCATAAATCTTGCGCAAAATTTTCCTCTCGAAAACTCCTAGTGTCGTCTCATCTGATGTTGACATCGTCCAAGCTTCTGCACCGTAAAGCAGGACGGGAATGATAAGCGACTTGTAGAGCTTGATTTTGGTTCGTCGAGAGAGGACTTTACTGTTCAATTGCCTACTCAGTCCAAAGTAGCACCTGTTGGCAAGAGTTATTCTGCGCTGGATTTCGAGGCTGACATTGTTCGTGTTGTTGATGCTGGTTCCCAGGTATACGAAATTATCTACGACCTCGAAGTTATGACTGTCAACAGTGACGTGGGAGCCAAGACGCGAATGCGCCGACTGTTTGCTTGATGGATTAGTGTCAACATAATCATAGACTTTTGAATAGACTCGTTTGGATCTTTCAAGTCCGACTACACATACTTATGACTAGTCTTTTGAATAAAGACTCCAATTAAAACACGTTGTTAAACACTTAAATACAAATGAAGTCAAAAATAAAATTTCCATGAAATTGAGCAATTTTATTAAATTCAATTAAGTCGCGACTACTGTGCTGTAATGCAAAGTATGCTGTAATGAGTATAGGATTATGTGAAGGTGATTTTCAAAAAAGCCTATAACAAAGCTTACTGAAAATGTATATAAAAAATTTTTCTGATAGTTTTCAATGTGAATACAAAAATGTGAGCGCACACAAGTTATGAGCTCTGTTTCATTGCTCTTTTACGCGTAGTTACTCACTTGTAGAGTGTATGTATTGTACGTATACTCGATTATTGATTGAATTAAGTGCGAGTATTTAGTAATTTGCGGCATTTTGTAAATAAAGTAGCAAAGCAAGCGCAATCAGTCATGTTTCGATTAACAATTTCGATTTCAATGTTTCAGCAAAATGACTAATAGTTAGTGTTTTGCACACTTAACGGCAGCGGTGGCGTACGCAAGCAGCGCGGCTACCAACGAACTATCGACCCATTAACTCACAAATGCAACGCACACGACACGGCAGTGTTATGTCATTGTTTTTTTTTTTGCGGGCTAAAGGGCTTGCAATTGCTCAAATTAACAGTAACTGCTTAGCGAGCGAATGTTAAGTGTGTTTGCACAAATTATTATTAAATCCAATTATGTAGTCATTGTTGATGTAAGCGCTAGCACGTGAGTAAGGAAACGTATACCTATTGGCTTTAAAGCCATTGACTGACCTCATTTTGTACTAGTCGCTGTCGAGGTATAAAATGCTAAATGCAAAAATGCATAATTTTGATAAGAAATTTTATTTAAAAAAAAAACATAAATAAAATACCGCTAGACGGTAGCAAATTAATTAGAAAATAATTAAAATTAGCAATAAACCGTTAATAAAACAGGATATGTATATATCTTCACGTAGGTATTTCCACTCGCACTCCTTTACTCTAGTTAATCAAAGAGCTAAGTATTTAAATAGCTACAGTTTGAAACCAAAAGTGGTTATACTCGTATAAAAGCGTCGATATAAATTGTAAGTACGTTTGTGTGTGTGTGTGCATTGCAAATATAAGATTAGCATCCGAGACAGTTTCATATGAAGTAAAAAAACATATATTTTTGAATTTAAAACCAGTTTCGCTAAGCAAATCGAACACGCGCCTCGCCAAACCTGTGACAGCCGGCAAGCAAAATAAAATTAAATCGAATACACATGGATAAAGTAGTTTTATCACGCAAGCACATAAATGTTTATATATAATCAACAATGTGTATTTATACCGCTTTCAGCGTTAAGGATACATTTGTCACTTTTATTAACATATAAATCTTTTGAAGAAAAAATTGTAAATTATATATTGCTATCTGTTCCACAGCGGCAACAAATAGCGCGCTTGCTTCGAGAGAATATTTGTACATTTGCATATAAGCTATGTTTGCAATTAAGGTTTGCCTTCGGTATTTCAAAAATCTAGTCTCTTCTAGAGCTAAATCAACTCAATTTAGTGAGGAAATTTATAATTATACCACCTTTGAATTTCGGTATAGTAATCGAAAGCGAAAATATATTGCTTAGATATGCCCAAATTTCTATTAGTAATTGAAATATTAATTTTATCAGGATTGTATGCCTATTTGTTTGGTGGAATTAATTGGAAATCATCTACTATGAGCTGCTCCTACCTGTACTGTCAATAATTGGAAGGAAGCAATCTTCCAGAAGCGGTCAGTTTCGGTTAATAGGAAAGAAATTGTATTAAAATAGGGATCGAATATTCCTTGGTACTCGCTTGGGTACAGAAAAAATGGTACAGAAAAAAAAAATTATTTTTTTTACCCAAGCGAGTACAATAGGATTGAATGGATTAAACCAGAACAACGCCTAGACACAAAGTTACGGGAGCTCGGTTGGAAGGTTTTTATGTATCCATCTGATAGTTGGGACCTGACATCAAGTGATTATTACACGAACCTGTCTATACCGAATGATTTTACTGGTGATTCTTCTTAAGAGAAGCAGCAGCAGCAATGGAACATGGTCGGATTACTCACTGGTCACAGTCTTGTGGCGGCGCACGCTTACAAGATGGGGCTGACAGAAAGCGAAGAATGCAGGAAATGTCAAGAGCAAAGTACCACAGAAACAATGGAACATCTGTTATGTACTTTTCCTGCAGTGTCAAGGTAACGGTTTCAGCACTTGGGGCTTTACAGTCGATAATCTGGAAGAGATGTTGTTAGTGAAACCACATCACCTATTTAAATTAGCGTCAAGACATCCTAAAGGATGACTACTGCTCATTGACTACACTCCACCTGGTATGACAAAGGACTAAAATCGGTCTAAGTGTGGCTTATTGGCCCACCAGATTAACCTAACCTAACCTGAATAGGAATATTTTAACAGTGCTGAATAAAGTCTTCAATTTAATGCAAAAATAATGTATTTATTTATAATAGACCTTCTATAAAAATATCGTCAATCTCAAGTTGTCGGTATATAAGTTCAAACATGGCAATAATTTCCTTCAAAATCAGTCGGAAGGTTTTAACATCTACTAATATAAGGCCTTTCTAATAAAACTAAAATCTGAGAAAAATTATTCTAATAACATTTGAACCTTGGTTTTTGTCTTATATCTATAATATACAGTATCCGACAAAATTATGGATACCCCACCACATTTTTTACTATTATTTGAATATTTCTTGATTTGAATTTGCAATCAAGTGTTATCAAATACCGCCAAGATTTTGGAAACTACTAATTTGGAGTAATAGGAGCACGCTTTAATTAAAAAAGGCAGTCAAAAATTTTTTTTCGAAAGAGTCAAGAGAAGCTCCAAAATAAGTACATCCAAGGCACCATTAAGTTCGGAACAGAAAATGTTTTAGTTTGGGGTTGCTGTAGCTACAGTAGTCTATCAAATTAATCGAAGGCAAATGACGGGAGAGTCCGACGGAGTGATGCCGAGTACAAATTTAGAGCCCTCAGTACAAAAAATGGACTTAGAAGATAACTCTATATAACAGCAGGACAATGAGTTCAAACATACATGTCGGGTTACGAAAGAATGTTTCGATCAAAAATCGATAGAGCTCTAACCATGGAAGTATCCATACTTTTGTCGTTGTTGTTGAATATTTGTCTTTTTCAGATGATCGCGTGTTTTGCAACAAGTAGTTGAAATGTACAATATTTAAATTTAATTTATTTAATGCAATACACCCATAAGAAAAAAAATAGAAAAACAATCAAAGCCATAAATCTCACTGCTTAAAAGGTATAATCATTGTTGTGTTTACATTCATAGGGTATACATAATTTTTCGGACACTGTTGTCGGACACTATGAGTTGATAAGGCCTTATGCTGTTAATCTTTTTAAAGACTGAATTGCCGTTTGGTTTTCGATACAGGGCGTTTAGAATCTACAGATGAAAATTTGTCCTAAATCCGGTTAGGTATTTATTGAAGTGTATCACTTCTTTCGGTTTTTCCATACTTCCATACATTTTGCTTCAAAAAACTAGTTATCTGTAATATTTTGAGTAAAGAAAATATTTAATATTATATTTCGTTAATAACTAGCTGAAGTTATGGAAATTGATTTAGATTTTTTCCTTGACTGAAAATATATAACTTTATATTTTTTTGATAATTGTTAATTTTTTGAATGTCTATCCATTTGGTCATATTTACAGATTTTTTTTAAGTTATTAAATATAATTTGACCGATTTTTTTAATAGTTATAAAATCAAAGGGGCTCCACAATCTACACAAAAAGTACGCTATTGTTTTTCCTCAACGTTTGATATTTATCACTTATTTGTTTATTATTTGACGTTATCGCTTGCAATCACACATCAAATAATTTGTACAGAAAAAAACCCAAAAAAAAGTAAAATAAACACACAAAATAAAAAACTATACCCGCGAACACACTGCACTGCACATGCGCAAAAGCAAATGCAAAGCCGCTGCACAACCGGTTGAGAGAGTAAGCCCACAAAACACCAAACGACGAACGCGTTGAGCTTAGAGCAAAAGCTAAGTGCAAATGAGCGCCACTGGCAGCCGCAAGGCACTCGCATGTATATGGCTGAAATGTGGTTTGACAGCTGCGCATGCGTTGCTGCTGTGGCTCATGTTGCTTTCGTGTGTATTTCAGCACAGCTGCTCCGCACAGCGCCACACACACACACACAATTCCAATCGATTTGCATGGGAGTAAGTGAATTTTGCTCAATTGGCGTTTTGGTGTCAGCAACTTCCAGTGGCAGTCAGTCAGCGGTGGTAATAAGCAACAAGTGAATATTTATATTTTATTTGAAAACCAAATGGTAGTTGGCCAATCGTTGGCCAATTTAGTCTGCGTTTGAGCAGCACTGCGAACGGTTAACAAAATTTTTTAAACGCATTTTATAAGCGCCTCTACGCTTTCGGTGGATTGCAAAACAAGGAAAATAGTAAATGCATAATATAAAATAAATTTATTTTTGGACTCTAGTTAACGGGAATGTGTTGGAAATTGTTGTGACAATACGAGAGACTAAGAAAATCATAAATTTGTGCCATTTTTAGTTAAATTATTTAAAAAATGTGTGTTTCGGGAACTGAATATAATGAAAAAGTGTAAAAAACTCAAATTTATTTTATAAAAAAAAAAATATTTTGTGTTTCTCTTTAATAATAATTTATATAACTTTACGACTGCGCGAATGTCAAGTGGATTTTAATATGAAATATTTGCTGTGTATAAAATTTTTTTGAAATTTATTTAAAATAAAAATAAAAATGAGACAAAAAACTGTTTGAAATTGTTGTTGTAAAATCATCATTAAATTTAATTGTAAAAAATTAAAAAAAAATACTGTTCAAAATCTGCTGCAATTATTTTTTTTACTTGTATGTGTATGCGTGCTTCACTTATTGTTGTTGTTGGTATTTTATGGCCACAATGCAACATGCAACAAGAAAAGTGTCTAGTTTCGCACACAACAACACTTATGCCAAATAAATTGAAGGCAAAGCCAGCCAAGCTGATTGCTCACACACACACACTCACATGCATATAAACTGCATTTATTTGTATATATATGTATATATAAACAACTGGGTGTTGGAACAAAGACGCGCGCTGTGCATTTGTAGTGTCTTACACGAACGCTGGCTGCTGCTTGCATGCGAAACTTTAGCCGTTCGAGCGCACATACTGTTTTTGCATTTGTATGCAGAAATGCATTTTCTTGTGTCTTTTCTTATTTCTTTTATTCACTCTCTTCATTTTTTTGAACTGCTTTTTCTGCGCCGAACTCTCATTTTTGCCATGAAATTCGCTTGCATGTATTGCCAACTATATACTAAGTACTAGTATATGCTTAATTTTTTGACTAATTTTATGTATTTTTGTTGTATACCCTGCAGTTC
Organism: Zeugodacus tau; assembly: GCA_031772095.1. Taxonomy (NCBI): domain Eukaryota; kingdom Metazoa; phylum Arthropoda; class Insecta; order Diptera; family Tephritidae; genus Zeugodacus; species Zeugodacus tau. Next base: position 57,135,200 of record CM062653.1, on the reverse strand, counting down.
ACAAATTACTTTGTTGTAATAAAAGCTAATATAGCAACATTAATACGAGAAATATAAACAAATAAATATTAAACAAGTGTTGAAATAAATGCTTAGAAAAACAACAACAACAATAAAAGTGCAATAACAAGTCAAGTGAAACGAAACGCTGTCCACAGCACAGCAACAACAACAACAGGAAGAGATTTACTTACAAGTAAGGTAAATCAAATCAAGCAAACAGCAAATAACAAAAGACTTAAGCAACGAACTTGGATTTGATAAATAATTCGTCGCATATACAGGCCACTGCCACATTGGAATAATTTCAAGTAAGTTTTATGACAAAATTTTGCATTAATGTAGCAAGTAGCAACTAAATATACAATAAAAAAAAAATAAAAAAAAAAAAATAAAAAAAAATACAAAAAAACTCGCTTTAATATTGCGAAAAACCCCCAAATGACACAATAGGCACATTTGTATGCTTTACGTTCGCACACCCTTGATTGCCGCATAGGCCTTCGTACAGGCTGATGGCTGTGAAAATGCAAATTACATGTTTACTGGCGAAATACCAGCCACTTGCTGTGGCACTTGCGGTTGCATTATCTATGGATGTACAATTTTGCGCAACACAAATTCAACAACAGCTGAAGAATATAAAAATCACACGCAGACGCCATTATAACTATGCAAGTGTTGTTGTAAGCAGCTGCATACCAACAAATCATTATATGCAAAGTCAATGGTGCTGCTGAATTTACAATACACACACACACACACACACGAACTTAAAGGTTTCGAAACATTTAAGGCATTGCTAATTATGCCCCATTGTGTGGCATGAACAAACTGTGCGCCATGGTTGTTGCGTTCATAAGTCTCTTGCATTAACTTAGTGCCTCTGAAAGATAGATGTTATTTTTAAGAGATATATTATAATAGCTGCAATGCTGAACACAAATCATAAAAGTATTTGAAAATATTAAGTACCTATAAAGGGTGCTTATGAGGGATCAATTCAAAAATATTCGATATTTCGGCGATAAAAACATTTGTATGCTATCAACACGCACTTTTTTACTTACTTTTGACCATCTTTCTGGCAGCATGTGTATTCCGTGACGAAAGAACTCCTCATCTTTCGAGTCGATCCAAGTATCAATCCAATTTTTGTCTTCTAGACCGTGTGTCATCGATCGGAACAAGTAGTAGTCAGATGGAGCAACGTCTGGAGAATACGGCGGATGGGGTAAGATCTCCCATTTCAGCGTCTCAAAATATTTTTTGACCACCTTTGCGACGTGAGGCCGAGCATTGTCATGCTGGAGAATGACTTTATCGTACTTCCCTCGTACTGTGGCCGTTTTTCTTTTAGTGCTCGGCTCAAACGCATCAATTGCGTTCGGTATCGATCTCCTATGATGGTTTCACTTGGCTTTAGCAACCAATTCAGCATCTTCGAAAATCTTCTCCCTTCCACCACCATGCCGGTCTTCGAGTTCATAATCACCAATATTAAAACTTTGAAACCATTCGCGACATGTTCTTTCACTTAGGACAGCCTCATCGTACTTTTCCGAAAGCATTCGATGAGTCTCAGCTGCACTTTTCTTGGAATTAAAAAAGAAAATCAAAATCTCCCGCAAATGTCGAGAATTCGGCTCAAAAAGTGACATTTTCAGTTGAGAATAAGTTTGGCATGCAAACAGATCTCTACAAATATTTTGTTGGGTTAATGTTGACACAAATGTCCAAGATCGATATAGAACGATTTAATCGACCAGTGCTTAGAGACATCTATTGGAAAACGGCGGAAGCAAAGTTGTAGACCTAAGACAACAATATAGCATAGCATAGCATAACATAACACAACTTAGCATAATACAACATAAAGCAATATAGCGATTAAAAAATTAGACCTCCAACTAGGTCTCGTCGAACTCTTAAGCTAACAAATGAAAAAGGTCATTCTTACAATATTAAAATATTAACAAATTGTCAATAATGTCAATATTTTATGTATTTTACGTTTTTTTTTCTTCTGTCATTTGCATAACTTGCTTACGTAGTGCATATACATACGTACATTTCTCATAATAACACTCAAGCCATAACGTCTTTAAAAATTTTACATTCCAATTATTAACTCAAAAATAAAATATAGAAATTGATCATCCATATTGCAAGACCCTTTATTTATTATATTTTCTAATATACTATATATACCGACATCGTGCCTAATCGTCTGTACCAAACAAAAAAAACAACAACGAGCAGCACGTCATCATAGTTATCAAAACTGCAGGCGCCTATAGCAAAAGCAAACAAGCAAACAATAGCAACAATAACACTACCAACAACTGTAGCAAAGCAAAGCAAAGCAAAACAACAACTTAAACCACTTTCGGCTCCGCCTGCTTTGATGCGCAACAAGAAATTGTAACAAATTTTCGCCAATTTTACTTTCAATTGCACCTCGCTTTCCTTCTCACTTTCATTTGCTGCTTTTCTTCTACTTGTTTGGTTAGACGTGCAAAACCTTACAAACATAGATAATATAGTATAAGTGTAATTGTAAATAAATATATATTTTTTCATATTATTCATTTATAAGTTTTTTTGGGGTGGAGAAGCTTTACACCTTTTGTGAACTTTTCGCATTGTTGCTTTTAATTTAAGTCTCCTTTTAATTAAATTCGCATTGAAGTATTTGTTTGATTTGCAATGCTTTTCATAATTTGCTGCACGATTGCGTAAAGTTTATATAAATTCATAATCGTGTACCTTTGTATATACATATACATATTCATTTGTAGCCAATGCCAATTATAAATAAATTTAATTGAGTTGTTAAATAATTGTGCCCTTTTTGCCAAACACATTGTGTGTAGACTGTTGTTAAAAAGAGTTGTAGAAATAAAGCATACAAATGCATAAATATACACATATAAAAATGTGAAAATGTGTCAAAAGATGCAACAAACTTTCCATCGTTTACCTTATACCTCATACAAAGAATTATATGTGCATGAACTTTTTGCAAAAAAAAATTAAAGTTTACAAAATTGCAAAATATTTCTGGGTATGCAGGTTTTTTATTTTGAACATTAGTATGCGATATAAAAAACAAAAAAACTAACAAATTTCAAATTTTTTAAAACTATAAAACAAAATTGAAGTTTAGGCTAATAGTAAATATTTATATGTGCATTTTACTATTTTTACCAGTAAATCCTATACGAGTAACACTCTTTCTTTTTGAAAATTCCGGAAAATACGATACTAATTTATGATTGTATTAGCAGCCGCTAAGAGTTAAAAATAAGAAATTATATAAAAAAAAAAATATTTTCTAAAGGGCACTTTGGGATACTCAAAACCACACTCAATCGGTAGCATATTGAAAAAAAGAAATCATGTCCAACTCGGCGTATCTAAAAACCTTGAAACCGTATGTTTAAAATATAACGACGTTGGTACTTGGATACTATCATGCGTAACCAATTGAAAATTTATCTAAATTTAAACAATCAAATATAGATTTAAAATAGAAGAAACATTTTAAGATACATTTTCTTTGTGGGCTTTAGGCTACCGAATGCCTTAAGAGATTAGGTGGGTTTCAAATTTTCAAAATATGAAAAAAAAAAAATTATTGTCTTATAAAATAGTGCAATATATTTAAAATATTGTCCAAAAACATCAAACCAATCCGAGTAAAATTCTAGGAGATATAACCTTTGAAAGTTCCGTTCATCAGGCCACGTCAGTATGAATGTAATACTACGTTCGGACCGACATTGAAAACATGTTTTCATTGAAAAAAAATGAGTTTTCGTTCGAAAACTTGTGTTTTCATCCATGCAAAATCTGTCAAACGAAATCACAGTTTTTGCTTAAAACTTCTTGAAAACTTACTTCCCACTCATTATAATCGACGTCTGCTCTAGTTTAGTCGATATTATTGGAAGATATATTTTGCCAGCTCTAAATTGTCATTTGATATTATAAACAAATTCCACTACTTTGTCAAAATAATGGAGAAACAGATATAAAAATAAGAAAGGAAGGGCTAAGTTAGCGTGTGACCGAACATTTTATACTCTCGCAATTTATTTGTTTAATGTTATTAAGCGCGTTTTCTTTTCTTTTCTCGAATGGTGACTTTTTATATTTCAACATTATACACATGCTGCATTACCTTTTTGAATGTGCTCCATTTGTTACATGATTAAAGAACAAAAAAAATGGCAGCCTATTATGCTGGTCTTCTCTCACTGACAATTTGATAACTAGAGTACAGGGCGGAATAAATTCAAAAGTTTTTTGAGAAAGCGCTTTAAAATTACATGCAACTCGACTCATGTATTGGGCACAAAGTCCACTAGAAAACAAAAATCATTATATGAAAGATGGTGTAATTCCTGAAGTTTCATTAATATATCAGAAGTTTTACTCAAGTAATCGCTTGTACGGACAGACGGTTTGAATTGATATTTATAGCCCTATATCGTTTAGTTTTATGACTTACAAACAACATGAGAACAAAACTTTGATACTTCCTTAGCAACACGTTGAGGAAGTATAAAAATGCTCAAATGTAATCAAATAAATAAATTTGTGAATTGTCAATGAAAACGCATCGAAAACACAAAATGTCGGTCAGAACGACTTTGGTTCCACAATCCACAAATTGTGTTTTCAAGAGGTTTTCAATGTCGGTCCGAACGTAGTATAAAACTTTAAACGCATTTATTTCAAAACTCAATTTTTGAAGTCGGTGGACACGACATTTCAAGAAATTATTAAGCGATTTTGTTCAAATTTTGCACACATCTTTGGAATGACATTATATAGTTAATGAACGAATGGTTTTTTTTAGCAAATATATACCGAAAATTTGACCAAAAAAGTGAGTTTTTTGGTTTAAATTGCGTCAAAAATTCAAATTTCAAAATTTTTTTATTCCTTCGTTCATTATCTAGATTTGTCCATATACTATCGAAATGTTTTAAGTTGATCGATTTTGGATGAACCATTAATGAGTTATGATGTTCACCGCAAGACTTTTTTTTGACACGTCATGGGAGATGAGGTGTCAACGACTGAGTTTTCGGAATTTTTCAATAAAAATTTCACAAAATACTGTATAAACATATCTCTTTGATACGCTGAATTGTTTAAATGAAATATATGATTGTATATATTATATTTAAAAAAATCTGCAAAAAATACCCTTGTGTTTAGCCTCTAAAACCCACCTAACCCCTTAAATAGAGGCGATATTTTAGTTTCGAGAATAAGAAAATGTCACAATGCCTCGAAAACACTCAGTATGTTGGTTTAGCTTTGTTGTTTTCGTGTATATTTGATTTTTTACGACATATACTGCCTCCTCTTTCATCTAAACATCAACCAAAATCAAATGCGTCGATACAGCAGAGGTGTTGAGAGTTTCTACATTGCCTGTAAAAGTAATACAATATTAAATAAGTCGCGTCGCTGAATGCTGTACGGGAATAATATAGAAATCATTGTAGATATTTGTAGGATTTACCTGTTCTTGTATTGAAATCGAAACGAACTTTTACTACGGTTGCTCGTGGTTTCTAAAATTAAATTAAAGTAATAATATTTTCGAAATAATTGTGTATGGATTGTCCAATTTTTGCGAAGATTTCTCTTATCCCAAGGTCTTGCTATTTCAGAAAATATTAAGAGCATAACCTATCGAGGTCAAACAGCCAAGCGTTTGTATTCAATTCTCATCAAATTTTTATCACAAATGTACAATCGGTATGGGATTGTTCGTTTGAAACTAATTACTAATACCTATTGTATTAATACAATGCAATAGGTAGCAAACCCCCTGTGTTGTCTGTCTTAGACGACTATGGTTTCATCAATTACCTGTTTCGATTTTCTTACGACTTACGGGTAACAGCCTATTCGTCTTTAATTTTAACCACAAACAATACCAAATTGTAACTCAATAATGTTTCATGTCTAGGCAAGGGGCTTTGCCTCTAACTCGAAGAGCCGTACTAAGTCAATAGCAGATCTTTTCCCGATATAAAGGGTGGATTTTTTTGAGGGGTAAGGGGTAGGCAGCAACAAAAAAAAATGAGAATTTTCAGTATTTTTTTTGCTATTAAATCATGGTATTTTACAAAAGTAATAATATGGCATTATTATACAATGTTTTGACTTAAATTCACGAAAATTTGAAAAAAAATTATAATTTCCAAAGTTATAACTGTCTGTGTTGACCCAGTTTCAAAAAAAGGTACTTGCGGTGACAATCATAAGTCCTTGGAGATTCATCTAAAATCAATCGGATAAAAAAATTAGTTTTATAAATAGATAATCCTGGACCTGATCGAAGTTTTTTTTTTTCAAAAATTAACAATATGGCGGTTTCAGGAAATATTTTTCTGGATTTTCGAGAAAAATTCAACGTTAATTGGTCTTAAAAAATCGAAATTTTTGGAAAACAAAATCATTCGATCAGGCCTGAGTTATTATGTATTCTAAAAGGTGAATGAATTTCATTAAAATCTACTGAGCGGTTATCGAGTTACAGTTGTCACCAGTTCAAAAATCATAATTTTGAGATAAACGCATTTAAAGTTTCACACTAGCATTTTGGAATTGCCGAGCGTTCATTGTTATTTGTCGAATTACTCGAAAAGTTATTAACGGATGAACTTCAAATTTTCAGAGAATATTTTTAAGATATTACACTTAACGAAAATGCAGAGAAAAAATTTTGAATATCCTGACTACCCCTAACCCCTTAAACATATAAATTAAATTTAGCTTTTTTTATAAATATAAGGGTTTAAGATTATGCTTTAAAAATGATTTCGGACAAGTGAGCATCGCGGCTGGCTCGAATAAATTCCAGACGGTTCAGTATTTGTGGTCACTTGCCAGCAATAAACGTTGTTACGGAGTAAGTCTGTTCACTATGAAGTAACAGCCAACCAAAAGATCAACTCCGAAAAAACACCCATTACAATAAACAATAATTCAAACTTACTCCGAGTACTCCGAATTCATTTATTTAGAATAGTCACGAATATACATACATATATTTTGCGAAATAGCTTCAAATTAGGACGTCATTAAAAATTAATTGACGTAGGCGGATTTTATTGATGTTTAACAACAAAAAAAACACATTTTATGTAAATGTACGATTATAAATAAAACACCCACCTACTTTGGTCTCGTCGAACTCTTGCTAACAAATGAAAAAGGTCATTCGCACAATATTTAACTATTAACAAATTTTAAGACCAATATTTTATGTATTTTACGTCTTCTATCATTTGCATAACTAGCTTACGTTTATGCGCTCATTTGCACAACACTCTCGATTTCATTTCGAATTTCAGTGCGCCGGATGCTACGCTAATCTTATGCTAAAATATTAAATGCTTAAAAATGCTTAATGTGATCTTGTGATTAACATTAAAAGTACAACAAAAACAAAAATTAATCTCAGCGCCGCAACAGGTTGAAGGTAGTGGCAGTCAGACTCATCTTTAAACGCTTTATTATATTCTGTTTGAAAAAACTATTATGAGCCAACCAGTTTGATAGTTAGACAGTCTTAGACTAAATTAGCGCCATACTGGGGCTAGAGAACTTATTAAATGATATAAAAAGCAAGAAGATGAGCGATATCCGTGTATAGTTTAATACCTTTTTTTGCTGATGGATACAAGAACAACAAGTGTATATGCAAATAGCAAAGCAACACCAACACAAAAGCCACAACAACACCACTTTGAAGCTCATAAACGTCATTTCGAGTGCCGTGCGAGCAGCGAGCTTCCTCTTCCCAAAGCAACGCCAGCGGTTTTTGTGGTTTACGGCGTTTCACGTTTAACGTGTCATAACTAATTAGCATCTTTTACCATCTTTATTATAACATCAGTTGGGCGAGAAACATGTTTGAACGGAGCAACATTGATATTTGCATTTGTTTTCTGGTTTTCTTGTGCACTTCAGCTATTGGACGACATTTAGTACTACTGCTCTAATGTGTGTAGCTGATTTCAAGGTCGTCAACGTCATCCGTTGACAATTTAATAACGATGGCTTGCGATGTGCTTGCGTTGCTTCTTTTGGTGTTGCTAAACAGTTTCGCTAACAGTGGGTGTTGCGCATGCGTGGTGTGTGTGGTGTCTGCTTCTCATAAATCATGCAAATCTTTCAATTCTATAAATCTCTACTAGACCGGTTCAATTTTCTTTGAATGTCTTTATATTAAAAATAATTTTAAATTTGTAATCAATAAGTTTGGTAATGCCTTCTATCAAAGCGCACTTTGAAGGACAATATCGCAAAACCAGTATGCCATACTGAGTATTTCTATTCAAACCATGCAATTGTGTAAATTTTTAAAATGGTCTATTCATAATTGCGATACCAAAAAAGTAAAGCGATTATATTCAAAAATTATTTTTTTTTTGCGTGTAATAATTTAATTAATACAGACAATGAAGTTTAAAAAAATTACGGTTATTGTATTTGAAATTGCTGTTAAATACATTTAAAATTCAAACCATCAAAAATAGATATATACATTCAACAAATACACTTGTATTTCTATTTCTAGCTAAAAAAGAGTATAAAAATACAATTTTAATTGAAATATTCAATGATCGCACAAAATTTGTAAAAGAAAACAGTATATTTTGTACTCGTTTTCAGTTTTACCATGATATACTTAATATATGGCATTCAATAGTTTCGATATTTTTTTGTTGTAATACATAGCTCTCAAGGCTCGCAGTCTCTATCAACTCATTATAGTGATAATTTTCATTAAAAAGCTTTTCGATTGATGTTGATTGTTGTTGTTGTAGCGGCAGAAAATAATCACCGAATAATTTTACGGAAAGCTGCCGTGTGAATAGTCCTTGGCCGAATAAAAATACCGATTATGTAGACCCCAATATCGAGAGTCGATGCCAAATATATGAAAAGCGTTTTGTCGGTGACAGGTTTCAAAAAGGCTGGTACTCTGCCTCAATGTGAATAAAACTATTTAGTTTTTGCAACAAAAATTCCCTGCATGCCTTATATATATATGTGATTGGCGTTGCAACCGTTTAACCGGTTATAGCCGAATCGACGATAGTGCGCCACTTCTCTCTCTCCTTCGCAGTTCGGCGCCAGGTGGAGATTCCAAGTTTAACCAGGTCGCTCTCCACCTAGTCCCTCCAACGGAGTGGAGGCCTTCCCCTTCCTCGGCTTCCTCCGGCTGGCACTGCATCGAACACTTTCAGAGCTGGAGTGTTTTCGTCCATTCGGACAACATGACCTAGCCAGCGTAGCCGCTGTCTTTTTATTCACTGAACTATGTAAATGTCGTCGTATAACTCGTACTATCATCTTTCCATCGTCTGCGGTATTCGCCGTTGCTAATGTTCTGAGGACCATAAATCTTGCGCAAAATTTTCCTCTCGAAAACTCCTAGTGTCGTCTCATCTGATGTTGACATCGTCGAAGCTTCTGCACCATAAAGCAGGACGGGAATGATAAGCGACTTGTAGAGTTTGATTTTGGTTCGTCGAGAGAGGACTTTACTGTTCAATTGCCTACTCAGTCCTAAGTAGCACCTGTTGGCAAGAGTGATTCTGCGCTGGATTTCGAGGCTGTCATTGTTCGTGTTGTTGATGCTGGTTCCCAGATATACGAAACTATCTACGTGAGAGCCAAGACGCGAGTGCGCTGACCCAGACCCATTCTCTTCGCTTCCTTATCCAGGTGGGGAAAAAGCAGAACTAACGGCGCGGTTGTTGCTTCCGATGATATGAATATCATCGGCGTACGCCAAGAGCTGTACACTCTTGTAGAAGATTTTTGCATGCCTTACGACTGGTTGCAATTTTCAGTCCGAAAACAGATTTGACTCACTCTGTTTTAAGTGGGACTATTTGAAAAGCAAAATGTACACCAGCAATCCGCGGACCATTGACCATCTCTGGGGTACATTCGTATTAAAATTATCTCTATATCGTTTGCGACCTATATCGGCGAAAATGTAATGGAAAGTGAGGCAAAAAGAGCTAATTATACTAAATGATCTTGTACTAAAAGTAATAGTCCAAATAAATTATTCAATTAAATAAAAAAAAATCTGACTATAAATACGGCGCACACTGTATATTTAACCGTTATTCTGTCATTTATGAGGGAATTAACTGTTTTTTCGCGAAACGATTTCTAACCTATAAGTTAACTTAGGAAAAGGAAGAGTTTAATGCATTTCGTACTCTTCCGATTTTTCGCTGTGGTGGGTATGCCATCAGTCTCTTTTTTCCAATTTTCGTAAGTCGCTGCTCGCAGAAAAGTTCAACCAAACATCAGGCAAAGTTAAAATGCACGGACTAAATTTAAAAAAAAAAAATACCAAACAATATCAATTACGATAACGAAAATAGATTACATAACAAACAACCTTTTAAAGTACACAAGCAGTTGCGTCTGCTCACCACCCATCGCTGTAAATATAATGCTCGCATTACACAGCAAAAATGTGATGAACACAATGTAACAAAAAAGTTTTATGTACCACATTGATTAAAAGCAATAACAATTGATTACATAATCATAACAGAGTTTTTTGAAGCGACGATGCAAAAGTTTTGCCCAATTTTATACTTATTCATCTTTCATCTTTTAACTGAATACAGTAGCGACCAAGTACTATTAACTAAACAGTAACACTGAGTAGGAAAAGCTGAGTTTCCCACTTGCACACAAACCGTTATCTAGTTTTTGTTGCTGCAAAGCAATACTTTCCTTTCTTCTTATTATAATAATGAAATTTTCAATCTGCATGAATTACCAGTAAAACTGTATGTAATAAATCAAAAGCAATTAGAAAAGTGAATGTGTGAAATATTGCAGCATTGTAGGTGTACGGCGCGTTACCTTTTCTTTGCTGCAGAATGGTGTAAGAATTGTTTACAAATATACACTTTACATTCACACAGCAATTTGCATGTATTTAACTGTGTATTGGAAACTCAGGCGGTAGTCACTTAAACAGTAGCGTATTTAGTTTTTACAACTTTACTTTTGTTGCGCTTGATTTAGCAGACTTGATGCGGAAAAGACAGCGACATAGTTAGTTGGCAACACTTCAGTGATTTTTTTGAATTCCTTATTGTTAGAAAATATTACGTAAATGAATTTGAATATTGAGATGCGCAATTACATTTTTTTGTTTTTAGTTGTTCTTTGAGTAACCGGTATTTAACATATTTATTAGTTATCCAGTTATTTAAATTTTTTGTATTTACAGCATTAATAAATCTTTAATTTTTATTTTATTTTTTTCCATAACGAAAGTAATTTATTTCCCTTCATTTATGCATTATTCAATATTATTGAGCACTTTCAATATTGATATAAAATATTGATTAATTTATTAGTTTTGTAGGGAAGCTGAAGATTCACTGTGTTTGTTACTGGTTTGTATTTAGCAAAAAATTGTTTAACTGAGACTTTAATATTTAAAGCACTTTACACTCCACAGAAGACTTTTAATATTTGATATTATGATATTTCATAAAATTTATCAATCAACTCGCAGAGAGTGAACCACTCTATCTATTTGACATATTTTATTTTGTTAATATTTTATAAATTCTAAATACTATCCAATACTATCTAATACTCATTCTAGCATTTTTCAGTATTAAAATCTTTGTGACTTTATGAAAAAAATAGGTCCCATAAAAAGTTCGTAATTTATTAACACTCGATGCAATTATAGTGTGGATAAGACAGTAGTAAATATTCAGGTTTCTAGTTCAAAGCAATTAAACCAAATATTTTATAAGAACGTAGACTTTTATAGATTATTTATATCAGCATTTTTACTTACATATATTGCTGATTCTGAAGAAGTAGGAAACATACTTCGAAAGTTGAACATTTCGTAAGATTTTGACTTGTAAAAAATTCCAGTTTTTAGTTTGAAAAACATCTCTCTCTGATGTCAATTATCATTCGGAAAAATAAATATAAATCAATTATTTGTGCTAATTTGAACCAATAGTTTTAGAGCCTTTTCACACATCCAAATTAATTGCACAATTAAAATTTTGATTGAGAAACCAGTTGTTGTCTTCACACTGTCGGCTGTTATACATTTTTGCTTTTGCTTTTTATAAGAAGTAGGTAAGTTTCATCAACTAATTGCTATTTTCAGCAGCGACATCTACCGTAGCTTTTTTTATAAAAAAATACAGCCAATCGCAGACAAAGAACGAATATATTATTACAAATACATTCCATTTTCAAGTCGATTAAAATTCAATTAAAAATTAATCTAGATTTTTATTTTGTATGGTAAATCGATCTTAATCAGCGTTTTAATCGAGCAGAGGCCCGTTAATTGATCAATTAGCTCCTGTGTGAAAAGGCTATTACTATGGTTTCTTCTAAATATTAAAAAGTCAATTGAGTTACATCAGTTCGATTTATAATGGCGAATATTATTAGCTCCGTTTCCTAAGGCATTACATATACTTTCTTATGACATTTAAATGCCTTGATTGAGCATCTTAAAGGCCAACTAAACTATTTAATAACATCTATCTGTCAAACAAACTACAACAAAGTATTTCACGGCAATCAATTTAAGTTCGGAGGCGGCTAAATAACCTCACTAAATCAGTCGATAAGTAGCGATGTGTATATCGATCGTCCGGTTGAAATCTAGCGTCATTCAATATTTAAAATTCTCATCAAAAAACACCATTTTTCATGTCTCGGCAGCTCACTTGGTGGAAATTTCATTTTTTGCAACACTTTCATGGGAACGAAGGAAAAATGCTCCGAATTTCATTCTAAACTGTAATTTTTAGCGAATGTATTGGTCCATCGACGAAAATGGTATATTTATTGATGTGTTAAGCAATTGTTTTTTTTCACAGAAATGTTTTGATGTGGCTTTTGTTAAAATCAAGAAGGTCAAGAATGCACCAATACTCATATAGAAACAGATAATTGGTCTATGCGTAGCCTGCAGGCCTACCAGACCAACCTAACCTATATAGAGACAGTCCAATAATTTTACTAAGCTACATGTATTTCAACAAAAACAGAAAAGTATTGCTTTTAATAGCTTAAAGTTAATTTTAAATCGCATTGGAATCATTTGTGCCTTTGTAAAGACGCTACTGACTTATATAATATAAAAGTGAACTGCATATATTAATCTTTCTTAAATTAGCATAAAAATCACACAACTCATATTTATAGTCTTTATAGTAATTTCCGTTGTAAACGACAATTTTACATATATTTTCACACTGAACTTTTGAATGCGGTAGACGAGATTAAATTGAACAGTGGCTATTTGAAAAGCATTGCCGGTACACGGCTTGGTTGATTTTCCTTGAGGGCATCTCGAGCGATGAAAAACCAAGCATTTCCGGTAGCTAAATTAAAGTCGTCACTTTTATTTTGTGTTGGGCTAATGAGCACCTACAAGCGTCTGCGAGATGCCGGCAAAGCGCCATAAACTACCAAAGACACATACATACTAGCAATAAAAAGCTATACTTATTTTAAATAAATACTTAGAAATAGTTAGCTAGAGTCGTATATCTTCTACTTTTTAACGAGCTAACAACCTGACTTGTTGGCTAGCTGGCTGAATGGGAAGATCACTGGTTGACGGCAGACATCAGTCAACAACCTAAACTCGTAAATTTTCCAACATCGCCCAAAGCGATTCAACACTTGTGAATGTCGGTTGACAGTTGAAAGAAGCTTCCAGCAAATACATATTTATATATGCGCTCATGTATATAATTACCAACAAAAATGCATATAAATTTTATTATTATTTTTTCTTTAATATGCAACAAAGTGTACGATTCGAAGTGCAGAGCTTATAATAAAAAAAAATAAAAAAATTAAATTTCTGAAAATACCACAAGCCAGAACGCACACGTACACACTTGCAGCAAAGCCCTCCTTCATTCAAGTATGTATGTAAGCTTTTATGTAGGTAAACGAGCGTGTGCATACACTTGTCGCTATTGGCGCACCCTGACACGTACTTACCACTGTAATGTGTATGTAAGTATGTCTGCATGTGGGTGTATATATGTGAGTTTAAATAGTATGACGTTAAACCGCAATTTAAAGAGCTGCTTGTGTGTTATATTGCGAACATGTGTCACGAATAATAATGAACCAAAAAAAATAAAAAAAAAAACTATAGGAAAAGGTAAATGAAACAAAAGACACCACGCCACGTTCAAACGATGGTCTGTATGCATAAAAAACATTTTCAATAAGGAAGACACGGCCGCAGAAGAATTGCGAATACATATGTACATATATAAAATACCCCGTTACTTGCTGCGCCATTGCTGTTCATATCTATCCCTTTTGGGGATCATTGACACGGCACACTATCACACAGTGTGGTTGTTGTTTGTTTGTGTTTTTTTTATCAAAACAAATCGAATACTTTTATGGAATCAATAAACGCAAATTTTCAATCGATTCTTTGTTATTTACTCGCGTATTGAATACAAGAAAGCAGTGTTTGGGCGATCATAAAAACAAAACGAAAGAACTTTGTTCTTGCCGAAATATACTCACGATCGATGGCACAAAATTTATACACACTTGTTTATTGATTTATATAAATACATAACTATTTAATAGCAGCTCAGTGGTCTTGGAACAAATTATGGGATTTTAAAGCATTCTACCACACCCATCATACCACCTTTTCATTTTATTGCGGTATAAAGCCCCGCTTCTATAAGAGTGTACAGCTGCTGGCGTACGCCGATGATATTGATATCATCGGAAGCAACAACCGCGCCGTTAGTTCTGCATTTTCCCGCATGGATAAGGATAAGGATAAGCGAATGGGTCTGGAGGTGAATGAGGACAAGACGAAATATCTCCTGTCATCAAGCAAACAGTCGGCGTATTCGCGTCTTGGCTCCCACGTCACTGTTGACAGCCATAACTTTAAAGTAGTAGATAGTTTCGTATATCTGGGAACCAGCATCAACAACACGAACAATATCAGCCTCAAAATCTAGCGCAGAATCACTCTTGCCAACAGGTGCTACTTTGGACTGAGTAGGCAATTGAACAGTAAAGTCCTCTCTCGACGAACCAAAATCAAACTCTATAAGTCCCTCATTATTCCCGTCCTGGTGTATGGCGCTGAAGCGTGGACGATGTCAACATCCGATGAGACGACTCTTGAGGTTTTCGAGAGAAAATTTTTCCGCAAGATTTATGGTCCTCAGAACATTGGCAAAGGCGAATACCGCAGACGATGGAACGATGAGCTCCACTCCAGCTCTGAAAGTGTTCGATGCAGTACCCGCCGGAGGAAGCCGAGGAAGGGGAAGGCCTCCGCTCCGTTGGAGGGACCAGGTGGAGAGCGACCTGGTTACACTTGGAATATCTAACTGGCGCCGAACTGCGAAGGAAAGAGAGGAGTGACGCGCTCTCATCGATTCGGCTATAACCGGCTAAACGGTTTAACGCCAATCACATACATACATAAAGCCAACACCTGTGTTACAACAAGCTGAGTGAAAAAGAGCTCACTTATACTATCTTAAATGAAACAAACCCGGTAGCTAAATAAAGTTTCCGTATTTGCTTGGAATTTGGATGTAATCAAGCTCGTATAGAACCTTTGAGAAAGATCAATAATTTATTAAAGCAAATATTTTTTTATTTTATTCTTGTTCTTAAATGGACCTGATCTAACTTTTGAGAAAGATCAATAATTTATGTAGGTAGAGATATTCCTATATCCAAACGCCGGTAATCCGTCTCATTAGATTTTATTATTGTTCTTAAATGGACCTGATCTAAATAGCTTTGGGGATTGCTGAAGGGTTGTCGAACTTTTGAGAAAGATCAATAATTTATGTAGGTAGAGATATTCCTATATCCAAACGCCGGTAATCCGTTTAATTAGATTTTGTTGTTGTTATTAAATGGACCTGATCTAAATAGCTTTTTGGATGGCTGAATGGTTTCGTTCTAGTTACGTAGACCATCTTGATGTTTCGTTGCAACATCAGATCGATATGATGAGAGACTTAAGTGTTAGTTTTGATCGTTTTTGTAAACTTAGCTACATAAATACTTTTACGTACTTAAATATATAGCATCATAATTAAAATTTGAGTATTAATAAAATATTTCTTATTTCTTTCAGAAATAAAACTACAGACATGAAAAAGGCACGGCGATGGCTGCTCATAACGGCGTGTAAGTAAAAAATTATAATAAAATATATATATATATTTTTTTTTAATATTTCAATAAATGTGAGATTAGTGTTTTTTAATTAAAATCAATATTTTATACCTTCAATAATCAGATCTCGGAAATTCTTTCAATCCCTAAACTATAGTCTGTTGAAAAGATTTCTTCCAAAAATAAGAATCTATCTGTTGCTTTTGATCATTCAAACTGCTATTATATGCCCTTACAAATGAAATATTTTTTATTTTGAGTCACCAATGAGCGATTTTGGATTCTCAGACAACCTCGATCGACATCTTAACATCAAAATCTTTTTTTATCAACAAATATATTTCAGTGTACTTTCTTAAGATTATATTATGTGTGTTTATAATTTTTTAAATATCTTGCTAATATTTTTTAAATGACTTTTATTTCCAGCTCTGTTAATGCTTGTGACAGACATAGCTGCAGTGGCGCCTTTCAAAAAAGTTTCTATAGCCACAACAACTGCATCGACGACG
The DNA here is from genome assembly GCA_031772095.1 of Zeugodacus tau. Classification (NCBI taxonomy): domain Eukaryota; kingdom Metazoa; phylum Arthropoda; class Insecta; order Diptera; family Tephritidae; genus Zeugodacus; species Zeugodacus tau. The sequence continues at coordinate 57,118,416 of CM062653.1, read as the reverse complement.
TCGAAAACATCAACAACAACTAGCTCAACAAATGAAGCGCCGAGCAGTGAAGCCACAGTAAATATATTTTAAAATTATGATTATCGAATATTTTAACTAAAATAGAAATAAACATATTTAGGCTAATTTAGAAAATAGTGTTTATAAATTATGTAAATATAAATATATTTTTAACAAGTTTGTTAGGTACTGCTTACCTACATACTGCATATACATTTCACTAGTTTACATTAACGAATAATTAATTTTTCGTAAGTACAATATTTGTATATGTGACCTGGTCTACGAAAAGGGAGCTAACGTGCGAAAACTAGTTTTCTGGGAAACGGCTGTTAAAAATAAACAACTCGTTTCGTTTCATCCGAATCAACTAAAAAGTGAAAATTGATTTTTTGACACCTAAGCCCCCTTTCCGTAGACCAGGTCACATATATTTATCTATGTATATATATATGATATTGTTAGATATTATTACTACTCAGTATAAATATATTATATTTGAAGGTGTTCACATTAAAATTGTTTGCTGTGTGCAATGGAAGAATATTTCATTAAACCTAGCAATTTAATTAACTTTCATATTTCTATAATCGTAGGTACATACTTCTTTACTTCAATTTTTGCTTTGTGTTCCAATTTCTTTATTCTCCTTTTAAGCCCAACTACCAATATGGAGTTCTACATCGGCGAAAGTTTTTACTTTTTTCACTTTTCAATCCAAACATTCTTTTGAATGTCGACGATATGGCTTAAAAATTGCATATGTTATACTAAGAGTATATACAGTACATTGTATAAATATTTAATATGAGTAATACTTCGAATATAACTTTATTTTGACTCATATCTGCAATGAATATTCCTTAGTTTGTAATATAAAAAACAAAATTAGAGATTAAAGAATATATTTATGTATATAGGATATTCCTAGCTATTAAACAATATACTTAAACTAAATCGACTTAAGCTATTTTAATATAAGCTGCAATCGATTTATTTGCTCGCTATCTTTGAGCACTGCTAGCCTGTCAAAAACTTTACATGTGAAAGCAACAGCAAAGTTATCTAGTTGAATACGTACAGGAGAGTATGCGGATACCTCATTAAAAATTATATCGCCGCTTTCTGAGTGCTGCCAAATTTTGTTTCACTTATGTAGACAAAGGGATAAAAAAAAATATGTTTGTACAAATTTAAGTATTTCTCCACCTAAGAAAGTGGTGCAGCACTATTGCGCATGATTAAGAGGACATTTTAGCGCAGGCTTGCACCATAAGTGCTGTCTGTCTGTTTGAATTACGGGATAGTGCGTTCTATTGGCTTCCCTATAACGCTTCCAGCCTAGACAGACGGCAAAGTTAATTCGGATTAACTGCGCTTTTAATCAGTTGCAAATAGATAGGTGACAGACGGCATTAAAACGAGTAATAAACTCCAATATTTTCTTTTACAATAGGTTAAAAGCGGTCATGTTTAACAATGCTGCCAACGAAAATGCCACGAACGCCCACTAACTCACTAAAATTTTGAAGATTAAATGGGAGTTAGCAAACGGAGTTAACTGAGATAACTCTCGAATTAACTCCGATTAAAGCAGTTAATCCGAATTAACGCCGCCGTCTGTCAGGGGTATTAGCCAAACGATGACAGCTATAATGTCATAAAGTTTGTGTCTTAAGTCTTTTGTTAAGGGGTTCATGGGTTTCGTGGATTAAAAAAATCGATGTTTTGTTTTCTGGCTTATTAATTTTTACAACATCTCAAAAATATTGCCTAAAATTTTCAAGTCGATCCGAATATTATCGGACAACACACAGCGTTTGTAAGGTGTGCGCTTCAAGTCAGGTATTATTGTTACTCAAAACTTTAAACGCGTTTTTCTCGGAACCGTATTTTCAAAGTCGGTTGTCAAATTTTCTCGTAAACTACTCAACCAATCTTGATGAAATTTTGCACAGGTGTTCGAGATACAATTTACTCGTACTTGAACGAAGAACTTTTTCTTTTTTCAATTACAACTATTAAAAAAAAATGTCAAGCAAATTTGACCGAAATTTGGAAAATTTCAGAAATTATTCTTTAATATGTATCTATAAGACAGAAAAAGTTTTAATTAAATAAATAATTTTTTACATAGAAAAAAAATATTGAAAATATGCTATTTTTTACCTGACAAAACCCATGTAACCCCTTAACAACAAAGTAGTAGGAGTACATACATATATAAATTCAACAAATTGTTTATATTGGCTTAAGCTATATTTTTATTTTAAATAAGTACATTTATTTATTTTTAAATTAATTAAATTAAATTAATTTTCTCAAATTTTTCAATCATATTTTTATTGTACAGATAGTTACAATCGAGTTTGTGTCTTAAGTCTTTTGTTAAAAACAAGTATTATAGTATGCACAAAGGACTTAACATGAAAAAATTACTTTAAATTCTAACTAATTTAAACATGTATTTCAAATAACTTCCTCGCTTGAAATTTCAGTCTGACACTTCGCCCTCGGGTCCAACGAAAAACTCCAAATTAACGGGCATTCCACAAATTGATTATATCTGGGATCCAAATTTACCACGCGAGTTGCACGGGTAAGTTGCCGATGCAATGGTACACTTATAATCTGTTTATACTAATTTTCACTACACCAAATCTACAGTTACAATCTGTCGAGCTACCCATTCTTCTCAACTGTGCCACCAGATGAGGATATTCACTTCAAATGTGATGGGCTGCATGACGGTTTCTACGCTTCCATTGAACACAAGTGTCAGGTAAATGCAACAAAAATATTGCACAATATTTTTCGTTAGGTTACTGATGACCTTGACCCATTAATTTATATGATTTACATACACATACCAAATAATGAAACATTGACAATAACCGTTGAATTATTGTGGTATTGAAGAAATCTCATATAATTTTCATCTACAATGCAATCGTTTAATTACTTGATAAAGCAACTGGCTACAGGCAAATCTATACGAAATTATCTCTAATTGAAAACATTATGAGTGTGTAGTTGAATGCTTTCGGTTTGCTGAAAGCGCACTTGGGGTTGTCTATTCATTTCACGCGTAATTTTGAAAATTTCTCGAACTTACGGCCAGCGTGCCAGCGTTTTAGCAACGAAGCAAGCAAAACGGGTAAACGCGATTCTGTCGAAATATATGTGACTACAGTTAACGGTTTGTTGTTATGTGATCACATAAACTTAGTAAATAAAAAAGTACAAATTTGTCTGCTGTCGATTCGACAGTTGCCAAGCCGCTATTGACTATGTCCGAAACCAGCTACCATGTTGATCTTGACCTCAAAGTTTGTGTACCTGCTCACACATTGATTGAGTTTTTTTATTATTTTATTTTGCTACCTTTCGTGCTTGAATGTTGTTTTTAATTAAGTATTTTGCTAATTCCAATATGTTACACTTTTGATAAAAGCGACGACGACAGGTTTTCAAAGTCTTTTTTCTTTTCTCATTTAAACACATCATCTTATCAACTTTGAGTTTGACTGTTAAATCTAATCTATCTTTACATTTCTTTCCTCGTTGTGTTCAAGAGAGTGCAGAGCTCTCAAATTAAAATAGGAGTACAACAAGAAAGTACTCAAATTGAAATCAGTGCAAAACAGTATAAAAATGGGTGTAAAGTCTTCCTCACGCTTTATGTATGATTCGATTCGCCACTCGCTATCAATTTCGACTTTGTAAACGAGTAATGCTACTCAATATTGTATAAATAAGCTTTAAAGATATTTATGATGTTTTCCTCGAATAACGTTTGACTGGCTTGGTCTATTTATTGGGTTGGCAAATATCTCCCTTCCGCCTTTTTTGTCTTTTGAATTTCGCGGCTATGTATAAAACGCTCGTATCTGGCAAAACTATACATCTTTGAAAGGTCTTGACATAACCTACAAAACGACGCTATGCATGATTAGTTTGGATTTGCGTTCAACAGTTATAGACGTGTAAGCATGGAGTTCACTAACGCCGAAATTCGCGCTATTTTAAAGTTTTCCTTCGTTAAAGGCAAATCCGCTAGAGAAACGTTCCGTGAGATTAATGGTGTTTTGGGGGATAATACTTCGATGGTCACTTCGAACTGCGGAGGAATAGTTTCGACAATTCAGAGTGGGTGAAAACGACACCCTGGATAAAGCCAGCCGGCCCAAGACCTTTGTTGATGAATACCGATCAAATCATAGAAAACATCGAGTTAGACCGGCATGTGACACCTCGTGACATCGTCCAGGAGATGGGAGTTAGTTACCAAACCATTTTGAAGCATCTGCAAAAGGCGGGATACACCAAAAATATTCATGTTTGGGCGCCGCATGATTTGACGCAGAAAAACCTTCTGGACCGAATCAACGTCTGCGATATGCTGCTGAAACGGAACTAACTCGACCCATTTTTGAAGCGGATGGTGACTGGCGACGAAAAATGGATCGCATACGACAATGTCAAGCGAGAATGGTGGTGGACGAAGGCCGGTGAATCGCCCCAAATAGTAGCCAAGCCGGGATTGACGGCCCCAATCGCCCCAAATAGTAGCCAAGCCGGGATTGACGGCCAGGAAGGTTTTGCTGTGTGTTTGGTGCGATTGGAAGGGAATCATCCACTATGAGCTGCTCCCATATGGCCAGACGCATAATTCTACCATCTACTGCGTACAACTGGACCGCTTGAAGCCGGTGATCGACCATAAGCGTCCAGAATTGGCCAACAGGAAGGATGTAGTGTTCCACCAGGACAACGCCAGACCACACACTTCGTTGATGACTCGTCAGCAGCTATGGGAGCTCGGATGGGTGGTTTTATTAGATCCACCATATAGCCCGGACATAGCGCCAAGTGATTACCACCTGTTCTTGTTCATGGCGAACGCCCTTGGTGGTGTAAAGTTGAACTCAAAAGAGGCTTGTGAAAAGTGGATGTTCGAGTTCTTCGTAAATAAGGAGGGGGGCTTCTACGAAAGGGGTATTATGAAGTTGCCGTCTAGATGGAAACAGACTATCGAACGAAAGGGCGTGTGTTTGAACTAAATCCGAACACTGTAACACTTTTTATAAAGCATAGAATAAAGAGCAAAAACGCGGAAGGGAGATATTTGCCAGCCGAATATATTAAAATATATTTTATATCCGCGCTTTTTGCTTAAAAATCTATACAATCTATATTCCTTTAATTTTCGTTAATTCGTTCCAGGTATATCACCACTGCGTTTATGGCATCAGACACGACTTCCTCTGCGCCAATTTTACCGCATTCGATCAGCGAACATTTATTTGTCACTTTGTGTCAGATGTCGATTGTGAGGGTTCGAAGAATTATTGGAATAGGTAAGTACATTAAATTATAAATAAGTTGTATATGTAGAATAACAGTAATTTCAACACAGAAATGACGATCTCTATATGGCTACCACGCCCAAAACGACGACAACAAGCTCTACGGAGGCACCGCCACCAACACCACGCAGACGATTGGTACGACCTTTGCGGCCGTTGCGACGTCCCTCAAATCGGCGACCGGTTGATGATTATTACTATGATGAGGAAGAAGAACAGGCAGCGTATGAGGATGATTACTATGAGGAGCGCTTGAATCGGCGCCGCAAGCCGCGACCACGACAACGGAAGCCGGTGTCAGATTATGAAGACGACTACAGCGACGATAAGCCACGGTAAGAAAAAGTAAATTTTAATTTTGAAAACAAGCTGTAATCATTATTTCTCGCTCTTTCTTTTAAGGCGTCATAATTCACGGGATCGTTTTCGTGATGAAGAGGAATTAGAAGAGGATTACGATACTGATCGTCGCAAACAAGATAGGCCACGCAACAAAGCATTAGATAGACGAAAGATTGGTGGTCGTAAGTCGACGACCGCTGCAGGTCGTTTAGGTGGCGATGAGCGCCGCAGTTTCGGTGACGATCGTGCGCAACCGGGACGCAAGGATAAATCGCGTATTACGCCATCAGCAGATCCTGTTGATGCGGAAGATCCGCCACCGCGACGCTTAACTGGCAGACGTAGGATTAATGAGAAACGTAAGTTGCCAGCAAGCAACGATGACTTAGATGACTTCGAAAAACGACCAGCCAATGCACCCGATCAGGAGGAGGCTGCCGAAGAAGAAGCGCCACCGAAAGTGAAAACAACACCCAAGCCATTGGAAGAATTTATTACACCCAAGGCAAGTAGTAGTTCGGTTTACGCACGACCACGGGCGCCTCCACGAATAGCGCGTCCGGTGCCGCTGAATGAGAAGAAAAAGTTCCAATATCCAGTACAGAAAACTGGAGCGACACCCAGTCCTGCAGCTGCACACGCAAACGACGATGACTATTATGAGGATGAAGCCTATGATGATGTACGTCCACAACGCGTTCCACCACGTAGACGCGTTGTAGATAGCAAATTAGATGAAGAAGTCGAAGCACCCAGTTCGAAGAGACGTAATCAAAATGATACACCTTTAATTAAGAAGCCTTCGCGCACAACAATTCGTCGACCTACAACAGAGAAGAAGCGTGTAACCACTGCAGACGAAGAATACTACGACAGTGCTGCTGGTGCATCTGATGAACCTGTCGACAGTCATACCAGCAGTCGGAAACGTCCCTTTAGCACAAGAAATCGCAGTTCTTTTGGACCCGCTGTTGGTCGTGGTGCTGAAGATGTCGACTTTGTCGATGATGACTACGAAGAACGACCACAGCGACCAGCGCATCGGCTAAGACCAAAGGCAGCTGCACGCAAGGCGACCAAAAAACCACGACGTCCAATAGAAGAAGAAGACGTGTACGAAGAGGAACCCGAACCACAGCAACGAAATCGTGTAAGTGTAAATCGCGCACGCGCTGGAAGTAACTCACGTTTGCGACAATCCACAACAAGTACGACGACAACAGTGGCACCAATCGAAGATGTCGAATCCGACGTCGAATTGGAAGAAGAAGAGGAAGAGGACGAACCAACGGCGCCCGCTACATTGAGCAGAGGGGCCGCTCTCTCGTCCTCGGGACGTACTGCCACGGTACGTGTTGTTAAGCGTCCATTTTTACCATCGCGCGGTGGTAGTCCATACCTGCCACGTGGCCTACAACCGGTTGGTGTGGCTCTGAAGCCACTCAGCTCGCATACAACGGACAGTAGTCCGCTCGATATGGGATCGACAATATCGGGTGTACGTCTGCTCGAGCACGGCGCGCCGATATTGCGAGACTCCGGCAGTGCTTCAGGGTCCACACAAATTAATTCACATCTACATGACACAAACGGATACGAACGCGAACGGGAACGGGAACGTGATAGAGAGCTACATGTAACGCAAACTCAACGCACAACATTGCCACCGCGTAGCGCATTGCCGGCATCGCAGTCGCGACCAGAGCCTCAGCCTAAAATCACATTAGATGAGCTCTACGAAACCGACTATGACGTCACATTGAATGACGCACTGAATCCGACGCTTAAACCGCTTTCGCAGCATCAAAGCAATCATCCGAATCACAATGGCGCTTTTGAGAATGCATACGCATCTGAGACGGGCGTCGGTACATTTGTCAATAACAATAAATCACCTACAACACTCTATCACAATAACAATAATAATCAATATCAGCAACAAACACAACTACAACAACAACCGCAACAATATAAACATCAACATCAACTAAATGGTTATCAAACTAAATCACAATTAACTCCATCGCTTAGTCAAACACAAACACATCATCAACCATCACAAATAAATTCAAAATCATTACCAATTCAAATTCATCAACAAACCGAACATTTGCATGCACAACAACAACAGCAAACTAGACAACAATTACTACAACAACAACAGCAACAGCAACAACAACAAAGTCCTTATAATGACTACAATAGTGATGATTCGTATTTCTCATCAACAGATATCCGAAGGCGCGCGGTCGTTGCAGCGCCACAGCCGTATTCCAGCCGAACGGACTACAGAGGTGTCGGCATGAGAATAGCCCAACATTTCTATGATGATTTGGAATACTAAAGGTTAGACTTAGCAGGCAATTATGTATTCATCATAATGCGAATTTTCTTCATACATATGTACATACATAAATGCTATGTAACTATCTTTATTGCATACAGAAAACATACATATATACATATTTATGTACATGCATATTTGTATATATATATGTATGTATGTATGTATGTGTGTGTGCATCAGTGTATGTCTTCAGCGCATTCATAAGAATTGCAAATCATTTTGCATGCTTTCAAAAAATTATTTATTCCATATTAATTTGTTATTGCATGATTTCGCATTTCACTCATAACCATTAGGTAGGTGCTCTTCACTTCAACACTATGAAGTTCCGACAGGCTCTCTATATGTACATATATGTACAATATGTCAAATTGACTTTAGAGCAATGCAAAAATTAAACGGCGCTATGCCGTTATAAACGATTGCTTGTTGGCATTTGACATAGTTAACTTGCCTGTTGATTTTCTTAAAATAACTATGGAAATAACAAAAAAAAATATTTTGTACCTTTTCTTTCAATTTTACAAAAATTCTACTACTAAACAACATTATTTCGCAAAAAAAGTTAAAAATAACTGTAATATTTTGCGCTCATGCTTTTCGCTCATCTCTTTGCTCATAAACGCATTATGCAGTTACGTTGCTTTTTCACTATGCTCTCATTGAAAAAAAAAAAAAACAATTTAAAAAAATTAAATAAAATTCAACCGCATAATATTGTTGCAATAATGAGAATTTTGCTATTCATTCCACTTTAAGGTCTCTCTAGAAATGTATATAAGTGTATTTAATGACAGCCACACTACACAGCAACATGCACACAAAACTCACAGCACACGCCCACGCAACATGACAACAACAACAAACTTTTATGAATCTGTTCAGCAGTAAACGTTAAATCCTACGGATGATAAGCAAAGATTGGTGCACTAACATTAACTTAGCTTTGGAGACACAGAGAGAGCGCACAAAATCGGATACGAAGGCGGAGAATTGCGGCAATAAGTTAAACAGTGGATCAAAAGTTACTGTAGCAGGCGGCATTGCTAGTTGGAGCAACAAATATATACAAAATATATAAATAAATAAATATGTGTGCACTAAATAAGTTTTAGTTGACTAAGCTAAAAAAACATTTATAATAATTAAATACTCAATTTTCGTGATAGCAAAGACAGAATTCTATAAAATTTTGTCACATAAAATACATACATACATAATTAAATGCGTTAACTTTTATGATTTCTGTTTTAATTATAATTTTTTTTTTTAATTATTGTGTTTTTGTACACATACATACATTATATACTACATATACATAGATATGTCTGTTTTCCTCGTGATTTCGTTTAGTCTTGTGCCCCTAATTCGCTAAATGTTTTACTTACATACATATATTTTGTAAATTTGTATTTTGTACTGAATTGTATACAATTGTAATTTTAAAATGGTATAACATTTCATAGTGAGATTATATTGTGACTAAATTGTTAAAAAAAATAGTAGTTTTATGTTGAAAATTTCCGCAAATTACACTGTTAAAATAGTAGAGTTAGGTATTTTCTAAATTTCGCCTAAATGCGCATACTTTGCGTAAGCGAAAATGAATTATGTAAAAAAACAAAGTGAAAGTGAAATTAAAATAAAGTAATTTACTATATAAGAGTAACGAGTTGTGTTCTTTGAATAACACGTTGTAATGGTAGGCTATTGCAGACAGACTTTCAAAGCCTCAGCTTCCTCCTCCAGATAGTCCAACTTTTTCATTAATATAATCTACAAACAAGAAAAAATACATGATGATCATATAAAAGAGCATTTAAGGGACTATATCTACCAGTGTGACATTTTCAAAAAATCATTTTCTCATATCATATTATGCTTATTCGGTAGTTTATACATTCAAAAATATCCTATGAAAGCGGTAAGTTTCTATCTTTTTAACATGTTGCAAAGAGAGTATAATAGTTTTGTTCACATAACGGTGAAAACCGAAAACCTATCAAGTGTCGTAACTAAACCATTAATATGGGTCATATTTGGACGTTTTTTTTTCAAAAGTGGGCGTGGCCCCGCCCCTAAATTTGTTTTTTATATATCTCTCAAACTGCTTCTTCTTCTTGACTGGCGTAGACACCGCTTACGCGGTTATAGCCGAGTCCACAACAGCGCACCACGCATCTCTCCTTTTTTTTGGCAGTTTGGAGCCAATTGGTAATACCATGTGAAGACAGGTCCTTCTCCACCTGGTTCTTCCATCGAAGTGGAGGCCTCCCTCTTCCTCGGCTTCCACCACCGGGTACTGCATCGAAAACTTTCAGAGCTTTCGTCCATTCGAACAACATGACCTAGCCAGCTGAGCCGCTTTCTTTTTATTCGCTGAACTATGTCTATGTCGTCGAATAACACATACAGCTCATCATTCCATCTTCTGCGGTCTTCGCCGTTGCCAATGTTAAAGGGACCATAAATCTTCCGCAAAACCTTTCTCTCGAAAACTCCTAGTGCCGTCTCATCGGATGTGGACACCGTCCACACTCGCAAACTGCTACGCCTATAAAAACTAAACTTTCTGCAGTCATTTCCCTTACGCACCCCATCACACACTATGAAAACATGTGAAATCAGATAATAACTACGCCCAACTCGCATACAAAGGTTACGTTGAAAATTACCAAAAGTGCGGTAACTCGCTAACGAAAAACGTCAGAAAAAATTAATTTCACAGAAGTGGGAGAAAAAATGATCGAAATTGTTTCACAACCACGCCTACTTCCCATATAACTCAATTTTGAATTCCATCTAATAATATATACTTTAAAAACTAATGAAGATAGCGGAATAAAGCTTTACACAAATATTGTATTTGAGATAAGGCACCACTTGAGGAAAAATTGTCGAAATCGGTCTATAACTTTTCGAGGCCACGGATATCGAACATGAAGAACACAGTACCTAAGCATAATTTTTCACCGAAAATATCGGTAAATCTCTCAGATATTTTAATGTAATTCAGAGGGAATATTTTTCTTCTAATAATGTGACTCTATACCAAAAATTATTAAAATCGAGTTATAACTTCCACTATCTACCATATACCTCATTATTGGTTTTTCAAAATTATAAGCTTTATGCCTTATAAATCGGTTAATATGTGAGATATCTTAGCAAAATTAAGTGAGCGTATAGTCTTAGATATAGTGCACCTTGGTGGTGATAAATTAGTGAAATCTGTTCAAGAATGAACTCAGTTCTCATATACAATATATGATTATTTTCGTTATTCTATTGGACATGATGCCGAATATATGGGTCAAATTGTATGTTAGCTTAATAAAATTAAATAAATAAATTGCGAGAGTTGAAAATATACGGTTGCACCCGAACTTAACGCTTCCTTACTTATTTATTTTGTATTTACTGAAGCACTTACCTTAGCTGCGGAGATAATTTCTTTAGCTATTTTCATTGGCATATGTTCGACAGATCTTACAAAATCAATAGGTTTGCATTTGGCTATATCTTCGACTGTCTTATAACCAGCATTATAAAGTTGTTTAGCACGATTCTGTAAGTAATATTAAAATACATATTCTACAGCAATTTTATGCAATAAATAAATTTACTGACTATTTTAACGGCTGGCAAATCGAGCAACGGTTCCAACTCCATTGTACCACAACGATCCAATTTGCGTATGATGCGCTCGAAAAGTGATTTATAACACCAAAAGTCATCGAGTTGTTCGCATAAACGAACTATTGCACTGGCGCCTGCAGTTGACTGACTGATAAGCGTTTGCAGCATGCCACGTTCCACATTATAACGCGACGCTACTACATGTAATGGTGTGAGCTTTAAAATATCCACTAAAACCAACACCTTATAGAGGCGATTTAGCTTCAATTCTAATGGGCCTTGCACGGATAAGGTTTTTGCCATTTTAACAGCAATCGCTTCGGTGAAGCCCAGTTGATGGAAGAGTGATTGAGTTGTTACATCCAACGACATATACACGCGATAAAGGATATTCGCATTAGTTTGGAATAATTCATCACCCTTTGGATTGGAATTGAAACTCACAACGAGATACAACAAGTGTGCATAGTTGGTCAGTATTAGTTGTTTTTGTGCCAATTTCAATTCGGCATGTATTGCATAGGTCCGTTGATAATCAATGCCGGCTTTAAAGGCCGCACGTCCGATATTTGTAAGTTGAAAACGTGTCGATTTACTAATGAAGAGTCGTCGATGCTCCTGTGAAGTGCGGTTGGTTGTATTTTTAACATCCTGCGTCGTAAGTATGCTCGATGTATTACGTTGCGCAGCAGCCGCCGGTGAGCACAACTCCAATACTTTATGTTTGAACATTTCGCGTATCAGTTTGAGCACCATTTGTTCGGTCGATAGTTCTAGTTGTGGTGCTTGCACAGATAGCAAAGTGCTGCCTACTAAACGGTACAAATCTGCACGACACGAGGCAATTTCCAAACCAATCGCACTCAACACCAAACTCTGTATGAATTATAATTTTTCAATAATATAATCAGCAAATCTACATAACTGTTCACTAACCTGTAAACCAATACAATTTTCGTAATCCAAAGAAGTGATGGCCTTATCCATTGGCGAAAATAACATTTCGCCAACGCGTACATTGTCGCGACTGGTTGTAATTAGAAAACTTTCACCCGCTTCGCCCATGCCTGCGCGTCCAGCGCGTCCTACCATTTGTTTATAGCGACACAGTGTCATGAATTCGGCGCCCACATAAGGTGCACGTATTATAACGCGTTTAGCGGGCAGATTGACACCGGCCGCCAAAGTCGATGTGCAGCAGATGACACTTAATACACCAAAACGATATGCAGTCTCTATGAATTTCCGCTCATCCATTATCAGACCCGAGTGATGATAGGCTATGCCATAAGGTATAGTCTTAGCTAAAACATCTCCCAGCACGCCACATACTTTATCCAACGCGTCCATAAGATCTTTCTTTTCACGTTTTCGATATTCCAAAAATTTTCTAAATAAATTGCAGTGTTTTAGTAAATAATTTCAGTAATTGTTTAATAAATAAATAAAATACTTGGGTAAAATACGGCTCAACAGCAAAGCGACATTTTCACAGTTTTTACGCGATGGACAGAATATAAGCACGCAGTGTTCGGGTGCACATTCTGTCACCAAACCAGCCAAGTGATCTGGATCAGTACGTGCCATAGACTCACTATACTAAGGATTTGCAAAAATAAATGTAATACAGTGGTGTGTTACTATGCAAACTTCATATATGCAATAGAGCTTACATTAAAATCAACGCTTCGATTGTAAACAAATACTTCCTCCAACGTTTTTCCTGCAGAGTTTATCGCTAATATATCATTGCCACATTTTATATATTCTTTCAATTCCACTGGGCGAAAGCTTCGTGTATATACGTCTGCTTTTAGGAAAGTGGAAACCTCGCTTAGATTTCCAATTGTTGCACTCATGCCAACAATTTGTATGCTAACTGTAATAAAAAAGAAATTACATATATACATTTAAAAACAAGTAAGGAAAGGCTAAGTTCGGGTGCAACCGAACATTTTATACTCTCGCAATTTTTTGAAGAAATTTTAATAAGATAACACCCAAATTTACCTATAAATTCGCCACAAAGTTTAATAGAATAACGAAAATCGTCCTATATAGTGTATGAGGGCTGAGGTAATTCCTGAACCGATTTCATTTATTTTCACCACTATATCCAAAACTATACACGTACTTAATTTCGCAAAGATATAGTATATCACATATTAACCAATACATATATGTAGATTAAAGCCCACCGTATTTTTGAAAAACCTATAATTAGGCATATGGGACCTAGGAGATGTTATTATCCGATTTTAATAATTTTTGGAACAGAGACACACTATTAGAAGAAAACAATTTGCTCTGAATTACATTAAATTATCTAAAAGATTTACCAATATTTTCGGTTAAAATTTACCCTTAGGCGCTGAGTTCAACATGTCCGATATCTGGGGTCTTGAAAAGTTATTGTCCGTTTTCGACAATTTTTTTCTCAAGTGAAGCCAGAGATGATATGTACTATTTGTGTAAAGTTTTATTCCGCCATCTTCATTGGTTCCTTATGTATACATTATAAAGTGAAGGAATCAGATGGAATTCAAAATTGAGTTATATGGGAAGTTGTCGTGGTTATGAACCGATTTCATCCATTTTACACATGTGTCATCAGGGTGTTAAGAAAGTATTATATACCGAATTTCATTGAAATCGGTCGAGTAGTTCCTGAGATATGGTTTTTGACTCATAAGTGGGAGATGCCACGCCCATTTTTCATTTTGTAAAAAAATCTGAGTGCAGCTTCCTTCTGCTATTTCTTATGTAAAATTTAGTGTTTCTGACGTTTCTCGTTAGTGAGTTAACCCACTTTTAGTCATTTTCAAACTAACCTTTGTATGGGAGGTGGGCGTGGTTATTGTCCGATTTCTTTCATTTTTGGACTGTATAAGCAACCGACTGAAAGACATGACTGCAGAAAGTTTGATTTATATAGCTTTATTGGTTTGCGAGTTATATACAAAAAACCTATTTGAGGGCGGGGTCACGCCCACTTTTCCAAAAAAATTACATCCAAATGTGCCCCTCCGTAATACGATCCTATGATACAAATTTTATTTTCATAACTTTATTTATGGCTTAGTTATGACACTTTATAAGTTTTTGGTTTTCGCCATTTTGTGGGCGTGGCAATGCTCCGATCTTGCCCATTTTCGAAAGCAACCTCCTCAGGGTGCCAAGGAATACGTGGAGGAATACGGACGGACGGGCGGACGGACGGACAGACAGACATTCGGATTTTGACTCGTCTCGTCACCCTGATCACTTTGGTATATATGACTCTATATCTAACTCGTTTAGTTTTATGACTACTCTCTTTAGCAACTTTTGTTGCGAGAGTATAAATATAGAAAACACTATATGCTATAGTTGCTTACCATCTATAAACATAATTTTGGTAAGTAAAGCCTCTAATGTGGCTCCTCGTCCTTTTTCACCTATCAGATGCAATTCATCGACCACCACCAAACCTATTTCATCCGCACGTTGTGCCTCGATCAAACTGTCCATCAAAACGGCACCTTTCTCAATAGAAGCTATATATATACATTTACGTTTTTTCCGCTTCATGGGTGGGCATTTTCCTTTGCCGGCGGTATACTCATCCACAATAAAGTTCAGCGCTATAGCGAATGGCGACATGGCACTAACCTATATAGAAGAATTGCATTGTTTTCATATTCACAATACATATATAGTTTACGTTTTGGTACTTAACCTTTTCTTGTACTATTGATACATAGGGTAATATGAAGAGTACGTCCTTCTCGCGGCACAACACCTCTCGCAGCATTAATATTTCAGCAACTAGTGTCTTACCACCGCTAGTTGGCAGCGCATATATTAAGTTTTTGCGCATATGTATGGCTGGTAAATTTAAGCATTCTTCTTGCCATTCTTTAATATGTAATTACTGTTTGTTATACACATAATTTCGCAAATATTTACAAAAAAGTTACTAACCATATAAGTTCGGTATACCCTTATGAGTGAATATCATTTGTTTCACTCTGTCTGGTAAACCAAAAAAGTCCCCTTTATTAGGAAAAGTATTTTCCAGTTTTTCAGAGAATACTTGAGAATCCCAGTCCAATCGTGAAAGATTCGAGAGTACAGTAGTATTTGGCAAATCATTGTTTACCATATATTGGCTGCCAGTAATAACATTGTTTTGGGTTTCTTCATTATGGAGTTTGTGTTTAATTGGCGCTGGTGCATGTGGTACTTTGAATATTGCAACGTCATTCAGAAATCTTTGAGAGTTTTGTACACCCTCTGTATCTACATTCACATCCGCGAAGAGTTCGGTTTCTTCATCTTTCGTCAAATCTTCAATTTTTATATTCGCAAAAAATGTATCATCTATCTTTAACTGTTTTTGACTGTCATTATTAATTTGTTCGCTATGCAAATTAATCGTATTAAATATACTGTCATCTATATGAAAGTTGTTGCTATTATCTGTGTTGATTGTGGTAACATTTTTCACCGGTGATTTATTTGTGTTTTGATCCGTGTTAGGACTACCGAAAAGCTCAAGAGGAGTGTCGTTAAGCATATTTTCCACGGCTGAAACAGTTAGATTATCGTTGGCTGTATTGGAAAATAAACAATTTGTTTCATTTTCTAATGTAATAGTTTCTTTACAATTGGACATGACATTATCCAGTACAGACTTTGAAAGAAATGTGTCCTCCTTGAAATCACTTATTTGGAAACTGCAATTCGGCTGCGTTGCAAAAAGTGTTGATTCCCGATTTATGTCGTTTGTCATCTGTGCGCAAAATAAGCTGGTATCGTTTTCAAGGCTGTGTAAAACCGAATCATTTTGGTCTTCAAGTGCATTGGAAGCAACTTTGTAATTATTTCCAGAATTCAGTTTCGAGACTGTGAAAAAGCTATCCTCTTCTCCATCGGACATGAACAGGTTTTCGGTCTCATGTACACCACTCATTATATTTCTATCCAGACATTTTCGTTTAGTTGTTATTTCAGGAGAGCCCCATTTCACTTTTCGTGCGTTTTTTGACATCACTGCCAAATGTCTAACACAAACGTTGATTTTAAATAGTTAATTTGTTATTAAAATACTAATAAATTATTATAAAACATTAAGATTCCTTGTTATAATTCTCGATTCGAATGCGCGCGTTTTTGTGTAAACGTATGTAAATAGAAAACATATGGAAACTGACGTATGAGGTTCATTCGCGATGAAGTGTGAAAAGGAAATATTGTGAAATTAATTGACAATCATTTGAGGACTTTAAAATAGGTCTGTAAGAAAAAAAGTGAAATCCCCACCGATATAAAAAATGTTGTGAATCAAATGTATACTTTTAACTACAATTTCATTATTGAATTAAATAATTCCGTGCAGCAATTAAAATATTTGATGATCGTGTAATACCGTCGACACACAGCTGAGAGTAAAGAAAGGCACCACTGAAAGTGTTACCAATCACAACACAAGCATTTCAAAATGTTTTTTTTTTAATGAATTGTGTGAAAAAATAACAAAGTTAAAATATGTATGATGTATGATGTACAACCACAAATAACAATTTGAAAACATATAATTGTAAATATTAATTAATAACTAATTGCATTAATGAGAGTTTTGTGTAGTACCCAATCAATACAAAATGAGTAAGTGCTACCCATTTTTATAAAAAGTATACTTTTGTCATTTCCTTTCGCATCCAAGTTTCCTATTTTCAACTGTTAAAATAAAAGTCAGTAAAAAGAAGTTTCACAGAAAAAGAATTGCGAATATTAAAAATAATAATAAATCAACAATTTAAGCTAAGTTTTACATCTGTAGCATTTGCATTAAATAAGATTAAATAAATAACTATAAAAGTAAAATGACGTCAAGAGAAAGCATTTTCACAAAATCACCGACCTGTTTGATGGACATAACGGAAGCGATAGAAAAAATTGAAATATTAATTGCAAGAAAAATACTGGTATATATGACCTTGAGAACAATACTATAGAGGTTATAATGAATATCAAAATTATTTTTTTAGAATTCTAAGTTGTTTTATGATATGCTTTTGGGATTTCGAGTTTTAGAGGAGGCGCTACAACATAAACAAACGGCAGCTTACCAGCTGGTCATAACTTGGGTTGGCCTATTTTTGGTAAATGAATAAGCAAATTACAACAAATCTTCTTTCGAACTTATGTAAATATGACTCATTTTAATATTCCATTAGAAAATTCAGTCCAATATTACAAATCAACATGATGGAATTCGGAGACAATTTGAAAAAGTGGTGCCTTCTGCAGTTACATATATTATTGGTTGCTTGCAATACAAAGCAAAGGTTATGATCTCCTATCACTATCAATTATTGAAAATGATACATGAGATATTGCTTAACCTACGACCGGGAGTTCTCGAAAAGTTGGCTACATTCGAAACGGGTGTAATGTGAGTACATATACAGTAATTAAGTTAGGTTAATAACTCGGTTATTTGATTTGCAGCGCTTGCGTTTGGTTTCCCATTGGATTTGTTGGTGATTTCAACACACAATTGTTAGCATTGCGTTTATTAGCCATGTTATTAAAATGTGTAGACTCTACGCGACTCCAAAGCGAACTCAACAGTATTCGTTGCGCAGATAGATCCGTTTTAAAAGATAAATTAACTGCTGCTATAGCTGTTGCCAATTTTCAAACGGCAAAATTTGAAAACGTAATATGAAATGTCTATTTAATAATGTATTTAAGTTTTATTGTTATTTTAGTAACATGAAAATTATTTATATAATTATTTACTAAAAGTATAACAACAAATTCAATAATTATAGACTGCAAGGGACCTGTTGAACACTTATAATATGCATTTGGCCAAAAATATACTAGTTTATTCATTTCGTTGCAAATCATTCAAGTTCGAAGACAATACACAATTTTTCAAGCCTTTGGTATGTTTTTCATATCGTCAATATAGCATAGTTTTTTTTAATATTTACTTATTTTTTGTAGAATGCAGAACATTTTTGGATAGACTTTAATTACTGTCCGCGTACTCTCTCATTCAATGGCCGATATCAAACAAATACAAAAGCAATATATACAAACTGTTCTGTGAGCCTACAAATTACTAAGTTATCACTGTAAGTTCATTCCATAATCGTTCCAGAAATTAAATATTTTATTTATGTACGTTTTATATTTAGCAATAACTTAACACTCAACGTGCAATTTCAAGCACCAGCACAAATTCTTAAGGAATCAGGTGATATACACGTTATAAATCAAGTTACGACAGCTGAAATCATTATACCAAGGGACGAAGCTATGCGTTTGTTGGAAAACGAATTTATTTTGAAATACTTCAATGAATCCCAACTTACGAATGTGCAAAACAATAAAACATCCTCATTTGCGAGACCACTTAATATATCTACACCACTTTCTAGTACTGAGAATACCGAAAAGACGATTGGTGGCAAAACAAACATAACACCGTTGTATAATTCAACAGCTAATACGAGGAATAATTATCACAACATAGATAATAAGGAAAATATTTCACCTAAAAAGAGAAATGAACGGAAAAATGAACCGCATATACCAATTAAACGAAGTAAACCTTGTTTGGACACACAAAGTGGAACATCTAATATGAAAACAAGTTCAAAACAATTTCAGAAAAGTTATGAGATTTTAATAGGCCCACCTAACAATAACAATGACAACTCCAACAAAATGAGCAAAGTCAATAATACAAATAGCGAAATTGCCAAATCCATTGATAAAACAAATTATCGATTGCCACATTTATCCAACTTGGAAAATGAATTTGATAATGAAGTGTCGAAGAACACACGTAGTCGTAGTTGTCGCAGAAAAATAGTAAACTACTCAACGTCCGCTTCGGAATCACCACTTACTTCACAAGAGCCTAAAATCGCTGCGAAACAAAATGTTAAACAACAGCGGAAACGTTTCTTTAAAACTCAACTCGCTGACGACACTGACAATGAATATATTCCCAACAAAGCAAAACGAATTTCTCGACCACGAACTACCAGGTTTGTAATAATGCTTGATTAATAGTTGATTTATGGTTTTGTTTACCTAATGGATGTTTTAAACATCTTATCAATACTATAATTTTTATTCTAGAAATACCAAGCAAAAAAATTCCAATATTTCTACAAAGCAGTTGAAAAAAATCAATGAAGTTAAGCCTATGTTATATACGAATCAAGAATTAAGGAAAAGTAATGCTGAAGAAACTAGCACTAATTTACCAAATATTACAAACGGAGCAGCGTTATCCAACTTAAGTACGAATGTATATGAAGACCTCACCGTAAGTGATGCCGAGCCAGGGCAATCATATCGTAACTTTAGAATACGCCGAAATCCGTTTAATGATGAATACAGCGATGTAAAACGACCTCGAAATACAGTACCACGTAGTATTAAAAGAAAGAGTACAAATCTGGACTTGAGCCCTACCAAACATAGATTAAAGGAAACGTTGGTATGTACTAAAACACTACGAATGTAATTAAAGTGCTTTAGATATATATTAAAGTATTTTGTTTAATTTAATAAATTAAACGCGAAATTAATAAATTTAAATTTTTTTATAATGTTTATCATTTCATAAGGACCCATTTGATGCAGCGAAAGCTTTGCCGATTAGTCAACCACAGCTTCAAAATTCGAAAAAATCAGTATTTAAAAATAAAAATCAAACTGTTTATTCAACGGATATTGAAATATGCTCGTCGATACCGGAAAACTTAGCCGATGCTGTCGTACGTAGATGTACTGCCTATAATACCGAGACACGCAATGAAAAAAATGTTACGAAATCAAACAATACTGAAAAAAATGAATGTACAGCATCCAAAATGTGCGTTGAAAAAGATTCCAATATTGATGAATTTAAAAAAATTCAAATCTGCAACAATTTGTCTGTTCCAGCAAATGGCGTTAATGTAAATGTAGCACAAGTTGATGACATACAAGATTGCCGTCAGGATGTAAGCCAAAATGGTATTAATAACATATGTGACTATGACGAGTTCAGTGATTTCCCGACTTTTTCCCCACTAATTGATATCGCAAATATAACATTTTCGCCTGAATATGAAACGAATAAAGATTTAGCTTATACAAGAACGCAACCGGCACTGCCTACTACACCAAAATCTCCAGCAAAAATAGATAAAGCAAACAAATTGGCATCGGCGACAAGTATAATATATTGTTCGCGATCTGAAAACGATAGTGACAGTGACACTGACAGTGAGCAATCCATCATTTCGTATAACAATGGAGAAGTATCGACGTCACAACCTTTAGAGGCGCCTTTTAAACCAAGGCAACATGTGTTCTTAACGCCACAATTACCATTAGAAAATTTTCGAAAAACCACCAGCGTTACCAAATGTCAAGTTACCACGACAGGCACGTCGGTAATCACACAGCAAGAAAGTTTTATACATCAACGAAAATTCGTCGTAAATTTAGCAGCTTCAACGAATACTCCACTCAATCTCTCAAAGACCAACTCGTTGGTTACTGCAACAACTACATCTAAGACCATAGTAGAAGAAAAGAACGAAGTCAACGTGAATAGTTCCATTCAAAGAAACCGTAATTTTAACGCACCAACACCGAAAGCACTCCTTCAAGGTATTTCTTGTTTGAGCAACTTATTTACACTATTGAATTGTGAATCAATGAATGTCATCAAACAATGAATTATACTAAAATATGAAACTTTATTACAGAGTCCACGGATATGATTACCACTTATAAGAAAAACTTAAATCTACACTTGGACCAAATTGAGACCGGTACAAATTCAGCTAATGTATATATTGAAAAAATTTGTAATATTGGTGAAAGTATGATAAATGAAATCGAACGCGAACGAAAATCACTATGGGAACTAGAAGCTAATGCCGAACGACTCGCACGTCAACTAGGTTGGCAATATGAAGCTTATCAGCGAAAACACCAACAATTTCAATGGTAAACTTGCAGTGTGAATTTTTGATTTCCATTATGTTACAATTAACATTTTTTTACAGTTTTAAACAAAATATTGACGATCTTTTACGTATTTTAAGTAATATAAACTTGTCGGCAGAAATTGAGTATGATGCGAAACACAAAATCGAGCAACTACAACAAACATCCAAGTTTATAACTACACAAGAATGGCGCAATTTTGTAAACGAAAGCACTGAAAATTTACTTAAAGATATTTCCTCATTATCCAATTTATAAGTTCACGTTGTTCATTTCTAACAATTGAAATATTAAAATTTAATTATAATTATGTTTCGTTATACTTGTGAAGAACAATAAATAATCACTTATTAAAACAGTAAACAAGCACTATATTCATTTTTCGCAACACTCTATTTGGTTTTATTAAGACGAAATTTGAACAATTATTCGTTTCTTATATTTAGCAACTTTAATACCTCCTCTTTATACTTTCCCAAATTGTATTCATTTTCGCCTTCATTTATTAGGAGTTCTACACTTTGTGCAAAATCGGCACTCACTTGCGATTTCGTCTCTTCCGTAGTTACACCCCAATTTATTATTGCTTCAGCTGACTGTTTGGACTTGTTTCGTTCAAAACTGTAATATTCCATATCCGCTTCCGTTTTGCTTTGTTCCCATGGCTCGGTAACGAATGATTCATGATAGCAAGCGGTTAACAAATACATTGCATAGTCATAGTTTTGTTTTCTCAAAGGACATCTATCGGCCACAATTGTCAAAATACCCGTGTTCGGGTTGTAACGATCGCCAACTAAACGTAAAAATTTATCCTTTGCATGTGCATCAAATTTCAAATCTGACAATTTAATATTCAGCGTAACACGACGAGCTTCAGGATTACGTATGGTGGGTAGCGCATGACAATAATCTGTACTTTTAATTTCGATAGGAAAATATTTTTCACATTTCTCCGCGGTTTCTAAACCTTTAGGCCATGGTGTACAAAACTTTTTCAAAGCTTCGCATTGTTGTCGAATGGCCGGTGGTGTTAAATGTAGAAAATTTGGAATTTTCATAAGTTCCGCATTCGCGAATTTAGATGGGGGTGCAGCGCCCTTTTCTGTATAACCTTGACGTAGTGGCAGGGGCACAGAAGATGGTTGAAATGAGCGTGGACCTGGCCAGACAGCAGTCCAATCCTGATCCGTTGCCATTTTGAGGTGACGAGGCGGCAGCACTGCTTCCTTTTTGAATACGCGACGCTTCTGTTGGTCTGCCTGCTTTGCGGCACGCAAGTTGAGTACACGAAATTCTAATTGGTGAAAAAAGTATCATTTTTTTTTAATATTTTATTTTACAAAATACTTCACAATTCTAACCTTCGTCGTCAAATTCATGCTTGTTACCAGCTGGTTCTTCTTGTGTCTGACTGTAAAGCCGCCTGCCTGCAGTGCTGGAATTACGTAAATTCCGTTCGAACAGACGTGTTAAGGATGCCATTTTTATTTACAACCGCCTTCTCGTTAAAATCGTTAAACTATTTCACTTATTAATTATGCAGACATTAATATTTTCAGTTAGTTTTAACGAAAATTAATGCCGTAATAAAATTAATCACACTCAAAAAGAAAACATGTCAAAGAATAGAAAAATACTTCGCTGACAGTGCTGCCATTTTGATTAACGGCACGAACAGTGTTGCTATTTTTAATATTATCTTTAGCGCTATTGTCATGTTAATGCTAAGATTTGAATAAAACTGTGTATAGCTGATAGTTCCGAAATAGTTAATATTTGAGTAAGAAAACTTTGTTTTCTAAGCAGTGAGCAATTTACCTCTCACAAGTTGTGGTATACATTTGTATGCAAATTTCGTGGTACTCCAGTTTGAGTACAACCCTGCAGTTCTGATTAGACAAATAACTCCAATATTGCGGACTTCGTGCAACAAAAATGCAAGAGTATACATGATCAGCTGTTTAATAGTTCGCTTATCAAAGCTTTATGTTATAAAACTGTATATGTAATTATAGTACTAACATTAGATGTATGCAAATAAATGTGAATAATCTTTATCACGATCATTAATCTCGGTTAAGAGTAATTTTTGGCTTAGGGAAAGATAAAGGCGAGAATAAAGGTGAATACACAAACACTTTACAGTCAACTTAATACTACAGCGTAGTGTAGCATGGAGATAAAGTGTTGTTCTTAAAAAACTGATAAGGAGATACAACAAGTGATATACATACATATATATGAACTAAGACTTCTGTCTTCTATCATTCTTACATATACAGAAATATTTAGCAATTATCAGCTTTTACAAAACGACACCCAACTAATAAAGCGCCTATATAATGTTTTAATAAACACTCTCTTATTCTCAAAAGCTGTTAGTTGCAGTTTCATCTCACTCATAAGCTCATATATAGGGCAGGTCACTTCTCAAAAGTTGTTAGTTGTGGTTCCATTTCACTTAGAAGCGCATATATATCACGGTTTACGAAACCATAGAAAACCCATAAATAATAACTTGCTTGTAATCCTATATTTATATATATATAAAAAAAAAAGATCGAAATGGCTAATCCAGACTTGAACCGGCGTGTCCTCTCCATACAAAGTCACGTGGTACACGGTTATGTTGGGAATAAAAGTGCGACATTTCCGTTACAGGTAAAGTACATGTCCAATATTTAGCAATAAATTTTATACATACAGATATAATCTATATTTACACATTGCACAATTGATGAGTAAACATCTATAAATTTATAGGTATTAGGTTTTGAAGTTGACGCTATAAACTCTGTGCAATTGTCCAATCACACTGGTTACAAAACAATCAAAGGGCAGGTATTGCAAGAAAAAGAACTTGGTAGGCATGAGTTGTCTTTTATAAAAAAACTCAAAGTTAATTTTGTATATCTTCTTCTTAGCTGAACTCTTTGAAGGATTGGAGGCCAACAACTTGCTACAATGCTACTCGCATTTACTAACAGGTTATACCGGTAATGGGTCTTTTCTAAAACGTATTTCTTATATTGTAAAAAAACTTCGTGAAATCAATCCTCATTTAATATATGGTAAGCTATATCTATATGATTAGCAAAATTATACCATTAACTGCTTATCTGTTTAAATGTAGTCTGTGATCCTGTCATGGGAGATAACGGCAAAATGTATGTACCTGAAGATTTACTACCCATATATCGCGATGAAATTATACCACTTGCTGATATAATAACACCAAACCAATATGAAGTAGAATTACTAACGGAAAAAAAGATTACCACCGAGGCTGATGTTTGGTCGGCGGTGCAATGGTTCCATGAACGTGGCATCGATACAGTGGTGATTTCTAGCAGTGAACTGGGGCAAGCAAAAGAGTTACGTGCTTTCTTAAGCAAGAAAAATGGCAATCGCTATATAATAAATATACCGCGTCAAGGAAATGGCATATCATTCACAGGTAATTACTGTTAAAAAGTGAAATTTTGATGAATGATGTAAAAATCTGTATACTAATAAGTTGAATTCTTCCAACAATTTTAGGTACTGGTGACCTCTTCGCCTCACTCTTCTTAGCGCACAGTCATGCCTCGAAAGATTTGGGCGTCGCTTTTGAAAATACGATAGCTTCTCTTCAAGCTGTCATAAAACGCACACTTGCATCAATGCCCGAGGAAGTTTTGACCGGCCAACGTAAAGTAACTGCACAGGAGTGCGAACTTAAATTGATACAAAGTAAAAGCGTTATCGAAAATCCACTGGTAGTGCTAAAGGCACAACAAATTAAATAACCGATGTGCCATTTTTAGTTCGCCGGTTATTTGATTTGCTTACCGACACAACGAACAAAAGCATTCAATCACTTTGGCGTTTAACTGGCATTTTGTGTGTACACATTAATTTAGTAGCGTTTACAATGTTTATACATATATGATAATTATTTGTGTGTATGCAATGTAATTTGGCTGTAATTCATATTATTATATTGTTAGATTTGTGGGACAATAATAAATATAAAATATCATATGCAGAAAGAAAGAAAATTTCTTTAGAAAATCATTCATCATCAATCTAAATATACACGCAAAACGTTTACGTTGTCACTCTAATGTACACAGTAGACGTTACAATGGCAATAAGCTTGTACGAGTATATAAAAGCAGAACACTGTGTAAATAGATGACACAACGTTTTAGAAGTGTTAACGAGTAACTGATATGTGCAATTCAATTTTATTATTCATATTTTACTTCTGCGGTTTGCTTACAACAGCATTCACGCAAGTGGTTGATGGAGGAAATGTGTCACCGGGCGAGGTCTCCGTTTTGCCGTATTCGCTTAAAGCGACTGTTAGGAATGATAACGGTGGTCGATATAAACTATTGTCGGTTAATACTGCAAATAATCAAGCAGTTGAGAGCGAGCTTGTTGAACAACATAATATGAATAATCCACAAAATCGTCGTAGTGAAGTTCCTTGGGACCGTATAGCAGCGAATTACAAAACTCAGTTAACTGCAGTCAAATCACCACTAGATGAATTCGGTTATTATAACGCATATGGTGTTGCTGTTGCACCGCATACATTGCATACCGATATAAACCATTTTGGCGTTGGCACTGTTGCAGCTTCTTTACCATTATCATTGTTGTTGGTCCTTAATCTTGGTATGCTTTTATATTTATACGTTCATACGATGTCGGTGCTTTCAGCTGCTGCTTTGGGTACGAATTTTAGACTACCTTATAATATACATGAGTACCACAGACGTGATGAATATGACAATAAGTACAATTAAAGCTAAATTTATTTGCAGAAATATATGAAATTGTAGTTAGTTGTTAGTGTTAAATATTTCAAACCAATGACTGCTTGTTTTGTGTTGTTGTAGTTCCAACATTACAGTTAAAAATCTTAGATTCAAATATATATATATGTATAGATATGTATAAATACAAATGTATCTGTTTGATATATGTAAGTATTTTTCAATATGATTACTTACTATATAGGAGAGGTAAACTATAATACATAGATTTGGACTGAAACTCAGTCGAATTAAAGTAAAATTATTTCTTAACTCTAAAAGAGGCGGCGCGATTTATTCGTACAATGGGATCACTGTTATTAGAATTTACTGTGCGCACTGCTTGCCGTTTCACAATGTTCGCCGTCGCCGCGAGCGCTAAAAATAAATAAAAAATTTATTTCAGATTTTGATATGATTAAAATATATTTTTTAATACTTACATTTAACCATAATACTACGCGGACTTTTACGTACACGCACTGGACTGAATTTTTTATTCTCCTTTTGTACACCAGCAGCTACAGTTTTTAAAAGCCCATGATGATTGAACGATTTCGATTTCAACAAAACTGCAATAAATAGTTGAATAAGTTAATTTTGTAAAAATTTACATTTTTGTAAAAAATAACCACCATTCTTCATCCGATCCTTGTTCATTGGCACTCTAGCTATTTGCTCTGACAGTATATTACTGACCAAATGTTTTTTTCTCATCAAACTGTTGTTATCCTTGCTCTCTGATGCCGACTTTTTGCCACTCAAATCCGTAATCGTACTGTGCTCATCATCTGTCGCGCACGATAACACATGTGTTTCATCCATAATTGCATGTCTTATTGCGGGTTTTTTGAAAGTACTAACGCAATCATCAGAATCGGTGTCTTCCGTCATGTCTAAGCCTAAATCAAAGTCATTCGTTAACGCTGTACGTTGCGAACGATGTCGTTTTACAGTGCTCGTAGATGTGGGCATATCGGCGTCATTAGTTTTATGTAAACGTTTTCCATTTGTTACCTTCAGTGTTGGTACTTCCAAATCTTCATCACTGTCTTTTTTATAATCCTCTTGACCGAAATATGCATGTGTCTTTATAAAATGTTGTAATTGTTCGTATCTATCTTGCATATTTGTGTTGAGATCGTCATACGACTTTTGCAATACTTCGCATGCCATGCCAAAAGCTCTGCGCAGTTTATCTGAATCACGCAAAAATTCAGCATTTATACCCGAAATATGATTGATATTAATATCTTGCTTTGAGTAACGCACTTCCAAATCCTTCCCTTTTTCATATATTTTCAAGATTTCAACATATTTAGATTCTTTTATTTCTTTCTTCAGTTTCTCTAAATCTTTATTTGCATCATGCAACTTTCGGCGCCAGCGCATGGATTCCTCTTCAAGTCTGGCGATCTCTTTATTGTAAGCAGAGGTTGAAGCAGGAAGCAGCTTTAGAAATAATAGATGTAAAAAAACAATATTAATAAACTTATCATCTCTAAATGTGTATTATATACATACATATGAACATGTAAAAATTCTATATATAAAATTCATATATGAATTTTATATACGGAAGGTACGCGAATTCATACATACGTACATAAATTATTATATAAAATTTTTTTTATTAAAAACATTTATGGGGATCATCTTTTTTCTTCAGTTGTACTTATAAAAATATAAGAGATACGAAAGAGAGAGAGAGAGAGAATTGCCAAAACTTTGCAAACAGCTGATTAGCCGCCAATCAGTTGAAATGTCACAATTCATAATCGCTGGGGAAAGTAATAAAAGCATCAGTTCGAAATATTTTTAACTACAATATCAAACGCATTATGTTAACGATGTACACAAGAAACGTTTTCTCGTTATTACGGAATGTGCGAACGCGTGATTTGCATTTAGGAAATCTTGTATTTTCTCCAGTACTCACAGGAACAAGTAACGTTCCTAAAACCCTGCCCTTGACTCGGGTAATACAAGCACAGCCAACCGCTGTAAGTACCTTGCAGCTACGAGGTTATGCAAAAGGCAAAGATAAGAAAAAGGAGAAAGGTAAAAAAGCGGGTAAAATTGAAATCAATGAAGCGCAACTTCGCGAAGTTATCAATTTTGACTCCGTAAATGATCATATGCAGAAGGCAGTACAACAAATGAGAGATGATTTTGTAAAACATTTGTCATTGCGTTCAACATCAGGTGCTATAGAAAGTCTGCGTGTACATATTGATGGTGCTGAACATGAATTGCAAGAACTCGCACAAATCTCAAGGAAAAATCCTAAAACTATTGTTGTTAATATGATTGCTTTTCCTCAAACTATACCGGATGTGCTAAAAGCAATTGCAAATAGTGGCATGAATCTTAATCCTCAACAAGATGGAACTACAATCTTTATTCCCATACCGAAAGTCACAAAGGAACATCGTGAGAATCTATCGAAAAATGCAAAAACTCTTTTCGTCAAGTATCGTGATACTATTCGGGACATTCAAAATAATACTATAAAAAAGCTAAAGAAACAAAGTGATATATCTAAAGATGATATTTTCGCCATTCAAACACAAGTTACCGCTGTAGCTGACAAGTACATAGCAGAAGCAGATAAATTACTTGCAACGAAACAAAAAGAGCTGATTGGCGAATAATAATTGGCATAAGTGGGGATTAAAGCATTAAGACTGAATTATTTCGGTAATAAAAATAATAAAAAGTGTTCATAAAAAATGTAATTTGTTCTGTTTGAATGGTAATTAATATGAATATAAAAAAATACTTTTATATTGAATTGAAAACTATAGTTATTTTTCTCAGATCTACTTACCACCTCTTGTAAGTTGTTGGAATTTCGTTCAAGTTGTTTATTGTAAGCTATATTTTCCTTTTTCAATTTTTCGCGAAAGTTCATACTCTTGATTTTGCTTTGATTACCAATAACATATTCTTGTGTTTTAATAACAGACGAATATACCGCATCGATCTTACTATACCAGGCTTTCAATTCACTTTCATTATAAGATCGGGTGGCTTCCGAAGATTTTTCCAGCTGAGTCACTTTAGCTTTAAGACGTTCATTTTCAGCCATAAGCTCTGTAACTCTTTTTATATAGAAATCCTTAGGCATATTTGACTTGAGCACATTCTGTTTAAGTGTTGTACGGATCTTCTTCGCGCGACTGGCATACTAAAAAATAATCATAAAATAAAATAATTATTTTTTAAATAAAAAAATATCTACTTATAAATAAAGATACGTACTTTTAATGTGTTATAGGTGTCCTCGTATGTCAACGAACTCATAGAAACATTAGCCACCATTAGTGTTTGACAATTGCCCCCCAGAGAGTCCTTCAGTATACGAGTCAAGTTGGAATCACGATAAGGTATATGTTTCATGCCATCTGCCAATTTGTTGATGCAATTGCCTAATGCTAATAAACTTTTATTTATGCTTGCACCTTCTTTAAAACGTACTCCTATTCCTTTTGTACTAGCAGCACGTTCACTGCCAGCCAAATCAATCATAGATAATTTCACCGTGCGTTTCGTGCCCGTTTTGCGATCCGTCATGCGTATATGAACTTGGAAAATTGCATGAGAACGTGAACTCTCGGCGTTCGCATCAGTTGGATGCTGTGTGCGATTTGCATTTCCTTGTGCCAGCATTTGTAAAAGTTCATCTGCGCTATAAATTGGTTTCAAAACGAGCCCACTAACAACAACGCCATTCGAGTCCTCTCGAAGTTTTAATGGTCCAGTTTTTGTCAAAAGGTTCATTACTAGTTCATTATACACTTCTAAATAGCTTACACCTACATCAAATTTGTGTGTGCTGCTTTGAGCTTGCATTTTTTCAAAGAGTTCACGCATAGTTAGAAAAGTTAGACCAGGCCATGTATCGCTGCCAAGCATTGTAAATGTTTTTCCTGCTCCAGTGGCACCATAAACAAACACCGAACAGTTGTATCTAATTAATATTATAAAAAAAAATACTTATTTTTTCTAAAGTACAATGTACAATTGTGGAAGCTTACCCGTTCAGCACTGACGCCACCAAAGGTGAAGTGCATTCTTCGAAAATCTGTCGATTTGTTGCTTCTGGATCAAATACTCTATCAAAATCCATACTGATCTTTTTGTTGACACGTTTTGTAATATCGCGATAGTTCTGTTTTGTGCCTTGAAAAAAGAATTCATCATCTTCTTCATCGGGATCAAAGAGAAGAGTGCTATCGTCTAATACTTTGACGATCTGCCTCTGATTTTGTTCCAATTCCCTTCGATTGTAAGGCCGCACTCTTACAACAACTTTGATATTTGTTTGTTCTGCTGACATTTTGTATTTTTTGTGATTTAAATATTGAAAATGCTTTGAAAATTAAGCAAAAATTAAACTTTTATGTAGCGTCTTGTTTATGATAGGTAAATTTGTTTTTGCTGCCAGTTTGAAAATTCAACTGTTTGAAATCCACCTTAGGTTGGTAGCACTGATTAAGCAATTGACAGCAATGTGGCCATATTTATATTTATTTATATATTTAAAATTCGATGTTTCCATAAAGGAATAATAATAGCTGTCATCGATTGGCTAACTGCTATAGACAAGCCAATCGAACAAATTTTCCAAATTTCCGTACAAACTGGCAGCACTGAAATCGAATTGTATATACTTGGTCGCACTGAACTCTTCAACCACAGTCTATGTCTAACGTTTTCTGCAACAAATTTAATTTTTATTAAAGTTTTTTATTCAATACATTCAATACAAAAATACTCACGATTTATCTTCGTCTGTCATTTTCAGTTTCAAATTTGTGTATAACAATTTTTATTATTTTGACAGTAATTTGTCCTTTGAGCCGTTCACAATAGTAAAATGGTTCTAAAATGAGTAAAACAAAACTTGGTACCACTCAGCAAGCGACTATTGAAATTTTAATGAGGTACTCGCATACTCTCCAGCACGAATTCAACTAGATATCTTTGTTGTTGCTTTCACATGTAAAATTTTTGACAGGCGAGCAGCGCCCAAAGATAGCGAGCAGAGAAGTGACCAATCGATGGCAGCTAATATAAATATGATCAACTAATATCATAAAAAGAAATATAATTTATTAATTTTTTATGTATGTTTTGTAAAAATTCATGCCCACAACATTAATGTTGAATGGAAAACAAGCGAAATAATGGCAGATTTTGTAATTATCCCGACATTTATAATGAAAATGTGCAACCCTGTATGCTATGTCGTTTCATCGAAACTGTACGCCATTTTCATTTTCCATGAATCGCATTGACAGAAATTTGGCGATTTGCGTCTTTTGCGAAAGTTTAATTATTTTAGAAAGTTTGTTGAAAATCTATACCGGCAAATAATATTCCAAATACGTTATCTAAACCGCAATTATTATAATAGTGTTATATTATGAGTTCTGTGTTATTTGCTTGCTCAAAATGTTTCTCAAGGCATCCATTTGAGGAATTGTCTGCAGGTCAACAGCTATGCAAGGTGAAGATCAAATTTATTTACCGTGGTATGCAATTAGAAATTGAAACTATTGGAAAATAATGTGTATAGATTGACGAGAAAGATAAGGATTATATCAAACTGTGACGCCAAATCAGCGAATATGTAAAATTTCGCTATAACAAGTGCGCATTTGCAAATCGCGTATAGTGAAAGTACCAACGGTGCTTTTTATTAAATGAGAGACTTTCAAAACTCCTTGTCTGACGAAGCACTTTTCTTTTCAGAATTGCCGTGGAAATAGCTCCGTTGTCAAATGTACTTATTGTCGCACTGAATTCCAACCAACATCGTAAGTACTACAATTACCATAAATATAACATTTTTAACAATAAATATACTATATAATTTCATTTATAGAAAGAATCAGACAGCCTGTAAAAAATGTGAACATTGTCTTAACAAGTATGGCAAACCCACTGCCTGTGAATGTTGCAAGATTGTGGCGGCATTCGGAAACTCCAAATGCATAAGGTCTGTATAAATGTGAATTATAATTATATGTAGTATGTAGAATGGAACATGAACTGATTTACAATATGAAATGGATGCACAATAAAAAATATGGTACGGTTTGGAAAACAGTGTTTAAATACTGCATTGTAGTTTAATTATAACGTACTATTATATCAAACGAGTTGGATTTGAAAACTCTACTAATGTTAAAGCATTAGATCCTACACATCTTTTATATTGTGCTTTCGTATTTTTGAAAATAAAATATTGAGCTAATAAATTCTTAGTTAAACCTAAGCTCGTAGTCATTACTGTAGATTAATAAAAAAAAACAATCCCTTTAAAAATGCAACGTTTATGAACGCAAACATTTCTTCTTCTTTTTTTCTCCTGCAACATATATCCATAAATTCTCCTGTACCTTGCCTGTAAATGCAATGATTGATAGATGTGCAACCTACGAAGCGAAATATGGCCCACCGATACAATGTGATGAATGCAAACAGCGATGCGCTTTCGATAAGCGTGACGAGAACAAAAAGGTTAGAAAAGGAATACAACTTCATATACGCGAAAAATCGCGATAAAATCGTAAAATCTTAAATTGATGTCAAATATTTGAAACGTAAAAATTTCGTTTTCATAAATTGTTATGTATAAGAAATCTGCGAAATGTGTGCGTTCATAGACTCAGTGCCTATTATTTGTATTTTCACATATAGATTATTTAGTAATATTATGAAAACATACTAATTTTGCTTAACTATCTGCAGGTGAATGGAAAATTGCTTTGTTGGCTGTGTACCAGTTCGTTTAAGCGTGCACTGCTTAAGGCTCAACAAGAAGGCCGAATATCATCCAAAAAACGACCACATGAGAAATCTCACCGGGAGAGTTCAACGACTTCAGGAAAAAAATCATCGCGACCTTCAGCTGATATAAAAAGTAGTAGCGCTGGTGGTGGTAGTGGAAGCAGTACTGCTATTGCATCTTCAAGCAGTGATTTGCCGGAAAAGATAAGTCGTACAGGTTCTGGTGGAAGTGGTGGTAGTGGCAGTGGTAACGGTTCTGGCATGGGATTAAGTTCTATTGCAGCTCCAGCAGTTATAACAATTGATCCCAATTCAGCGGATCATGTAGTAGCGATGACAAATTTAAAAGAACGTATCGCCAGTTTGGAAAAACGTCTACAACAAAAGGATAAAGAATTACTGGAAAAAGATAAATTAGTAAGCATTTGAAAGTGGAAAAGCATGTGAAAAAATAGTTATTGTTTTTTATTGATTACAGTTGACCGAGCTGAAAGGCAAGAACTTCGAAAAGGAAATCGAAATGCGCAACAGGTTGAAAGAAGTCGATAGGTTACATGTCATGAAAGTAGAGAATCTTAATCGTAAAGTTAGCAGTCTCTTGAAGGAATTAGCTGCTGTTAAGAAGAGCACAAAAAAGAATGGAACAAGTGGCGGTTCGAACGCTAAGGAACGTCAAAGTGAACGTGAAAAACGCGAAAACCTCTCACCAAAAGAGGAGATTGTTGAGGAGGAACAATCGCGTGACAAGGAAGTCAAAGAGGAAAAAACCGAGAAAGACGAAATAAAAAGTGACGAAGAACAAGAAACCGAGGAGAAACGTAGTGTCGGTTCTGGTTCTAATAGCCCGGTAACAAATTGATGATTATAACAGTAGAATGTGTTAGTTAAATTGTGTAACAAAATTTTACGAGTATATGCAACGCTTTCACATCAATATTCCACTTAATCAAGATGTATAAATTTTATACTAAATGTTTACTTCGTGAACCATTATGATGTTAAATTATGTTTTCAAACATTATCGAAAGCATGATTATAAAAAAAAGAGCTGTTGTACCGTTTTTCATTAAAAATAAAGAAAATTGTAAGAAAACTTAGTATCAATTATAAGAGTATGTACATTAAGAATGGATGTTTATTTTTTAAATTTTCACAGTTAAATCTTTATGTAAGACTTTGTATTATTTTAAGTTACTTAATGCACAGTAAATTAATTGTCACTTTGTATCCCTAGTAAGAAATATGTGAATTAAAGCTTTATTCTAAGCTACAGTTGTATGTGCATTGCAAATGATATTTTGGCTATTTAACATTTCATTTTCAGACTCATTTAAAAAAAAAAATCAAAGATAAAAGTTTTTGAATAATTTTATGATTTTGCAACGGCACTGTAACAGATAACTTAATTAAGTGAAGTGGAAAATCTTTAATTTGAATAAAAAACGTATAAAAACAATACTTTTCTGGCTATGGTTATTTACATATTTTATTTTTTAATTATATTCGTCGTGACTTACGCATGCCTACATGAAAGTAAGAACTGAACATTTGATATTCAGCGCATGAATGCTCTATATCTATCAGGTAATCACATGAAGATAAGCATCGTTTTGAACAATATGCTTTATTTGAGCTGCTGATCAATGTGGCTTGGGTTTGTGGCCATCCACGTAGAAATTTCGTGTTGCGCTTGGCAGCTGCAATTCTAAACCATCCAACTCCTTTGTTAATACTATTTGACAACCCAGACGCGAATTTTCTCGTAAGAATGGCGCCATATCTAATAAGTCGTCTTCTTTTTCATCCGCTTCAGGCAATTGATCGTAATGCTTTCCGATTACATATACATGACAAGTTGTGCAGGCCAGTGATGCTTCACAAGCGCCTGTAAATTAATAATTGTAATAAAGTGAAAATATTTCCATTAAGTCAACAGAAACCTTCCATTTCGATTCCGTGTCGATGTGCCAGGTAGAGTACGTTGTCACCAACTTTTCCTTTGACCTCCGTGCGTTTACCATCTTTGTCGATATACGTAACACGAACACTGAAATTATGAGAAAATTTCAATTTATTGTACAAAGTTTTTGTAGCTTTTAGTTTTTTTAGTTTTCAGTGCGATATCGAGTGAATACAGTTTTCTACATTAAAGTTTTAATATGGTTTGACAGCGAACATAGTTGACATCACACTGAGGAACAAAAATATTTTGCGTACATTTCATCGTCCGATTTGGGGTCTTGCCATTCATATTCTCCATGTTGAAGTGCTAGAAAAATGAAAATTATATATCAGCTCTTCATAATAAGAAATATAGTCCTTACTATTAGTTGTATGCATCCATCTTGATGTTGGCGAGGGTTGAATGGATGGATAATTATGTGAAATGTTTCTAAATTGCCGCAACAGTAAACGGAGCATTTTAATTGTTTTTGAGGTTATTATAAAACAGCTGATCTTTGTTTGTGCGCCATCAACGAATTGCGAAAAGTAATTTCGAAAAATCGAAGCCGCCGCATACATATGTCAAATAAATTTACTTTATGTTTTATTTTGATCTTCGTAAACAATTACAAACAACTTGATTATAATTTCTGGACAAACAATAATTATTGTATAATTTAAAGAAGTGAATGTTATCTTCAAATGTTTGGTGTTGCGTCCATTTCAAATTGCTCAATATTTAAAAAGTAGTGGTAAGGTATATAATTATTGTTGATTGGTTATTTAAATATCATTTCTTTTGCAGTAAATTGAAATCCTAATGGTGGTATCCTTTTGCGGACAGCAGTGTATATAATAATGGACAAAAACAATAGCGACAGCGATGGAGATATATTGAATGTTATAAATTCTTTGGAATGTTCTAACAAACAATGTCTACATTGTAAAGACGGTATTGAAACTATAACAAGTACTATCCGTAGCACTTTGTTGGAGATAAATGATATTCAGGAGCGTAACCGGGAACGTCGTCATCGAGAGATAGTGGCATTGTTTGAAAAGTATTTCAATAAAGATGAATGTAAACCTTATGAAACATTAGCGAATGTAAAGCTAGAAAATTCTGTACATTCTTCCGACGCAACAAACAATAAACATAGTGCTAAGAATATAGAGCACACTCAATTTAGTAACGGAGTGGAAAAAATTGATGTGGCGAAGCGACAGGAACGGAAACAGTCTGTGGATATACGAAAACGTCGTGGAAGTTTAACAGAAAACGCCACAGACATAATAATTACGAAAAAACCTACAGAAACATTAAATAATATAAAAGTAGAAGCCATTTCAAGTGCAACTCCTATTGGGATAGAAAAGGGTAAAGCAAATCAAAGGGATGAACTTACTGCAATGCGTGAAAAAATGCTCGCTATTCAGCGTCGAAAAATGGAGGATCGAGAGCGCAAAAAACGTGAGAATAATGCCATGTAAATTATAGCGCAAAAATCAATTTGTACAATCTATTTTTTCATTTAATATAACTATATATAGACTGATGTATGTACAAATAAATTAGATAGTTGAGAAAAGAGAATTCATAATCAAACATGTTGTTGCAACTTATGAAATGAAGTGTATATGTATCCGACATCCACAATACCTATATGTATTTGCAACTGTATTTCAAAACCTCTTTTCTATGTGTGTACGATTGTATTCGCCCTTTATAATCCCTTTCAATAGCTTAAATATCCTAATTAGAACTGCGTAAAGCAATTTTCAAAATTTTCATATATTCGCCCTTATTTCATTCATCAACTGAAATATCCTAATTAGAACTATGTAAAGTAATTTTCAAAAAATTTCATATATTGTGCTGGTAAAGATCTGTTTATTAAAAATATAGAAATTGAATTTTTGAGAAACTTCACTAACTGAAATACTTGGTCTCTTCTCTTCTAATTTGTTTTTCAGTTATTCACCATGGTGAACTACAGCTGTGTGGTAGCCACAGAAAACATATTCCAAATCATTTCGAAAAATGCTGTCGATTTTAGAGTACTTGGGTGGATAAGAATCCAGATCTGTTCCAATCCGACTCTCGTGGGAACGGTCCTATTAGTCAGACCTCGAGAGCTGGTTAGAATATTTTTCGGAAAGCTCTGAGTGTTATAGAGTTATTGACATTTTCGCTTTGTGTAAATTTGTTATTATAGATAAGTGTTAATGCAACAATGCGATATAACATTTGACATTTTATATCAGCTGTTCTTTTTAATACGTAGCTACATAGTGGTTGTCAGCGATTGTTTATTTTTTTAAATTTCTTATACGTATGAACAACATTTAGCCGATATAGCAATTTGGAAATAAATATATACATATTCCGTAAAAACATACGATGTATTTATTTAATTAGTGTTACTTATTCTCCGTAAGGAAATCAACAAAAATTGATGCAATCCAGCTGGAAAACGTTGGATGCAGAATTCGGTAAGATCTCTTTCATCGGACTTTTTGCATGGTAAAAGACGTATTGAAATATTCATATATGTACATACATCTAACTTTGAAACGAGTTCAATGCGATAAGATTGCAATTTTTTATCTATGTTGAATCAATTTGGATGTAACCTATAATTAACTGTGTCCATTTAACTCAACTCTTTTTTGGTATATTTTAATGACTATTTAGTGTTAAATGCATTTTAAATGCACAATATATAGGGCATATTAATGTTAACAACGTTTTTCCATATCTATATACAACTTGTAATAACCTCTAGGTATTTGGTGGTGCTGACATTGACCAAAATTGTTGTAAACATAAATATGTATAAATATTTAAAGGTGGCCCTATCAGGTGTTATGATAAATAGTAATAATTTTAAGTTGTTTGAATGAATAGTACATACACTCAATTTATTAAATATGCTATAAAATAAAACAAAAAATATTGCTATTAAATTGAAACAACTCTAGGTATTATTAACTAAAAAATAATAAAAAATAAATAAAAATAAATCTATATTAAACTTAGCAATTAGTTATGGTAGTGAAAATACTTTGTTTTTAACGCGTTTTTCATATTTCGCTAGAGGGTATAGCGAACTACAGCAATCAGCAAAACTAATTTACTTCCGGCTGTTCCTTATCTTATTTGCTTCAGTAAATGAAAGTTTTTAAGCATTTGTTTAGTTGGCATTTGCTCTTCTCGTTGCTCGTTCTCTTTGTTTTCTAGGTGTTTAGTTTTATCAGAACATTTAAAATATAGTGCTTTCCGCGCAGACTATTGCTAACTTACATGCGGCATATTCTGCTGACAATACACATTCAATGCTACTAGTATTAAACTTAGCACAATTTTCAAACCAACTGTGTTATCAAATAAATTGTATATGTGTATACTTATACTACATATATATATACTATATTCGCCAATATATTGTGTATGATATTCATCTTGAAACTATTTTTATTATTTTATTTTACTTTCAGTTAAGGTGGAATAGTCGTGTCTTCGCTGTGTTGGCGTCTGGATCGCACCAACAGGCAGTAACTAAAGCAATATTAGGAAAATTAGTTGTAACGCGTGCATTTACATAGTTTATACTAATACAAAAATGCGTCGTCGAAATTTAAAATGGCTTATAAAAGCCACTTTACTCTTGATTTTATCATTAGTTTTATTCCTTTTGCTATCAAGTTGGATATCCTCAAGCCCCTATAGAAATAAATTACCAATTTTGACACCAGAACGTTCCGAAAATTTGCGTGCGCATAAAAAAATATCTGAAAATTATGCGGACCATGGCGCAGAGCGTGAAGTTGAAGCACCAAAACTGCCACACTCCGATAATGAAGTGGATGGTGAAAAACGACAGTTGTTGATGCCAGATGATCTCAAAAAAGATTGGCATGATACCGTGGCTATGGAACGCGATGAGAAACGCGTTGGACTCGGCGAAAGAGGCGTAAGAGCTGCGCTAAATGATGAATCGCAAAAGGATTTGGAACAAAAAATGTCTTTACAAAATGGTTTCAATGCTTTACTCTCCGACTCAATATCTGTTAATCGTTCATTGCCTGATATACGTTATGAAGGGTGAGTTAAAATTATATTTAATCATTTAACAATATTATTTCTAATTATTTAATAATTATTTTTAGTTAATTAATATATTCAATTTAATTACATTAAAAATGTGTTTTCCTCATTTCTGCTTATTAGTTGCAAAACTAAGAAATATCTTGCGAAATTACCAACAGTGAGCATCATAATTCCATTCTACAACGAGCATTTGGGTGTACTTATGCGTTCGGTGCATAGTCTTGTGAATCGTTCGCCGCCAGAGTTGCTAAAGGAAATCATTTTAGTGGATGATTCCAGTGATCGCGAGTACTTATTCGAACAACTCGAACAATATGTGGCCGGCAATTTCCCTAAAGTGCAAATTGTACGTTTGAAAAAACGCACTGGACTGATTGGTGCGCGAATGGCGGGCGCACGTCACGCTATTGCGGAAGTACTTATATTTTTGGATTCACACATTGAAGCGAACTACAATTGGTTGCCACCGTTGCTGGAGCCAATCGCAGAAAACAAGCGTATTTCGGTTTGTCCCTTCATCGACGTAATTGATCACAGTAACTTTGAGTATAGAGCTCAAGATGAAGGTGCACGTGGCGCCTTCGATTGGGAGTTTTATTACAAGCGTTTACCGCTGCTACCGGAAGATTTGGTGGATAAAACTAAACCATTTAAGAGTCCTGTTATGGCTGGTGGGCTCTTTGCTATATCGAGTGAATTCTTTTGGGAATTAGGTGGTTACGATGAGGGACTCGATATCTGGGGTGGTGAGCAATATGAGTTGAGTTTTAAGATTTGGATGTGTGGTGGTGAACTTTTGGATGCACCATGCTCACGTGTTGGACATATCTACCGCGGACCACGTACTACACAACCCAGTCCACGAAAAAGTGATTATTTGCACAGAGTAAGTGTAAACACTGGGCGAAATATTTTTTATTTTTATTTTTTAAATATTTAATATTTTTTTTAATTTTTTATTTTATATTTTAATTTATGATTAATACTTTTTATTTAATTCTAGAACTACAAACGTGTCGCTGAAGTGTGGATGGACGAGTACAAGACATATTTGTATGATCATGGTCAAGGTGTATATGAAAATATTGATGCGGGCGATTTAAGCCAACAGAAAGCCATACGTGAAAAACTCAAATGTAAATCCTTCAAATGGTTCATGGAGCAGGTAGCATTTGATCTGACGAAAAAATATCCACCTATTGAGCCACCCGACTATGCTTTTGGCGCTATACAAAGCGTGGCGGAACCAACGCTATGCGTAGATACAATGGGTAAACCGCGTCATTCCAAAATCGGTCTCTATCCGTGTGCACCGAATCTAAAGAAACCGCAAAGAAATCAAAATTGGGCTTTAAGCTGGCACAAAGATTTGCGTTTACGCTTCAAAACCGACTGCTTAGATGTGCAACAACAGCCACCGGATGCGCCTGTATGGCTGTGGGATTGTCATGGGATGGGTGGAAATCAATTTTGGTATTATGATCGTATTGAAAAATGGCTTATTGCGGGCAAGGACAGTGAACGTTGTCTGCAGGCGGTACCGAGTCAACATGCTATATACATTAATCGCTGTGATCCAGACAATCCATATATGAAATGGAATTTCGGCAACGTGAATACCACAGCGTTGGACTTGTTTTTCTCACAACCACCAACCAATTTATAGTCAGCATCAAACCGTTAACTTGCCATTTTTGGATCTTAACTAGTTATACATAAATCATATTTAGAAATGGAACTAGAAAATATCTTGTTTGTAAAACAGTCATAGTTTAAGTGAACAGTGCGCAAACGAGTGCTTAGAGTTTTGTTTTTAAGTCCGCGCTCAAATTGTACTTTTTATACAATTTTTGACATGGTACCATTAAATGGACGGCGTGATTTACAAGACATTGTCTAAAATATTTCCATTACAACATAATTTTTATAAATCTTAAAATAAGTTGCCCTTGCCAATACTACCTAGTAAAATGTAAAATACACATAAAAAAGTATTAGTTTATATACGTACGTACAATATTAGTTAGCTTGGAAAAGTTGAAACATTTTTGAAACCATATCCAGCATGCATGCACTAGAAAATAAATTTGAAAACAAAAAAGAATGCGTTCATCTTTTTTAAAGCGTGACAATATAATAACACTTATACCGTTACTTTCATAGCTATAGTATTTTCTGTGTTTTTAAGGTTAGGAACTGTAGTGTTTTTGTAAATAAGTATATTTGTAAAATAAGCCTTGAAAAATTGTTTGAACTTTATTACATGCATATACAAGTACATACATACAAGCATCAATTGATAATGAAAAATAACAAATAACTTAGAATAAACAAAATGGTTCATCATTCCCGAAAACATTGTTTTTAATTAAATTGTTTACTTTTGTTAACTAAGTTTGAAGAAAACAGGTAAGGAAGGGCTAAGTTCGGGTGCAACCGAAATTTTTTTACTCTCGCACTTTATTGATGCAATTTTTTAAAGATAACATACAATTTGACTCATATATTCGGCATAAAGAGCAATATAGAATAAGGAAGAATATCATATATATTATATGAGCGCTGAAGTAATTTCTGAACCGATTGAAGTCATTTTCACCAAGATACACTATATCCAAGACTATATGTACCTTAATTTTGCTAAGATATCTCACATCTCACATCTCACCGGCGCATTCGCGTCTTGGCTCCCACGTCACTGTTGACAGTCATAACTTCGAGGTCGTAGATAATTTCGTATACCTGGGAACCAGCATCAACAACACGAACAATGTCAGCCTCGAAATCCAGCGCAGAATAACTCTTGCCAACAGGTGCTACTTTGGACTGAGTAGGCAATTGAACAGTAAAGTCCTCTCTCGACGAACCAAAATCAAGCTCTACAAGTCGCTTATCATTCCCGTCCTGATCTACGGTGCAGAAGCTTGGACGATGTCAACATCAGATGAGACGACACTAGGAGTTTTCGAGAGGAAAATTTTGCGCAAGATTTATGGTCCTAAGAACATTGGCAACGGCGAATACCGCAGACGATGGAACGATGAGCTGTACGAGTTATACGACGACATTGACATAGTTCAGCGAATAAAAAGACAGCGGCTACGCTGGCTAGGTCATGTTGTCCGAATGGACGAAAACACTCCAGCCCTGAAAGTGTTCGATGCAGTACCCGCCGGAGGAAGCCGAGGAAGGGGAAGGCCTCCACTCCGTTGGAGGGACCAGGTGGAGAGTGACCTGGTTACACTTGGGATCTCCAACTGGCGCCGAACTGCGAAGGAGAGAGAGAGATGGCGCACTATCGTCGATTCGGCTATAACCGACTAAACGGTTGCAACGCCAATCACATACATCTCACACAGTAACCGATATATGCGGAATAAAACACACCGTAATTTCAAAAAACGTATAATTAGATATTTGGGAGCTACGGGAAGTTATGACCCGATTTTAACCATTTTTGGTACAGAGACACACTATTAGAAAAAAAATATTCCCTCTGAATTTCATTAAAATATCTGAGAGATTTACTGATATTTTCGGTGAAAAATTACACTTTGACACCGAGTTCTTCATATTCGATATCCGGGGCCTTGGAAAGTTATAGTCCGATTTCAATAATATTTCCAAAAGTGATTGCCATACCTCAAATACAGTATTTGTGTAAAGTGTGTTATTCCGCTATCTTCATTGGTTCCTAGTGTATATATTATAAAGTGAAGGAATCAGATGGAATTCAAAATTGAGTTATATGGGAAGTAGGCGTGGTTGTGAACCGCTTTCTTCTGTGGGCGTTATTATTATCCAATTTCACCTATTTGTATGCTATGTAACAGGGTACGTAAGGGAAGGGACTATAGGAAGATTTCTTTATATAACTTTAGTAGTTTACGAGATATGTACAAAAAACGTATTAGGGGGTAGGACCACGGCACTCTCTCAAAAAAATTACGTTCAAATGTTCCTATTGCGATCGTTTGCACCAAATTTTCAACTCGTCTCGTCATCCTGAACATTTTGATATATATAACCCTATATCTAACTCGTTTAGTTTTATGACCTTCAAGCAACCGTTATGTGAACAATACTATAATACTCTCTTTAGTACCTTCGTTGCGAGAGTATAATTAAACGCAAATAGTTTCCGCCAATGCTATTGAGGTGACAGTCTTTAACCGGATATAAATTCGCATCCGTTCTCTACATATATAAATGTAATCATTACATTAATTATAATTACGATTACTTTAGGTATAAGTCAGAAAATTTCGTTATTTAGTTGAACATTAAGAATTATAATTACAATAGCTGTAATCACAACTAAGACCTGTTAGATTTTTACGTTTATAATTGAAGTCTTCTGAAGCATGCAGTGCATTACTATGAGTACCATAGTAGTAATCGCAAGTAATCAAAATGTAATTGTAATGCGTAAATGCATAGCTTTTCATATAATATGCACTGTAACGTTTTAAAAACAGTTTTTCCAAGTCCAAGGGATGCAGAAGTTCAAAAATATTGTATTATGGGTATTCAATATTGTTTTTTCATAATTAATACTGATATTGAAGAACTTTTATTTTTTGTAGCATTTTGTTTGTAGAATTTGGAATACAGTTGAGTAAATATAGAACTACACACACAGAAAAATCTAGACAGTGGAGGGCTAGTGGTGTTAGATAGTTCGGTGTATAATTCGTGGCTTAAGGCAGTAGTCTGCTTTACAGGCTTCAAAAATTCGATTTTTTTGTTTTGTTTTAAATCCTTTCCAAAACTATACAAGAATATGTCTTTAAAATTCCAAAGGCCAATTCTACATATTTTCGTAGCTAGAGCAGTTTTAGTGGCCGAGCGTCGAGCAGGTGCGAATGGATACCGAAAACTTTAAAGCGCGTTTTCTCGAGTTTTCATTTTCACAAGTGTTAGAAAACGGTGCCGGCGATAGCAAAAAGAATATATATCCGATCGAAAAAAAAACCAAAGTGATCTAGTTTCAGTTGTAAATTATCTTCTATTTGAACTAGACAAAAGTAGTTGAAGTTGGACAAAAGTATTATTTAAACTACTTGTTTTGCAACTTAAAGTCAATTTCTTTTCTTAAAAAAGTGAATTTTTTTTCAAACTTCGAAAAAACTTGGAATTTTATAACTTCTTCGGTATTTGTTTAGTTCATAAAGAAAAGGAACTTATAAAATTAAAAAAAAAATTTGATTCGACTGTTTCAGATGCATT
The DNA here is from genome assembly GCA_031772095.1 of Zeugodacus tau. NCBI lineage: Eukaryota > Metazoa > Arthropoda > Insecta > Diptera > Tephritidae > Zeugodacus > Zeugodacus tau. The sequence goes on along the minus strand of CM062653.1, from coordinate 57,073,812 downwards.
GCACGACCTCCATCACCGACACCGATTTACAAGTGCAGACTCCAGGCGCTCCAGAAAAATACTTACAACTTTGAAAAAATTTCAATATTTTTTAATAATAAATATTGTTTTTTAAGCCTTAAATATAGTACACTATCGTCTTAAAATTCCGTTTACCGCAATCATTTCCTTCCCTTTCAAAAAAAAAATTGCTAAAAAACGCTTTTTTTGGCCTCTAAAGCAGACTACTGCCTTAATCAGTTGGGTCTATGACCTAGGCTCTAGCAAAATTCTAGATTTCTATTCGGTGGAAAATTCAACATAGTGGTATGCTGCTACTACAATAGTTTTAAAACCATTCTGAACTATTATTTATAGAATTACATACATACCTATGCAAGTAAAAGTGGACTAAATTTGTTTTTTTTATACTTAATTTGAAAGAAAATTTTCTGTGGATTACCCACAAGTGTTTCTATATTTTTGTATATTTTATATGTATGTATGAAAGTATATACGTGAGACCTACACTGCTTATCCGCACTAGTTTTTCGTTGGAGTTTGTTGTTTTTTACTTTTACTATTCTATTTATTCAGGTGAAAATATGATTATTACAGATGTCGTTTTCGAGAAAATGAAATGAGTTTGTTAACGTTACTAAAATGTTATTTCGTTTAGTTGCGGCACAATTGTAGCATTGTAAAGCCGATTTTGATCGTTAAAGACAAATACACTAAATTAAATTGCTCTCTTTTCGAAAAAAAACAAAAAAAACAAAATGCGCTATTCAATTAATTTAAATATCATAAGATTGCTGTTCTTTTTAATGACCAGCTTCGTAATATTTCTGCTCTTAAGTCAATGGTTCTATATAAGACAAGCGCTGAAGGAAAAAGAAACTGAAATAATACAAAACACACCGTTTTGGCAGCGAAAATCTAACGCTGAACTTAAGGATTGGCATGATGTTGAGGCCATGACGAGAGATGCGCAACGGAGTGGATTGGGCGAACATGGTAAAGCGGCATATTTCACGAATCTCTCCAAGCAAAAATTGCAGCGTGAATTATTTAAAGAGCATGGTTTCAATGCGTTGCTCTCCGATAAGATTTCCGTTAATCGGTCTTTGCCGGATATACGCGATCAGGGGTGAGTATTTATAATATACTCGCTAGATAGATCTCTATATAACGTTCAGTACGTAATGCCTTTTGAATGAGATCGCCAGCATATGTATTGTTGGTCCTAAGCGACAAGTATATAAATTGCACAGTATATGACAATTGGACATAGTAGGACCATTGGTTCCTGGGGTATAGAATTTAATTTAGGATTATTTTTCGTATTTTCTGCGAAAGAACCATTCATAATATGCTAAGTTCCATACAGGCTTTTTGAGCATCGGAGACAGTAAGTATGTATGTAATTCGCGTAGGAACCGTTTATTCGATTATAGCCGAATCGGTAATAGCGCACCATTCTTCTCCTTCCCTCGTTATTCGGCGCCAGTAGGAAATCCGAAGTGAAACAAGGTCGCTCTTCACCTGATCTTTCCAACGGAGTGGAGACCTTCTTCTTCCATTCCATTCTTCGATTTCCCTCGCAATTCGGCGCCAGTTGAACATTACAAGAGTAACCTGTTCACCTTTAAGAGAGCTGTTCACCTGATCTTTCCAACGGAGTGGAGACCTTCTTCTTCCTCTTTTTCCACCGACGTGTACTGCATCGTAAATTTTCAAAGCTGCTGTGTTTTTATCCATCCGTAGCCGGCGAAAGGGGATGTCCAAAATTGAAGCTGTTCAAAAAATCCTTCAAAATATGCCGGCAGATGGTTTGGATTTCGAGTTACTTATGCATATACCATGTCTTAATATATTGATAAAATTTTGAAAACCGCTGTATATAAACCGCTACTAACGTTGAACCTCCCAAGAAGCATTAATTAACTGATCCCACATTCTATACATTTATAGTTATCGGAGGGTTCTAATTGTATAATTCAGGTAAAGTGCTAGTCCACGACTTCTTTAATTGTTATTACTTTGGTCAGACAGTCCAAAGAGTAAGGGTTAGAATGTCTCATAATGGTAAATTTCTCCTCAGAAACGGTTATCATAGTTCTATTCAACGGAGCGAAGTTCAGACAATTCTAGAGCTCCCCAATCTTCATTCAAGCATAAGAGTCAATATTAACCAGGTTCAGTTCCAACCAGAAAATGCATATATAATTAAAAAAATATTTCTTTCCAGTTGCCAAAGGCTTCAGTATTTCGCAGATTTGCCCACCGTCAGTATAATAATACCGTTCTACAATGAACACCTCAGCACCTTGTTGCGTTCTCTACACAGTATCATAAATCGCACACCGCCCGAATTGATTAAGGAAATAATACTCGTGGACGATTTCAGTGACATGTCCAATTTGAAGAAACCACTGGATGAGTATGTAAAATTACATTTGCCGAAAGTCGAAATTATACGTTTCCGTAAACGGCAAGGCCTCATTGCGGCGCGCATAGCTGGTGCCGTTAAGGCAGCAGGTGATGTGCTGGTTTTTATGGACTCACATGTGGAGGCCAATTACAATTGGTTGCCACCACTGCTGCATGAAATCGTGTTGAATAAGCGCACCGCCGTGTGTCCCATGATCGATGTGATCGATGACGGTACTTTCGAGTATACGGCACAAGATGAAGGTGCACGTGGCGCTTTCGATTGGATACTTGACTATAAGCGGCTGCCGTTGCTCGAAAGTGATCAGAAGAATCGCACAAAACCCTTCGAGAATCCCATAATGGCGGGTGGTTTGTTCGCGATATCAAGAGAATGGTTTTGGGAGTTGGACGGCTACGATGACGGCTTAGACATTTGGGGTGGTGAGCAGTATGAGTTGAGTTTTAAGATTTGGATGTGCGGCGGACGGCTATTGGACGTGCCATGTTCGCGTGTCGGTCACATTTTTCGAAATGACGATTGGACTGGTGTGACGAGCGATCGCGAAGATGATTATTTACATAAGGTGAGCACGGAACAACTGTGAATTGAATATATTTTATGCATTTGTTTCTTACAGAATTATAAACGCGTTGCCGAGGTGTGGATGGACGATTACAAGTACTATCTGTATAAACATACGCACGGTTTATATGAAACAATTAATGAGGGTGACTTAACCAAGCAATTGGCGTTGCGTGAGAAATTACATTGCAAGTCATTCAAGTGGTTTATCGAAAATGTCGCCTTTGATTTGGTGAAATCTTATCCACCAAGAGGCACCACCGATTTCGCATTCGGTCAGGTGCGTAGTTTGGGCGCGCCTAAACTTTGTCTCGACAGTATGGGTCCACCCGATTACAGAGCCATCGGTGTGGATGAGTGCGAAACCATGAGACTATTCCCCAGTCGGCGACAGGATTGGTCGCTAAGTGAAAGCCATGACTTGCGTATGCGTGGCGAAGAATATTGCTTGCAAACCGCCGAGCGAAAACCAAATTCTCAACTCTTGCTTTACGATTGTAGTTATGGCAGTAAAGATCAACAATGGTATTATAATCGTCGACATAAATGGCTAGTTTACGGTGGGAAGCGACATTTATGCCTGGAAGCACGTCCCGAATTCAAACAAGTTGTTGTCAATAGATGTCGCAAACACTATGCATTAATGCAATGGCAATTCGCTCATGTCAATCACACGCTATTGGATGCCTATTTCGAAACTTTGCCATAAGGAGGAAAACATCTCAATTTTTTATAATTTTTATATATAAACCTCTTTATATAATTGTAAGTTTATAGAAATAAAAACTCCATAAAATAAGACGTTATGTTTCGAGGTTTTTATATTCAGTCGGTGTACCAAGGGGCTATGTCGGTATGACACTTTCAAAAAAGTCGGTTTTTTGTATATGCTTATTCCATAGTTTATACTTTCCAAAATATCCTGTGAAAGCGGTAAGGTCATATCGTGAATAGTTTTTGAATGACAGGGTTCTAAAGATCGACCGCTCGCAGATATAATTCTCTATAGTTAAAACTTTAAACGCGTTTTTCTCGAAACAACATTTTTCAAAACTGCTGATATCATAACTCAACAAGAAATTGACCGATCGGCTTAAATTGAAACTGAGTACTCTTGAATATATTTACTATACGATGACCTACCTTTCTGATTGGTTCACTGAAAAAAAACCCCGCAGTTAAATCAAATACTTTTTGCAGTTAAAGTACAGTAAAACAAAAGTATTTGTTTCAACAGCAAAACTCTTGACGGAAATACTTTGCTCTTGATTCAAATACTTTTTTTAAATGCGGCACTTTTGAATCAAAAGCGGCTGTGCTTTTAAAAATCATCTTATTAAAATCTAATATAAAAATAGTTGTTTTAAAGGTTTCGTATTTAATTTTCTTTGATTACAGTTTTTTAAATGTAAAAGTATTTGTCACAACCATTTCGCATTTAATTTTACTGTTTCTCCATACGATGACAGAGAAGTTGACGCTTACATTTTTCCATCGATCATTCTAACAGAAACACGTGTTGCGTGCGCAAATACTTTAATTTGGGTTTTATAGGTAAATATATGTGCGGAAAGTATTAATTTAAGTGAAAGTGATTACTTCAAGACATTTCGCGTTTAGTGAAGCTGCGCAAAAGGAGCTTACATAGTTTGCATTTGCATTAGTGTGCCTGCCGCATCGCCCGCTGCTTACGGAGGCTGTTTAAAAGGGACTTCCACAGATTTTTTTTATATAAAAGACGACATTTGCGAAAAGTCTACTCTGCAGGTGTGTTATGGTTTATATACACATTTATTTCAACAAAAATATGTGTTTAAAAACAATATTTGTGCATTTTAGTTTACACTATGAGTGAGGAGTTGATACCATCAACTGAGCTGTCGTTATTTGCCGAGCAATGTCCGTTGGGAGATGAGGGTTTCGCACACATTTATAACACGCTTATAAATTATTTATATTAATGTCTTTCTAGTTCGATATGCTCACGTGCTGTAGTGGTGATAGAACTATAACAAACCTTTCATCCATTCGAAGCTGGCTGAGCTCTGCAAGCACACCTTCAACATCCCCAAACAACGAACCCAACGTCGAAGAGGTTTTAAAAGAAACAGTAGCAGGTAACGACATAATAAAGAAGTACGAAAACTGTGGTTGCCTCCAAGAAAGTGACCAATCTGCAATAGTTCGCATTATTGTGGATAAACTGAACCTGACGTATTACGACGCCATGCTTGGAGCACTTGATGCAAGTAATGTCGATTTCTTCTATTGTGTGATTTTTGTTATTAATTTCAGGTTTTTTATTTAGATTGCAGGCATTATTATCTTATAAACTTACTACATGCAGTAATAACACCGCCGAGAGTAAATAAAAACATAAAGCCCTCCATTACAGATGCACAAATGGATATGATGATGCATCTTATAAATATTAATAACTTCCAGCAAAAACTTGACGAGCTAAATGAAAGCGCTCACAACGAGGGATTAACACTGCAACCTAGAGTTTTTGTTGTTGGTGAGAGTCCTCAAAACTTGAAGGAATTCTATGTCTGTGTTGACAACATTAAATATAAAGTAGGTAGCTTAATTAGGGCTATAGATTTAGTTGTAAAAATGTCTTTTGTATTCAACATTGAATATTCCGTAAAGAGCAAATATGTGTGGATTTTCCTTCAACGATATATTTATGATATTTCCTCTAAGGAAAAATTTCCCAAAATTGAAAATATTTTAAACAAACTAAATAATGTTCAATAAAAATGCACTTGAAGAAAGACCCACACATACTTGCTCTATATGCGGAAATGAATTTATATTATTTGAAAATCTTTTTAACCATCTTAAGATTTTACATCGAACTCCAATTACTTTTAAGTATTTATGCCTTTATCAGAAATGCAATAGATATTTTCAAAACTTGTATAAGTTTCGAAATCACGCAAGCAAGCATGATTTTAATTGTAATCTTAATGAAAGCAGTAGTAGTAGTAGTTGTCACTTTTGTAAACTTTACTCTGTATATTCTCAAATAAAATATATTTTTTATGAAAAAAGTAAATTGATATTGAAATTTTGACTGTGCATAGGGAAGTGGGCGGAGAGAGGTGGGAGGGGGTGTTAAACACAACAATAAAACAAATACGATTACATTTGAATCAAGAGCAATTACTGTTAATCTCAAATACTTCTACTGTTAACATAAATGTATAAGTATTTGCTACAACAGTGCCCCGTATTTCGATCAAAAGTGTTCCACTGTTAATTTAAATACTTGACGCATTTACTTCAACAGTGCTCGCACTTTTAAAACAAATACTCAAAGTATTTGGGCACGTTTCTAATGCAAAAAGTATTTGTGGCAAATGCAGAATACTTTGGTTTTACTAGTTTTTTTTTTCAGAGTTGAAATTTGTCAATTTGGCGTTAGGTTAGGTTAGGTACGATGGCTGTTCCCTTAAAAAAGGGAAACACACACTTAGACTATTAAGGTTTTTTACATCTATATCCGCGGGGATGCCCAAAAAAGTGAGATCCAAGTATTTTTTGTGTTTGTTAGGAAGATTCTACCACATCCTCTTCCAGCAGCTTCTGCATCTAGCAACCGTTAACATTTTTAGCTTGACCGCATGAATACCGATGGCCAGTTAGAACTCCTATGACTTGGGAAAGATTGACTTTGTGAAGGACCAGAATGATCAATTTGGCATTAAAAAACCATACCATTTACCTTATTATGTACAAAAAACTTCGAAGCATTCGTTCTACTACTTTCTTATAAAAAAAATCCAAAAATCGAATAATTTTTCATGGGTTACACTGGTATAGCCCCTTAACTGGTTGTTGTGTACGGATATAATGCCCACGATTTTTGATGATGGCATTATTCACGGAAAAATCAGTGAAAATGTGTGTTTAAGGGGGTATTCTGGTCTAGGATTTTGAAAAAATCGATTTTTTGCTTGTTTTGAAAGTTTAGACTTTCAAAAATATGACTTTGGAAGGATTTTTTCAAAACTCGACTTATTTTCGGAGATACAGCCGATTTTGTGACGTGGCGTCCAAGACGGCTGAGCGGAGCGAATCAAACAATTAACGGTTTTTCTCGAAACTACTTTTTTTAAGGTGGTTGACATGATATCTCAAGTTCTACTGAACCGATTCCTTTGAAATCGGTATATATCTTCTTTATACAATGCTATATCGTGTCTGCCTTGGATTTCCAATCAATTTTGATTTGAAGTATTTTTTAAAAATTCGAAAAGGTCGAAAAAATCGGGTAAAAATTTTTTTTTTTTTCAAGTTGACGCCATTTTGTTATTTATTTATTTATTTTTTTTTTTGAAAATGGTCAACCCGATAACGACATCCTTACTAATGAAGAATCTTCTTGTTTTTTGTGTTTTAGATCTCTACAAGGGTTGAAATCACGTCAACCAGGACGCACCGTTTTTTTTGAAGCCCCCACTCCACCGGCCCGTATCTCGACGAATTTTGGTTTTTTTCTTGCAATTTTTTTTATATTATTAAAATGTCAATAAAAAACATATAAAAAATGGATAGTAAAAATGTTTTTAATTTTCTTTATCTTAGTTTAAAAAATGCCTAAAATTCATGCGTCTAAACCAGAATACCCCCCTAAAGCTATAAGTGAGCAATGTCCAGCCCTGCTTTTTAGGATAATTCGACTTGTCCTTGTAGTTCCATAACCTCAACCTCTATTCACGCCGACACATAGATAGAGTTTCAGACCAGTCCAACGAATTTCTTATAAGTATGTTAACAATGCTTTTTCGGCAATTGCTTTTTTCTTTATTTCTTGTACATTGCTCGTAGACGTGGTATGGTTTAACGGAGGGCCAACTGTCGAAGGCAGTACCGTCTGTGTTTAACCCTTCGCTGGAGCATATATTTCTTCCTACAATTGCAAAAAATAGTACCGTTATTTCGTGTGTTATACTCTTTCGGCTGAAAAGACAGAGAAAAAGTCAATCACTTTCACTTCTTTCTTATAAGATTACCTCTAACGTTGGACCCACTCATGAGTTCAACTTTTTTTTTAGTTAAAATAAAACTCCGTTACGTTTTTTTTGTATTCAATTTCATTAAAAATACATTTATTTTTTTTTGTTTCTGTTTATGCATATAAAAACTGAGAAATGAAATTAATCAATGAAATATAGGCCAATAGAAATTTTTTATAATAGTAATATTTATAATAATAATATAATAATAATAATAATAATAATAATAGTAAATATTTATAATTATAATAATATATTATTCATATTTATAATTTATGCAAACATTATGTGTGTTTGAATGCAAAATGTTTAGCTTAGAAAAAAGTGTTGTTGCATGTTGACGCATGCTTGCAACATAATATACCGTGTGTACGTGTATATTGTATGTAGTATTGTTTGACGTATGTATATTATGCTTAAATATATATATATATATGTATATATATATATGTATGTATATATGTATGTATTTATGTGCATTTGTTTTACAATTAAGTTTAGCTTACAATATCTTTTCATCATTCTCGTTTGGATTACACCGCAGTGACACGTTCGCGCATTTAATTTGTTTTTGTTTTTATTTTTGTTTTTTGTTTTTTGCTTTTTGGATTTGTTACACGCTTGATTTTCTTTCACTTTTCACCTACACATACATATGTTTTTTTTTATTTTCTTTCTTTCTTTATATATAACTATGTAACCAACAACTGACGTTGGTTTTGCAAGTGTTTTTGAAAATTATTGTTAAAAAAAAATAATAAAATTAATTACTAAAAATTAAAATTAATTATTGAAACGTACAACTACACAAGTATTGAAATGCAATTAACATTGTTTTTTGTTTGTTTTTTTAATAAATAGTAACGCTTTTATGTAGTTTAATTAAATTAATACAAAATTTATTTCAAAATTTTATAAAAAATTCATAATTAACATATGCACTTTATTTTCATATTTTTTTTATTTAAATAAAGTGTTGAAACACATGAATTATAGTAAGCAGAAATTATTATTTTTTTTATAAAATTTTTTTTAATTAATAATTTTTTTTCATAAAAATTATTTTTTTTTAATTTTTAAAAATTATTTTTTTATAAAAAAAATTAATATTTTATAATGTGAAATATTATAGAATAATATATAAATAAAAATTAGTGTTTATTAGTTAATTTGAATAAGTCAGTAAAACTATTTTGATTTTCTTTATATTTTTGTTGTTGTTGTTTTTTAATTTTTTTCTCACAACGTAGTACAACAAAGTCTTGCATATTTTAATGTTTGTCGAACTATGTATGAATGTGTGTTTAGTATGCATGTGTGTGTGTGTTTGTTTGCGCTTAATAGTGTGACAAACACATGGCTTGTGGATGGATGTGTACTTGTTTGTATGTATGTTTGTATGCATTGAAGCTTTTATGCATAAGTATATGTAAGTTTGTATGATTTGTTGTTGTTGTTTTTTATTTTTATTTTTTTTGTGCTTAATTTATGAAATTAAATATTTAAATTTGTATGTTTGTGTTGTTGTTAATTTTTGTTTTTTATTTTTTTTATTTTAGACTTAAGCGCTTTGACGCATGTAAATTACTGTATTTCCATTTTATTTTAATATATTATTATTACATATGTATGTGTTGTTGCATGCTTAGATACATAAGTATATATATATTCATTTTATATATATGTATATATATTTATGCATATTTTTGCATTATTTATTAATCTTAATTTTTGATTTGTAGACATTTTTCGTGCTTGACTTGCTAATTATGTATATCTATATGTAAAAACCAATATTTGTTTGTTTGCATGTGTGTGTGTGTGTGTATAATCATACAATTTACATATGCTTCATTACGTACTTAATACTTTGCTGGTTTCGAGTCTTTTTTGTTGTTCAATATTTACGTCCAATTGCATTTAATCTTAATAAATTTGATTTTTCAGTTTAACTTTGTTTTTGCACACTGTTTTAATTAATTTATTTTTATTATTTTTTTTTTGTTTTTGCTTAGCGCCTTCATTTACTGCTTTCTGCTTCTTAGGTATAATTTTATTTTATTATAATTTTTATTTATTTTTTGTGTATTTTATTTCATACTCGCTCATAATATGCGTACCCTTCAATCTCCTTGCTTTCATGCTAAATAACTAGTTATAGACTAATAATGCCTTAGCGTTAATATTATTTTGCTGTCTTCCTTCCACTGCACTGTGTTTGTTTTTGTTATTTTTACTTTTTCTTTTACGTAAATAAATATATATATGTTTTTCCTTGCGTTTCTCTCTATCATAGTTTTAATCATAATATTCATATTATTTTTAAAAAATAAATCTCTTTTTTTCCAACTTCTTCAATTACATCAACTTTCCAAAATGTCTTCTGTTTGTTTTGCTTTGCTTAGTACTAGACAGTGTAACTTAAAATTTGTTTTAAATTTATAATAATTGAAAAACAAATAACTAAAAAATATAAAATTTCAGCGTACTCCTTCTGTCTCCTTTAAACTCGCTAACTCACTTGCTTTCCGCTTGTTTGTGTGTTAATTTAAGTCTAATTTTTTTTTCAATATTACTTATTACTTAAGTAATAAAAATATTTTTTTTTATTATATTTTTAAATTACGTTTTTGTCTTCCATATTTTTAATGCTAAATACACGCATGCAATTTTTGCTTGCTTGTGTATTATTTAATAATTATTGAAAACAATAATCGTTAATGCCACTAACTTCTTGCTTTTATATGTGTGTTTGCCTAAATTTAAAATTTCAATAAATTTTAGTTTTCATAATTTTTTTTTTAATTTTAATTTTCGCTTACATCATGCGTAAAACACGCACTTTCCCTATGTCTATGCGTATATGTATACATATTTTGATAAGTATTCAGTTTTTATTTAAAATATTTTCGCTCAATCTCTTACTTATTTTGATGTCTTTCGCTGCCTACAAACTAATTATGTATGTATGTGTGTCAGTATGCATTTTTCTTTCATGCTTATTTATTTATTTATTTATAATCTTTCTTGTGAAAATACAATTTTTAATCATTTAATTAATTTTTTTTTATAATAATTTTTACATATTTTTACAAACCTTTTAGATTTTTTTTTGTTCATCATTTTTGGCAAGTGTTCAAATGTGTGTGTGTGTGAGTTGTGTAGTTTTATGGCATTTTTCGCTCAACTTTTGCATTTGTTTATTATTAAATTTCAAATACTGTGCGCTAAATGTGTTTATTTAGCTTAAAAAAAATAAAATTAAAAAAATAAACTTTTTATAAATAAATTTGCTTTTGAGCTCGTCGCGAAAAGTTTGCTACCTTAACTTGTAGCTTTTGTTGTTTTTTTATATTATACTTGTAAATTACAATTTTAGGCTAGTTTTGATGTGAATTGTTTTTGAATTGAAATTTTATGCACTTTTGAGTAAAATACAGTTTTCTTTTGTATTATTTTGAAAATTTGCTGATTTTATGCAATTTTTGTAATATTTAAAAAATTATGAGTTTCAAAATCTGAAATTTTCAGTAAACGAAGATCGAGAAATCAAATAAATTGTTTCTAAAAATGTATTTTGATCCAATATATGTTTGTTTTTGCGTTTTGAGGTGAGTTTTGTAATATTTTGAAAAAAAAAATTTTGAAAATTTCTCAAAAAAAGTTTGAAAATATATCCTGAAAGTGCGCTGTAACATTTTATTTATACTTTTGAAACTAGTTTTTGAAATTTAATGGATTGTGTTCAAATATTCACACATTTTTTGAAATAAAATTATATACAGTTGAATTCGAACTCTTGAATTGACAATAGAAGTCAAATTTCATACAAATTATCTTCCTTAACGCGGAACTCTCTCTAACTCGAAGTTTTTTTTGTGAATTATGATGATTCTAGTTAGAGAAGTTCAACTGTATATCTGTTTTTGCGTTTTGAGCTGAGTTTTGAAAAAATTTTGAAAAATTATTTTGAAATATTTTTGAAAAAAAGTTAAAAAAATCATAAAAAGTAAAACTGTACTTTTATTTTGGCGTTTTGAGCACTTAGCTGAGTTTTGAAATATTTTTGAAAAATAATTTTGAAATATTTTGGGAAAAAAAAAATTTGAAATATTAAAAAAAATGAAAAATTTTTTAAAAATATTTTGAAATATTTTTGAACAATAATTTTGAAATATTTTTCAAAAATAGTTTTAAAATATTTTTGAAAAATAGTTTTGAAATATTTTTAGAAAAAAAATGTTTTAAAAAAATCATAAAAAGCAAAACTGTAATTTTTTTTATGTTTTGAAAAAAATTTGTAAAATTATTTTGAAATATTTTTGAAAAAAAAAAAAGTTTCAAAAAAATCATAAAAGTGCGGTGTAGCATTTTATTTATAGTATATTATATTATAGTAGTTTTGAAACTTATTTTTGAAAATTTATGTCAACTGCTAAAATATTCACACTCTTTTTTTATTAAAATTATATAATTTTTAAATAATTTTTTTTTATTTTATATTTTAGTTGTGTATTTTTTGCTGTTGTGCTCCTGTATTTTATTACTTTTTGCGTAAAATTTATGTTTTCTTAAAACTGCAAGTAAGTTTTCAAGCTGCTACTATGTTTGTATGTACGCGAGTAGTGAAATTTTGTGTTTTATTTAAATTTTGTATTTATTTTTGTTTGGTTTTTATTAAAAACGGTTTTATTTTCTTTGTACTTTTGGCAATGTTCTTTTTCTAACAGTAATTTTTCATTTATTTGTAATTTGTTGACTTACTCACTTAGCATTTACTTAAAAGTATTCACTACAGTTGTATTTGAAATGAGTTGCCTCTCTTCTATTTGCATAAAAAATGTATGTATGTATTTCACTCCAAACTATTTATGTATGTATGTTTGTTTGCTGCTATTAGTATGTATTTTCAAATTGTTTATGCTTTTCACTCTTCACTAAAATTTATAGTCTTTCTTGTGTGTTCTATTAATTAAGAAAATAAGTAGAGTATTTACTTAATGCTCAGAGTAGTTATGGTGATTTGTTGTTATTTTTGTTATTTTTGTTGTTGCTGCTGTTGCTTTTGTGTGTATATAATTTAACTAGTTTAGTATTTTAGTAATTTGTAAGAGTATTTGTTTAATTTTAATAGTTTATGTGTTTTTGTAGTTGTTGTGAGCTTTCAACTTAACCCATTCGATGCCATTGTGTTCGCTTGGGTACAGAAAAATATATTTTTTTAAACAAAGTGAGTACAATGGCATCGAATGGGTTTTCTGTACCATTTTTTTTTCTGTATCCAAGCGAGTACAATGGTATAGAATGGGTTAAGTCTGCAAGTATTTGTTTTTGTTTTTTTTTAATTTTTTTTTTGTACGTCAGCGAAGTAATTTTTAACAAAATTTTGGAGATTTGTGCTAATTTCTGTAATATTTAACGAATGCTCAAAGTATATATGCTGTTTTCAGTTTCGTATATATATTTTTTTGAAGCTGCATCTGACATGTTGACACTGATTTGTATTAAAAAAAGTATACAAGTAAAATGTTGATGCTTCAACGATGTCTTCTGTATGTTTTAATAGTTGAAAGTCATAATAAAGCATTTAGAAAAAATAGTTTTATCTTTATAGCACATAAGTGAAGAAATTTTGTAGAGTATGCGTAGCTTTCGACTGCAACATTGTCTTAATAATTTGTTTTTTTATATTATTTTTTTTTTTAATTTCAAATCTCTTGTCATTTCATTTATTTATCATTTATTTCAAACTGTTGTTTTGAGTCTGGCATGTGAAAAGCTTCAATTTCGCTTATGTAAACAGTTGTTTCAGTAAGAAATAGCAAGTAAAAGTATTTTCAAAATAATTTTCAACGGCTAGATTGTCACTCTATTTGTTTTTGTTGTAACACTCAGCACATCCGTTAACTATAAATATCAAAAATAATAAAAAATATGGCACTCAACGTGTTAAGAGTAAGCATAAGCAACGAAAGCACATGGCGTTTGTATGTATGTATGAAAAAATACGAGCAAAACAGTTACTTGATTTGAAAAAAAATCGGCTTAAACATAATCTATAGCATATTGGCTTAAAACAAAACAAAAAATTTACCGTAATACAGAAGTTGAACGGCTGACTCACACACATCCATCAGCAACTTAAGCTGGCATTTGCTGTTGTTGTTGTAACATTAGCTGCTGTTGTTGCTGCAATTGCTGCTGCTGCTGTTGCAAGTGTTGTTGTTGTAGTTGCTGCTGCTGCAATTGTTGTTGTTGCTGCAACTGCTGCTGCTGTTGTTGTTGCAATTCCTGTTGTTGCATTGCTGCTGCTGCTGCTGCTGCCGCTGTTGGACTAGTGTTGCCCTCCTGGTAGGGTCCCGTAACCACACACGGGTGCATAGGAAAGAGGGTCGTCCATGAGGTGGTTGTTAGTGTTGGCGCGTGCAGTGATGCTTTCTCGCTTTTTGCCTGCTCAACGGAAGAAGCCGAATTCTCATTAGCAATTTCGTTCACATTTGCACTTGAGTTTGCATTCTTCTTACCCGAATCCTTTTTCTTTTTGCTTGCCGAACTGCCATTGCCGCTGCTCTTCGCTTGTGCCGCTGTCGGAGCTGGTATGCTGTTTGCTATTGTTGGTGTCGTCTCCATTGGTGTTGCTGCCGTACCACTGTTACCATTACCGTTGTTTGTTGTTGTGTTCGTGCCATCCTTCTTGCCGCTGCCGACACCACCGCTTCCCTGTGCTGTGCCATTTGTGAGTGCGCTTTCGGCGTCCTCATCGTCCTCTTCGCCATCGCCACCACCTTCACGTTCTTTCTTCAACTTTTCACGTTCTTCTTTGGCTTTATTATCGAGGTCTGTATTGATTTTCTTCACACGCATCTTCTCCTCCCACTCGTCAATGCCGTGACGCGCGCGATTCAAATTACGATGCTGATAGAATATCAGCGTCATGCGCGTCGGCTCGTGGCGGTTGGGATTACGCAAAGCGGTGGTTGCATGCAACTCATGCTTGGCACATTCGATCAGTACACTGCCGTGATTGAGCGCTATGGCCACGCCACCCATTTGTGGATCGGCGAATGCCTCGTAATTGTCGTTGATCTCAGTTACCTCACCAATCGGTTCCAACTTGTTCGGATTCGATGTGGTTGCCACTGCTGTGGCAGTCGTGGTGGTTGCCGTAGTTGTTGTGTTCGTGCTGGTACTTGTGCCACATGCAGTTGGGCCGTTATCGGTTGGTGCGCCATTCAATGCCGTTGGACTGCTGTTATCATTACTATTGCTGGTGCTGTTGTTGCTATTGTCATTATTGATAGCAGCGATCGGTGTCGCAACAGCGGTGTTGGCAATAGGTGAGGTTACATTCGCATTGGCCATCAGCGTTGGATTGGCGTTGTTCGTGAGCTCCGTGTTCAACGGCGTCGACTGCGTATTACTGTTGTTGAGTTCGGGAAGCACAGTTTGTGCTTGCACCATGGGCAGTTGCGTTTGCGCCTGCACCTGCGTCTGCGCCTGCACTTGCATCTGTTGAGGGTCAGCTGTTGGTGTGAGCTGCGTCACTGGTGTGGCTAATGTGTTCTTCAGATTTCCATTAGATAATGGCATTTGCGTTTGCGCCTGTGGCAAGGCGGTGGCCAGCGAAGAGTGCTGATGCGTGGCGCCGTTCGGCGGTAGCACTGTGGTAGCATACGCAGCCGTGGAGGCCGTACTCTGATGATGACCGTACATATTCCAGTTCGGCGATGGTGGTGGTGGCGTTGGCGGCGGTGTCTGCTGCGGATACATGCTGTAGGGTGAGTAGGCCTGATGGTAACCGTAGTTGTAGTTCATGTTCTGGTACGCATCGTAGGCGGAGTAGGCCGAATGTGGTGGCGGATACATTTGATAGTTGCTCGGATACTGGGTGTACTGATAGTCTGTTGGTGGTTTTGGTTTGACAAAGCCTTCTTCGATGGGCGTAGCATGATGATGTGGATGATGATGGTGTTGAGTTAGATTAGTCATTGGTGTCAATGGAGTGAGTGTGGTCAACTTACTTTCAGCTAAAGTATTATTCACTATGGTGGTGGAGTCGGGATTCTCCTCACTGCCGCGGCTCTTCACATCGCCGCGCACATCATGCACTTGCGTCAGCTGTTGACTACCAGCAGTTGGTAGATTATTGTAGTTGTTAGCGTATGTTGTGTTAGTCGTGTCGTGATGTGGTGTTAACGGTGCGGCGACAGCGGCGGCGGGGGTGGTGGTATGATGTACGTTGCCTTGCGGTGCTGCCATAGGTGCTGCGGTGGCGCCTGGCGCCGCGCCCATGCCAACTGCGTGTGTGGCATGCGTTGCATGTGGCGGTGGCCAATTACCGTAGTAGTTTCGTGAATCGATGTAGGAACCAGTCTGGTAGTCGTACGAGTAGGGCGAGTCGAGTACCGTGCTTGAGATCTGATTGGATTGCAATTGCGCATCTGTGAAGGTATCTATCATAGTCGCCATATTCATTAGACTGGAATTGGACGACATGAGTTGATTAGGTGGGTTACCTCCGACCGCGTTGTTCACAGCGGTATTCATGTGCGTGTTGTTGGCATTGTTGACTGGCGGCGTCGTAAAAGCGCTGCCTGCCGGACTGGGATTGTTGGTGACTGGCGTTTGACAGCGTGGCGATGGTGTCGATGGCGGTGCTGATAACGGCGTTGTGGCTGCTGCATTGACTGCTGCGCCCGATTTCGATTTCGACTTCGATTTACTGTTGCTACCTGCACCTTCCTTTTTGCCATTGATGGTAGCAGTGTTGTTGTTAGTCACGTTGGTCGTGCCATTATTGCCATTGTTGTTGTTGGCGTTAACGGCATTTGTTGTTGGTTGCGGTGTGGCAGTTGGCGTTGGTGTCGTCGGCGTTGTGGCCGCCGTCGTAGCTGCAGCTTCGGCGTCAGGTGCGGGAGTTTCGTCCTCTTTTCGCTTCTTACCATGACGTCGGCAAGGTATGAGCGGTGTGGAGCGCACACGTACTTCGCAGGGAAATCTGAAAATGTAAATATTTCGAGTTATGCATTATTGAATGTTCCGTTGTTGGTTGACACACTAGTGGGCAACTATTAAAACTCAACACTACACTCACTTGTCCAACACTTGTACCGCGCCGGTGCGATGTTTCTCACGTTGGCCCTCCATGCTTTCGAATTCGTCCGTCGCATCCATGGTGTATAGCGGTAGCACATGCAATTGTTCATCATCGGGTGGACGACCATCACGATTGGACGGTTTCAGCAGCGCTACTTGCACTGTACAGCCATCCTGCATGTTGTGCAAATCTCTATGAGCATGTGCACAAAAGTCAAGACAAGCGGTAACGCCGGAAAAGGGTCGCCCAGTTTCCAGTCCCAGACGACAGTCTGTCGCCTCCTTCTCGTACTTGGTTTGATTGTCATACGAACGTGGGCAAACTTGCTTGAAAAGCGGTGCCAACACTGTGGCCAAGAGATTCATATGGTCTTCGATGGCCGACTCTTCACTCTTAACGGACAGTCGGAATTTGCGTACCGTCTTCGAGCGTGCATACTTACAACCATTATAGTACATGGACCAAGAGCAGCCAAAACTGTAGGAGGCAGCAGATGTTTCAGGATCAAGGCCTACACAAAGAAGGTCATAAATTATATATTGTAAGAGAGTTATAAGGGAGCAAATAGTGCTCGTCATACCTTGACATGCGCAGGTGCGACTCTCATTGGTCGCACAACGACGCGTAGTTGGAAGTCCGAATTTATTAAGCTTTGGTATTAGATTTTTATAGGCATTATCTGCTTCTAGACGCGGCATGCCATCCCAAGCAACCATGCATACGATGATGAAAGCAGCACCGCACCTATTAGGTGGAAATAATTTTGTTACTATTGTTCTTTCTGAACTCTTATACTCGTATATTACCTGTGACCGGGCCGCTTCTTGACCACAACCAAAATTTTTTCTTCTGGGTCGGCGCGTCGTATAACCCATTTTGCTAACGGACAACCTTGCGTCGTCTTACCTTCCTTGCCCGTGTAAATAATCTTCTCTATACGCAGCTGTCTACCAGAGATTTGACAACGTTCCTCGAACTCTCTACGTAGCTCGGCCAAAGTCGATGCAGTACCTGAAATGAATATGTAAATATAAGTATACAGTTACCACTCCTTATTTGACATCACATTACGACTCACCGAGATGGGTATAGTATGTTCCCGGTTCGGGCGGATTCTTGTCGGAATGAAAGCACTCACATTCCGGTATCTCCGTCTTGTTGCCTTTTTCTAATCTATCTGTCGTATCAAACAGCGGATTGATTTTCTCATGCTTAACCACAATCTCATTATCTTCTTGCTTTGCGCCCTTCTTTTTCGGTTTTGCACCGTTATTTACTTCCGGCTCTTCAATTGGCTCATCCATAATTTCATCCTTAGTTTGTAAACCCGCACAAGTGCCATCTTTGATGTGTTCAGCTGTGGGTGTGCGTGTGCTGCCTTGACGGCAACACGAAAAACCGGAACTATTTTTAATAGCTGCTGGTCCACCTTCACCTAGAAATGGATAGCTGGTGTTATGCGACAGCACACCCATATCCTCGATCTTCGGCTCAATCATGGTGTGACCCAAGTGCGTTGGCGTTGGTCCTAGTGGATACCGATGCGGTGGTATGGGATATGCATGGGCTGGTATGTCTTTTTCATAGTTCGTGGGCAATGGTATGATGCTATTGGTATCCGGTTTGCGGTCAATATCCATCAAATGGTGATTGTTGTGATGATGCAAGCTGGCACTACTGCTAGACTTCATTAGTGGACCGTTGGACGCTTTTATGTGGCTGGTATGGCCAAGCGAAGTGGAGTGATGCGGATGCATGCTATGCGTACTGCCATAACCCATGCCGGCCGACGAATGCTGATAGCCGGGCACAAAGTTTTGCTGATAACTTTGCTGGAATGAGCTCGAGCTGCCATAGTAAGGGGAGTTGTGATAACTAGCGTAATCCTGTTGACTTTGGTGGTGCTGCTGCTGTGATGGCATGCCTTGTACCTCATTCTGGCAAAAGTCGGCATATTGTATGAAGTTCTGATAGTTACGCTCGTAACCCTCCATTTTGGTGTGTTGCGCAGGCAAGAGACCGGGTTCGGTTTTGATGTATGGCGTGTGATAATCAGGATGTTGTGGCGGCGGATAGCCATGAGTGGGTGGGTAACCAGTCTTATCCAAAGATTTCAAGCTATGTGAGCCATGTAGTGAACCATGAAGTCCACCACCTGGATCATTGCTATTCTTATCGAGTTCGGCTGCTTCCGCTGCTGCGGCACGACTTTTACTTTTACGACTTGATTTCTTCGGTTGCACATCGGTGTGTGCAATGGTGGTGTGTCCACCGTGACTGATTGTTGTGTGCTGTTGTTGTTGATGATGATGTTCGGCTGTGGGGAAACTACTTGCCACCGGTTTCTTAAACGAATTCGTGTGGTGTGGCTTCCATATTTGATCGCCACCACCTCCTATTGGTTCGGCTGCTAATGTGCTGTGACCGGGTGTCAAACCCGCATTATTGGACGTTTGTATGCCTTGCATTTGTTGCTGTTGCTGCTGCTGTTGTTGTTGTGCAGCCTGTGTGGCAGACACATTAGAACCAGTCGTACCATTGGCGTTCATCACTGAATCGCCGCGGAGATGGTGGCTATACGATAAAAAATGACCGGTCTGCGGTTGTTGGGTTGCGCTCAGCGCGTTAGACCCAGCACCGAGCGATGCGGGATTGCTGGACATGTGCAGATCGGAGGGGGTATTTGAGAGTGGATCTTTGGGATCATTCTTACGAAGTATCATCGATTTGATACGCGTATTTAGATTGACGCGTTCACCCTGCTGGTAGGGATCACTTGCGGCACCAAGCGCCGGTGATTGTTGTGGCTGACTGTTCCAATTCCAGTCTTGTTGCATCTGCTGTTGTTGCTGCTGCTGCTGTTGGTGTTGCTGTGCTTGTGGCGGCGATGCAATGTGGCTTTGCGCCTGCTGTTGTTGCTGCATGGAATTGTGATGTGGCGAGGGTGGAATGTTGGTGCCGTAGGTTTGTTGTGCTGTTGGCAAATTGCCGTTGGGCGATTGTGCAATATGATTCGGTGACTGAGAAACATGGCGGGGCTGTTGTTGCTGCTGTTGTTGTTGCATCAGACTACGCGTTGGCGATTGTGGCACATTGGGGACGCTTGGTGGTTGCATCGGTGTTGCATCAATGGTTGCAGCCGTTGACGGTGCTGCTGTAGTTTGACCACCACCATTTAGTGGTGTTGTATTCGCATTGTTGCCGGCAATCGCGGAGCCGACTACTGCAGCTGCGGATGAGCTGCTGTTGTTCGCTGTTGTTTGTTGCTGTTGACTTGAACCGCTGTAGTCGCCTGAATACCCGTTACAATTGAGTGAGCGCGGCGGTACGCTGCTCACTCGCGGATATCCAGGCGTGTCGTTTCCCGACATTGTCTTATTCAAATCACCAGACGACACACCCAAGTTGTGTTGCTGTTGCAGTCCAACTGTAGGCGGTGCTGGCGCTGTCGACACCTGACCGGCATACGTGACGGCCGCGGGACTGAAGCCAACACCTTGCAGTCCCACCTGATTGATGGGTGCGGTCGATAGTTGTTGACTCTGGAAATCGTAACGCTGTACGGGAGCACCATACGGAGAACGTCCGTAATTCGGATCAAATCCGAGACCGGTCTGCACATAACCATTTGATGGGTAGGCATAGGACTGCGTTTGGAAATCCAACGAGTTGAGCGATGTAATGGGTGGTGTATTCTGTGGTATTTGCTGGATAAATTGATTTTGCCAACCCTGTGAGGGATCAGCCTGCCATGTGGGGTAGAAGGCCATTGGCGCCTGCAAAGATAATAATGAGAAAAAAAGGTGATCAGATGTTGGAATGTTATAACAGATAATTGATAAAAAGGAAAATAATTTTATAATTGAAGGTAAACAAGTGTTAATGCTTTGCATAAGTACTGAAACTTGATTAAATACATACATATAATTTATTTTTGGTACCATTGAAATGCATTAATATGCACATATGTGTGCTTGTACGCTTGTTTCACAAGTAATAGCCATGCAAATTGCTAATGTTCACATATAAACATAAATAAGTATATTTTTTTTAAACATTTAAGCTATCATATTTCATTCGCTAATGCTACCCCAGGCGGTGCTAAAGGTTGCTGCCAATGCTGTTGGGTTATAAATTCCTAAAATTTAAGCATCTGCACGAAAATCAACACACTTCCCTCCCTTTTGATGGGGTGAGTTTGAGTTTTAAAGTGATTCGCTGCGGCATACCCCAGAATTGATAATGGCGTAAGATGGAAATGTACTTAATGCCCTTGTCTGTATATGTGTGCGTGTGTGTGTAAGCAAACGCATTAGTGCGCGTTAGGGTAGTTGCCCAGTAAAAAATCTTTGGATTAATACCAAAATCGAGTAATAAAGGAGTAATGACTTGTTCATCCATTTCGAGCATTAAGTGAGCAATAAAGCCATTTTCGTTAGTTTTTACAAAAATCGTTTGTTTCCTCGCTTTTTTATACATTTTGGAGGAATAAACGATGTTTATGAAAGAAAGATAAAGCGTAATGCCTAATCATAACTGTTAATTGTTGTGAAATTCTTTTATGTTCTATAAAAGCGTATTTTGTCAATTTAAATTAGTTTGAATTTTGCAATCAACGCGTGAATGTGAATCAAGTGTCGCGAATATATGTAAAAAGTTATTATACGTTAAAAACTGATTAATTATAGTATAAATGTCTGTAATAATTTATAAAAAATGTGTGAATATATTTATTCTTAAACAATTAGTGAAAAAATAAATTGAAAAATAGTCTACCAGTAATCGAGATTCTTCTTATGAAGAGGTCGAACCAAATGAAATTGTGCTAGTATGTCATTTGAATAATCAGAGTGAAACTCCTATTTATAATAATTGTACATAACAAAGTGCATTTATAATAAATGCTGTAATGAGTTACTCGAAATTCTAAAAACTGATGGAGAAGTTCCGCCATCTAAAGAAACACTGCAAAAAATTGAGTATATTGACGTAAGAGCTTTCATTAGCAGAAGAGCTGATTAAAAACAAAAACTTTTATTTTTCGGTAAGATCTGAGTTGTTTATATTTCGTTTAAGTAACTAACATATATTATTTTTTCATATTCTGCAGAATCCATTAAAGAAAATTTTACATCATGTGGGGACTTTAAAATCGAAACCGTGAGATTCACTAAAATCTGCTCCTACTTTCAACTCTTCGTAAATATTAAAATTACGTCTACCATTTACCCACTATTAACATTATTTTGAATTATCATAACTATTTTTGTTAAGTGAATTACTAATTCTTATAAATTAAAAATAAAAAAAAATAAATAAAAATTTTCAACTATTTACAACACTGTTTATATTTTTGAGTGTCGGATTTCTGCTCTTTTTCGTGCTCTTTCTGGAGACAAATAAGATTACTCCCTCTGCTCTCGTTTCGGAGGTCAAAAAGAGCTGAAAAGAATGCTCGGTTTGCCCTCCATTTGGAGTTTAAAAGGAGTGGTCCCTCGTAAGGACATGCTATGTTAAAAAGGAGTAATAAATGCATGGGCCTCTGAGCAATGTGGAGTAATCCATGGCTCGCAAAGGAGCGATCTAAGATTAATCTTTGGATGATCGGATTTTTTACTGGGTGAAAACAAATGAAAGTAAAGGCGTATTGTCGGTATTTAAATTTCATTGTAATGCTAATAAATGCCTGATTTGACTATGTACATATGTCAGGAAAAAAGCGCTGAGACGAGTGTAAATATTTGAAATGCGTAGAGATACAAAAATAAAAGGATATCTGTATATCTTAATATACATCTGTGTGTATATCTATGGGAATAAAATATTTCTTTGTAAGCGCAGTGATTTTAAACACTTTTGAATTGAATCCAATTGAAACAATCAAAAAGTGACCAATCGACTGCTCTATGTGATAGTGTTAAAAAATCAAATGATCTCTGAATAATAAGGATAATTTAAGCTTAACCTTTTTTTGATTTTTGATATTCGATTTAATGATGATTTTATTATATTTTTTATTTACTAGTTACCTCTAACACTTTGAATTAAATTATTGAGTTAACAGCAAAAAAAGCTTAACTCAAATTTGAAAATATTAAAATGTGATGCTTTAGAGATATATTTTTTCATCAAAAATTAATTTATTCCACTCCAGGCTACCAGTTTTTTCCAAAGAAAAATAATTGTTGAAATATATATATTTTTTCGAAGAAGATCCAACTTTGACTACTTATAGTTAGTATAAGTCAAATAAGCTTA
Source organism: Zeugodacus tau (assembly GCA_031772095.1). Taxonomy (NCBI): domain Eukaryota; kingdom Metazoa; phylum Arthropoda; class Insecta; order Diptera; family Tephritidae; genus Zeugodacus; species Zeugodacus tau. The sequence goes on along the minus strand of CM062653.1, from coordinate 57,050,435 downwards.
ACCCTTACTTTTGTAGTAATTTATACACTATATTTAGTAATGCCGTTTCCGGTAAGCACAATATCGAAATCGAAATATTTCGAGGTTAACTTCGAAAAAGTATTACATTTACTTTAGTAATTTACATACTACAATTAATAATGCTGTTTACAGTAAATCTTCGAAATTCGAAATATTACGGTTTTCGAAATTAACTTCGAAAATTTTCGAAATTGTTTTTTTTTATTGTAACTCAATTTCTCAACTAATTATATTGAAACATATTTTTTTCGAAGATCCGACTTTGACACTTATAGCATATTATTAGCTTGACTTTTATAATTTTAGTAATTTACACTAAATATTACATTCACTTTAGCATTTCAGATACTAAAATTAATAATGCTGTTTCGAGTAAGCTTAATTTCGAAATTCGAAATATTACGGTTTTCGAAATTAACTTCGAAAAATTTCGAAATTGTTTTTTTATTTTAATTTGACTTTCAAATAATCATTATGGTTGATAATAATGTTTCCAATAAGCGCAATTTCGAAATTCGAAGGCAAGTATTTACATTTCGAGGCCAAAGTATGTATTGAGCCTTGTGAATTGTGAATTGCTTCAATTCCTAGTATTTACATAGTTACATATGTATGAAAGTGTACATGGTTATGTATCACCTTTATTTAAAAATTCGCATATGCACATATATATGTATGTATGTATGTGTGTATGTACAGTTGTAAATTTACGATAAACTTTGCGTAATTCCGTGCATTTCACTGCAAAAACAACTTTCACTTTAGTTGCGAAAAATTGCACCTGGACATGGGTTAATAAAACATTTCATTGAATTTACAGTTGTTTTTTCGTGTATATTTTTTTGCTTTGCTTTGCGAAATTCATTTGCACATTTGTATATGATATTGGAATCAAAGTAAATAGTCCAAACAAACAAATTGCCGATTTATGAATGAAAGCTCGGTAGTGTATGTATATATAAATATTTATATACCTCTTATATATTTTTCATATGGTTGTAATGTACAAATAAATATAACAAATGGGAATAAATATAGTGCAAAAAAGTTGTTTAATAGATAAGCCAAAAAATAGTAGCGTCATTTTGGGGCTTCCATGTAGAGTATTATTGGAAAAAAATATTTTTACTAGGGGATTTTTCTTGTTAGAATATATATATTTCTCTGTGAATAGTAGTTAATATTGTGCCTTACCCATGCCAGAGTATAAAATATTATTTCATGAAAAAAAAAAAATTACTTCAAGAGTATGAAAAATATATATAAATATCTTCATACGCCTACTAATGTAGATATATGAGTAGAAAGCTTTCATACAAACATAAGAACAGTTTCTAATAAACTCCTGCAAAATTTTTTTTGCCAAGCAGCAGAAAAATGTTAAAATATGACTGCCATAATGGCCGTGTTGATGATACACCGGTGTACCATGAAAAGTAGCAACGAGCGACATCATTATCAACCACGAAAATGACATAAACACTCTTGTAGGTATGTAATAATTCTGGGTATATACATATATAAGTTTCATGTAAGTAAATATATATTTATGCGAACGAGCTTTGTTCATAAATAAAATATTACATATATATATGTGTGCTGAAATATGCTGGCTGACTTGTAGTGAGCAGCAGATAAGCTTATGAGTAATTGCAGCTTTTAATGAGGACTTTTATGAAAGTTCAAATTCACTAAGAATGAAAATGAAATATTTATTTGCTGAATATTTATGAAATATACAAAATGGTAGTTAACAGGTTGTTAAATTTATCGAAACAATATTTTTTCTATATTAAAATTAATAATTATTAAAAATTTGCATGAAATATAAGGTGAAAGCTTATTATAAAGTGAAAGCTCAAAAGCTGTTGTCATGTGGTAGAATAAAAAATTGTGGTTTTTTGCCGATTATAATGCTTTATGATAAGTTAGTATTGTATAAAAATTATTCGTTACTTTTGATCTTTGAAACTATGTTCGAGTCTCCAAAAGTTATTGTCTACGTACTTGATATCTATTTGTTTTTGTGTGAAAAGAAGCAAATCATCAATAAATTATATAAATATATAGAATAATAAAATATCAGGTTGGAACGGTGGTCATAAATTAATTAAATGTTGTCTTCATTTATCTTCGCAATCAATTAAATGAGTGAGTCTATTGCAATTTCATTTATGGCGGCTATAAATTCGAAGAAAGTAAATAATGATAGTATCGTTAAAAAAAATATTTTCATAAAGTTTATATGATAAGATGGTTTTATGAAGGAAATATTATATTACTTCAGAAAAAGAAAATTGAAATATTTTTAATTTTAATTTCTTGCAGTATAGGTAACCTATCTCCGGAGTTAAATTCATTTAACAATCACATAAATAAACATTAACTATGAAAGCTTGCTATAAATTTATAATAGTAGTTTATGAAGTATATTTAGGTTTATTAGTTTTCTAGTATTATTATTTTTTACAGTGTACCGATGAAAAATAAAAAAATCTAGTTGGAAATAATGAAAAATAAATATTTGAGAAACTGAATAAAAAATTGTGAATTTTGGATATTGTTTTCAGGTACAAAGAATTTTTGTCGTATATTTTAATACCACAAAGCCCTTTCGTAAGGCCCTTTTTGACCTTGTATTCTAAAAAGTCACTTTCGAGTAAGATTTAAAAATAAAAAAAAATTTATATTAGGTCTACAACTTTGCTTCTGCCATTTTTTTTTTTTTGTAAATTTAAGGCTTTTTTTCTATATAAACGGTTACAAAAATGTTATTCAAAATATTGGCAGTCGCTAGCTAGCTTAGCTACTTTTGATCATCTTTCTGTCAGCATGCGTACTCCGTGTCGAGAATTCAGCTCAAAAAGTGACATTATGACAGTTGAGAATAAGTTTGGGTAGCAAACAGATCTCTACAAATATTTTGTTGGGTTAATGTTGACACAAATGTCCCCAATGTCCAAGATCGATATAAAACGATTTAATCGATTTTATCGACCAGTGCTTGACCCTAGAGACATCTATTGGAAAACGGCGGAAGCAAAGTTGTAGACCAATAAATATTCTCTGCTTACTTTTTACTTTACTCAAATACATAGAAATATTTTTTCATAAATAAATAAAAATATTATGCCACAAATGTCTCTGTAACATATGTGGCTTTATAAAGACGAGTTTCTATTATAATCATATGCAAAGGCTTGTGTAATCAAGTATTTCAATATTAATAAACATAAATTCAAAAAAGTGAAGGTGAGACAATTTATTTGCAAATATTTTTGTCATAAATTAGTAGCTTTAAGCTGCAAAATATGCATACATCTATGGAATGCCTTAACATGCAATTTGCATTGTGGCAAGTGTGCTTGAGAACTATTTATTCATATTATGATTAATTGCTTTAAATATGAATTTCTAGTTAGTCGACACCTGACTGAATAATGATGTTGGAGCGAGAGAGGTGTTGCTGCGTGGGTGTAAATTGGAAAATTACTGTAATTTTTCTGACGTCACAAGGGAAAATTTTTAAGTTTACGCTCAATATAACTGCTTAAAATGCGAACAACAACATAGGTTTGTTGTTGTTGTTGCATTAAGTAACTTTTTACTTTAACCCACAATGATTAAGAATTGCTTATTTATAAATTCTTCTATTTCATAAATAATAAAAATGTCAAAGAAAAATTTAAGACTTTTCATTTCAAATCTTCTGCATGTATGTGTTTATGTGTATTCGTAACGGAAGAACAGAAATTGATTGCAAAGTGCGCAATTGCCTATGCGCGATTACGCTGATAAAATTCGTGACACCAGACAAGCGAAAGAAGACGAAATATGGGTGAGCTTATGAGAAGTGTGAGCAAATAAGGGAAAACGCAGGGAAAACCTCCCCTTCAATGCTGGGATGGCGGAAGGCAGGCAGGGGTGAAACTGAATGCGAAATGTTGGGGTTGGTATATATGTATGTACATATATAGGAAGAAAGTGCTGTACGCAGGTGGGGTTGTCCCATGGGAGAAATTTGTGTTTCTTTGTGTCTGTGTATGTAAGCGAACATTTTTATTTGTTTGTGTTAAATGAGTGTAGTAACCCAGTAGACACAGTGCGACGTAATAATTTTAGTAAGAAATAATTTTTATTTAAAATTTTTGTATTGCATATTTTTAATTTAAAAAATATAATACAATAAACAAAATAATTAAATTAAAAAAAAAAATAAATAAATAATAATAAAATAAATAATTTAAAAATTTTTTTTTTTTAACAAAATGTTTTTCATATTTTTAATTTAAAAAATATAATATAATAAACAAAATAATTAAATTAAAAAAAAATAAAATAAAATAAAAAAATTAAAAAAAAAAATTTTTTCTTAGCAAAATTTTTTTCTTAGAAAATGTTTGTTCCTACAGGGTTACAACAGAAGAATTATTATTTTTTATATTGGCAAATTATTTAAAATAATTTTTAAAAAATTTCAAAATATTTAAAAATTAAAAAAAAAAAAAAAATTTTCTCCACTCTACCATTTGTCGTTAACTTATTTTTTCCTACTGGGTCACCATAGGGGTGTGTGTCAGTTATTATATTTACATTTCTTGCATTCCACACAAATGGGAAACGTGCCAATTGTGTGTGGGAAGCAAATGCTGGGTGGCAAGGTAAAGCCATTAAATTACATTTAAACTCAAATCGCGATAAGGTAAATTATAGGGCAACTACAAACAGAGGGCAACACCGACTTAATAATGGCAGTAAACTGCAAAAATAGTTGATTGCTTGTCTCTTCTTTTAACTGCTTGATGCACATATATATCTTTAAATGTATAAACTATGAAGAATTTTAAAATTATGCGGAAAACGTGGCCATTTTGTTTATCGGCACGCGGTGTACGCATAAAAGAAAATAACTGTAAAACCTTAAAACAGCACAATTACGATTGCAGCCTTGATATACATGGCATAAAGAATGCCACAAGGGCATATGCACACGCAAGGCATGCGACTGTCTTCGCAATGCAACACAAAGTACACGTCAGCTATCTTCAGTTTACTTATAAATAAATTCGATTTATGAGTGACAAAGCCTTATCATTCGCAAGTGACCCCGTTAAAAGTAATAATTTATGCGCGCACACACACCTAAATATGAGTATACCCATATGTTTAAAATAAATCAATTTGTAAGCCTTCGCCGACCAGGTGCAGGCTGCTTGCTCCTTGAGCGCGCACTCTCACAAGATTGCATTCAGCAGCACTTGTGCAAGTTATATGTTTTTTCGTTGCATTTTCGTCTTTTGTTCGCTGCAATTTTTAATTCAATTTCGTTTGTTATAAAGCTTCTTCAATGCTTTCAACTAACAAAACACTTTCGAAAGTTTGCGTGGGGAGTGTGAATTTCGGCGCGAACAGCTGTTTGAGTGTCTTGCATGTGCATTGCTCTTTACACACACTCTTATACATGTGTATGTCTGTATAGAGAGCCTGCAAAACTTTGACGAAAGTTTGATTTTTAATATGATTTGTGCAAAGTTTTTTCGCAAAGCTTTTGTATAGTTTTCACATTTATTTAGGGAACTGAGTGCAATGCAAATACAATATTGTTAATAGAATGATGCAATATTAAATGAAAGGCGGTGGAAAAGAACACTACAAGGCTGATATTTTATATCTAGAATTTTAAGAACTGGCTAAAATCGTTGTTTCGGCGAATTTTTTTTAAAACCAATAAGCTTGGGGGTAATATAATTAAGAGCGCTAAATAAATTGTTGAAAAATTTGCAAGTAGAAATTTCATCAGAAAGTTTACTATTTCTTAATTCAAAATTGAATTTCGAATGCCAAATTAATGATTTTACTAAATGAAGATGATTTTTTATTTGAGTTCAAATTCTTTTACTTTTTTGCTCAGCTTATTGCCGAAAAATGTTACTCATACGTCATGTACCACTTAATTTATTTCATTTTAAACGTAAAAATTCTTAGTTTTTGTAATTTAGAAAAAAATCATTGTTTGCCAAAAATAAATATTAATTAATTTGTTTTGTAATAATCGTTACACAAAAGTATTCGGTAGTACTAAAAAGTATTCAATGTTTGAAAAAAAATTTCCATTTAGTCAAAATAAATGAAAAAAATCGAAAACGAATATTTTATAATAATCGTTACTCAAAAGTATTTGGTATTTAAGAAAACAATTCCCGTTTTTTTTATTAAAAATAAAAAAGAAAAAATCTAAAATATTTTTTTTTTCAATAATCGTTACTCAAAAGTATTCGGTATTCATTGTTTAAGTATTATTAATTCCCGTTTTTTTATCAAAAATAAAGAAGAAAAAATTTAAAATATGTTTTTTTTTATAATATCTTATTGTTGCTCAAAAGTATTTGGTATTCATTGTTTATAAAAAAATTTGCATTTTGCCATGAAAAAAGAAAAGTTATGCCAAAATAAAGGAAAAATTATAACAATTTATAATAATCGTTACTCAAAAGTATTCGGTATTCATTGTTTAAGTAATATTAATTCCCATTTTTTTAACAAAAATAAAGAAGAAAAAATTTAAAATATTTTGTTTACAATAATCGTTACTCAAAAATATAAAAATATTGCATTTTTCCATAAAAAAAAATTTTAAATATTTTTTTTTGCAATAATCGTTTCTCAAAAATTCAAAAGTATTCGGTATTCAATTAAAAAAATATATATAACAACAAATAAAATAAGCAGATACAATGCAGGCTTACTAGTACTTGTAAAACTAAATTTCTCGAAATTTTTCGAAATTTATATTTTTACAAAAAACAAAAATAAATAAAAAAGTTGTCGCAATTATGTACTCACCATCGGTTGTTGCGGTTGATCTTTCATGGTTTGTATTTGTGCGGTTATTTGATGTTGTTGCAGCTGATGTTGCTGCTGCTGTTGTTGTTGTTGCTGTTGTTGATGCTGATGTTGATGCTGTTGCTGTTGTTGCGGCAACTGTTGTTGTTGCTGCTGCTGCTGATGAAGTGAATGTTGCTGTTGCTGTTGCTGGTGTTGCAACTGTTGCCCAGACTGCACTTGACTATGTTGCTGCTGTTGATGTTGCAAATGTTGCTGTTGATGTTGTTGCAATGTATTCAATTGCTGCTGCTGCTGTTGCTGTTGCTGCTGATTAGCACCAACACCCAAAAGGCCGCTATTCGTATTCGGCGATTGATGTGGCACACCAGTGGCTAGCGCTTGTGCTGACGGACTTAGCGCCGAATTGACAGCGGCGCCGGTCACAGTCGCTGTGGCTTGACGTGGCGATGAGGCAGCTGCTGTGGCGGTAGCAGCACCGTTGGCGGCATTTAATTTGCTCGATTTGGCCGTTGAAGTTTTGCGACCACGTGCCTGTAAGTGGGGAGAAGAGTGGAATAAATGTGGTTAGAAAATTTTGAAATTTTTTTTTAAAGGTTAAATGTGAAAATATGAAATGTGCGGATTATTATATAAAAAAAATTATAAAAATTTTATAAAAATAAAACTAAAGAAAAAAATAAAAAATATATGCAGATCACTCTCAAAATAAATAATTAATATTTTTTATCTAATTTTTCACCCATAAAATTTTGTGTAAATTATGTAAATTATGTAATTATTATGTTATGTTTGTGTAAATTATGTATGAAATATGCTTGTTATCCATGACGCCAACACAATTTGGCAATTTACAACGAATTTATACGCTATTAAAATCTCAAATTAACTAAATGTCAAATATAATTGCTAAAGTACTAAAAGTAAAACCAAAACATTTATTTGCCATCATTTGCCGTTAGTCACACGCATATACATACACACATACATACATATATATAAGCACACAGCTAATGCGTCAACATACATATGTTGCTGTGAATGTTTGCTGTTGTTGTTGACCGATAAATTGCATACGTTTACAAATTGCATGCCATAAATTCCAGCTTAACTGTCATTACTGTTGTTGCCTGTTATTTGCTGTTATTTTTGCGGCGTTGGTGGTTTGAACTTACAAACTTATTATTATTACTTTTTGTAAGCACAAACACACTCACTCATATGCATATATAAATATGTATGTTTGTATGACTAAATATTTTCATGGGTGTGCCGCAGCACATACGTTATTGTTGTGTGGGTGCAATTGATTGACCTTTGCGGCATTGGCTTGCGGTATACCCGCTGGTGGCTTGCCCGCATTGACCGCCATAATGCCAGTTTTGTACACGTAATTTTCATATTTTATGAATTAAATATCGCAATTAAAATGTAATTGAACGTTACAAATGTGCGCACACAAGTGTAACACATACACACACACATATAGTATATATATATATATATTTATGTCTATGAATAGACTGAATACTAGCAAAGCGCACAAGCCTTCGCTATTTAGTCATCTAGTAATTTGCATTGTAAACCATTGGACAATCTGCTTAGCTAGCAGCATTTTGCTAATACTAAAACAACAACAAAGCGCATAATGTTATTATAACAAAAATTTGTTGTTGTTGTTAGAATTATTTATTTATTTTTGTTGTTTTGTTTTTTGTATTCTAATTTTTCTTGTACTAACGAGACGACAATTTTAGCATTTCACATGCAATTTTAATTGCTAATATAGAAATTTAACGCGCCGTCACACCAATTGAAATTAATTAATCCCATATTCCAGCGGCTGTGTAGCTGGAAAATGCATTTCAACGATTTGCAATTAAATGCAAATGACACGACCAAAATAACGGTATAATGTGTAAAGAAGACAATGCATAACTTCGGCAGCGTAAAAAATTATTTTAATTATTTACTAAAATAGTAACGGTATTTTGTGGATATTCAATGCGCTTTAGGCGCTATTACTATTTTTGGGATTAATTGGCATTTATTAATTAAATGTTGTTGTTGTAAAATTATATTTTTTTTTTGTAAAAAGTTGCATTTTCTAGTACATTTACATATATAAAACCAGCTGTGTATTTGGACTATGATAGTTTGAGTGACGAACTTTATCTGGTATATAAATGAGATTTGAGTCAAGAGCATTTGTTTCTATTATTTATCTCCAACTTTATTTATTTTTAATATTTATTTAATATTTTTTTTTTTATATTTCATTTTACTTTTTTTTTATTTTAATTTACTTGCTTTTATTGTAAAAAAATCATAATCAACTTTTGAAAATTTTTGAAATTTTTTTTACAAATACTTCTAGTATATTAAATTTTAAATCAGGTGGCAACACCTTGTACTAAATAGTGCTTTGATTCATTTCATTTCATAAACAATTTGCTGTTTTTACGAAAAGTATTTTTTTTTATTTAAAAATGTTATAACTGCGGCAACTCTATCATATCTTATACTTTATTTGAAGCGTTGTAAATTTTTTTATTTTTAAAAAATGTTTGATAAACTTTTGTAAAATTTTATCAACAATTTTTGAAAATTTTTGAAATCTTTTTTGAAAAATTATTAATTTTTTTATTTTAAAATCAGATGGCAACACCTTGTACTAAATAGTGCTTTGATTCATTTCTTTTCATAAACAATTTGCTGTTTTTTTTATTTAAAAATGTTATAACTGCGGCAACTCTATCATATCTTATACTTTATTTGAAGCGTTGTAAATTTTTTTATTTTTAAAAAATGTTTAGTAAACTTTTGAAAAATTTTGTAAACAACTTTTGAAAATTTTTGAAACTTAAAAAACAAATAATATTAAATTTTTTTAATTTAATACTGCTTTGATAGCTTTCATTTCGTAAACAAATTGTTGGTTTTTCGATAATTATTTTTTTATAAATCTACAAATACTATAAATGTGGCAACTCTTTCTCATCTTATACTTAATTTGAAGCGCAATTTTTCAGATTTTTCCATATTTTATTTTTATATATATATTTATATTTTACTATATTATACGACATTTTTTTAATAAATCATGAAAATTATAAAATTATTTAAAAATCATTTTAAAACAAAATTAGTTGGCAACTCTATACATTAAATAATAAATAAATAAATATATAAAAATATTACTTAAAGATTTTCTAAATAGTAGTAATAGTAATAGCAAATTTTATTTTATTTTTAATTTAAATCTTATTTTTCAAAATATGAATTAATATGGCAACACTTTTTTATATAATTTTTTTAAACTCATTCTTTCTTATGGCTACTTCTAGGGTATATTTGAACTAGATGCTGCTATTTTAAATTAACTCAATATTTTTGTTGATTTTAGCTGAAGACTGCCGAAGGATTATATGTATTTACTTTGAACTCGAAAGGCGAACAAAATATTATAAAAATTATATTATTATAAATTATAAAAATCGAATAAAATGATAATTCAGAAGATTTCTTTAATTTTTATTTCATTTCTCATTTTAGTGCAATATTTTTATGAAGAAGGTTATTAAAGGAACACCAGTGTTGTAAAATGCTACGAATAAAATAAAGCCAAATACAATATATAGCAGTCAAGTGCAGCATTTACAGCTGCGCCCAAAAGATTTATGGATGAAAAGAGCAATAAAGAGCGCATATAAATTAGTTATATGGCCTCTACAACAACAACAAGAACTAGATTTACACACATAAGTCGGTACTTACAACTAAAGCTAGCTACGATAAGTGCCAAATCTTGCCATTAATTTGTACGAGTATACAATCGAAATGCATGAGTAATTAAATTGGAGAGTAAGTTTAATTTTATATTTCTTCTACATAATTATTTATGTTGCTTAATTGCTATTTGGCTATATATTTTACTTTCTATACTTTACTTACGATATAAGAATATATATACAAGATACTTGTAAGTTGCATATAGTATTTATGCAAGTATATCAATATACTCGTAGAGCAGCGTTTAATAAGAAAATGCGTAGCTATATTAGAATGTAGGAGTGCCAAGAACGCAATCAGCTCCTTCATCACTCCCACCACCAACAACAGTTCCCCTCTCTGCCGATCCGACATTAATACATTTGGCGTAAATGCAAATTTATGACGATATTTTATGGTGTTTAATATTTCAAGATGAAAACGACAGCAGACGGTGCAATACATACATATACACTATCTACATACATACATACAACAGCAATATACCAGAATAGCTGTGTAAGTATGTAAGCATGTACTTTATATTACCATCATAGTTAGTTAGTTAGTTAGCTGCTTGGAGTGAGCAAAGAAAAAAAAACATGGCAAATATACGAGTACATCTCAGCTGCCACATTGCAACAACGTTGGCAGGTGCTGCATATTATTGTGGCTAGCATGTTGAAGCAAAAGCAATAATAACCATACATATGTAAGAGTATATATACATATATATGGAGTGTGTGTTTGTACTCTCAATCCGCTTGTGTTGGTGTGCTAATATCCTGCAGCGTTGGCAATTACAGTTGAAGTAAAGCTTAATTGCTTGTGGTCGACAAATATGTGCAGACACTCATCCATATATACATACAAACATACATACATACAAACAAACTAATATACATACATATGTACTAGCAAATACATATTTATCTTTGCAGCAAGTTTAGTTGTGCTGTGAGGCTTAGTTTTTGCTAATTGTGCAAATGGAAATCATTTTCTTGTGCGTATATTTGCATATTTAGATAAAATTGAAATTCTTTTGACAGTATTTATGTTTATATTGAGCTACATATAGCCAACAGCAGAGACTTTCGAACACTTCAAAATATATTTTCTGAATTTTAATAATAATTTCCACATAAATTGCATTTAATAGTAATTAAGTGAGATTTTGTTTGAATAAAATTTTTGACTTATTTTAATTTATTTGTAATATTTCTAAAAACTTGTCAGCTGAAAGTGTTGTTTTTACTTTCCAATTCCTAACTAGTTTCAATGTTTTATTGTCACTTTTATTGCAACTCGTTTGTTAGTTATTAATTATAATTTAGTTAGCAATTTATGAAATTTACGCGTAAAGTGTTAACAAAAATCAATATAAATTATATGCAATTTATTTAATAAAATTGACATTTTGTTGAAAAGTTGGTTGAAAAAATTGCGTTGAAACTGCAAATATGTTAATAATAAATCACTATGAAATACGTATTATAAATCTTACTTTGTATATACTTTGAAATGCTAAGCAAATAGCACGAAAAAAATTTTATAAAAAAAATTTCGAGAATAAAATTTAGTTATGAAATTCTAAAGCAAATTTTAAACTTTATTGGAAGAATAAAAAAAAGGAAAGCTCATTTCTTAAAGAAATATTATATCAAATAATATTTAGTTGGGTTGGTCTAAATCGAAATTGAACTTCCATAACTCGAACACTTGAATTGGCAATAGAAAATACAGTTGAACTTCCATAACTCGAACTTCTATAACTCGAAAGTCTCCATAACTCGAACTATTGAATTGGCAATAGAAGTCAATTGCATACAAATTATCTGTCATAACTCGAAGTATCTCTCAGTCGAAGCTTTTTTGTGGATTTTTGTGATTCGAGTTAGGGAAGTTCAACTGTATTTGGGAACCGTTGCATTGGTTCTCAAAAACTTTCTGTTGGTCCCTTGTTTGTTCATAGGAGAATAAAAAAACAATTTTTTTGGGTCTGATTGTTCCGATATTAACATAAAAAAAGTATGTTTTAAATATTTTCAACATTTCTGAAAAATTCTCAAATTTCGTAATATTTTTGAAAAAAGAGTCCTTCCAAACATTAAAATTTTATAGATTTAATACTCGGTTATATTGTTATATTAAGAGATTTGTATATTGCTTTTATAGCGACCGTGGACATTTTCTTAATATTTTTGAGTAATTCGTTCGAATTGATAGTCGTTGGCTACCTACAGCAAATCCTATTCTATACCACTTATTTCGTCCTGACTGTGGTTATACTTGGAAAGCTATTTCTTTGTAAATAATTGATATTTGATTAGTAGAAATTCTTCTAATAGTATTTTCACACAGGAGCTAATTGGTCAATCAACCGGCCTATGCTCGATTAAAACGCTAATTAAGATCGATTTACCATACAAAATAAAAATCTACATTAATTTCTAATTGAATTGTAAACGACTTGAAAATGAAATGCAACTCTGCGACAAAGCACGTATTTGTAATTCTATATACGTTCTTTGTCTGCGAATTGTTGTTCACGCTACACGACGGTAGATGTCGCTGCTAAAAATAGCAATCAATAAGCTGTTGAAACTTACTAACTTCTTATGAAGAAAAGCAAAAACAAAAATGTTAAACTGCTGATTGGTTATCGAGTAGCCGGCAGTGTGAAAGGGCAAAAACTGGTTTCCCAATCAACATTTTAATTAATTAATTAATTTGGCTGTGTGAAAAGGCTATAACGCGTTGCTTAATTAATAAATAAATAAAGAAAGCCAATATGCCAAGAGCGACATCTAGTGTATCAGTCTATTAACATAAAACATGAAATATATTAACTTTGAGAAAATGCATGAAAATTAATGATTGTGTTGGTTTAATGATTGTGTTGGGTTGACTATATAGAAAGCTAAAAGAACACATATACGAATTTCTTTTAAATTAATCAAATCAATTATATTTAATCAATTTTAAACACTCAAAAATGGACTCTTATGGGTTATATAAGAGAGATCACTGCATATTTCGCCCTCTCATTTCATATAACTTCATGAAATCTTCTCACAATGTGTGTAAAAATCCATGAATTTTATTATTATTTATATTATTTTTGTAGACCGAAACACTTTCCAAGGCATTTTGTTTATATTGTGAGTCATAATCCCCGTTAAGCCATGTCTTCGTGAACAAATTATGGCTGTTAAATTTAAATTAAGCAATGTCTTGACAGTAATGATATGCGAAGCTATATTTGTACAAACAAATATACATACATACATAGATATGAAAATACAACTGCCTGCTCGTTAGGTTCACACGACACTCAGCCTGTCTGGGCAATGAAAAATAGTAATGAAAGTGAAGTGAAATAAATGCTATTAAAATGGCATACAAGTGGCAATTTGAAAGCAAAAGAAAGAACACACGCACACACTCATATTCAGAAGAATACACTGTAAGTAAACACTTGCATAAAAACTATAAGACACACATCAAAGTGGTAGTAGAGTCTGCGCTGCAGAGACATCGAGTGCATAAGGATAGACCGACATACATAAATCCCGAAAAGAAACCCAAGAAAGCCATTAAATTTGCAGATTCCCATAAAAATGAGCAACAACCAGAGCCCAATATGGGCGCAAAGGTGGAGTTGAAGTTGGAGTCAACAGCAGTCGCAGTCGCAACAACAGCAAACTGCTAGGAAAATTGCAATAGCAACAAGCATGCAAAAAAGCAATAAAAGCAGTAAAAGCCATAAAAGCTGGTTGGTTAGGCGGTTGGGCGGTTGGACTGACCAAAACTCGGCTGCCTTGTAAGGCATTCAATTATCCTATCGAGTAACAGCAAGCGGCTGCAGCGCAGAAATAGACATAAAAATTTATTTGATTTATGCAAAGTAAAATACACGAAACAATAGGCGGAAAAACAGTAAAAATCAACACAAAAATAAATAATAAAAAAACAACAAAAATCGAAGAAAACAAAAGTACAAAATAGTAAAAAAAATAAGAGCTGCTGGGTGCAGCTGTGCTGGGGTGGTGTTGTGCTCAAATTACAGGCGTGTTGGCGGTGAAAAGCCCAATGAAACTGAAGTTGCTGAGGGAAGAACGTAGCAGCAATTAGGTGCGGTGGAGATGCAATGCAAGGTGTTGGTACAGAGAAGAGTTGTAAAAAAGTGTTAAAACTGCGAATTGCAATGGGTGAGGACAGTGTGCGCCTACCAAGGAGGAACTCCACTGTAATGTGATATACAAATATGCAACTTCAAATCAATTGCTTTAGAGTTGAGCAACAATTTGGGGGTCAACGTGAGCATAAAAGTGTAAAATTGAGAATTTTTATTATCTGGCATAGTGTAGCTTCTTCTGCTGGCGATCTACTACACTTTTGATTTCTACTTTACTCTGTTTCGCGAAAGCAAAAGTTGGTACAGTTTTGGCTACATAAATGGAAACAGTTGAATTTTGAAGATTACTATTTTTAAATAATAATTAATTTTTTCGCACTTTGCGCTGTCTAAAATAGGAATTTATATAATAAAAATTACAAAAAATAAAAAAAAATTAAATTATTCATTAAACTGCCTGTCTCTATATTTTTTTCCTGCACTGTATGCCCCTGAAGATACTTCAACTAACATTAAATGCAAGCATAAGTGAAATAAAAGTGTCTGCAAAAATTTTACGAGGCACTTGAAGATGATTACGAAAATCGTCAATGAATTGCACATAAAAAATATATATGCATTTAAGCAAATGAATGAATGAACTGTCTGTCGTCAATGGACGATTTTATTTCAATGATAAAGTGCAAATTCAATTTATTAAACAAAGCGTACAAATATTTAAATGTATAAACAAATATATTTCAAATCGTTCCTTAATATTTATTTGCTGTTGGTTCGAAGAAAATACATAACGCCTGTGGATGGGCTACGAATCATTAGTTAGGTAAATAAAATGAAACTTTATGTGTATATATATAACAAATTTATAAAAATATATATATATATATACGAGTATATGTGCTCGATTGTAATTTTCATTAAATTCAAATAAAATAAATTACAACAAAAAATACAAAAATGTATATCGTTCAACCAGCAGTCGTGTAGTAGTGACATTTACAAGTGTATCGATGTGTGAGTGGCTTGTAGGCAGCAGCAAGCAATCACACGCCTACATTTAGTTATAAGATAATTTTAAATGCGTACACGCACACATAAATATATATTTATATAAACGCTTGTTTGCTGAGTTGTTGTTGTTGCCGCTGTCTCCATCTTGCCGCTCTACAAGTTATCTTAATTTAACGAAATTGTTTACATGCCTTGCAACCATTTAAATGCAATTCAACTAAATAAATACAAATATATGCATGTATTTCGTTGTAAATGTATATCGGCGTAGCATACTTTGAGGCGCACAAACGTATTCATAGTATTTGCTTATGAATACGTAGCAGTTGTTGTGCGAAATTAAAGTTAAATTCAATACGGCAGTTAAATTGAAGTAAATACGAAATAATTATAAGCTTTTGTTGAGCAAATTTGAGTTGTCTGTGTCGCAGATAATTGTATTTGTACTTAAATTTTATTTAATGCAATTTAAGAAGTGGTCAATGTAATTTTATTGCATTGTAGAGAAGTATATCAAAAGGTGGAATTAATATTTATTGCGTTAAATGGCATTGAAATTATATTTAAAAGCAAGTAATATTAAATTAATTAAATTAAATTGAATAAAAAAATAAAAATTAAAAAATTGAATTTAATAAAAAAATATTTATAAAGCAAAATGTATTTGAAAAAATATTAAATTAATTTAAAAAAATAATTATAATTATTATCATTTATTTAATTTAAATTTTTTTATATTTTTTTCGATACGATTATTTTAAACATTTAATATAGCTTATTTAATAGATTAATTTATTAATAAACTTTAATTAAAAAAAATTAAAAATTAACATTAAAAAAGTGTATTAAAAATAAAAATAAAATATATTTATAAAACAAAATATATTTGAAAAAAAATTAATTAAAAAAAAAATAATTATAATTATTCATTTAATTAATTTTAATTTTTGTCGGTATGATTATTTCAAACATTTAATACAGTTTATTTAATAATTTAATATATTAATAAACTGTTTTTATTCGAAAACTTTTCGCACATAAATTAGATTTTAGCACAAGGTGAGCCAAAACACTTACAAACTTTGGTCCACAAGCTGGACCTATAAGTACTTGTACATATATACATACATATGTACATATTCCCACATTTATTTATTGCCCTTTAATATTAATGAAAGTTTCTATTTTTTTAGTTGTTGTTGTTGCATCTTTTGTGTTACATAAATTACAGAACTTTTTGTAAATCCTTTCAAGTGTACTTATCGTAAAACTTTTTAATTGCCTGCACGTCCTCCAAGCAGCAACAACAACCACTACAATAAATACAGTAAAAGCAGCAAACATACGAGTGAGCTAACAAGCGCAATTCTGTTAGTATTGGTGTTACAACACACGAGTAAATTGAGTTGGACAACCCCATCCGTCAGCGTCGGTTTGAATGAGAACTTGTAAGCGCCACTTATAGATTTAAATACAGTTGAAAGATTGTAGAGAAATTATTTAAATGTGAAATTTAACTTTTTATACAATTTCAACGAACTTTTATTTGATTTTTGTGTGGCAAGTAGTTAATTGTGAAAGTGTTTTTGTTGTAAGTTTTTCAATGGAAGTGTTAATGAAGTTTGCTACATCCACAGTAGTTATATGTTGTTCAGTTGGGCGCTTAATTGAGTCAATTAACTAAGTTTTCTGCATACTTGTGAACAATTTTCGGATTGACTAAATTTTGTTGCAGTTTGAAAGACTTCAACAGTAACCTTAATCAAGTAGTTGCTAAATTAAGTCAATTAAAATATTTTCTTAATAATTTTAAGTGCGAACAATTTGCTAATTGACTAAATTAACATACTGTCTGAGTTGCTAATTTATATAAGTCAACAAATTTGTGTTATATTTTAAGAAATCGATCTTTCATTTATATCTTATAATCAAAGTTTTTAGAATGACATTTTTCAATAATTTTTAGTTCAAATTGTAATGCTTAAATTGAGTAATTTAAAGTTCGGATCGAAGATTCCAAAATAGTGATCTATGTTTTCAATGATTTTTTCATTTAAAGCATCGTTCGTTTTAATAAAATCTTCTCAGAAAAAAACTAACCTCAAACTAATCTCAAAGTAGTATTCGAATAACCTAAAAAATTAACGCTAATATGTAACGGAGCTTTATAGATAGCGTAATTACTAACCAATATACATATTTTCTACTCATTTCAATAATATGAGTTAAAAAAAAGCTTAAGTATACTCCTTAATTACTTAATTGAACTCAATTAGTAGGATTATTTTCGCTTTATATTACTTTATTGCCGCATATTTGCACATCTACAGTAAATTGTTACTTTATGAAGACTTCAAAGATTTTCTTATTGGCTTTGTATGCTTTCTAGAGCACTGTGTGGGCGCTTTTGGTCGTGGGTGTCCTACGAAACAACCGATTTCAATGCCATAATAAGCGCTACATTGTTGCTGCTGTTTAATTAAACTTATACTAATTTGATATGTGTAGCGAAATTAGAATGCACATAGCATGCAATTAGGCGACTATTGTTGAAGACAGTGTTGTGTAGAAAAATATATATGTATATGTGTAAATTAGTATGTATATGTATTGAGAAACGTGCCTACGAGCGCCTAAATTAAATATATAAATGTATTTGTGCATGTAATTAAATGTGGTATACAAATACTAGCGCCCATAATGTTATATTTTGCTTATAGAATCAATATTATATATATATAAATATGTGGCAATATGTTAAAATAGCTTAAGTCGATTTAAGTGAATTTTGAAATTTTGTTTAATGGATTTTTTTTTTTTGTATATTAATTATTATTAATTTCAAATTAATTTGCAGCTTTAGAGTTTCAGTTATTTTAAATCTAAATTATAACTTTGTGTTTCGCATAGTTTGCTCAGCATAACTCAAATAATGCGCATTATCTTAAGTCGACTTAAGCTACTTTAATAGCTTGCCACAAATATTATATATGCTCACTATATTTCATTGCAATACTATTGTCATTCGCCTAAATTAATGCCCAAGCTCACTCAAGCAAATATTGTTGCATAGAATCTTCATTGCTTGCACTTGCCACAAATATATATCAACTTTTAATTAGCACTTGTAAGCAAGTTAGTGAGACAAGAATCTGTATAAATAGTATATATTATTTGCTGTTGAAATTACAGCAATTCATTGAAACACTGCACTTTCCTTAATAAGCTACAAATTGGTTTTTATCAGTGCACAAGTGCAATTCGTAAATATTTACTTGAGAATTTATGGCTTTTCTATGTGTTTGGGCATTGTATTGACTGCTTAAAATAATAAACATAATATTAATTGAAAATTTACAGGCTTGCACTGAGTAAATTTACTGTTACAAAGAAACTTTGTTGATTAATTTGATAAAATTATATATTAAATGTGTATTGGGTTGCATAAACAAAAGTGTAATTAATTATTTTCGGGGCAAGTGTGAGGCATTTAGGAAGATTCTTACAATACAATAATATTCATTAAAAATTCTAGAGCTCTAACAATAATTCTTAATTGAAATATTTAATTAAAATTTATATAAAACCAAGTCTCCGACATAAATCTTTCATATATTTAAAATATTGTTCCATTTTATCTCCATTTATGTTTTTTTTACAAAATCTGGCAACCTCTTCTTTAAATGCATAAATTCTCCCTTCATTCTCCCACTCAGTAACCATTATCCTTATTTAACTGCACATCTTTGTCTTATCCTTCATGCTAGTCTTGTCTTACATCATCATTTCCTCTCACACTCACTCACTGCGTTCACTCTCCTTATATTCACATGTCAACCTGAATTTTAAGCTCGATAATTTTATTTGTGCTTTCGTTGATTTTTTAAAAGCTTCACATCAAGTGAAGTTTCTGATTTCATTAATGTTAATTTTGCAGCATAACAAACGAGAAATTTTATTATGTCCTTCGTGCGCTCGCCGCACTCGAGCGAAAATGTTAGTGGACTTGTTTTAAGAGAGATTCAATTCTTATGAGTACTTTATTATCATTTCTGTAGTTTTTCATGGAAATTATGCCACAGAGACTTTGGAATTTTGTTTTGGTAGAATGTTAGATTTGCTGTGGTAAGTATTTCTATATGTTAAAGTGAGGTTAAGTGTTCCATAGTTTGTCTGGAAGCACAATTTTCGGATATTTCATAAAAAGTTTGGAAAATGAGCACTTTTCAATGCTTCGCGCAAAGAAAAAGCAGAGAGCGAGTATAGCGAGAGAGACTAGATGGATGTTGTAGAGAATTACAGCTATATTGCTGCGGTTATTATAATACTGAGAGCAAGTATATTCCGATTAAAATGTGAGAAACCCGAAATCAAGTGAAGAGGAATATTTTTCTATGGAGCTATGAAAACTGATTTCTATGAATTTCCTCAAAATCTAATTTTTGAAAGAGGAGATTTTTTTCAATCTTAACCCCTTCTTCTTAACAAAATCTTACTAAATGAAAGTACACTTGCTTCAATTAAAAAAAATCACAAAATCTCAACTTCTCACTAACATTTTTCCAGCGAGTGTACACGTAAAAGCAACCAAGTTATTCATCCTTTTGGTGTACATTCCTGTAACAATGTTGTTGTTGTTGTTGGCGAGTCATTGCAATTTCGTATGCAATAAATTTGCTTCAAGTAATATGTGCAATATTACGAAAAGTTGGTTGGCTGCTGCTCCTCGGCTGCCAGTTTGGTAGTAGCTTGGTAGATTCGTCGCTGGTAGAGGGATGGTTGCATATGCGCGCCAACAACAACAAGTTTGTTTTTCTGCTGCAAAGTTGTCGTGCAACATTAATGGCTGAATCCATGGGTAAATAATTAAATTTAATAAGATTTTTTAATGGCAGTATTTTTAATTAGTTTATTTACAAAATTGATTTGCTTTTTTTTGTATCATTTGCTGATTAAATTAAGTGCAGCGTAGATGAAATGTAAATCAATAAAATGGAAATGTACATAAGTTAGATAGTTAGAGAGGGAATTTAAAATGAAATGAAGTGAAGTGATAAATTATTAGTTTTTAAAGTACCATTTTTGTATGCATATTAATTTATGAACTTGATTTTTTCTAATTTGCATAAATTACTTTCATTCTATAAGATGTGAGACACATATATTACACAGGTAGTGGATATATTGTCATATAAAATATGTAAAAATATCTATAATTGAATTTAGGTGGGGTTGCTCACGAACAGCCAGCTCTTTTTAAAGGCGTGTAGAATTATAGATTGAATTAGAAAGAATTAATTAATTAGTTATTAAGCAGATTTTTACTTTTTGTGGGACTGTGGGAGGCAGTTAATTGATCAATTAGCTCCTGTGTGAAAAGGCTATTATTTTACTTCATTTAATCAGGTTCCATTTAGCACATAACACTACTGAATATGGCATATTTTTAGCACTAAAATCAGTTGTTGAAAGGTTGTTTCGTTAAGAGCATTTATAGTCTCAACTCAAGTACGTTGAAAATATATTATATACACCAATCTTTGTACACTGGTGGCCACATAATTAGGGACAAAATAAAGTTGAATAAAACACGCGTTTCAGTTCAATGTTTTTAGCACTAAATTTTCGCCTAGAGACCCACTGTAAATTGCAACGGTATATTATAACTGTGCTCAAAAATGTAGCACGTTTTTGAGTGACAAATTTAGACACTTTTACTAAAATTCGGCGGTTTGATGAATTTATTGTATTTTGAGTGTGCTGGTGCTTGGTCACATAATTAAGGACACAAATTTTTTTTATTGAATTTTTTATTATTTTAACACAAAAACTTGCGGTAAGTTGTATAAATCATTTGTATATTAACTGAATATTCAATATCAAATAAAATAACTGTTAGATATGGGTCGAAAAAAGAGTTGTACTCCAGAATTGAGGAAAATGTTTATTTACAAGTACGTGAAGGAAAAAATGTCCATTAGAGCCGAAGCGAAGGAACTTTTATGCTCAAAATCAATGGTTCACAATGCTTTGATTCATTACGGAGGACAGTGAGTAAAATAAGAAAAAAAACGGCCCAGAAAAACTACTTCAAAGGACGATCGTGTAATTTGTAGAGTTTGCAAGGCGAATCCTTTTTTAACTTCCAGGCAAATTCTTGGCACGATAAAGGATCAACTGACCAACGATGTATCAACACGAACCATCAGATGTCGTCTTCTTGAATCGAAAGAAAAAAACCGCACGTATCAAACAAAAACTTAAAGAGTCGTATTAAATTTGCAAATGAGTATATCGGAAAACCCTTAGATTTTTGGAAACAAATACTGTTGAGCGATGAATCCAAATTTAATTTATTTGGTTCAGATGGGAAACAATTTGATCGTTAAATTTTCAATAAATCTATACCTTAGAAGATAATAAATATGGTAACTGAAGTTTAAAAAATTATGTCGCTTTTAAATTATAAAATAAACCAATATTTTAAAAGAAAACGGAGTGTCCTTAACTATGTGACCACCAGTGTATATACTTAGATATATTTATATATACATACGTTATTTTAATTAATGACTTCTTTCCATGAAATGATAAAAATGTAAATGTAGATCATGAAAAACGCGAGAATTAATGAACCAGATATTTTTTCAATGACAACACTTGAAGCAAAAAGTAGTTTACAAAGCTTGAAGTGCTTTGATTAAAAAACAATTTATTTATTTTTTGCAAAAAATAACAATTCGAATAAAATTGTAAGTAAAACTATAAAAAATGTAATGCAAATAAATTAAAATTTGCGACATACAAACAAATAAGTTGATACCTCAGAAAAAAAAAAAAAAACAAAAAATACAAACAAATATTTTTTTATAAAATTTACATAAAAATGAATAAAAAACTGCACAGCGAAAACAATAATATAAGACAAAAAGCACCGTAAATATATAAACAACGTTAAAGTTAAACTGAAACTGAACCCAGCAAGAAACGCGCAACAACAACAACAAAGCCGGCAGAAAAAAATGGTAGAAAAAGGCATACGTTAACTACATGACATGCCGAAATTAATGGCATGTCTGACAATAATTAAACAACAAAGAACACTCAAGACTACGCGGCGACTACAACAACAACAAAAATAAAAAATAAAAACACAACACAGCACAACAATGCGAATAGTGACAGCATAGAATTCGCATGCGCGCCAACCGCGCGAGCAGTTTATCTCTCAAGCGTCGTCTCAAGCTCCAGCAGAAGAAGTACAAGTTTTCTGCATAAACAAAGAGGCACACATACAATATGTATGTATATACAAATGTTGTTGCGGTTGGCAACCGGTGGGGATCAAGCAACAACCAAGCAAATGGCTTTTTTAGAATCAGCACAAGAACTTTAGACAAATGAATTTGGAGCACAAAATAAACACACATTTCGCATTTTCAAAATGGAACATAGCAAATGCAGCATCAGCGCAAGAATTGTTGATTTCTGATTTGATATCGGTTTCATTGTTGTTGTTGCTTTTGTTGAAGTCAAGTTCGCGCAACTTAAAGGATCAGTTCAAATTGTAAGTTCTATTCAAATATTGTTGAAATGTGTCAGACAGCATGCAGTCCGATCGTTAGATATATTTACATACTTATATATATAAGTTATATATACATACATAACGGGTGATTTTTTTGAGGTTAGGATTTTCATGCATTAGTATTTGACAGATCACGTGGGATTTCAGACATGGTGTCAAAGAGAAAGATGCTCAGTATGCTTTGACATTTCATCATGAATAGACTTACTAACGAGCAACGCTTGCAAATCATTGAATTTTATTACCAAAATCAGTGTTCGCTTTCCGCTTTTTTATCGACAAATTTTGTTCAGCGATGAGGCTCATTTCTGGTTGAATGGCTACGTAAATAAGCAAAATTGCCGCATTTGGGGTGAAGAGCAACCAGAAGCCGTTCAAGAACTGCCCATGCATCCCGAAAAATGCACTGTTTGGTGTGGTTTGTACGCTGGTGGAATCATTGGACCGTATTTTTTCAAAGATGCTGTTGGACGCAACGTTACGGTGAATGGCGATCGCTATCGTTCGATGCTAACAAACTTTTTGTTGCCAAAAATGGAAGAACTGAACTTGGTTGACATGTGGTTTCAACAAGATGGCGCTACATGCCACACAGCTCGCGATTCTATGGCCATTTTGAGGGAAAACTTCGGAGAACAATTCATCTCAAGAAATGGACCCGTAAGTTGGCCACCAAGATCATGCGATTTAACGCCTTTAGACTATTTTTTGTGGGGCTACGTCAAGTCTAAAGTCTACAGAAATAAGCCAGCAACTATTCCAGCTTTGGAAGACAACATTTCCGAAGAAATTCGGGCTATTCCGGCCGAAATGCTCGAAAAAGTTGCCCAAAATTGGACTTTCCGAATGGACCACCTAAGACGCAGCCGCGGTCAACATTTAAATGAAATTATCTTCAAAAAGTAAATGTCATGAACCAATCTAACGTTTCAAATAAAGAACCGATGAGATTTTGCAAATTTTATGCGTTTTTTTTTTTTAAAAGTTAACAAGCTCTTAAAAAATCACCCTTTATATATACAGTTGAACTTCCATAACTTGAACTGCTCTAACTCGAAGTTCTCCATAATTCGAACTATTGAATTGACAATAGAAGTCAAAATTCATACAAATTACATTCTGTAACTCGGAATTCTGTCTAACTCGAAGTTTTTTTGTTGATTATGGTGATTCGAGTTAGAGAAGCTCCACTGTATATCGTCTACTTGTTATTTTTGTGTTCTTGAAATGTTTGTTTTTTGTATTCTTTTCTTGTTATTAAAGTTGGCACATTTGTTTCTATGGTATTCCGAGTAAATGTTGAAAGTTGTTGTGAAACAAATGATTTTTGGTTTCTATGTATGAATACATATAATTTTACATACATACTATGTATGGCTATATACAGTTCATATGTACTCCGCTGATTTTAATTAAGGGATTATAGCGAGATTTCTTGTGAAAGTGTTATTTATTGTTTTGTTTTAGTTTTCTGTGCCGCACATGTTGAAATCATCAACGGAAGTATAATTTTGTTTGTATTTTTTTATGTCAGAAATACTGGCTACGTTGATCCTAAATCTTGTTGAAGAGCAAATGAACTCAAATGAAAGCTTACATTAAAAGGAAAGCTCGATTAAGTGCCTGTTTTATTTTGTCGAGTTGAAAGAAATTAAAAAAAAACTTTAGTATTTCTGATTTTTAATATAATCACATCTCAAGGTTAGATTCCCTACATTTAGCTATGTTTTTGTTACCACCTAACTCTTTAATTTATTCTAATATAAAGCCTATCTGAAATATATATATTATAACCTTTATAGTTCAGCACAGTGAAATATAAATTTCAAAGCGTTTGGAATTTTGGAATTTTTTTGGAATGCTGGTTCCTTTATGGAAACCATAGATACAAGGTCCAAGTACAATATATTTTATATTTTATAGAAACATTTTTTTTATTGTTGTTGTATTTATTAACTAATAACTTTTTACTAATGAATTTCCCTAACATTTTACCTAACATTTTATCAAGTTTGTTCTCAGACAAACTTTTACAACTTTTATATGAGGCCGTTTTGATATTGTTGACACTTCCCAGCTTAGACTCCGCTTCATTGTGATAAATACTGATTTGTAAATTTCTCTCATCAAATTCCCGTTAATAAATTAATTTTAATTTCTCTTATACTGATTCTAATACTCGTGTGAAAAAACGTCGCGTTGGTATTTTTTAAGTGGTGTAATTATTCTCGACAGCTGTCTAGCACAGATTTCAAGCTGAACATATTGTTGTGAGATATTTAAAAGGCTTAGTACATGATTAGCTATTTATGAGAGTGAAGTTTCTACCATCTGCTCAGAAATCTGGGAAAAATAATTGAAGAAGCGCTTGAGTATTCATACTAAAATGTATAGTTTGAGGAAAACAAAGTGATCCCAACAAGAAACACAAGTGTTTCGGTAAAAATACATGTCAAAGAGTTGGTAAAAATATAAATTTTAATTTTTTTTTCTATTATTATGGATGATGAATGACAACTATAGTGCTATTGTAACCAAGAAGAATAATGTAAGAGTTTCAATATGTAGATGTTTTAGGTTATGTTACTAAGAATATTGTTTTCAGTGCCAGTTTTTAGCACTGTTTATCCTTTTTTATGCATTTTATTTTTTTTTTTCATCAAAATTTTTGAAAATCCTCAGGGTTACAACTGTACTAATCAGTATCTGATCGAATATATATTTTTTTGCAATTTTTATTTTACTGCTTAAATTTACAGAACCAAAATTTTCTCAACAAATTTACATAACCCATCATCATTTGCATAAATTTATCGCTAGACAACAATAAAATTAGTTTGCATTTCCTACATTCTTCGTCATTTCGCTTGCACAATTTCTAGTATTTCACACATTTTGCCGCAATTATATTTTTTCACTTAAATTATCATTTATCTCTAACAAGTACAAACATACATACATACAAACAAATATAAAAAATATTTATTTTTTTTATATTTTTTTTGCGCTGGAATACAACACTTTTCTAAAACTAATTGGGAAAAAATACTTAAAGTGGCATGCAATTATTTATAAGCTTGTTTTTTGTTGTTGTTATTTTATTTTGCTGTTGCTATTTTCCGCCACAACGAAAACGTCAAGCTTATGGACAACAAATATACAACAACAACAACAACAACGACAAATAAATAAATAAAAATTGAACAAAAAGCGAAATAAAATTGCTGCAAAAATAACAACAACAACAACAATAACAATATTTGTAAAGCCACAATTTAGTTGCTCGTAGCAACAACTACAACAACAGTAACAACAAAGCTGCATTGCAGCTGGTTGGAAGAGGTACTCGGCACTTCATGGCTATATGGCTATGTCTATATGCATCCGCTTATCCTACTCTTGTTGTTATTGTTGTTGTTTGGCTAGCTAGCGTTTGCATTGCATGGTTACTTGGCGATCGCTGCAGAATAGCGCATGAACAAAGCGTTATAGCTGCATACATATAAAAATGCATGACTAGTTCGTTGTTGTTGTCACTGAGTGTGTTTGTGCTTTTATTTATAGTTCGCTGGGGTCTGTCAAATGCACTCACATACATAAATGCATATATGTATATTTTTGCATACATACATACGATGTAAATATATTTTTTATATATAGTATGTGTGCAGTGCATGAGAACACTTGGCGTGCATTGTGTGCCCCCAGGCTGTTGACATGCCTATCAATGAGCGGCGATCACTTCATTTTGTTGTAATTAAAGCGAAGAAATAAAATCGCAAAAACAAATAATAAATTAGCGCGCGCAAAAATATAAATATGAATAGAAAAAACCTGTTTTTTCTTCATAGTTTATGCATTTTTACTAAAATGAAAAATGAGCTGGAAAAGTAGCAAAACAAATTGCAATAATTAAAATAAATATGCATAAAAATATTAAAAAAAGTAATCGATTTATAAAAATATATTTGTTGTAATGTGTTATGGCATTTTTTAAATTATTTTATATATATTATGGCACAAGTGAAATTAATATTTATATTTTTATAAGGTTGCTATTAATATTTATTACAAAAAATACCAAACTGGTACGAGTTGTTTTTATATAATCAAGTGATTAAGCTAATAGAATATTTATTAATAATGATTATACATGTGTGTAATCAACACATAATCTATCAAAATTACCGTCGCTAAATATTCATAAACTTGAAAAATATATGAAATAACTAAATATTGAGGTTATGTAACTAGCTTTTACACAGTTTCAGACAGATATCTATTAATGGAGGATTTTTGCTTTTTTGTTGTCAAAATTAGACTCGCCGTTATCAACAAAAAATGTCTCTAAAGAGAAAATATTTTTTTTCTGAACTGCAGCAACCGTATTTAAAGATGTGCCCAAGTACTGTCAACAAGGCAGTTTTTTTTCAAAAACTGAATAAATAACAAAAGCACCTAAGTAAAAAAATAAATTATAATTTTAGAACGATTTCTTGGCCCAGAATATTACTAGCAGCACTCCTGCAATATAAAAAACATCAATTTGCCCCTAAATGTAGGCAACAAATTATTTGAAGTCCGTATAAACATTTTAAAAACATTTATAAATAAAAATTTTAAAATATTTGTTGTATCTATCGAATTATATTTTCTAAAGGCTAATGAATCTCCCTAAAATTTTACTTCTCTTACCGTGTAAGCAGTCCATACAACTTTTTTAAGTATAAAAGGAAAATATGATCCACTTTTTTTTGCTAGTGTAAAAAAATAAAACCTTAGAACCATTCATCGCCCATAATATTACATGCACCACTTCAACGATATTATAAAAAAATCAAATTGCCCCTATATGTAGGCAACGTATTTTTTAAAGTCTATATAGGAAATTAAAAAAAAATGTTGTGTCGATCGATTAATAATTTCATCAGACTAATGAATCTCCTTATATTTCCAATGTTTGTAAGCAGATAATAAAACTTTTTTAAGTATAAATGGAAAATTTTCAAATTCAAAATACAGTTCACTACTTTCTTTTGCCAGTGCAAGAAAAAAATATAATTCAATAACCATTCTTTGACCTCCAACGTTACCGGTGACACTTAAGCAATATAAAAAAAAAACTAAATGCGCCTAAATGTAGGCAACGTATTTTTTTAAATTAAAGAAAGTGTTGTAACGTGCGCTTTATTTTTTGTTCAGACTAATGAATAACCCTATAATATTACTTCTATTTCCATATAAGCAACCAATAAAACTGTTTTAAGTACAAAAGAAAATTTTTAAAATTGAAAATATGATTGAACACTGTCTTTTGCTGTTTAAAAAAAATTCTGAACCATTCTTTGGTCTCCAACATTACCAGTTTCACCTAAAAAAAACTCATTGCGCCTAAATGTAGGCAACAGATTATTTGAAGTCTTCATAATAAGTTTAAAAAGAGTAGCATACATGTAGGTTATGAGGAATGAGTTTGAAGATCAATATTTTGTTATATACAGGTAAACTGTCTTAACATTATAACTAACTTGGACTAAATTTATATCACACCCTAAAGTTACTCTCTTTAACCTTGCTTAATCTTGAATTGATTTGATTGGATTTGTAGGATTTTGATGAAAAAAAAAATTAAAAATGGCGGTAAAAAAAATATTTGATTAACTCGCCATAAATATCAAAATTTATTATTTAATTAATAATATTTAATTAATATAATTTATTATTTTTTTACGTATAGGGTGTTCTTTTAGAGATAAAAATTGATATTTTTCTACATTTTCTGGCAAATAGCGATGCAAAAACGGATACTAAAATCAGATGCCGTCAAAATGTATGCCCAAAATTCAGCTAAAATTATAAATCTTCTAAAAAAAAAAACAACACCCTTTACACATCTTCAAAACACTGCAACTACATACACATATGTACATAAAAACACATATATGTATATGTAAAAACATACAAGTAAACGTTTAAAAGCACAACCTTCTCGACCTTCTGCATTAAAATCGATCGAAAAACTTTGAATGAAAACTTTTCCTACTCAGCCCCCCGACCCCTCACATTTTGGGCCCATTGCGCTGTAATGCAATTATGCGGGGCTTCTTTGTAATTTATATGCAAATAAAATACTTCATGCAAAAATAGAGTTTATAATAAAACTAAACAAGAAGCAGGCAAAAAGCACAAACACACACACACACACACAGGCAAACAAATTTACATTTTATACAATTTTGTGTGTGAGAGTGTTTGTGTCTGTAAGTGAAGAAGAAAAATGGCGTCACGAAAATGCAAAATTCAAAATGGAAAACAGGAAAATGCAAAATATAAAATACAAAATGTAAAATGTAAAATTTTCCGAATATGGAAAATTAGTGAGGCGCAAATATGGATGTAGTAAGCTTTTGGGGGCGGCGGTGGGGTAAGGCAGCACAAGCGGAGCCGGTAGTATTGAAATGAGTTTGCTTTGAGTTGTTGTTGTTGCCACTATTTACATGTAACTATAGTTGTAAATATGTATATTTGTATATAAGCTTGTTGGTATATCCGCTTGTTGCTTTTGTAGCCACAATTTTGTTGTTGTTATTGTTGTTGTGCTGCATTTTATTTAGCATAATTGTATGCTCGTAAATTTCAAGTTGATTTTATTTTGTTTTGCTTGCCAGGCTATGTTGTTGCTATGGTGGGGTCATAAATAAACTAACAACAACAACAATGGCGACAGCGACAGCGATGGCAATCATAATAATAATAATAATAACAACGAAAACAAAATCATCTAATAAATAGAGGAAGAAGAAAAAAAAACACGCTGAAATATTCCTAACAAAATTATACAAAGCAGAAATTATAGGGACTATACACTAGTGTATATGTATGTGTGTGTTTCTACGCATATCCTTAGAGCAACGCCAGTCGACGGCAATGAAAATAAATAACAAAAATTCGATTTATAGCGACATATTTTAGTATAATGTATATTTACAGATATATATACCGTTACTAGCGTCTGTATATATGTATGTTGTTGTTTTGGTTCAAAAACGCGCTTACTTGGCTTCACCCCCATAAATTATAATTTATTATAACAGGATTTTAATTAAAAACTAACTCGACTATAAACATGAAAATGATTTGTAGACATTTTCCGAATAGCGACAACAAAAACATAAGCAATAATGAAGGTAGGTGGATTGCTTGGAGGCGAAAAAACATTACGTGGGTGGTTGGTTGTTATGATGCAAGCATAAATAATTTATATATTTTCCAATTGACTGCACAGTTTAAAGGCTTTTAGCAGTAAGCGGAAGTGAGGTTCTTCTATTTATCATATATTCATATTTAGACAGATTTTATGTTAATAGTAAAGCAAAAAATAAATAAAATTTCGATGAAACAGCGAGTTTACTTTCTAAATTTATATTTTTATAATTTTAAATAAAATTTGATGTAACATAAGCATAAATATTTGTAATATATTATCTATGTTAAGCATTTTATGCTCGACGACTTGTTTGACATTTCCTCACATACACGCTTTCTACACATAAACATACATATTTATGTTATATAGATTTCTACCGGTTTTTTGTTGTTGTTCAACAACTTTTTCGCAATGTCAGCAAGAACAACAATAACAAAAAATTAATTATAAATATACAACATAAACATAAATTGCATGCTTCTGGTATGAATACAGTCGTGTGGACCTGCTGCTAGGTGGATACATACTACAATATTTTATGTAAAAACAGTGTAAGTTGAAAATAGAGGGTTTTGTTAAACAGGCAGAAATAGTTTTTTTTGTAGTAGTAGTGGTTGTTGTGCATAGTTTTATATAAATAATTCTCAATTATTACTGCATGAGAGCAAAAATACAATAATAAATAAACAACAAAAAGTAAAAAAAAAAAATTAAAATTATTAAATTAATTGGCAACGTCGTAAATTTTCGTTTTAGTCATA
Source organism: Zeugodacus tau (assembly GCA_031772095.1). Lineage (NCBI taxonomy): Eukaryota > Metazoa > Arthropoda > Insecta > Diptera > Tephritidae > Zeugodacus > Zeugodacus tau. The sequence continues at coordinate 57,019,095 of CM062653.1, read as the reverse complement.
ATTTTTGGCTATTTTTTAGTTTTTATTTGAAATTCAATAAGGTGGCAACTCCAAAATTTTGTTTGTCAGCAATAGTTGAAATATTTAACTTCTCTTTTGCTGTTTTTTTTTGTTAAAAATTCTTGTTAATTTTATATTTAAGGTTTTATTTTAAATTCAAGAAAAAGCTTTAATGAAAGTGGCAACTCCGTTTCAACTTTTTTTTCAATTTTCATAATTAGTTGGTAACGCAATAATTTTATTTATTTTTTTATAATTCTGTATTAAAACCAAAATAGAAATTTAATTAGGGTGGCAACTCTGTTGCAAGTTTTAATTAAAGTTGGCATTTTCTTAACATAAAATGCAAGGCATTTACACTTTCAAGTTATTTAATATATTCTCATAATTTCTTCTTTTAATTTGATGTCAGGTGGCAACTCCGAGAAAAAATATTTATTGTAATTTTAATAGTTATTAAATATATTTTTTTTTATTTTTAATTTTTTATAATTTTTTTTTATTTGGAACTAAGTTTAACTATTTATTATAATGCCAGCATTAAAACATATATGTACATATACATTTGTATATGTTTTTATATGTATGTATGTTTTCCGCCTTTCGAATTAATTGTTTATTGCATTTGCTACCAAGCAATCACTCCGGTATGGCTAACTCACGTGCCTTCGCGACATTATGCGTCAACGTGTTAAAACAACGGGACATCGTAATACACACAAACACAAGCATACATACATACATATCTACTTCCGAAGGATATATACATATGTACATATAGACTCTATATATACACATGTTTGTATGTGTTAGTGGCATTTTGTTACTAATGACAACCGAAAATAATTAATGTGAAGCTTGCATGCTTAAATAGTAGCACAAGCGTGCTGTACACCAACAACAACAACAACAAGCGCAATCAAATGAAATGAAACATTTCCAACTCCCCTTAATAGTGGTGATTTATTTACGAAACTCGCATAGTCTGTCTGTCTGGCCAAGTAACACCCACCGCCCCCTCCGCCTCCCGCCTGAAGTGTGTAGATTTTCATCGACTAATGCGCCGATAAAGGGAAAAAAATCGTAAATGGCTAAAACAAAAATCGCTTGATGAGGGGGCAAAGTACGTTTAATGCTCACGCGACTTCCACCAAGGCAACAACAAAGCGTTGATTATTGTTGCTGGTTAGCTGAGCTTTTGATATATTTTAGCGCACAGAAAAAAAACGTAAACTTTGTATGTAATTAACTTTTGTCACGTTTCCATTAAAATTTTTAGTGCAGTCGATTTCTTACGGTTTTAATGGTTATTTGATTTTTTGTTTTAGTTTTTGTTTACAAGCGAAAATCTTTAGTGGGTAATTATGGTATATATGTAAAGTATTTTGAAGTTTTTTGTGTGTGTGTGTTAGAAAATTAAATGTTGATAACCTTTTTATCTGAAATTAAATATCTAAGACCTCCATTTATTTTTATTTTTCAATAAGAAAATGCATCTATTTAATTAATTTGCGCTTTGAGAAGGCCATAGACGGCGCAGATATTGATAAATGTATTTTGTAAATATGAAAAAAAAAAATATATTTCTTGGTATGTTTGAAAAACAGCTTATCTCGATTACTACGTTTTTAAGTAAACTGTAAAACTGTTTAAAAATTGGTTTAATAAACTCCGTTAATCTAATTTTTTAGAAACTCTTCCGAAAAATCGAAACAAAATATTTAGTTTTTTTTTGGGAAATGTTTAAATGCATGTACATACCTACTGAAATCAAAACCGGTCTGGGCCCAGTTAATTTTATTTGATTTTTGGTTAACTTAATTACTGAAAAATATTATTTTGTCAGAAACACCTTTGTTGATAAGAATATTAACCGCGACTAAAATTAACAATTAAAAAAATTTAAATTATAATTATAGTGGAATCAAACTGAACTAGTCTCAAAAAGATCAGAATTGGACCAACTAAAAAAATTGAAGTCTTAACTTTATTAATTACTTTAAATTTCCTAAAATGTGGAAAAAAGATAGTCAGACTACTAGTTGAGTTTGAGGCTAATACTAGTTGTAAAGTAACTAGTCTACAAACTAGTTCATTTCAATGTAAGTAGTGAATTTATATTATTTAATGTGATGAATATATTTAATATTTTATAAAAAACTGCAATATATCTTAACAAGGCTCAAAAAATATACAAAGATTTTTTAAATAAATTATATAAATAAATACTGAAAATGACATGACAAAAGTTCTGTACACATATTGTTTAAAATTAGTATTTTCTTCAATTTTATTATCGAAATTTTGTATTTAAATATTTTTTATATGTTTGGGTGAAAGTATATTTTAATTAATATTGTTTTTCAAAATTTTAAAAATTCTAAATTCGATCTTCGAATTTTCGAACATAATTAAAATTTTATAAAAAATATAAAAAAATCATATTGTGTGATAGTAATATTATTTTTCAAAGTTCTAAAGAATTCGAAATTCGAACTTCGAATTTTTGAACATATTTAAAATTTTATGTGAAAGTATATTTTATTTAATATTGTTTTTCAAAATTTTAAAAATTCGAAAATCGTACTTCGAATTTTCGAACATATTTAAAATTTTATGTGAAAGTATATTTTAATTAATATTATTTTTCAAAGTTCTAAAAAATTCGAAATTCGATAAATTTAAAAAATTCGAAAATCGAACTTCGAATTTTCGAACATACATAAAATTAAAAAAAAAATCCAAAATATCTCAACAAAAGTTTCTTTCATATATTGTTTACAATTATAAAATCTAACAGCATCTGTCATATAATTATTCTTAGTTGTATTGAAACTGGTTCCAGAACTACCTGTTAGACAGGAACAACTTTAGTAGAGAAGCAGCTGTCTTGTCAATAAACCATTTAATCTTTAAATACATTATATACACAATAAAATGTACAAAAATATAAACTCTTTCATATCCCTCCATCAGCAGTGATGACTCAAATGTCGGTGCGAATTTCGTTATGCTCAAGTATAGCAGGAAATGCCAGAACGCAAAGAAAGTTGAGTCATTTTGTTGATGAACCAATGAAATGAAATGAGGAGCGCAAATCGCCAGAGTGTGAATGAATATGATTTCGCTATATGCATAAACGAGTAGTTTTGAGCGCCAAAAATTTAATGGATTCTTTGTCGCTTTTAATTGTGTATTTTTTTGCATGCTAATTAATGCTGAGTTTTGGCAAGCACACAAATGCATATATACTATATAAAGTATATATACTCAAAATTTTGTTTGTCAGCGGTAGTTGAAATATTTAATTGTTTGTTTGTTGTTGTTTTTTTTGTTAAAAAATTCGTGTTAATTATCAATTTGGAACACCTGCGCCAAAATAACAACAATGACATACCCACATACATACATACATATGTGTTTTTATATATAAATACGTAAAAATACTCGCATCTGTAGCGTCGACAATGCTCGAAATTTGTTGACAATGCGCACGCGAAAAATACGATTGATACTCGTATTGTTGTTGCATTCTTTTTGTAGTGCATGTTGTTGTTATTGCTCTTATTGCATATTTGCCGGTGTTTACTTGAGCGCAACATGACATCAAATAGCAATAAATTGTGAAAAATTATTTTAAATATTTTTGTTTTTGCGGCGTGTACATACATACACATGTGCATTCATAGCATATATATAGGCATGTACATATATAGTTCAATATGTGTATCAGTATGTTTATATGCATGTTCGAATGCGCACTCGCATAAACATGTGCATAAAATTGTATTTTTTTGGTTATTTTCTTAAGCGCGTGTTCTTGTTTTTATTTACGCTACGAATTTGTTATTGTTGTTTTTTTATAATATTTGTACCTATGTAAATATATATATACATATATGTATAGCATATATTATTTTTGGCCGTATCAAAGGTGTCTGTTAATAAAAGGCAAATGTTTGTATGAAAACAACAAAAATAACAGAATATATAGCAACAACAACAACAGTAAAATATATTATTGTTTTGTTTTATATATATAACTGTGTATATATTTACATGTTATTTTATTGCATATTTAAAATCAGGTCAATATAGTAGTGGTAGCATTGCCACATGTTGGGGCACATGAATGGTGCAACTGGTAGAATATATAAGCCGAAATTTGTGTTGTTTTATAAATCAAGGAATAGTATAATTTGTAGTATTTTCATCAATTTTAAATAAAACAAAAAAAATCGAACTTCGAATTTTCAAAATTTCGAACTTCGAATTTCGAAATTAGAATTTTTTAAATTTTTGATTCTTATAAAAAATGTGATGTTGATAAGGGTAAATTGGTGATGTTTTATAAATCAAGGTATATTATAATTTGTATTATTTTCAACAATTTCATTTTCGAAATCTTGTATTTTAATATTTTTTATATATTTTTTAAATAAAACAAAAAAAATTGAACTTCGAATTTTCAAAATTTCGAACTTCGAATTTTTTAAATTTTTGTTTCTTATAGAAAATGTGATCGTTGATAAGGGAAAATTGGTGATGTTTTATAAATCAAGGAATAGTATAATTTGTACTATTTTCATCAATTTTATTTTCGAAATCTTGTATTTTAATATTTTTTAAATAAAACAAAAAAAATTGAACTTGGAATTTTCAAAATTTCGAACTTTCAATTTCGAACTTCGAATTTTTTAAATTTTTGTTTCTTATAGAAAATGTAATAGTTGATAAGGGTAAATTGGTGATGTTTTATAAATCAAGGAATAGTATAATTTGCAGTATTTACATCAATTTTATTTTTGAAATCTTGTATTTTAATACTTTTAAATTTTTTGAAAGTAAAACCAAAAAATTCGAAATTCAAACTTCGAATTTTTAAAATTTCGAACTTCGAATTTCGAACTTCGAATTTTTTAAATTTCTGTTTCTTATAGGAAATGTGATAATTCTAATTACTTCGAAATTCGAAAAATATTTTTTTATATCTTTTTAAGTGTTTTGTTCGAACTTCGAAATACCAATTTTTTAAATGTGGTTATAGCAAATGTAATAGTTCTTCGAACTTAGAAAATTATTTTATTTTAATAATTGTTTCTTAGTCTATATAGTGTATACATTGTTTCTAATTACATATGTATGTTTGTAAGCTGTCACTGTATCTGTCGAACTTGTCCGTTAACAACCAGCTGCTAAACTATTTTTATAGTTTTGCACCAGCACTGCACCCCAATACTTATGTATGTATGTACCATTTTGTAAACTAACATATTGTTGTTATTGTTTTTTGCATTTATTGCCGCTTCATTTGTTGTTTCGTGAACGTCACACACATTGGCTTGTTGCTCCTCATTGACGTTCGACTGCGCTGTGGCGTTTCTGTGCAAGCAAGCCCATATGGAAGTAAGTTCTTGAGTATTTGTGTGTGTGTGTGTTTGTGTGCATTCGCAATTTGACGTCGGATATTGAACTCATGCGAAGGGTTAACTGACCTCGTGCTTAATGTTGTGGGAAATAACAACAACAATAAGTAAAACTACTAACAAAAAGCACAGCAAACGCTAACTTATATTTAAACGTTATTGTTATTATTATTGTTGTTGTTGTTGTTGTTGTTGCTTTTTGTTTGCTTGCTAACACAAAAAACATTCATCATCAATAAAAATGGCATAAAAACTGTGGCGTAAGCGAGTTTTGCGAAAATAAATATGATAAATTGTTTTTTTTTAAATACAATTTCAAAAAGTGTGCAAGGTCAGATTTACGCGCGAGTACAATGAGAATTATATAATTGTATATACATACATATATTTGTATGAAAATAAATTTTTGCGCAGAAATATGCAATATTGGTTAAATATAAACATATGTAAGGTTATGTTCGTATGTAATCTGGTACAAAAATACAAAGTTGTATGCAAAAAGCGATGTCTGTATTTATGCGCTTACAGATATGCCCAATACACGAGCGTGCTAATTTTAGCATGCCGGTGTAAATAAGGTTTTTGCGACTTGGCAACAATAGTTGCTTGAGCAGCATAGCTGATAAGGTGATTCACAATGCTAGAAAACTAGAAAACAAGAGTTTTTCGAAGTTTAAGATTTAAGCAACATCTTTTCGTACTTGGCGTAGTCCAAAATTTCATAAAATTTTAGATTATATACATAACTTTTATTATTTCATGAGATTTAAGTGAGAACAGGCATTCAAAAACTACGAAACTCTGATATTCCTTTCGAAAAGTTTCAAAAATCATGTGGCTTTCGAATTTCTTTAGCTTGTCAAATATTTAATATATTTATTTGTTAAAATTTACCGAAGAAATTGTCAAACCCCACTAAATACACATTTGCTTACCTATTAACCCAGTTAGCATAACGATTTCACATGCCTGCCTACCTATGTATCTATATATACCTTTATCTAACAGCTTTTTATGGGCTTATTAATATTTATTGCAAACAACAACAAACACGATAATAGAGATCTCTTAAAAAAATCCCTAAGCTTAAATATTTTTAGCGCCCATTCATCCATTATTCATTTTGTAAATACAAACACACACACATGCACACAGCCATACAATATAGTATTATTAAGTGCCCGCTCGCATATCCGAAGTAGCTGACATTATTTGCTTTACGGCTTTTCATAACTACAAGCAAGCTTACAAACAAACAAACAAGACACACCTGGCAACAGGCGAAACACTTTGGTTTCTTTTTTCTTTTGTGCCTCAAGCAAGCTTCAGCGTATTATGAAGGTAAAAGCTGCTAATAACAACAACAAGAAATGGCAAAAGCGCGCGCTAAATTTTCTAGCATATTTATCATAATTCAAATGTGTATCTGTGTGTGTGTTTATTTGATATTTGCTTGTGACAAAATATGTTTTATGTGCTTTTCATATTTATAGCCTAATCCTAAAAATTTTATTTATCTACGGTTGTGTATTTAATGGGCAGCTGCGTGTTCAATATGAATTAGATGGGTACTTTATAGCAATAAGAAAGCGTATGAAGAATGTGTGAATCGGTGAAGAGCTGAATAGAAATATGAATATTATCTGTTAACAACAGTGGGATATTTTGGTGTTGAAATTATTAATTAATTAATTACTTATATTTTTACGAAGGAAAAAAATTTAAAAATTAAAAAAAAAAATGGAAATTTAAAAAATCAATTTCGAAATTCGAAAATAAAAATTTTAATGTGAAGGTTAACTTCGAAAAATTATGGAATTTATTGTTTACTGATGACTAAATTTTTCTAATAATAAAATTTCGATTGAACTCAATTTCGAAAATCGAAGATTACAATTTCGATATTGGGGCCTAACTTCGAAAAATGGATAAATGTATTATTTAAATATTAATCAATCTCTCAATTAATAATAAATAATAAAAGTAAAAGCGCAATTTCGAATTTCGAAAATAAATATTTCGAATTTCGAACATAACTTCGAAAAATAGAGAAATTTATTTTTTACATATTAATCAATCTGCCAGTAAATAATAATAAATAATAATGGCGTTTACAGAAAGCCTAATTTTGAAATTCGAAGTTAAATATTTCGATTTTGGAGGCTAACTTCGAAAATAAAGATAAAATTTCATGTTTCGAGCCAAACTACTAAAATTAAAAAAAAAATATTTTTGATTTATGACAGTAAATTTCGAAATTCGAAGATAAATATTTCGATTTTGGCGGCTAACTATGAAAAATGTAGCAACTGCTTGTTTACTTATGACTCAATTTCTCTAATTAGTATGTTTTTAATAAGCTCCATTTTAAAGATAAATATTTCGATTTTCGAAGCTAACTTCGAAAAATGGAGAAATTTCTTTATGATTTATGACTAAATTTTTCAATTAATAGATGTTTCCAATATATTTCGAAAATCGAAGATAAATATTTCGATTGTAGAGGTTAACTTCGAAAAATGGAGGAAATTCGAAGATAAATATTTCGATTTTTACGGCTAGCTATGAAAAATGTAGCAACTGCTTGTTTACTTATGACTCACTTTCTCTAATAATTATGTTTCTAGTAAGCTCCATTTCGAAGATAAATATTTCGATTTTCGAGGCTAACTTCGAAAAATGGAGAAATTTCTTTATGATTTATGACTAAATTTTTCAATTAATTGATGTTTCCAGTAAATTTCGAAATTCGAAGATAAATATTTCGATTGAAGAGGTTAACTTCGAAAAATGGAGGAAGTGTTCTATTAACTTTTTTTTTGATTCACCAAAAAAATTGATTGGTTCACCAAAAAAATATTTTAAAATTTAGAAATCTTAAATATTTTCTACAAATTATAAAAATGAAAGAAATTATAAAAAAATTCAAAGAAAATTTGAGTTTAAAAATTGAGTTAAAAAATAAAATTTTAAATTATGTTCGAAACCATCTCGCACCCACTGTCGCAACACACGTATTGCAAATGTAATTATTTTTTTTATTGTGAATTTTATGTCTTTTCAACTATTTGACACAAATAAATAATAATTATTAAATTATAGACGTTGCCGCCCATAAACAGTTCGTTGAACTGCAATTATTGGCATATTTTAAGCACAAGTATTTGTCATATACACACCAATACAGAGACAATCACTTCACAGCCACTTGGTAAGAATATATTAGAGAAGAAATGCTGTTGAAGCAAAATAAATGCATAAATCAAACTTAAAGTATTGATTAATACTTCAGTTGAAGTAGCAATTTCTGTTTTGCTATTTGTATGTGCCACATTTTGTTGTTATACAAACAAGTATGTGGTTATATAATCGTCAGTTTTTTGTTGCTTATGCAGTTTGACATATTGCTCTGTCAACATGACAATTATTGTCATTTATGCTGTCATTAAATTTAATACACTGTCATTTAACTATGATTACCAGTAAATGCTGTACGTAAGCTATTATGAATAACGAGTGTTGTTTTAAGTTGTTTGGCGAATTTTTTTGAATACAAAATTGTTTAATATATGCAGTAAGCTTGCCTAAGAATTGTTTTTGTGTTTAAATTGATTAATTAAATTTAAATTTTGATATTCGAATGAAGAATTGAGCAAGTCTTACTAAATTTTTCTTGAATGTGAAATCATTATTTCTTATGAGTTCAGATTTCAAAAACATAACCTCAAATTTTGTACGAAAATAATGAAAATCAATTAATGGAATCTTGAATTTCATATTACTCTCTTCCAGCTTTATTTTCTAGCAGGTAGTGTAATAGCGTTTTCACACAGTCAAATTAATTGATCAATTAAATTGGTTTTGATTGAGAAACACTTTTTTGGCATTCACACCTCCGGCTAAATTAAAAACTATTGCAAATTTTTATTTTGTATGGTAAATCGATCTTAATCAGCGTTTTAATCGAGCAGAGGCTTTTATTAATCAATTAGCTCCTGTGTGAAAAGGCTATAAGTTGAAATAGTCAATTAAGCCATTTCTCTTAAATCCCATTATAATTCAAATGTATCTCAGCTTGATTCAATTTCAGGATATTGAAGCATTTCATACACATAAAATCTCTCATTGAATAATAAAACCATTTTAATGTAGAATTTATCAATTAAATTAAAATGTGAAAGGAATATTCAATGAAGCTGAGCGCAAAGTAGCTTTCATTCAATTAAATACAAGTATATGGATATAATGAATACATAAGAGTACATATACATATATAAAATTGTATGTGTGAGTCATTGATGAATTGTTAAATATTTATGAAAATATAAATACAAGCAATCTCACATTAATAATCACTTTGGGAACATATGAAAGACGAAGCAGAAGTAGATAATAATAAAAGAAATTAATTACGACATTTGATTTCAAATGAGATTTTACTACTTACTTAAGCGCTATTAATTTTGTATTCACGTTTCGTTGCTTTCATTTAAAAATGCTAATCAAATCTTTTACACAATTCTTTTCATGCGAGACTCTTTCACAAAAGCAACAAATACACATACATTTACATATGTATGACTTCAAGCCTGACTTGACTGCCTGCATATATAATTTACTGATTTGTTTGAGTTTTATGTTTATTTCATTCATATTTTGCATTACTAATTAGTTACCACAATTAATGTTTGTTAATAATCACCGTAATGATGTGGTTATTTTTATGATAAATGCAGATTGCCAGCTTAGCGAATGATAGTATTAATAAAGTAAAAATATAAAAAATATTTTAGTAATAAAAAAGTATTAAAACCATGATTTGTGCAGCTAATGAAGTCAATTTATTAGAAATATTAAATGTATATGAATTGGATATATATTTGTATAAATTTTCTTTCACTAAATTAGCTATGGCATGAGCTGGCAGAGAGATTGATTTGTAGTTAAAAAATATTAAAAAAATAATAAACAAATGCAAATAATAACAATATTCTTATCATTGTAACAAAATAACTATAAAAAATTTAATTGATAAAAAGTATTAATTACAAATGATATCAAAGCTCTTAAATTATAAAAAAATAGTAAAAAAAAATAAAAAAAATTAAAAAAAATCCTAAATAAACATAGCATTGACGCAGTAAAAATTTTATCCAACTGATTAAAAATTTATTTACATTTCGTCGATGATAATTTTTCTTTTCATATCAACTTTTATGATATCTTGAGTATGTATGTATGCATGTGTACGTGTCATAAGTGCGTGGCACACAATATTGTTATCTCTTCTCCAACTATGAAGGTAAATGCAAGTAAGATAAAAGATATGAAAAAATAAAATGAAAATAAAGAAAAAATAATTTAAAAATGATAATGATATAATGATAAAAATTAAAAAAAAAAATAAACAAAAAAAAAATTAAAAATAAATAAAATATTTAAAAATGATAAACAAAAATAGGAAATGAAAAGCCAAATGATAAATATCAAGAAAAAATTATATATATATAAATAAATACTGGCTGCAAAAATAAAGACAACGCGAACACCTTGAAACTTTGTAAACAGTAATTAGAAGGTTAGGTTGGTCTGGTAGGCCTACAGGCCACGCATACCGTCATTATAAGTTATGACAACAAAGAAAGCAACAAATATATCAGAGATACATATAACTATATGTTTCCGCTAGTTGTCGATGCCGCTTCTTTACCGCGCTTTTGATCATGTTTCAAAATCTGATGCAATCATTCAACTTATTTAATTTGTGATTCTTCGCGTTTTAAAAACAACTTTACTATAATAACTCAATGATGATGACTATAGAGTACTTGAAGATCTTATTAATACTATAGACCTATTTTTTTTTATTCCATTAGCATTAATTTAAGTATTTTTCGCTAGATTCTGAGTTAGGGCTTTAATTAATTTGGATATTGGATTTAAACATGGACTTATATTTCATAACAAGCAGTCTTTAAGGGACGTCACTTACTTTTTTTGTGTAAATTAGTTAATTGCATTTAAATTTGTTAATTGACTCAATTAAGCATCTAACTGAAACTTATTTTTTGCGTAAATTGGGACATAGTTAATTGACTCAATTAAGCATCTAACTGAAACTTATTTTTTGCGTAAATTAAGACAATTTGTTAATTGACTAAATTAAGAATTTAACTGAATGGCTAAGATTACATCAAAAAAATTAAATTGGCAAAGAAACTGTGTCCCTCACTTCGGATAAATTATAAATTAATTTTATTTCCATTCCATTACTGCACATTTTTAGCCTTACTTATTTTTTTGTGTAAATTAAGACAATTTGTTAATTGACTCAATTAAGAATTTAACTGAATCGCTAAAATTCTATTAAGAATTATGCAAAGAAACTATATCAGTTACGACGATCCAAATTTTCAAAATTTTTGAATTCCTGTTCAATTAGTGCACATTTTTAGCCTTACTTATTTTTTGGGTAAATTAAGACAATTTGTTAATTGACTCAATTAAGAATTTAACTGAATCGCTAAAATTCTATTAAGAATTATGCAAAGAAACTATGTATATCAGTTACAACGATCCAAATTTTCAAAATTTTTGAATTCCTGTTCAATTAGTGCACATTTTTAGCCTTAGCGGTTTGATTTTTACTTTATTTTGGAGTTTGGGCTTAGTATTGAAGTCTAAAAGGTATCAATATTACATATAACCGATATTATTGAATATTGACTTCTCTCTACGTATTATTTTTGAGTAAATAGTGGATAATTGCGTAATTTACTAATTGACTCAATTAAGTTTCTATCTGAAACGCTCGTTTTCATTTATTACTATTAAAATGACAAAAATATTTCTTCAACCGATAAAAATTAATTTTTTTGGAAAACTATATTGCCATACTATTGCAAATTGTTTAAAATCCCTAAAAATTCCACTAATTTTGTGTCATTTTTTTATTTTTATTTTTTAAAGACATAAAATTTGTACCAATAGAGTTCTTCGCATATGCTAGTATTTAACACTTTGCCTTTTTTTACCAAACTAATTCATTAGTCACACTCATACATAAATCTGATTTCATTAATTGTGCTTTATTTTATTTTATTGTTTATTTCTTTTGTTAGCTTTCCTTAATTAAGGTTCAACGCACTGTTAACGTGTTTTAAATATATGTAAATATGTATATTTTTTTCGCGCGCATTTGAACTTTAGTTTTTTACTTTTTGCGATTTGTGGCTTTCGACTACAGCGTAGTCACATACATTAATTAATGACCACCATTGTTGTTGTTGTTGTTGTTCTTACGTTATACACATGGTTGCTTAGTCACATATTGTTTAATTTATTTTATCAACGCAAATGAGGAAGTTGAGCCATGAAATTAAAAAAAAAATTATAAAAGACAACAAAAACAAAAACAAACAAAAGATATGCGTAAATTAAGCAAAGTTAGCCAAGTGTAGAGATAATACTTAGAAAAGCATGCTTGAATGAATGTAAGCGACATGCATGTGCGTATAATTGTACATATTTATATATGTACATACATTTATTTATATAAAAAATATATTTTTGTTGTTTTCTAGTTTTCAGCGCCTTGACACCTTGATTTATGCCACATGCCAGCAGGCACTTCTTCGTCACTTCTTCAACTCAGAGCCATGGTCTTGAGTTGTTGTTGTTGTTGTTGCTGCTTTTTTACGGCATGAGCTGCTTGCTGCTGTTGACACTGTTGCCTGCTGCCTGTTGCTAATTGCATTAATTGTTGTTATTTAACCTTATTTGCACTTAAGTAATTAAATCTATTCGCAGCGTTGATTTCATTTCATTCAGCAGCACAAATCTAATTTGATTTCATTTCTATTTTATTTAATTTGGATTTTATTTAATTTTTTTATATTTTTCTGTATATTAGGCTCCATCGTAGTCAGCGCCTTATCTGCTGGGCGGACACAGTAGTGAGTCCAAACACAGTAGCTGGCAGTCGATGGCTTCTAGCTTACGCCAATGCTGCTCGGTGACACTTGCCTGCTGTTGTTGCCATATCTTTTGGTTTTCGAACAACAACAACAACAAATATAAATGGCAACTTTTGCAGATTTCACTCGCTTCTTTACCTTAGCGTTAATTATTCAAAGTGGGGCAGCGAAAAAAGTGAAGCAGGCTGCGATGCGAGCGGTGTAAGTATACCGCATAGCATAACTTAGCACAGCATAGCACCACAGCGCATAGCATTCATTGCCTTTGTGCCATGCACTATGCGCTGGAATGCAACTCACGTTTGCACGTTTATTTCTCGCTTCAGTTAGAGATTGCACCTTTCTCGCGCAGATTGTGTCGTATCTTGAAGACACTTACGTACATACATACATACATTGCCTTACATACATACATATACACATATGTAGTATATAGCACGTACGGCTGTTTAGTCGCGCGAACGCGTACATATTTAGTTGTAGCATCTGTCCAATTGTAGGTGCCACTGTTCTTCTTGTTGTTGTACTACTTCTTCTTCTTCTACTTGTTTTTGGTCGTAAAGTGGCCTCCATTCGAGGTTGTTTCACGTTTTGAGCGCAAACGAAACTGGGCCATCCGCTAATGTACGGTTATGTTGCCAGGCTTCGTCGCAACTATGCGCTGCCTTTAATGGCAGTGGGCGGTGTGTGTGTGTATGTGTGGGGAGGGGGTGGGTGTGCAGTTACAATATAAAGATTTATTGGCCATACTTAGATTTAGAAGATATTAAATTGTCTACATTAAATTTTCTCACTTATTTCTTTCGATTAAAATATGCAAAAATGTATATGTATGAGAAAAATAGAAATAGAAATATTTTACAGTTATTTATGTTTGACCTGCAAATGGCAGTGTTGCAGCATGATATTATTTATGGCTGTGTTATAGTAAACGGCAGGATATTATACTTAGATTCAAATGGTGGCTCAAAACTGTAGAAAGCTTGAGAGCCAAAGTTGTGTTGCTAAAGAAGTCGTGAGAAACAATTTTAGATATTTACTGAACAAGTGGTCGTGTGCTATACCATTTGTGCTATAGAAGTTATTACGTAGATGTTACTAGTACTGGTTCTTCCTTACAGCAGTTAAAGTGATGCGAGAAGAAAGTATTTGTTTCTAATGAGAATCAGAATTGAGAGTTGAGATTTGAATCCCAAGAAAGGGCTTGACTAACGGTAAAATTGCATACATATTCATAATGCTTAAGTACAAACTCAAGAGATCTAACTATTCGATTTTCGCAAGTAGATACTACATAATCTCAATATATTTTTTTGTGAAAATTGTTTTTGTATTTATAAGAAAATAGGTTCAAAATAAACTTTTAAAATTAAATCTATTTTTTAGAAAAATTGTTTAAAAACATTTGGGCCAGTTTTACTATAGTTTTAACCTTATTCTTTCCCAATATTTATACATACATATAAATCTGTTAAATTTTTCGCTTTTTAAGCAATCAAATACCTTTATTGTATTTTTTATTTATCTTCCAATTTATCAACTACCCAGTATTGTGTGAATCATGAACACTGAAGGCCAGTGAGTCAGAGAGAAATCAAGTAAGAAAATTAAAATTTTTGGCAAAGCGGAAATGGCAGCCGTAATTGGCTAATGCACTTAAAAAATTGAGGTTATATTGAAAAAAAAAAAAAAACAAAATTGAAAAATAATATAAATTTATAAAACAATAAAAAATATATGCCAAATTAACATACAAAATAGTAAAAAAATTAAGATGTGCTAAAAATTAAAATTAAAATTAAAATTAAAATTAAAATTAAAATTAAAATTAAAATTAAAATTAAAATTAAAATTAAAATTAAAATTAAAATTAAAATTAAAATTAAAATTAAAATTAAAATTAAAATTAAAATTAAAATTAAAATTAAAATTAAAATTAAAATTAAAATTAAAATTAAAATTAAAATTAAAACAAGTAAGGAAGGGCTAAGTTCGGGTGTAACCGAACATTTTATACTCTCGCAATTTATTTATTTAACTTTATTAATATTATATAATACACAATTTGACCCACATATTCGTAATATATATTATACAAAGTCCATTGAAAGTTGGAAACCCTAATATTAGGTTAGAAGCACCGAGGTCCTCATGTTCGATATATGGGGCCTTGAAAACATATGATCCGATTTTGGCGATTTTTAGAATGGGGCCGCCACACTATTAACATAGTATTTGTGCAAAGTTCTGCACCGATATCTTCACTAGTGCTTACTTTATATATCGTAAAGTTAACGATTCAGATTGTCTTCAAAGTTCTGGTATATAGGAAGTAGGCGTGGTTGTGAAGCGATTTGGCCTATTTTAACAACATATTATTGGGAGGTAAGGAAACTATTACAAACCAAGTTTCATTGAAATCTGTCGAGTAGTTCCTCAGATATGGTTTTTGAACCATAAGTGGGCGACGCCACGCCCATTTTCCATTTTGTAAAAAAATCTGAGTGCAGCTTCCATCTGCTGTGCAGGTGTAGTGCAGGTCGCCTCCGAGTGGTGCACCCTGGGTAACGCTAAATGACCTGCGGCCTTCACGGCCTTACCAACCCCCCCTTGATTGACGACCTTAGGCACGTATTTCGGACAACGAGTAGGAACACCTTTTATGAATTGGTTGAACCCTGGGCTGGTGGGTGCGGCATTCTGTCACCTGAGTATGATGTGGTGACACACATCAGAAATGGCTGACGGGCTAATGTCGCAACCGCCTCCGTCCCGTTAAAACCATGGCAGGCCTCGGAGTACGTTCCCCCCCCGTCACCATTCAGTTGGTGTGGTAGGTGTTGGTTGAGAAGACTCCCTCTTTACGCTGGTCGGCTCTGAACGCATAGCCTCATAAGGGAGTGCGTCAACCCTCGCCTTGGCCTCGTTTACGAGATAACCTTGGGACCATCAAAGGCGACTACCTCTCGGGGGGTGGATAGCGGCTCTGAGTGGGGACCCGTTTAGCATGAAGACTGAATTAAAAAACAACAAAAACAACACAACTAACGAGGACAAGAACGACAGCAGTACATTGGAAGGTGAAAGGAAGTCGGAACCGACACCTGGATCCATCCTGGTCTCGGGTGGGAGCTCGGCACCTGAGGTGAGGACGAAATCGTCCCCACCCAGATTGCCCAACAGGAATGGGGCGGCCTCTGTCTCCGGGAAAACTACTGACGGACGGACGGGAGGTGTCGGCGGAGTCCAGCCGATTGCTGACGACAACAAGGTTGAGTTGCTTGGCGACATCGCCAGCACTAGCAAAGGAACCTCTGCTAGACTCATGGCAGCTTCCACAGGAGCGAAAGGGCCGAAGAGAAACCGGAAAACTCCGGCTAGGAAATTGAAATCGGACCGACGTCTGGCCACCAAGATTGTGGAGCGTTACGGGGGCAAGGAGGCCCCGTCGTCAGAGCATCATGCCGGCACGCTCGAATGGGCCAAGAAAGTGCTGAGCGAAGGAGGCGAACAGGAGGCGTCAGGGCGAAAGGCGGCCCCAACAGTAAAGCGGCAAAGATCGCAGGAGGGAGAATCCTCTCTTGGAAAAAGGCCGCGAACGGGCGCAGCTCCATCGTTTAGCGAAATCGCTAAACTAGCGGGTTCGATAGAACTCGGCGTATTCGACCGAAGTAGGGAAGATGGATCCATCTCCCGGGACGAATGGAAAAGGGTGGCGGCGGCCATCTCCGCCGTTTTTATGAAGGTGGTCAAAGGGAACCCTGGACCACCACCTATGTGTGAAAGTGCCGGCTGGCACCACGGTATGCACAAATTAATAAGGTGTGCTGATGAACGATCGGCAGCGCTTTACAAGGAGGCAGTCTCTCGAGTGGGGGAGGTTTGGAAGGGAGCTAAGCTGGAGGCCGTGGATAAGGCAGATCTGCCGCTACGACCTAAGGCTCGCGTATGGCTACCTGCCGAACCCTCTTCCCCGGGTGAAATCGAGGAGATTATTCGGTACTGTAATCCCTCGCTGCCAACGCACGACTGGAAAGTAGTGCGGGTTGAGAAGACCGAGGAACCTTATCGGCAAGCGCTGATTCTGTTAAATGCGGAGTCTCTCGGTCCTCTAAAAGAAGCCAAGGGTGTCATAACCTATGGGTTTGAGAGAGTGGCACTAAGGATCCTCACTTCGGAACCCAAGGCGGATGGCCTACAACCTCCAAGTGCGGAGAAGAAGGGGGAAGCGGATGGTCAAACGACCATGGATGTGGAGCACGCACCTTCAGACCTGGCCAGCATCGGGGGCGGCTCGTCGGCTGATGAGTCTGTCTTCGGCCTGGACCGGCTATTCGTCGCGGAGCAGGACGAAATCAGCCCAAGCGCTGAACTAGCGCTCTTGGAGGAGAGTCCGGAGAATGAAGTTTCTCCAGATTAACCTCCAACATGCAAAGGCGGCTTCCGCAGAACTGTTACTCCGTCTGGAACAGGACGGAGTCGATGTCGTCCTCATCCAGGAACCGTGGCTGAGCAGTAACGGCATTTCTGGATTGAGGACGAAGAGTCATAAGCTGCTAGCGGTATATGAACCAGGTAGAATCAGAGCCTGCATGCTAGTACGAAACGAACTAAAAGTGTTCCTCTTGCCTAATTACAGCAATGGAGACGTTGTGACGGCTAAGCTAGAGAGCGGTGAGAATGGACTTTGGCTGATATCAGCCTATATGTCTCACGAGGATGAGGTGGAACCACCTCCCCTGTTACTAAGAAAGGCCCTAGAGGAGGCGGATAAAGCCGGAGTCGGGGTCATCACAGGATGTGACGCGAACGCGCGACATCAAATCTGGGGCAGCTCGGATACGAATAAAAGGGGTGAGTCACTTTTTGAATTCATTGTAGACGTAGATCTTTTTGTCTGTAATAGGGGAAACACCCCTACCTTTGTGACTGCGGGCAGGGAGGAGGTCCTTGACCTCACCCTTGCCTCTAATATGATTGGACCTATGATCTCGGGATGGAGGGTTCTAGAGAACCACTCTTTCTCGGACCATAGATACATCGCGTTTAGTCTTGATGAAGAAATTCCGCCCAGCAAAAGCTACAGGAATTTTAGGAAGACGAACTGGGAACTTTACGGTAGGAGACTCCGACGTGCTCTACCAGTTGCGCCGAAGCGGGAATCCCTGCTCACGACGGATGCGGTGGATGAATACGTCGGAGTCTTTAGTTCCGCGTGTAACTATGCCCTGGAGAGCTCCTGTCCAATCGTGACACCGAAAGGCAGAGGGAAACCCTTCTGGTGGACCTCGGAGCTCTCAGAAATTAGGGCATCTAGCCGAAGGTTATTCAACAAAGCTCGCAGAAGCGGGTCTGCAGGCGACTGGATATTGTATAAGAGCGGACTCGCGATTTACAAGTCCGAGATTAGGAAGGCTAAAACGTCCTCCTGGAGAGCCTTTTGTCAAAAGGTCGAAGGTTGCCGGGAATCTTCTAGGTTTAGGACCATTCTCGCAAAGAAACCCGTCCCTTTGGGGTATCTTAAGGACGGCAATGGAAGGTGGACTCTGAGCAGCGAGGAAACCCTCAATCTGCTCCTTGACGCTCACTTTCCGAGCAATCCTTCCCCTGGTGGAGCGCACCTTGGAGCGCTCCTCACTGACCATGCAGCCTTTCCGGACCTTTTGAGTGAACGGAATCTCGTATGGGCGATAAACTCATTTAAACCTTTCAAGTCCCCTGGGCTGGATGGTATCATCCCAGCGCAGCTGCAGTATGCAATCAAAACATCATGCAGCTGGTTGGCCCCTATCTATGCGAACTGCATTAGATTGGGTCACATTCCGGGGGCTTGGAGGCAGGTTAGAGTTACGTTCATTCCCAAGGCTGGAAAGAGCTCGCATGTCGCGGCCAAGGATTTCAGGCCTATCAGTCTCTCCTCTTTCTTATTGAAAACTTTGGAGAGGCTGATCGATCGGTATATCAGAGGAAGGATACCAGTAGATCTTTTATCTAGCGCGCAGCACGCTTATTGTAAAGGCAGGTCAGTGGACACCGCCCTACACACTGTGGTTACGTGGATAGAAAAGTCTATCGCACACAAACACTTTGCCGTGGGAACCTTTCTTGATATCGAGGGGGCTTTCAATAATGTTCTGCCGGAAGCGGTAATTGGAGCCCTGAATAGGTTCGAGGTTGAATCCAACCTTAAGCATCTCGTTTTCAGTCTGCTCTGCGAAAGAACGATCGTAGCGGACTGGGGTAGCGCGCGTGTACACCGTGCCGTTAACAGGGGAACCCCCCAAGGAGGAGTTCTCTCGCCTCTTCTCTGGATCATGGTCGTTAACGACCTGCTAGAGAAGCTTGCAGAGAGGGGCTGCCGGGTGGTAGCCTACGCTGACGACGTAGCTCTCATGGTCGAGGGGAAATTCCTAGGCACTGTGTACGAACTTACACAAAGTTATCTTGGCGTGGTATCGAAATGGGCTGCGGAATGTGGCCTTTCAGTCAATCCAAGCAAAACTGAAATGGTTCTGTTCACAAGACGCTACAAAATACCGGAAGCGCCCTTGCCATCGATGGGTGGAACTTGTCTCCGTCCAGCAGATAGAGTCAAGTACCTGGGGCTCATCCTGGATAGAAAGCTCTCATGGAAAGCTAATATAGAGGAGAGAGCTAAGAAGGCCTCGGTTGCCTTATATTGCTGCAGAGGCGCCATCGGAAAAAGATGGGGTCTCTCACCTAAGGTGGTTCTTTGGCTATATGAAACTATAGTCAAACCAATAATGTTCTATGGGATACTCGTGTGGTGGAAGTCTTTGGAAAAGACTTCACTAGTCAAGAGACTAGTAAGTGTTCAACGAGCGGCTCTCGTAAGTATGAGTGGCGCGCTCCGTACGACACCAACCTTGGCACTTAACGCCTTACTGCACATAGTACCCGTGGATATAGCTGGAAAGTACTTGGCTGCGAAAGCGGCTGCTAGACTTGGGGAACCCGAGTTTTCAGGCGAGTGCGTGCCTGGGCACTCAAGTATCCTCACACACTTCACCTTCATTCCGAGATCTCTGGATCACCTCCATGCCACCGAGCTCAGCCCGGGTAACAATTTCACTGCTCTTATTCCCTCAAGGGACGTTTGGGCGGGAAGGAGTCGCTGGAGGCGAGGCGCGGTGAGCTTCTTCACGGATGGGTCGAAGTTGGCGGGAAAGGTTGGCGGGGGAGTTCACTGTCGTGAGCTCCGCATCAACCTTAGTTTCAGGCTTCCCGATTACTGCAGCGTTTTTCAAGCGGAAGTGGCTGCTATTAAAGCAGCGACGGACATATTGCTTCGAAGTGCAACAACCTTTAGGGAGGTGGTGATCCACTCGGATAGTAGAGCGGCGATACTAGCTCTGAGTTCAGTGAACATGCGCTCAGGGTTGGTTAAGGAATGCCTATCCTCACTATCGGTGGCATCGCTATACTTTTCAATCAGACTAGTCTGGGTTCCTGGCCACTGCGGAATCGCGGGAAATTGTAAGGCTGATGAGCTTGCAAGGTCAGGGACGACGGACTCACTATTGGAAGCATGGAAGCATGTAGGAGCACCATTGTCCTACTGCGGTCTGCTATTGGACAGATGGGCTTCGGCTGAGCTGGGTAGGCGCTGGTCAGCTGCCAACACATGCTTAGTCGCAAGTTCCTTCTGGCCTAAGGTTAACCGCGGTAGGTCTGCTGAACTTTTCGCCCTAAGCAAACCTCACCTCTCCTTAGTCGTAGGGGTTCTTACTGGCCATTGCCCCATTGGGATCCACGCTGTAAGGTTAAAAATCTTACCCGATGCTAGCTGTAGAAGCTGCATGGAGGAGGATGAGATGGAATCGTCTCATCACTTTCTTCTGGAATGTCCCGCCTTTGCGAGATCAAGAAAGAGATTTCTTGGCTCTCACTTTTTGGAGCATGCTCGCGAAATAGCGAATATAGAGGTTAAGAATCTCTGCAGATTTGTAGTAGGTTCAGGGCGCTTCGTCGACTCCTAATTTTGTTAATCTAAGGGGGATCCAGGCTTCACAAAGGACTACATTTTAAAGTCTACGTGTGTTTTTCCATTTGGGAAACAGCCTTACAACCTAACCTAACCTAACCTTCCATCTGCCATTCCTTATGTGAAATTTAGTGTTTCTGACGATTTTCGTTAGTGAGTTAACCCACTTTAAGTAATTTTCAATTTAACATTTGTATGGGAGGGGGGCGTGGTTATTATCCGATTTCTGTCATTTTTGGAATGTATAAGGAAATGGCTAAAAAAAACGACTGCAGAAAGTTTGGTTTATATAGCTCTTTTGGTTTGCGAGATATATACAAAAAACCGATTTGGGGGCGGGGCCACGCCCACTTCCCCAAAAAAATTACATCCGAATATGCCCCTTCCTAGTGCGATCCTTCATACCAAATTTTATTTCCGTAGCTTTATTTATGGCTTAGTTATGGCACTTTATGTGTTTTCGGTTTTCGCCATTTTGTGGGCGTGGCAGTGGTCCGATTTTGCTCATTTTCGAAAGCAACCTTCCTATGGTGCCAAGAAATAAGTGTGCCAAGTTTCATCAAGATATCTTAATTTTTACTCAAGTTACAGCTTGCACAGACGGACGGACGGACGGACGGACGGACGGACGGACAGACAGACATTCGGATTTGAACTCCACTCTTCACCCTGATCACTTTGGTATATATAACCCTATATCTAACTCGTTTAGTTTTGGGTGTTACAAACAACCGTTATGTGAACAAAACTATAATACTCTCTTAGCAACTTTGTTGCTAGCAACTTTGTTGCGAGAGTATAATTAAAATTAAATTACTAAATTGGAATACATTTTGGAAAACAAAAAAATTTAAAATTAAAAAGTTTTGTAAGAATATAAAATTAATTGTAAGAGTAAAATATAAGAGCAAAAACAAATTGAAATAAATTAAAAAAAAAATAATTTTAATTTGGAAAACAAAAAATTTTGAAAATTAAAAAAAATATATGAACATGCCATAAAAAATTCCAAAAAAATGTGCCAACAATTATTTTTGCTCTATATACATAGAAATATACATATCTTTTGTTTATACATCTTTTAAAAACCGTATATAAATCCTTTCTCGTTACCAAGTTAAACATTAAACTTACCAAACGTCTACCAATAATAAGAGTCTTAAATCATATATGGATCCTCGTAAAAACTTACCTGTAAATAAAAGAAAATGATATAAATTAGTTAAAAATATAGATATATTAAATTTATATAGGAAATATTTCAAAAAGTTAAAATAAAATAAAAAAATCAATTAAATATTTAAATCTCCAATTGAACCAAATCAATTGCGCATACATTAAAGCGCTATTTTTATATTTAAGTGTCTGCAAAAAATGTGAAATACACAAATAAAAGTCCAAAATTACAACAGAAATAAAAGCAAAGCGCCAGAAAAATTTATATGCAAAGTGACGTGCAAATATTTTGCAGCGTCATTGCAAGCAAACGCGCTATCGCCAACAATATATGTAAGCAATTGTATTTGTGTGCTTATTTATCTTTGTTGCTATTTCTGTGCAAGCAAAATATTTGATTTGTCTCTGTCGCTGGCTTGGAATTATATTTGAAATTACCGACCACCGCCACAACACCGCCAGCCGCACACACACACATCACCTGCCAGCCGAGAACACTGTGCGGCTCGAGCGTTTCTCTTTCCTTTTTGCCGCCCATTTTTACGAATTCATTTAAAACTCATAAATGTTTAATAAACGCGAGCGGAAATGGCAGGTAAAAATGGAATACATAAAACTAAAATTAAATTCGAAAAAGGCACTGCGGAGCGCTAATGCAAAATAACAAAAACAAAAAGTAGAAATAAAAATAAAATAAAAATTCCCCGACAGCGACAGAGCCCAGCAAAGACTAGCGGCAAAGAAAGAAGTGAAGAATAATAAAAATACAGACCGATTCAAAGTAAGCAAATAAAAGCGAATGTAATGAAATAAAGCCAACGCTGAAGAAAATCAGATTTTGAAAATTTCATATGAAATGCATTAAAGCAATGAGGCAATAAAAGCGGTAATGAGTCTGTGCGGCGTAAAAAGAAAGAACGCGATTTAATTAGTTTTTTTTTTGTTTTTGAGGAAAAATATCAAATAAAGAAGAATGAGTGGTGCATTGTTTATTTACTTAATTTTAGGAAACAGTAATGAGAATTTCTAGACGGATAAAGTAAGTACGAATAATGAATGGAGCTTAATTTAAGCTGCTTGTATATTAGACCATTTAGAGAACACCTTAATAGGCTATTCACACAGGAGCTAATTGATCAATCAACCGGCATCTGCTCGATTAAAACGCTGATTTAGCTCGATTTACCATACAAAATAAAAAAAAATTAATTGAATTTTAATCGACTTGAAAATGAAATGCAACTCTGCGACAAAGACCGTATTTGTAATTATATAAATACGTTCTTTGTCTGCGAGTTGTTGCTCACGCAACACGACGGTAGATGTCGCTGCTAAAAAATGCAATCAGCTGATGAAACTTACCAACAACTTGCGAAAAGCAAAAACAAATAATATGACAGCTGATCGGTTATCGAGTAGCCGGCAATGTGAAGAGCAAAAACTGCTTTCTCAATTAAAATTTTAATTGAACAATTAATTTGGCTGTGTGAAAAGGCTATAATTGAGTCAATTAGCATTTTTATAATGGGATATATTATTTAGTGGACTCTTTATTGAATAATTTAATTAATAACAAGGTATTTTTGTCTGAAAAAATATTAATTAATTTATAAAAAATAATTTCAATTAAAATTGTATGAGTTTTGGTTTTCAAAAACCTTATTTTAACTAAAATATTTAATTTTTTTTTTAACTCTGTACTTGTTTTGAAGGGAAAAAACTTTATCAAAATCTTACACAATTTTTTTTTCAATTGCCTTAACCCTTAATTCTTGGCATAGTACATCAGTCGCTTAGACCGAATTATTTCAGTCCATTACACATAACTAAAATTTTGGATAAATTTATGTGTCTTATTATATAATAAATCATCTTATTCAAGATTATTCCATTATTTAGACTCATAGTACAATAGAACGCTTCAGATTAGTAATGATTACTCGAGTAATTATAAGTAATCACTATTCTTTTTCAGTTTAAAATTAAAAAATCGTGTATGTTTTAGATCTACAATTGTTTTGAAGTATTATATTCGATCTAGTACTGTCAGGATCGGCTTTAGATAACAATTAGAACAACAATAACAAAAACCGATACACAGCTTTAAAGCAATATTTGGTCTGAGAGACCGACCGCATGCTACAGAATGAAGGTTAATAACAGTTTAGAATGGTTAAATTTCTCGGAAGTTAAGCTCAATTAGTACGGAACTGTGCAAGATATAATTAAAGGGAAGCTTTCAAATAATTATTTTGAACCATTTGAACCGCTGTTGTAGTAGAGTATATAAAAAACCGAATAAAACAATATTTCGCCACAAAACAGGCAATTAAGAGATAGAACGGTAACAAAAAGATTGGCTAGAGAAAACGAAAAAAATTAATAAATAATAATGAAAAAAGAAAAAAGGTGAATAAAAAGTAATTTAAAATCAGTTTCTCCATAGCCAGAATGGCAGCAACTTCAGGCTAAATTGTGGCGCAAAACGAAACAATGGCAAGTATAGTAAGAATATTAAGGCGGCGGCGCACAGTGGTGCCGCTTCATACAAGCCGCGGCAAAAAATAGAAGGAATCGAGGTAGGGCTTTGAAATTTGGCACACATCTCTCATATTGCCAAAATAGATGAAAATAAAAAATTTGTTAAAATCCGCCCACAACTACGCCCACCTCCCATATAACATAACCAATAAATATTCAAAAATGATCATATATTATTAATTATTTATTCAACAAGTAATTTTTTAACATCATCGTCCAATTCTAAAGTTTTATTTTTGGGATTTGTTCTGAAACCATTAATAAAAGGATCCGATGAAGCTAAAAGCAAGTGCATTACATCTTGATTTGTAGAAATTCTGTCGCATTTTCTAAAATGATTGAGCCTATATTTCTTGTAATCTTTATTGCGAGGTTCTTGAGCCTCCTCTGATAGCATGCCCAATGGTAAAATAGAGGATGAAACAATTCTTCCATGCATTAAAACTTTATGTACCGTCATTGACATATAGTAAAATTCATTAAGGCTGACATTTAACCTCGCAGTTTTCATGCAATGAATTTCAAATTTTTGAGGATCTATTACTGCTTGACTATTGATTGTATTTAATATTATGTTAAATCTATGTATCAGGTTTTCGTCAACGCCAACAATATCGGCAGTTTTAGCAGGATTCTCAAAAAATCTTCGTGAGGTATTGCCATCATTTGTCGTACCCAGTCCCTGCTTCACTACATCAACATTTATTCCCAAGGATGACTTCAAATCTGCTTGAATACGTGCTTTTTCATTTGCATTCAGTTTTTTGGTACGATCGTCAGTTCTTCATTTGCGAAAATGTTTGTTGTAAAACAATATGCAGAATACACTCCATAAAATAATTCTTGCATGCAAGGGAGAAATTCCAAATCTTAGGGAACTTTCGTTTACTGTTCTCCTCAATATACCATCTAAATCATTCATTTCCTTTGGTTTTGCTTTACATAAGAAAAATACACTCATTGCTGAGGTTTCAGTTACGGTATTAACAACTTTACCATCAATCATTGTAAGAGCAAGGCAATGACTTATTTCGAAAATTCGGTTTGAAATAATTACTACACTGTTATTTAAATTACGAATTTCGTTTTCAACACGGTTAACTTCCTTAGTAATAACATTGGCTGTTTCAATCAAAAAAACAAACAAAATAACGAAGCAGGCAAAAAAAACAAAGCAACGAATCAAGCAAACAAACAACGCAGTTGCAGTTGCAGTAGATTAAAATGCTAATTACTCATGAATTGGCAGCTAATTGCAGCTGATTTTTTTTTCTATCGATTAAGGAGATTCTAAAGTTTATTTTGTGTAAGTGGCTAACCTGCGCGCTCCTGCGCACAATAGTTATATTCTGTTGAAGTTGTGAAATATATGATTTTTTTGGACCATGAAAAAACATCATATTAAAAAAAATCTTTAAAAATAAAGTATACATTTGATGATGTAAATCACATCTATAACATTGGTTTTAATAAATAAAAACTTTACAATTGATATTTTATGGGTAACTTTTGAGTTTTAACCTTTGCAATATTCATCACATTTTTCTGAGTAACTTTGCCTTGATACTTTGTTGGACTTTGAAGCTCTCCCAACAAAAAACCATTGAATATATCAAGCCCAAGTATTCGGATAATGTTATTTGATTAATTCTTAGCTTAAATTGAAAAGATGGTACAAATTTGGAATGATAAAAAAAATCCTTTTTTTCCGCTTTGGCACCACTGTGCGGCGGCAACAGAGTTCAATTCAGCACGGCCTGTCGCGCTTCGGTGCGGCTGTCGAATTAAAATTAATGCGACGCAAGAGTTAATCGAGTTTTGTTGTTGTACTTTATATATACTCCTGCTAGGCGTTGCTTTACTTTGTTTGCATAAAATACATATATATTTATACAATAGAGTGTATATATGTATGTACACATATCTGCTTAAACAAATACACACTCATACTTGTTGTTGTTGTTGGCAATTTTATCAGTTTCGCCTTGTTGTTGTTGTTCGCTCCTCCTTCCTGCTTCCATATTGCAATATTTTCTTTTTATACTGTTACTGTTGATTTTTTTGTTGTATGTTATTTTTGCTGTTGTTGTTGTTGCTGTTATTTATTTTAATCGCAAATTGTTTCAGCCGCTCAACTGCGATTCGTTGGCATTTTATCTGCGGCCTCCATCGCTGTATATTTACCTTATTGTACACTTATGTGCTGAAGGAGAGGAGGAGAAGCAGTGCAGTGTAAGAGTAGAGGCCAGCTTCACTGCATTGTTGTGGGGCGTCAAAGGAAGCTGAGCGTGCGCATTGACTATCTACTGCCATTGCACTATTTCAAGGATATCCGCGGATTTTTGTAGCGGTTGAAGGTTGTATCAGTATCAATATGTATACTAATATAAGAGAGTGGCTGACTGTGCGTCTGCGCGGGTGCGCTGCATAACTTTCAGCCACTTGTAGTTATTATTGTTTACTTTATTGTTGTTATTATGCGAGTTGAAGTGGATTTCTTAACTTTTTAATTAAATTTTTAATATTTTACAGTTATAAATTTTACAGTTAAATTTTTGATTCTTCGTAGAATTGATACACTCTTAGAGCCTAGAAACGTATCTCGATTCTTACTGTTCTCATACCTTCTATATGCAACTACATACTCGTATTCCTGCTCTGGCATTAATTCAACGCTTGATTGGCTACTGGCTCGTCTGCATGATAATTTCGTATATAAAATTCAATTTATTGCGATTAATTAAAAACAGTTTTTTTCTCGCGATTAATGCCAGTACACAGTCCTGTTGTTGGTTAACATATAAAAATATATAGCATTGAATGCCAATGTAGGATGTGAAAAATAAGGCTGCAAAGGAGAAGGCTGTAAAGTTGAAGGCTGTAGAGGTGAAGGCAGCACTGGTGCATTGTCCTATTGCTGTTGTTGTTGTTGCTTGTGGTGAAATATGCAAATTGCGTATACGTTGAAATAACTTAAGAGACAACGTGGAACAATAAACTAATTGAAATGCGAAATTAAATTGTAGTTACGTATGTATGTATGCAGCAGCAGCAGCGCCGCTGTATTGTTTGGCTTCTTTTGTATGGCAATTTAAATGTTCGCTGTGTTCTTAATTAGCGCGTTGCGCTGTTGATAATACGGATTACGTTTGTTTAATGGTTGAGTGAAGGGGTTTATAATAATAATTGAAGTTGTATTTTCGTCTTTAATGTGAATGAAATTGAGGTACATATGGGCAATATTTTCAACCCATAGTAAAGGCTGGATATCTGATAAAGGGGTTTCTTATAAAAAGATTATGAATTTTAGCTATAGCTGTCTCTGACCAATTTTTCACTGAATAAAAACACATATTTTCTCCGATAATTTAGTTAATCGTAAAGAAAATGGAAGCTTATCACACTCACGTGTTAACTGTTTAAAGGTCTATGGGTTCTAGTTGTATTAAACTACCTTTGTTTTCCCATAACAGAAGATTTAGGTATGATTCAGCAAAATTTTACCTCGGGTTAGTATTTTCAGAAACCCTTAAACTCGAGTTTATGGTTCATTACTCCTCGAAGTAGCTCGAGTTTAAGGCTTTGTGTTAATAAAAAAAATTAAAGTATTTTCGATAGCTTCTTTAAAAAAATTTGAATTTACTCTTAAACTCGAGTTTACGGTTCATTATTCGAAGTAACTCGAGTTTAAGGTTTTGTGTTTATGAAATACAGTTAAGTATTTTCGATGGCTTGTTTAAATAATTTTGAACTTGCTCTTAAACTCGAGTTTAAGGTGCAATACCAGAAGTAACTCGAGTTTAAGGTTCTGTGTTTATGCAAATAAATTATTTTCAATAGCTTGTTTAAAAAAATTTAATTCACTCGTAAACTCGAGTTTACGGTGCAATACATCTAGTAACTTGAGTTTAGGGTTTTGTGTTTATGAGAAACCGTTAAGTATTTTCAAAGGCTTGCATAACAAAAATTAATTTACTCTTAAACTCGTGTTTATGGTTCATTACACGAAGTAACTCGAGTTTACGGTTCATTACACGAAGTAACTCGAGTTTAAGGTTTTGTTTTTATGAAAAACTTATGTGTGGTTTCAAAGGAGTGCTTAAGAAATTCTTAATATACTCGTAAACTCGAGTTTAAATAAGTCAACTGTATTGCAAGACAACGTTGTATCTTCTTAAACACAAAAACTGGTTTTTAAAGTATATTAAATATAACATAAAAGGTCCGAGAAATTCTATGTTTGAAGTATTGCATAGTATTATACCTAAAATCATACTATAAACTCGAGTTTATTGCTCAAATTGGATGTATTATACATTTATATACATATTTTGCGTTTGATGATTAGACAACTTTTTTGGAATATACAACTGAATTTAAGAAAAATAAATATTAATAATAAAAAGAGAGTGAATAATGGGTCTTTTTCCTTCATTTGCCTTTTTTGCTGGATTTAAGACTTTGAATAGAAAAATTATGGAAAATCGAGTGACACATAAAGATGTGAGAAGGTCTATAGTTTTTTTCATACTTTATAAATTTTATAGAGATTTTAGCACTAAATATAATTTTTTATTCGTAAATGTATTTTTTTTTCGATAACCACCATTTAAAACATCGCTTTGAATACAAATTATGCTTTCATTAACCTATGATTAGTTTCAAACTGCATTTCATCGCACCATACTTGCATATACATACATTTTCAAACTGAAATATCTATTCCAACTTATTATTCATTCACAAATTTTCATAGATTTTTGCTTTTTTTCTATTTAACTATTGTTTTATTAAATTTATGCTATTATCTAACAACGCTCGATTATAATCTCCTTCCCAGCACTTGCCAAAGTATCTATTTAACTATTTTCATTAACGTTCAAATTAAAAAAAATATTCTACAGTAGTTATTATTAATTGTTATTAGAATCTCAACTACCTGGCTATGAATGAATGGTTGGCTATACTATGTATATATGTATATTTGTGTATGTTTGCCTCAACGCTTTGTTGTTGTTGTAGCTGGTATCGCTGGCGATATAATTGCAATTAGACGCACTTACTTATAGAAACGTTAACAGATTTTACGATGCACTTGGATTTTACCTCCAATGCATTTATGAGCTGTGAAACACAAGGCACTAACACACATACAGCGGGATATATAAGAGGGTTGCAGTGGTGTACAATTGCGCTCGGACTGTGGCAGTGAATTTGTGAATGGCAGTTGTAGACAAGGTGCTGCCATACAAATGCATTTTCCAATTGTTAATTAGAAGCTGACATATGGAAAAATACAGTTTGTGTGTATTATTTGTTGTTGTTGTTGTTTTAGTGCATTTCGTTTGTCTGTGTGCTAGTTGCTGCGGCGGCATTTTTTTTGCCGCCAAACTTATGGTGCATTGATAATTTTATGTGGAAATATGGAGTCATAAAAGTGTGATTGTAAAATGTGCGCAGACAGACAGACAGACATTTGTGTATGTAGTGTTGTTGTTGTTGTTTCAACTAAACACTTGCTTTCTATGTACATAGATGTGTGTGTGTTTGTATGTGTTTTCCATAGACAAATGCGCCTGGGAACTGCTAAAGCGAATGTGATTTTAACTGCCGGCGGCCAGTGGCGGCGACGACGGCGACGGCGCTGCTTTTACTTTCCAACACTTTAGCGGCAGATGTGTTGGGGTTGTGTTTGGTAGTGAAGTGAAGTGAAGCAGCTACTATTAAAAAATTG
Organism: Zeugodacus tau; assembly: GCA_031772095.1. NCBI lineage: Eukaryota > Metazoa > Arthropoda > Insecta > Diptera > Tephritidae > Zeugodacus > Zeugodacus tau. The sequence goes on along the minus strand of CM062653.1, from coordinate 56,988,237 downwards.
CCTCGTAATTTAGTGTGCAATTAAGTGGAAATTACGCTCAATAAAAGCTGCAGGCAAAATAGCCGACATGCCGAGTTTTAATGGGCCAACAAGCGCCTCTTAAGTGAATTACAAGTCTACGTAGTAGTACTATGGATAAGATGCTACACTCTGCAACGCAGCACAAGAAAAACAACAACAACAATAGCATTTATGCACCATTCTTACGCGCTGCTAGCAGCAATTTAGCTAGCTTTAAGTGTTTGCTAACAATTTTTATTAGCCAATTTTAGACACTACATTGTTGTAGTGTGTAGTGTGTAATAAATACTGTGGTGGGTTTAAGGTGTAAGGGGTGTTGCTTGCCACAGCTGATTGCTTGAGAAATTGCGAATCTAAAACAATAATTACATTTAATTGCCGTCCATTTAAAATGGTTTATTAGCGACGAGTGAGTAAGCGATTAAAAAGGAAAAGCAGATTGCGAAAATGCTAGCGAAAAAAATTAAAAAAAAAAAATTAAAAAAAAAAATTAAAAAAAAGTGAAAAAAATTGAAAAGAATTATTGAAAAAAATGAAAAAAAGTTAAAAAAAATAATTTTAAAAATTGAAAAAAAAAAATTTTAAAAAAATTTGAAAAGAAAAATTGAAAAAAAATTAAAAAAAAATGGAAAAAAATTGAAACAAGTAAATAGCCGAGTAACAAAGCGCTGCCAGCGTAGAAAGATGTGCAGTTCTACGCATGTGCGATGCCATATTAGAATAACAATTTGTTGTTGCATGTGCTGCCGCCAAGCAAACATCTATCTGCTCACCTGCTGCACACCGTTGGCAATTAAATTTCGCATAACACATAAAAAAAGCACTGATAGCACTTGCAACGCCAGTTAATTTTCTTAGCACTTATGTATGTACTGCCTGCAACATGCCGCATGCCACATGCAACATTCAATATGCGCCGTCTTTGATTTACGCCACACCGATGCTATCGGAAAGTATCAATTAAGTGCAAATAAAATTTCAAAGCGGCAGCACTAAAACAAACACAGAAACACACATACATACATACATAAGTATAGAGATAACTCATATGTGTGTATGTGAACATTAAAAATGATATAAGTCGATATGGTTTGTTTGTGAGTTTGCAGCAAAAGTAAGGTACAACAACAACAATAAAACATAAGAAATAACACAGGCAAAACTTTTGTATCTATATACATATGTATGTATGAACATATAGATATATGTTCGTATATATGTACGTATGTTGCACACGTGCAAACACCAAATTGACCTGCCACACATAAATAACGATAATTTGCTCGTAATTGCATACAATTTATTATTATTGGCAAAATTGTATTCGTTCATTTTACTCATAATAAAGGAAATGAGGCAAATACGTGACCTCACGGACAGACAAAAATTATGTTGCACGTGAGTGAGTGTATGCGTGTTTGGCAAAATTAATGTCTTTCGGTGAGATGAAGCTTACAACTAATATGTAGCGCAAGTGAAACTAGTTACTCAACTATATTTTAACGAATAAACAATTTCAAATTTTATATGATAAAGCTCTAAGGGCCTCCGAAAGCAAAATTTTGGTGAAGAAGGTTTAAGATATCAATGAAATATGGTTCAATAAAGGTTTAGGAGCATTGGTTGATTGGTTGGTTGGTTAAAAATCGAGGCAAAGTGCGCCTGACCGCAAGCGGCCGCACTTAGACTATCATCAGGCCCATTGTGCTCCCCAGAAACAGCATTAGTATGAGTAAACTGTAACTAATAAGAGCAGATTAAGACATGAAACAGTTATAAATTATGTTAAAATTGGATGAAGTATGGATTTTTGCGAATTAGTTCATTTTTGGTCCGAAAACAAATAGTGTCGAAACTGGTCTCATAAAAACTAGTCTTATTGGTACTAGTTAGTTTTAATTTCAGCAATTTTTTGTTACAAATTTTTTTATTTTTAACTAATTTCATAGTTTACTGCAAGTTTTAGAGCAAATATTTTTGAAAATTTTGAAAATTAAAAAAAAAAATTATAGGTACTCCTAAAGGAAGAAGAAGAAAATATGAAAAATAAAAAAAATAATTATTCCATAAAAATAATGAGTATAAATAAGAAAAGAAGGTGCAATGTCTCGTAAATTAGTAGTACTGTGGATATTTTAGAGTTAAAGTATAAAAAAATATTCATAAATGGGTCTACAATAAGCATAGATAAACTCAAAAATGCGATGAAAAAGTTGTACAAAACGGAATGGCTAATATTTTTGTAATATTCTACCTTGTAAGGTCACTTAAAAAAATACAAAATTGGCAACCAACTGTTTTTTTATTAACTTGCGTTTTAGTATTAAGTTCACTATAACAAGCTCAATTTCCATAGGAAATCTATTAACTCAAGCATTATATATTATGTGTGGTAAGAATATATTAAATAATCAATTTATGCCTCATATTGTAATCATTTATTTTCAATTATATGCAGGATAAGTTTATAATATTAAATTAGTTAATAATTTAATTTACCGCAATTATAAGCTTGCAGCATGTTGTATTGACACTAATGAATATAAATCAATTACGAGTTGTGTTCAAGATATTTTATGTACAAGAAACGGCTTAAGAATGCGTTAGCTCATAAATTATGCAAAGATAGTTGTAAATTTGTTTGTGTAAATGCAATTGCTAATTTAATTAATAACAGTTGCTAATTAGTAATTGCAAGAACATGCAAACTGTAGTTCATAGTATTAAATAAGGTGAAATAAGGCAGCAACCAGTAATAATATTTGTAAAATATAATTTTATAGATCAAGAGCGATTGCTTTGGACGACTTCATAACGAACACCCAAATTAACTAATTTGGTATAAGGAATTCTATTCTGAATCTTTGGTCTATATGAGTATTTTGACATAAAAGCTAGCTTTTGAAAATAATTTTAAATTTTTTGTTTAAATTTTTTTTTTAATTTTTTTCGCCCTTCATCTCTCGGATAATGTCAAAATATGTGTAAAAAATAAAAATAATAGTCTTGGATAAGTACTCAATAATGGTGTAAAGAGGCTTTAGTTACTATTTGGCATCTTGAAAATACAATTTTTTATAGAACTCTTTATAAGTGGGATTGTTGGACCCACTTCATTGAAGAATTTAAATAATTTATGAATAAGAAAAAAATATACTGCAATGCATAATTCCATTTTAATAACATACATACTCGTATATTATATCAAATCAATTTTAATAACAGCACATAAAATTAATTCAATTTGCCGGAACTGTGCGAGCGTGTGAAGTTTTCGCTTACTTCATCTATTCTAATGAGTATGCTCAGTACAACATACAACTGTATTTACACGTTAAAGCGGATGTGAACAGCAATTATTGGCTATATAAATACATAAATCTGGTAAATATGCAAAACACGGCATCTTTGCGGTGTCATAATATTTAATTGCGAATCTACATATGTACCTTCATATGTATGTATGTAAATATATATGTATATGAGTGTTTGTAGAATTGATTACAGTGCATAGTGGTAACTCGCGCCAGCACAATCAGTTGTAATATTTAATATTAAACAAGTAAAATGCAAGTAAATATTTATATGTTTGCGAATAACCTTACCTATGTACATATGTACATATATATATACATATATACTTGTGCAAATGTATGTATGTGTGTATAGGGTACTTAAGGATAATTTTTATTTGAAGTTGCATTTGAAATTGGTATAAGTGTATATGCTAACAAGCTACTTTTGCTCAAGTGTACTTGAAGCTTTTTAGATTTTTTTTTGGAATTTTGAATTAATTAAAATTTCTTTTTTTTATTGTGTTGTAATTAATATGGAATATGGAAATATTGTATATGGTCATTTGCGAATAATTCCATACACAGTATGTAAAAAAGTTGGGTTTTTTTTATTGAAAATTTATAAAAACTGTTATATGAAGAATTAACCTCAAGATCATATGTAGATTAATGCTTTAAACTTGAATATTTTAGTATGACAAAAATATTTCATTGTACAAAATATATATACAAAAAACAACACTTCAGACTCTTGTACTCTTCATTAAGGAACTATAAAATTATTGAAAAAAAATTTTGAAGTTAGGTTTTTGACAAATGGTATATGTAAATTTTTGGTACTCACTTACAATCATGCAAATAATAAATATTTTCATAAAGTTTCGTTTCATTACATCGAGGCGTTTAAATAAAAAAAACTTTTTTAAGGTTAGGTTATAATGAACTGATGAAAAGAAGCGGCTTATAACAAAAGAAATATGTACATTTTTAGTGCTTCGTGACATACATACATAGGTTAGGTTAGGTTTGTAGGCAGTTCTCTGTAAAAAAAAAAAACAGAATATCTCACTTAGACAGCCAGACGCTGTCCATTGTGGTACCAAAAAACTCCCTGTGGATCAAAGACCTCTAGGATTCAGCAAAACGCTTGGAATCCGTTACAAATTTTTTAAGACGGCTAATTTCGATTCTAGCCAATTCGCTAGGATCGCCGAAAAAGGGCCTTCCGAGGTGTTACAACCGCAGTCTGGCAAAAGCTGGACAATGTAGAAGGAAATGCTTAGATGATTCCATCTCGCCTTCCTCCATACAGCTTTGGCAACTTGCATCTGTCACGATCCCAAGTCTCACCGCATGGGTACCCATTGGACAATGTCCAGTAAGTACACCCATGATGACGCTGAGATGGACCTTGTCCAGAGAAAGCAGTTGAAAGGACCGCTTACGCTCCACAGAGGGCCAAAAAGACCTGCACAAGTACTGGTAGTTGACCAGCGTTTGACGCGCTCATGGGTAGTCTGCATACATACACATTAGAAATATTTTTGCAAAATTTCGTTTCATTTCATCGAGGCGTTTTTTTTAAATATAATTTTTAAGGTTAGGTTATATGGTACTGATGAATATCATGTTTCTGCTTACAATAATCTGTCAGTTTTGGAGCTATAATTTTTTTTGTGCAAATATTATATACAATTTTAAGAATGTTTTGAAGTTATGCTTTGTAACGGGATTTAAATACATATCGCCGACACTCATTTTTGAAATTTTTCGATTAGGAAGATGGATTGTCCAATTATTAGAACAATCTATAAGGGTTTCTTACTTTTCAAGGAGCTCCTTTTAGACCACGTAGACGTAATATGGGTTTCTTGCTTTTCTAGGAGTTCCTTTAAGATCATAGTCGTAGTATTACTGGCTGCGATACATTGAGCCTTGAACTAAAGTAATTTTTGAGAGCGTTCTTACTGAATTAGTGGTAAGAGTGGGTATGTTTTCTGTAAGAAAATTGACAAAATATATTAGTGGTACTCATTTAACGTTGCAATGATATAAATATAGTAAATTTGCAATATGGCAACAAATGTTAAATGAGCGCTCTTTGGCAATATTGTGGTAATATCAGCTTATTGTGAATTAATTGTAAGTATGCCATGAATGCCTATCAGCTTATTGTGAATTAATTGTAAGCATGCCATGAATGCCACTGAAAAAGGTCTCGCATATTTGCAAGATTGTCGTAAAATGAAATGCATGTAAAAATTAACAGCTGTTTTACGATATTGTAATTTTGCGATCTTGCCATACGTTTACAACGTTAAATGAGTACCACTATTAAGAAAACATATTATATAATTTTTTAACACGTCGATGAACACTTTGCGGCATTTTGACCCGGAGGTTAAATTTTTTTTTTTCAAGAAATGTGTTCCAAACAATTTTTGAAAATTTTTCATACACAAATTAAATGCTTAATTAATTTTTTTTAATACTCAGTTCGAAGAATATCGCTACGCTGAAGCCTGCTACCAACTTGCCGGTAATTATTTACACGTCGTTGGACTAAAATGAAAAGTTGTAGTTTAAGTATGGCGTCATACTATAAATGCAAATTTATGAGAATATGCAAATATGCATACTATATGCTTGTAAATATGTATGCTTGGTAGTAACTATGTACATATTATGCATTTTCTGTTTGCTATAATTAATATTAATATTGCCAGGGCTTATCTGTGTGCACGGATTTGCAATTAAGATTAAATTGTGAGGCAAATATGTATGTTTACACCATATAATGTACATATGTAGAGACCATATAAATAAATAGTGGTACATATATGTTTGGTTGTGAAAATATTTAAATGCTTAAAAATAGCTTCATTCATATAAGTATGTATGTATGTAGCCATGCACTTGTATGCATACACTTTGCACACACGGCCACTCCAGTGTAGCGTGGGCAACAAGATGCACTTGAGGTTATCTCTTTGTTACTATTATTATTTGCATATACAGACAGACATACATACATACATATATGCAAATAAGCAAGTCCGCTTTTATTTGTTTTTTTTGTTTTTTAAACTGCTTTCTTGTTGTTGCACTTTAATAGTTTATTGCTGTTGTTTTTGTTGTTTTTTTATTACTATTATTATTAGTTTTTTGATTAAAAGTGCATTTGCTTGTTGACTTCAAGTCTCCAAGACTTCAATGTAATTAAATTATTGCAACGAAATGTAATGCAAATTTATGTGCATATTTTGTATGCAGGTGTGTGTGTGTGTCTCGCTATATTTTGCGCTGTCAGCGAGTTCACCGTTAATAAAATTTTATAACGTGCAACAAAAGTATAGCGTTTTGTTGTTTTAAGGATGTCGTGTTGACAGTTGAATTAGCGACCGCAAGAAAGAGGTGTGCAAAAGAAAGGGTGAGAAAGAAAACTATTTTCAGGTGCAAAATCATAAAATTGTGCAAATCTCTGGAGAAAGTCTTGTAGATCAACACACAGATTTGAGGTTAGTTCAACGTTAAATATTTTATTTTCGTATTTACTTTGAATAACTATATGCAAATATGTATGTATGTATGTATTGAGCATATATTTGTTAACCATTAAATTTCTATGCGATGAGCAAGAACTTATGCACACACATTCAACTATATTTGTATTTGTTTTTGTTGCATGTCCTGCTTAGTCTTTAACAAGCTTAAGCCAATACAGCGCAGTCTGACCCGAGCAATAAATATGTACGTATGTATGTATATTTATTTGACAGAAGAAGTACGTTGTGTTGTCGGGTGCGGGGTGTCTTGGCATGTTTGCATTTCGTTTTCTTGCGTTGCGTACGTTTCTTTTGTGTTATGTAAATATTGACATTCGTTTATTAAAATTCACAGTGAAATTCAACAAACGACAACTACAAGAAATGTAAGAACAACAACAACAACAATAGTATGGTGTAGCAGCAACAGCTAGAACAAGGGCCATGGGCGTATTCTGGCGACATTGCCGACGACGCAACCAAGGCAGCAGTATTTCGTTGTAATACCCAATCAACGTCCAGGTTTGAGTATAATTATAAACAAATATAAAGTTAATACAAATTTTCAATAGTATCTCAACAATTTCTCAATAGCATCTCTACAATTTCTCAACAGTATCTCAATAGAATGCTTTATTATCATGATAAAACTTCTAAAAAACTTTAGTTCTCAACTTAAATTTCAATATAAAGCGCTTTAAAATCTTCGAGGTTATTTCTCAACAGTGTCTCAATAATTTCTCAACAATTTCTCAACAGTATCTCAATAAAATGCTTTCTTATCTTGAACTTAAATCTCAATGTTAGGTACTTGAAAATCTCCAAGGTAGTTTCTCAATAGTGTCTCAACAGTATCTTAACACATACTTAAAGTATCCCAAAATAATGATTTTTTAATTTGGTAAAATTTTAAAACATTTTAGTTCTCAACTTAAATCTCAATGTAAAGCACTTTAAAATCTCCGATGTTGCTTCTCAATAGTGTCTCAACAGTTTCTCAATAATTTTCTCAACAGTGTCTGAATTATTAGCGCTATTGCTGAACATAATCTTTTCTTCTTTTAATAAAACTATAGCTCTCAACATAAATCTACAAGATTATAGTTTCTCAATAGTATCTCAATAAATTCTCAACAATATTAATGTTAGGAAACATATCAATAATTCTCAATACTACTTCGGCTGGAGATTATTTTCTCCATTTTAATAAAATCATGGTTATCTACTTAGATTTCAACTAGATATCATTTAGGTATCAATTTTTGGATGTTTCGAAAAACTGAAGAATGGTATTTCAAAATTATATTTTCTCAAAAGTTGGAGCATTATGTTGGATCTACGATTATGAGTTATATAGTTATATTCTTGAAATTTAGAATATTTCTTGTCTATGTTTGTTGGGCAGCAATAATATACAAATATTAAATAAAATATGCATTCTACAGCCAACTACAACAACAAAAAATAAGAATACTGGCTTCAATTTGTTTCTGCCAGTGTAATCTCTGTGTGTGTAATATGCCTGCTCCCGCTTTGCATATGACTACAGCGCCTTCTTCATCCGCTTCTTCGTTTTCTGCTTCCTCTTCTTCTCTAGCTGTATATTTGTGCGCTAATATTTGCTTTTAATTTTTGCTTTGTTTAATCTGCAGTTTAATTTCATTTTCCGGCATTATTCTTTATACTTTATTCGCTTTCAACTATTCCGCCAGCTTTTAAAAATTCCAAAAAGACATTACAAAGAAATAAACGAAAAAAAATCAGAGAACACGACGAAAGATTTGCCAAGCAAGATCGCTAAGTGGAGACAAAATTTATTTTACATAAAAGCGTAGCAGAAGACAACTTGAATTAAATATTCAATTGGTGGCAGACAAACAAGGAGGCTGGCTGCAAGTTTGTAGGCAAAATTGTATGAAAAAAAAGCAAATAAAATTGCTTGCTTTTAAGTGAAACTAGTATGAAATGTTCGTTGTTTGTTTGCTTGAGAGAACTTTTGCTGCTTTTTGTGTCAAAGAAATGATGTTTGATTAGCTGACAGTTGTAAATTAATGTTTGTATGTATTTATGTGATTATTTTAATTTTTTTTTAGTTTATTTGTAAGCGGAAATACAAATATTAGTAAATTATAGTTTTTTCTGATATCTATGAGTCATATCAGCTTAATGAAATGCCTTTGAAAGGAAAAATATCACGATTCAGTGGAAAAGTGAAATCTGAGGAAGTCAGAGAGAGGAATTTGTGAGAGTTTATTAAAAAAAAAATTAAATAAATTTTGTTTTCTTTTACAATTTTTTAAAGACTTTGCAAATCTTCATCTAACAACAAAAATCTTAAAAAAATACTCTGAAAAGACTTGGGAAGTCAAATTGATTTCATTAGAAATATCTAAGCATTTTAAATAATCCAACTAAAAATCAATTTTAATGCGACCTCACGCCATTTTATGCTCACTTACTTCACTTAGCTATGTACTAATTGTATGTAAGTCTAATGTTTGTAATTTTGCTGTCAATCATCAAATTCAAATCAAATTTAATTGACACATTTCGCATTGCAATTAAATTGAAAAATGCAGTGCAAAAAAAATAAAATAAATCAACATATAAATTCGCGCATTGCATTAAAAAGTCGTCTACGAAAAGAAACTAAGGAAAATATACAAAGTTATATGTACATTGATTGAATACAGAACAACCCAGTAGGGAAAATATATGTATGATATTACTAAGCAAGTATCTCCAAGCTATTTTGACAGTTGAGATATCCAGTTGTAAAGTTTTATTCGAACCGGCTGTATCGAGTTTCATGAAAATTTAAAAATTTTACATAGCAAGTCAAGTTAAGTCGGGTTAAGTTAAGTTGAGTTAAGTTAAGTTAAGTCAAGTCAAATGAAGTCAAGTTAAGTTAAGTCAAATCAAGTAAAATGAAGTCAAGTTAGGTTAAATTAAGTTAAGTAAAGTCAGGTTAAGTTAAGTTAAGTTAAGTTAAGTCAAGTCAAATCAAATCAAGTAAAATGAAGTCAAGTTAGGTTAAATTAAGTTGAGTAAATTCAGGTTAAGTTAAGTTGAGTAAAGCCAGGTTAAGTCAGGTTAAGTTAAGTTAAGTCAGGTTAAGTTAAGTTAAGTTAAGTTAAGTTAAGTTAAGTTAAGATAAGTCAAGTTAAGTCAAGTAAAGTCAAGTCAAGCCAAGTTAAATTAAGTCAAGTTAAGTTAAGTTAAGTTACTTTATGTTAAGTTTAAGTTTAAGTTACTTTAATAAGCGTGATCGAAAACAACGCAACATACGATTTTAAGCCATTTTATTAAAAAAAATATTATGCAATTCAATTTCCTACTGGGTAGCAAACATGATGCATGCGCATTTGCACATAGAAATGTATGTAGATATGTACATAACTGCATTTAAGTGCATATGATTGTGCGCGCATGTTACCGCTGCAGTTTGTCTTTCGATTCTTCGTATACACACATGTACATACATACACTTGTAGTTATTTCTACACAACGTCTTCGACGCATTTAATATTGCCTTAGTTGTTGCACAAACGAGCACAGATCTAAGCTGTAACGACATAGAACAACAACAACAACAACACAGAAAATAATAGTAGAAATAAAAGTAAATATAAAATTCTTCAAGTGAAATGAATTTAATTTAATGTCATTCAGAAGTGAAGCTAGAAATTTACGTTCATGGAACGGATGTTGGGCTTATGTGCACACAAATGTATGAAAGTGAACAAATTAAATGTGTGAGTGTGTATGTGTATGATATAGATAGAATATGTAGCTATTAGGGAAATTTTAAGCAGAGACTATGTACTGCATATGAGTAGAGAGCAGAAGATATGTTGTAATTTAGTAAATAGTTTTCAAAAAGTTATTGAATTAATTTTTTGATGCAGCTGGCAACTCCGAAAATTTTTTAAAAATTATTTTTTGAATTTTTAATTTTTTCCAAAATACTTGATGAACAAAAAAATTGTTGTATATAATTTTCCATAAATTTCAATACTTTAGTAAATATATATAGACATATATTCATGCATACCTTACACATGGGTATGTAAATATATATATATATGTATGTACATATCAAAACAAACAAAATATTATTAGCATAATAAATTGCAAGATGGTGAAAAAATGTTTGCAGCTACAACATCTTTGCATTTTCAAAAAAATATGTTGCAGGTACTTTAAGCAAATATGTAAATATATATTTACAGAGCACATTAAGCTCGTTTATGCTGCTAGCATTATATACAGAAGCTTTTCAATTTACATAAATATACATAAATACATGTACATACATCTATGTAGGTTAATAACACTTTGCCTGCATATTTTAAGCAGTTCACGTGCAAAAAAACAAGAATAATAATAAAATAAAAAAAATTAAAAATTTTCAATGCTGCCAGCTCTGCAGCTGCTTTATTATTTTATAAGAGTAGTAAATCTGATGCTGTGTTTTGGCTATGGGCAAATGAGGTTAACTAAACACGTTTATGGTTCGCGGTAAAATAATAATAATAATAATTGCTTGAATGGTAAATTCGGAAAATTATGTGCCATAAAGGCAGAAACAAATGTGTTTACAATGAAAATAAAAATGAAAAAAAAACACAAAAATAAAATCATTAAAGGAGCCCGTAATCTTGTATTTCACTATAATTTTGGACTTTTGTGAAAATATAAAAATAATAATAACCGATTAAGTTTTACAATTTTACTTTGCTGTGTTTAAGTGTTGTAAAAAGATATATTATTAATTATTATTATTATTTAGTTAAAAAAAATATTACAACAACAACAAGACGTGTTAAGTAAATAAATCCATTACTCAAATTTTCGTATTTTTAAAAGGTTGAACTATATATTTTTAAATAGTTGTTGAACATTCAGCAATAGAAGTGTTTAGGTTATACGGTTTTAAAATATATGTATATTTTTTTAATTTAACTAAAATAAATTTGAATTTGAATTTTTAAATATTATTTTATATTTTTATTTTATTTAATAAATAAACGTTTCTATTGATTTTTTTTCATACCATTTTTTATCAAAAAATAATGTACTGCTTTTTATTTTTAGTTTAACAAAAAAATTTCTAAATTCAAATTTCAATTTTTAAATATTATTTTATATTTTTATTTTTTTTTTAATAATAAACATTTCTATTAAATTTTTTTTATAAATTTTTTTTCAAAAAATAATAATTTATAACATATTAAATAAAAAATTCCTTACTGTTTTTTTTATTTTTAGTAGAAGTAAAGTTTTTATTTTTAAATAAATCACATTTTTCAGAATTTTTCTTTTTATGTAATATCTACCCACAACAAAACAGTGTACTCACCAAAAATAGGGATAAACGGATTAGTTTAAGTCTTTCTCTTGTTTAAACATAGTTTGAATTGAAACTTACCTGAAAATAAAAATAAAATAAATTAGTAATCGGTATAAAAGAACGGATGAAATCTTCAGTATATTATTTTAAATAGTTTTTTCTTTTAATAAATATATTATATACATTTATACTCATTATGCAAGCAGTCGTTAAGGAAAATACACCCAGCTAACACTCTATAGGATGTCACTATGCAAGATTTATCACGAATTAGTGTCTAATTCCAACCTTTCGGATACATTTTGACGAAAATTTCAAAATTCAAATGGTAATATCGGTAATTGTTTAGTACTTGACTTCGATAGAATACTCATAAGATTACAGAAAAAAGATATTTTTGGAGAAATAAAACTAAGAAGTTCGAATAAATTAAAATGTATAACATTTTACGATCAAAACCTCTCGGAAGAGTTTCTCTTATAAGTCTCTTCATAGAACCAAACCAAAAATAATAGCTCAGTCCATATACTTTAACTTTAATCGATCTAGTTACATGACTTATCCCGAACTCATCTTGTACTAGTCGCATTTATTACGTACTTATTTCAGGCCGCCACCTTCTTTGGTGCAACAAATTGTGCTGCTAGCAAAAGAGGTGGAATAAGTTGCGGTTGAAGCGATTAAAGCGTGAAAGATTACATGAAAATGTGTACATAAATATGTATATTGAGGCACTAACCCGCATACACTTTCTTAATTCCTTGGGTGTACATAGCAATATTAATGCATGAAGTAAAAATTAAGTAAATAAATTAGTAGGAACTAAGTGGAATGGACTTTCTCACACATGAACATTAATTTACACATAAATTACCAAATGTGAAATGTACTGATCGCTAAAAATATAGTAAGTAGTTAATAACTAGTCCTTTCGTGGTTATTTGTGGGTCAGTTCGGAAATTCAGATAAAGTGAGAGATAACTACAACTCAACTCAATTGCCTAAAAATATTAAATATATCTTTCATATACATTTATATTTTTAAGGTTAAATTAATATATATATATAGAAATTTTCATTTATTTATTTTTTAATCTTTTCTCATAATATTTTAAAAAATATTTATTTTTTTATAACAAAATTATTTTATATTTTTCTTCAATATGGTTATAGTAAAAAAATTATTAAATTCTAACAATCAGCTGTTACTTTCTTGCAGAGGACCAGTACCACCCACAAATTCACTAAAATGCAACCAGTTCAAATGACGAGCGTATCCTTGAAATCCCCTACAGTGTTCGTTGCACGATGACGTGTTGCAAATGCACTTTTTCGTTTCGCGCGTCAATATGTCAAAATGATAAAAAATAATTCCGCAGTGAGTGGCAGTGGACGATGTGAAATAAAGGCAGCGAAAAAAAAATATAAATAAAATGAAAGTCAAAATAAAACAAAAACAAAAGCGCAAAATAATATGGAAATACGCGGACTTAGCGCAGTAAACGCTCCGTGAGGGCCCATCAACGTTGGGCCGTGTATCGTAAAGTGTCTATAAATAAATGGTGAAGTTTTAGGCGAGAAATGTGCGGTTGGCAAAGTTCGAAACACTCTGTATATTGCTAGGTGCCGTCATAGCCATTTCGCGATTGTGCTAAGTGTTGAAGAACTTGCATGCAAATTTCTATGAATGCATATATGTGTGTGCGATGTAGAGAAGTGCTAACTAACAGCGCGTATCAATGCGTGGCAACAGCTGCAAGGAGCGCAGCGCGGCGATAGCGGCATAGCTGACACTAATGCATGCAAATATGCAGATTTTATTCAGCGTAAAGTGCGTCACCGCGACAGCGCAAAAAAAATAATAATAAATAAGAAATGAGAAATAAATAAAAATAATAATAATAAAAGAAGAAATTTAGCAACAGTGTTGAGAGTTTTGTATATGAACACTTAGGTATATTTATATGTATTTATATAGGCTCAAGCGTCAGTAACAAGCAGAAATGCTCATATATCAATGCATTGCTGCACTTAAAAGGTCAATGTGTATTGAAGTGGAATTTGCAGTGCGTTTGGCTTAGTGCAAATATGGAAATTGTTATACATATGTATGTACGTAAATATATAATTTTCGAAAGGTGCTTAGGTGTTCATTTAATTACTGAAATGAGAACAATATGATATTAAATATTTATTTTTATTAAATTAAATTATTTCATTCATTTTATATTATTTAAATTTATTTTTTCCATTTTACGTTATTAAAAGTTAAGTGTTCTCATTTATTTTATTTTATTTGTTATTTTATATTATTTTATTTTTTATTTAATATTATTTTATTTTATTTCAATTTATTTTATTTTATTTTTTCAATTTATATTATTTAATTTAATTTTTCTATTTTACGTTGTTAAAAGTATTTTATTTTATTTTATTTTATTTTATTTTATTTTATTTTTATTTATATATATTTATATTTTATTTTAGATTATTTTATTTTATTTCAATTTTTATTTTATATTATTTTATTTCAGTTATTTTATTTTATTTTTATGTTATTTTTATTTTATTTTATTTTATTTTATTTTATTTTATTTTATTTTATTTTATTTTATTTTTTATTTTTTTTTTTTTTATTTTATTTTATTTTATTTTATTTTATTTTATTTTATTTTATTTTATTTTAATTTAATATTTTATTTTATTTTATTTTATTTTATTTTATTTTACTTTATTTTATTTTTCTTTATTTTATTTTATTTTTATTTTATTTTATTTTATTTTATTTTATTTTATTTTATTTTGTTTTTTTTTTATTTTATTTTATTTTTTAAATTTTATTTTATTCATTTTATATATTTTATTTTATTTTTTATTTTATTTTATTTTACTTTATTTTTTTATATATTTTATTTTATTTTATTTTCCATACAACTCTCCTCTTCAATTCCACATGCATAAGCCTTAATTATTTTATTTTTTACATTTATTTATTTATTTTGTGTCAATTAGCCACGCTCGCTCCCTCACTCATTTTCAACTTTCACCCACACATTGCCTAAGTGCATTTAACGAAATTTACGCGCACACAGTATAAAATAAAAATTAACAAAAACAACAAAAAATCGCCACTCAATTAAAGTAAGTGCAATAAATTTTCTTAAAAAATTCATTTCCTGTACGCTAAGCAAGCTGCCTAGACGACTGCAATGACTGGCAACAGCTTCACCACCTCCGCCGCGTGCAACGCCTGCACACATAGAGCGCTCATTGGCGAAATGCATTAGAGACTCCTAAATGCATATATAAGTATGTATGTATACGTGCGCAGTTCCTTGTTGTTTGTGTTTTTGTGTGCATTTAGCGCTTAGCATGTTGTTGCATTTGTTGTTGTTTACAAAACATATACATATTACTTGCATATATTTGCAACTTAAGTTAGTGCATTGTTCCTGTTATTGCTGGCTTTGTGGCAAGCATTTGCTATGCTTTATATTCAGAGCGTTTCTTACTTTTATTAAAATTTTAGTTCTTTCTTACTTTTCATTTGCATTTCTTTTATTTTTTAATTTCTTTTTTTTTTGCATTTTTTTCTTTTATCTGTAGTTTTTCTTTTGATTATTTTTCATTTATTTGTATTTGCATTTTTCATTTAGCTGTTTGGTTCAGGTTCATTTGCTCGCCTCGAAGCGCGAATTTAATTCGCCCCAATGCTTTGATGAGCTTGTCTGATCCACAAGTTGCGCTCCAGAGCGCTCTAATTCGCTTCGTTAGCGTACTAATTTAAGCTATTCCGCTTGGCATTTGTTACAGCAATATTTTATATTTTTGTTTTCGTATATTGTGTGTGTGCCAGAGTTGCATTTGTTGCGGCTTATTGTTGTTGTTTTGTACTTAGTCTTATTTAATGTTGAGTTTAAAAGAAGACGAAGAAGAAGAATACGCAGAAGTTTGCTGATGGAGTTAGAAAGTGGGACAAATAATATATATTTTTATAGAGACCTGTTTATATAGACCTATTTTTGGGTTTATGAGTTCTAAATATAACGAAATATGCTTATCAAGAAAAATCATAGAACTTGTGAGATATGCCTTGATATGATCGTCGTCTTGCTTTTCGGACACTGTACCCTCAAACCCTCACCCTACCCTCAAACTACTATAAATCAAGCTCGACGATGTAAACTATAGATCAGGAACTGTCTTAAACATGAAGAGAATAGCCGAACCAGCCGAGAATCGAATGAAATTTAATTGGATTAGAAAACAGTTATAGTACCTCTAGCTTCCTCTTTCTCATATACTTGAGTTAGCTTTTTTGTTCGCTGTGAGATATTAAAAATCTATGTGTAGGATGTTCCAAGGGTATTCTCATTCCCAGAAGTGTAAACTATCAGTCTAACCATCGAGACTGCAATTTTTCATGGCATTAAAGTCTGATTGGATATTATATTTACCGTTATATTGAATTTGAAAAATTATATACAATTTATTATTTTATTTCTCGGCAAATATTTGCGAAATCATACTATGTTTTTATGTCAACAGTATCTATTCCATACATATTTCATATAAATATATATCTCTATCTACATTAGTGTACATTTATATCCATAAAATATATGTATGTATGCATGTATATGGCGCATTACAATTTCAAATGCTTAATATCAAATGTAGGAAATCCTTAAGTGCAATAAATTTAAAATAATTACCCATTATATTTTGTGTAACGTTAGCGACCTCGCACACACACAAACACAAACACACGTAACTGTGTGCCTGGCGCATTCTTATGTGTACATGTGTGTGGCTGTATCGCAGTTGCTATCGCATACAACAAAAATAACATTGCTATGAGTGAAGCCTTTGCATGTCTAACTATATATCTAGGCAACGAATAGGTATCTGATTTTTTTATGCTTTTGTTTTTGTAAATACTAAATGTATCTTATGAATGTATGTAGGTGCACATGTGTCTGTGGCAAAGATATAGTCACACACACGCACTCATTGTGTGTGTGTGGCAATCTAGGCAAGTAAGCGAGGTATATATTGCGGTCATATATTATTATGTCCTAGATTGCATTAAAATTGTTTTATTTGCTGCCATTTTTTCTGGCATTAGCATTGTTTTATAGCGCTATTACTGGCATATTTATGTATGTATGTGTGAGTAGCTGACATAAGTGCGCTTCGGAGGTATACTTTTTAGTATCGTATATTTTATGTTTGACAATTTTTATGAATTTTTTTTTGAAAAAAATTAAAAAAATATATTAAAATCCCGTTACTTTCAGATCAATATACATATATGAAAGTACTGACTGGAATGTTAAATTTATAACAACAAAAACCAAAAATTAATTATTAATTTAGTTTTGAATTTTTTTTTACTTCAATTTTTTTTTTAATTTTTAGTGTTTAGTTTTTTTAATTAAAATAATTTTTTACCATATTTGAGGTTAAAAATTATATATATATTTTTTTAATTTTCGCACTGAACTGCATTGTTGTTATTATGTTTTTTTGTTAACTTTATTAATATTATTTTGAAATTTTTTTTTAAATATTATTAATAATATTTTTTTAATAATATTATTTTTCCGCTATCAATAAAATACAAAATTACAATATTAAACAATTCAAATAAAAATATTATTTCTTTTAAATTATTTTTTTTTTTATTATTATTTGAATGCCATTTTTGTTAAGTGGGCATAACCCCGCCACCAAATAGGTTTTTTGTATATATGTATCTCTCACACCAATTGTATATAAAGCAAACTTTCTGCAGCCACTTCCAATACGTGCCTCATTACAAACCTTTAAAATAGTTGTAATCGGATAATAACCACGTCCACCTTCCATACAAAGGTTAGGTTGAAAATTACTACAAGTGCATTAACTCACTAACGAAATATACCCGAATCACTACATTTTATAGAAGAAAGGGTAGAAGGAAGCTGCACTCAGATTAAAAAAAAATGGAAAATGAGCTTGGACCCAATGTGAAAATGGACCCAATTTATAGGTTAAAAACCATATCTCAAAAACTACTCGACCGATTTCAAAGAAATTCGGTGCATAATACTTTCTTAACACCCTGTTTCATCAGGGTGGAAAATGGGCGAAATCGGTTGACAACCACGACTACTTTCCATTTAATTCAATTTTGAATTTCAACTGATTCCTTCACTTTATAATGTATATATATAAGAAACCGATAAAGATAGCGGAATAAAACTTAACACAAATAAGGTATATCATCTGCGGCTTCACTTGTGGAAAAATTGTCGAAATCGGACTACAATTTTTCAAGACCGCGGATATCGAACATGAAGAACTCAGTGCCTAAGGGTAATATTTCACCGAAAATATCGGTAAATCTCTTAGATATTTTAATGTAATAGAGAGATAATCTTTTTTTTTTAATAGTGTGTCTCTGTATCAGAAATGGTTAAAATCAGATCATAACTTCCCCTAGCTCTCATATAGCTAATTATAGGATTTCCAAACTTACGATGGGCTAATAGCTTATAAATCGGCTAATATGTGAAATATCTGAGCCAAATTAAGCGAGTATATATTCTGGGATATAGTGTACCTTGGTGGTGAAAATTAGTGTAGTCGGTTCATGAATTAAATCAGCTTGCATATACTATGTATGGTGATTTTCGTTATTCTTGTGGAGTTTATGTCGAATATATGGGTGAAATTGTGTGTTATCTTAAAAAAATGTATATCAATAAATTCCGAGAGTATAAAATGTCGGTTGCACACGAACTTAGCCTGTCCTTACTTGTTTTATATTTATATTTTTTATAAATAAATATGTTTTTTTATTTTATTTTATTTTATTATTAAATTATCATTGCGAGTAGTTTTAATGACATTTCAGATGCATATATATATGGCTACATATGTACATACATATGCGTGTTTATATGTACATATGCATAGCTATATCATTTATTATGACAATAAAAATACAAAATTAACAAAACGTATGTGAATTTATTTTTGAATTATTATTATTTCTATTAATATGCAACACCTACATATGCATTCGACTGTGTACTTACTGCACACTATAAGTATAAATGTACACATGCTTGTAAGTAGCAAATTTATGCAGATTGCAACAAGGCAGTGCCGCACACTCACTCACTCACTAAATCCAAACCCGCTACCCTTCACTTGATTACTTGCGCACGAAGTCGCCACTTTTATAACTTCAACTTTTACTGCAGCTGTTAACGTATTGTTGTTGTTGCTTTTATACAATTTTATTGTTGCTGTTGTAGTGTTGTTATTACAATTGTTGTTGTTGCTGTTGTAACTGGTATCTTAGTGCCATAAATTTAAAAGCAAACAAAAGCCGCAATAAAAACCGAAAACTAAACAACCAACACAAACTAAAACCTTGCCGACCAACAGCAACAACAACAACAAGCAAAATAAAATGGTAAGTAAACAAATAAATACAGAAAGAAAGACAAAAACAACAAAAAATTGTGTGGCAAAAAGTAAATAAATAAAAATTAAATGTGAAAATTGTAGGAAAACAAAATAAACAACAAAAAAAATTGAAAATTAAATAGAAACCTTAATCAAATATTAAAAAAAACGAAAAATAAAACTGAATTTCACAATTATAAAACAACCACATATAACTGTATGTATATATCTAAAAGTATATATAATATGTATATATATATGAATATGTGAGCATATTTATTGGCATGCTGTCTAAAGTCTGGATTTTATTGAGACACTTGCAAAACTCTGAAACTCTGAAAACTGGTCGCGGCAACTTTCTACCACACATTACATACAATTTTCTCTTCCTTGTTTACCAGTTTGTTTAATGACTTTTATTATTATTTCGTTTTTGTTTTTTGTTTAATTTGTGTGTGTTTTTAATGAATTTTGATTTTATTACTTTTATACATTTGAATATCAATTATATTTTATTGCCTTGCTAGTTTATTGGCTATTTTTTGTTGGATTGTGAAATTTGTTGCATAACCAACTCAAGAGTCACACGTTGAAATTAGAATTTGGTATAAAAAAAAATGTATTTTATGTGTTTTGAATGCATTCGAATACTTTCACAATTGAAATTGGTTTTAGGTTAATCACGTATGAGAAAATTTTCATTTTCATATAGTCCTAAAACTACCGGTTCTGTTGTGGGAACCCCGTAATAAAATATAATTGTAATTATTATTATTGGTTCTTCATATTATGAATGAATTTTTAGAAGAAGCATTAAACCTAATTTGATAATTAAGATTTCCATTTAATTATTCAAATTCCATTAATATGAAATTCTTTCATTTCGTTCAAAAATCGTTCGCTCGTTCTAACAGCGATCCGTTGTTGAATCATCTTCGATTAGCACGCTTTAGTTACCTAACCTCAATAAAAGCTTCGAGCTTTCAGTTTATGTTTCGAAAATCTGATTCAATTATAATTTTCAGAGTTTAATTGCTGTCTGTTTCAAAATAATTTTCAAAACCATAATATTTTTAAGTTTTGAATTAAAATATGTGGCATTTAGACCTCAGTTTAATTTGTATAATATTCCGTTGTTGAATAATCTTCGATTAGCAAGCTTTAGTTACCTAAGCTCAATAAAAGCTTCGAGCTTTCAGTTTAAGTTTCGAAAATCTGATTTAATTATAATTTTCGTAGTTTAATTGCTATCCGTTTCAAAATAATTTTCAGAAACATTATTGTTTTGAATTAAAAAATTGGCATTTAAGCACGTTTTAGGCACTTAACCTCAAAAAAAGCTACCAAAGTTTAGGTTAAGTTTCGGAAATCTGGTTTAATTATCATGTTTGTAGTTTAATAGCTATTCGTTTCAAAATAATTTTCAAACACATTATTTTTTTTTTTATAGATTGAATGAAAAAAGTAGCATTTAAGGCTAAATTTAAGTTAGATAATATTTAAGTCTTTTAATTTTATGCTTCTGGGTAGTCTTCACAATTATATATAAATCAAAATGGTTATTGATTCTGAAACAGATATAAAATTTTGGTGAAATTATATGTAAAGTATTCTAAGTAGAACGGCAACTCAAGGCCTTTCATATAATTAGGAATTTTTGATGAGATTTCAAGCTCTCTAACTGTACATAAAATAATTGTTTTCACTTTTTTTACAATAGTACAGGTGTTATTAGGGGTAACTTGTTCGATGAAAGATCGAAACATATTTCAAATAATTAAATAACTATCGTAATGAGGTAGCTAGGTAGGTAAAGTGGATGTCAGATGACGCACCTAGGCCTTTATGAGGCTCAATGTGAATTCATGAGGATGAGATAATTTTTGAAAATATTTTTTAAAATTTTGAAAGGATCATCGAATTATAATTTTACTGTGTATTTCTCGAGACGTATGTTTATGAAGATTGCTTAACCGAGGCATTGATAAGACCGAGTTGTTTTACAAAATATTTAAACAAAAAATTTACTAGTGGCAACGATTACTAAAGTCTAAGTCAGATACTATACATTTTCTCAAATTTTTGAAGTGAGTTTAACACCATAATTCTCAAAATCATTTCCGATTCTAAGATTTTTGAATATTTCTCGAAAGAAGTATGATAAATAAAGTTTGTGGATTGATTTGTGGAACAGATGTTTGAAGAAGATAACTACGTAAGATCTTAAGGTAGACAAAAAGTTCGTAATAGTTAAAACCAGGTTCGAGGAAACCTTTTTCAAAACAATGTTGTGTAGTTTCAAAACATAAGGCTGTAACCATTAGAATCATCTTTTATAAAATCACTTTTCTTGTTATGAAGCTGAGTTAAAACTAAAAGAATTGATCCAATAGGTGATCAAAATCAATTTCGTCCAACGGGAAGTAAGAAAACAGAGATAATACCTCTGTAACAGCCGGATTACTTGAACCTAAGAATACTGCGCTTAATTCCCTCATATCAACATTAATAGCGAACGAGTTAAATGGTCGGCGATCATACGAGTATTAAGCTCAAGGAAGCACTAATCCACTGACACTAAAATACTATATATATGTATGTACCTACCTTCATACATACATATCTATGCAGTGCATCAGCACACACATGCAACATCGGTAATTTGAATTTCAATTATAATTACGAGAAAATGACATTCGCTCATTAATTTTAATTTACTTGCCAGTCGTTCAAGCAAAGAATACAAAAATAAAAGCAACAACAAAAACGAGAATAAATAAATAAATGCCAGCTTTGCAATGAAAAGAAGGGCACAACAAAAACAAAATACAACAACAATGTGGATGAGGCTGAAGGCTGTATGTACGTAAGAGTGGAAATGACGGATTTTAAAATTATTTAAAAATAGGAGAAATGCAGTGGCATGCAAATTCACTGCAGCGGCGCGGACGACGACGGTGGGTCGCTTGACTTGATTTGCGCGGTGGTTGGTTGGTAGTGGGCTGCTGTTCTTGTTGTTGGCGGCTGGTGGGGCTGACTGTTGGCTTGCTTGGTTGCATGTAGTTGCTGTTGTTGTCGTATTTGCACAGTTAATTGCTGGCAATGTTGCATGTTGATGCAACATTCTGTAAATTTTACATACATACATACAAATGTATATATTTGCATATATGCAAGTGCATATGTATTTGTGTGTGTGTGTATGTCTGTGTGGACTTTATTTACACGTGTATAAGTTTTCACTAAAGAGGCTCAACATACTTTATGCGACTGTCTTCACGTGAGTGTCTGTTCACCATATAGTTGTGTGTCTCACTCATGCGTATGTGTGTTAGTAAATGCCATGCTAATGCACGAAAATAAATGCGGTATCGCGAGACAAGTGAACTCTTAGCGTAAAAATAAATAAATATTTACATGACAAATTAATGTTAATGCGAAATTGCTTTTCCCCAACAGACATATTTGTCGAAGGACATGCGCTTGTAAGTACACATATACATATATACATACATATATATATTAATGCCTGAATATATGTATTTCTACGTGTAAGCTTGTATGAGTAAGTGTGCTGCAGTGCATTAGTTAACTATTGCCTTGTAAATTATTCAAAAAAAGATTTCATGTAATTGATTTGACGGTAATTTTCTATTTAATTTTTGCATTACTATTTAGCTGTTGTATTGATTCTGATGTGCTTTGAGTATTTAAACATTTTTTTTTGAAATTTTTTAAATTAAATTTTAAATAGAAAAATGTTAACTTTATTCTGGTAAAAAAAAAATTTAAAACAATTGAAAAATATTTTGTAAATACCAAAATTTAATCTATTTTATTTTTTAATAAAGGCAAGTTTTCAATGGCAAAAAATATATTTAAAAACATTTTTGGATATAAAAATAAAAAAATAACCATTAAAAATATATATTTTAATTAATTTATTAATGTATCTTTTGTTAATATTTTTTATTTACTATTATTATTTTTTGAATTAATTTAAAATTAGTTTTGATATTTAAAAAAGTAAAAAAAATGTTGGTAAAAATTTTAAAATAATGGAAAAATATTTTGTAAATAAAAATTTTTAACATATTTTATTTTATATTAAAATGAAGTTTTCAATTAAAAAAAAATAATATTAAAAATAAATTTTTGAAATGAAAAAATAACCATTAAAAAATATATATTTTAAATTATTTATTGTTATAAATATTGTTATTGTTATCTTTTGTGAATTTTTTTTTTGAATATTTTTCAAGTTAATTTTGAAATTAAAAAAAAAATTAAAGTTAAAAAAAAATGTTTGGAAATAATTAAAAAATAATTAAAAAATATTTTGAAAATCCCCAATTTTAACCTACTTTATTTTCAATTGAAAGAAAAACAAAATATTTGAAATAAATTTGTTGATATAGAAATGAAAAAGAACCATTAATAAATATATATTTTGAATTATTTATGAATGATCCTTTGTTAATACTTGTTTAATTTAAAATTTTTTAAAAATTAATTTTGAAATTTTTGAAAAAAAAAATAAAATTTTGTTAAAAAAAAATTAAAATTTTTGGAATAAAATTTAAAATAGTAAAAAAAAAATTTTGAAAATATTATTTAGAAAAAATTTTTTTTTAATTTTTACTATTTAATTTCAGACTTTGTATACCAAATATTTAACATAATAAAAATGAAATTTTCAATTGAAAAAAATGTTGTTATAAAAATTGAAAAAATTATCATTAAAAATATATATTATATTTTAATTTGTTTATTAATATAATATTTTTTTGATATTTTTTTAATTTTCTATTTTTGAATTTATTTTTTTTAATTCCCAAAAAATTACTTGTCTGTCGCCTGTTTATTTTTGAAAATATCAAAGATTGCAGACACTACAACAAAAACAACAACATGAGTACATAAGTATGTAAATTGCATTTGGAGCGTTACGTTACGTTGAGCTAGCGGAAAAAAGTTGATTAATGCATGCGAGTGAAGCGGAAAGCTTTGGCTAAAGAATTGCAGCAACAGCAATGCAACAACAACAATAATTATAATATAAAGTGTTGAGGTGTTTATTTAAAAAAAATATATATAGACAGGATTGCAACCAAAATTAAAAAAAAAAATAATTTATAAAAAAAACATTTCAAATTAAAAATAAAAAATATTTTTTTTTTTCAAAATTTTTTGCAGCCACATTTTCGCAAGGAAATTAACGAAATATAGTAAAATTTGTTCAATTTTTTTTTTTCATTTTATTTTTTGTTTAAAATATTTCACTGCATTGCAACGTCACGGTTGTGCTCAAAAAACTTCAATTAAAATTGTTGCATCTACGATTAGCACACACATAAATACATAAATAAATACCACACTTAAATATGCCGTTATTTCCTGGGTGTGTGTGTGTGTATTTGCACTGCCCGATTATAGTTGTTAGCGTACGAAGCGTATTTTTGAGGCTAATTGCTAAGAGGCATGCCACAACACAAATTATTTGCTGTTATTTAGACAATAATGTTTTTTCTTGTTATTGTTGTTGTTGTTGTTGCTATTGTTTTTATGCGCATTTTTGCGAATTTTCTTCCTACTCGCGCACAGCGTCAAAGTGCACAGGTGAATAGCGTTTTCGGCATAAAAAGCCAAAAACAAAAAACAACAACAAAGATAACATTAAAAATAAATAAATGCAAACAACAATAACAAAAAAGTGAATTAAATTAAAATAACAACAAAAACAACAACAGTAGTAAGTAAGCAGCGCGTTGTCATGCGACAAACTGTTAGCGCTTGCATGTTGTATGCAACAACCAGGAAAATTTGCAAAATCAAGCAATAAACAACAACAACAACCTGGTGGCAAGCGGTTGCAAGCGAAAAAATCGCCAAAAAAACATAATAATAATAATGATAGGCACGAAGTTAACTTTAATTTATGTACACAATGTTGCAAGCATGTTGTTGCTGTTGTTGCTGGCGCTGCATACTTATTCCGTGTTGCTGTTGTTGCGATTTTGTCTGCAGCTGCAGTCAGTTACTTGCCTCTTTCGCGACTTTACAATGGCCTGTCTTGTTTATTTATTTCAAATTTGTGCGCGCAAGAAAGCCATAACAACAGTTCAAACAAAAACAACAACAAGAAAATTATAAAAAAAAAATTGAAAATAAATACAAGACAACAACAATTTATGAATTTAATGTGAAATTTTGTAGCTGCCTTGTTTTCTGCGGGTTTTTCGTTGCAAAAAATTGCTTAAAAAATTACAACAAAACCAAAAAAAATATTTAGTTGCGCCGAAAATTGTATATAATTAGCTCTGCATGCATATACACATTCTTATAAATATTTATTAAAAAATTTTAGAAAATCGCGCGAAATTATTCAAATTTTGGTGAGAAATATATTTTTTACGAAAGTGCTTATATAATTTTGAAACGTGGAAAAAAATGTAAATATGCTGATTTATACGCATAATTAAATAATTTGATTTCCTGATTATCGCGTGAAAGTGTAGTTAATAATGTAAATATTTTATGTACATAGCTGAAATGTATGCAAAAGGTGAAAATTTATGTCATGAATGTGTCAATAAATTTTGAGAAATGCTAAAGAGCTGTTTTTTTTATTGTTTTTATACACTCAAGCTCGTTTTAAGCGCTTGAGCCACTTTTGAAATATTCGACTGAATTTCTTCTTCTGTTAGTGAGTAGCTTTTAGCTTTATTGGGTGCTTCATATTTATATGATTTTTTAGGGATCAGTAACATCCTAGGAGGGGTGAAATTTCTTGTTTAGACACAAAAGTTGTTTCTTCTACATTTTGCTACAATTTTTCACTAAATCAACGTGCTAGGAAAGCTTTTTTGGTACACTTGAGAGCTTTTAAGCTGCTGGCAGACCGCTATAAATGATTGAGAACTACGTAGAAGAGGCAGATGTAACAAGTAAAAAATTCCAAAAAACATAACCTCAATATTGTAGCTAAAAAACAATATATTATTCCTTCCAAAACCCGTCGAAGCTTTCATTGGCTTCATAGCTTCAATCCTTTTCATGGAAGAAATTTATCCAAAAAAATTATCTAAATTGAATATCTTGATTCGAAGTATTTGTTCTCGAGATCTAGACTTAAATCTTGCTATAATTATGAGCCAAGTCTAATTTGTCCAAGAGAAAAAGAGTTCAAAAGAATTTTCGGTCCTCAATTCCTTCTAGAACATTAAATAACCCTAATTGTCACTAAAAACCGTTATGTTATAACAATTTCCTATTCTGAGCAATAATCTTGGTTAATAGAAAAAAAAATTTAGTGAAGAAAGCGCTCGTCTGAAAAACTTTTCTTACTAATTTACTTTATATTTTCTAACTAAACTTTCAAAATTCAGTTTCTAACTAATTTTCTTGAAAGGTATATAAGTAGAGAACATCGATATTTCCAAACTGTGTTTCATGGAACACTTGAGATCATTGTGTTTCTTGAGTTCTTTGTTCTTTAAAAATTCTAAAAAAATAAATTATATAGTTCCACGCTGTTCAGGGTCCCATATAATATCTCGAGAGGACTACATTATGGCATTGAAAATTAAACTATGCACGTTTTCTTCGACTTGAACTGCAGTTTAGCGCTTATTTATCATTTATTGGAGTTGATTTCTATAACACTTCAAGAAAATAGCCATAACAAAAAATTTAATTTATAGCCTTTTCACACAGCCAAACAAAATGACTTTGAAAGTTTATTATATGGAAAATTCTATAATTTTAGAGCATAATTATGCAAGTAAGCACAAAAATCTATGATTATACTATATAAGCTCGCACTTGAATTAATGTAAGTTCAGCATTTTTCCACTTCAAACTATGTGAATGAGTTTAATTTGAGCGTAAAATGTGAAAATATACATATATTAAATAGAAAAAATAAAATATATATATTTCCGAAAGTTTGTTAGTTTCTTTAGTTGTTTTCTTTTATTTCATATTTTACTTTTCAGATTTTTCGTGAAAAATGCTAAATTGCAAAATGTGAAATGCATGAAAAAATAAACTTTATGCGATGTAACATATAAAATTTATGACAGTTTTGTAAAAGTTGTTGCACAAAACGAAAAATAAAAAAACAAGAAATTGCAAGGAACAAAAACTAATAGAACTGCAAGATTGAAATACGTAACTACTTGGTACTGGAAGCCTTCTGAGTGGATGTACTATATATTATATGTAGTTTTTGTTGTAGAAGAAAAAAGATACGCAAAGTAAACGAAGGTCGGCGTGTGTTGCAGCTTAGAAGGGGCACTTATATATATAGAAATATATATATCTACATATATCTGTGTAAGTGCTGTGTGGGTGGCGACTCAAACTTGTAAGCGGAATTGGTCAGGCGGTCATTGCGCGAAATGCAAATGAGAGACTGACCTGAGCTGCAGTACGTACAAAACTATATATACATACATATTTACATTGCGTATAGCGCAGCTAACTTAACGACTTACAAATATTTGAGTGCAGCAAATATAAATCTTCACAAAAATACATACAAACATATGCAGTTACATGCATAACTGTATTCGTTACGCCTAGAGAATGTGCTGAGAAGCATTTTTTTGGCTGGCTTAGCAGCATTACAAAAACAAAAAAACACAAGTGTACCTATACATCTGCTATATACATACATGTGTCTCATGGCTAGCAACTGAGAAATAATAAGTTTTATGAATTGCATTGCATAAATCACTTAGAAATAGATGGATGGGCTGAGAAAGTTTGGATGCTTGAAATATTGCACAAACTTCTACAAAATACATACAGACACACACACATTGCTGCACACTGCTACATACTTCTATCGCACAGGTAAAATCTAGCTGCCAGTGTGTTAGTACGAAAGGGTGGCAAGGCGTTGCATGAAATATGCGGCTGAAAGTGATGAATGTTTGATATTTTGTTGATTGTAAATTTATAATGGAGGTTAAGTGCTGATTTTTCATTGCATTTTATGGTTGTTTGCTTTACTGTAGAATTTTTATGGGAACCAAAATGACGTTTTGTGAAATATTTTTTAAATTTTTTTAAGATTGAAATTAATTTAAAATTTTTGTTTTAATAATATTGGGCTTATACTTAAAAAAATTGCTTAATTCAGATTTTTTTTAGCGATATCTAGTGTGCTTTTTTGAGTTTAGGAGGAAAATGAGCTTTCATTAGTTTTTAAGTCAGTTTCAAGCTATCAATATTCATTGATTCTTGTTAGAAAAAAGTCTTTGAAATAATATTTATTTTAAAGTAAAATGTTTTACTCAAATTCGAGAGTGTCTTAAATTTCTGGGATTTTCATTAACTTTTTCGAATCATAAACTTTCACTTGTAGAAGTGAAAGCTCTCACAAATAATACTTAGTTTAAAGTAAAATGTTTTATTGAAACTCCAGAGTTACTTAAATTTTTGTTATTTCATTAAATTTTTAGAATCGTAAACTTTCACTTGAATAAGTGAAAGCTCACAGAGCTTTCATATCTACAACTTTTGCATACTTTTCGACAAGTTTTCCTCTTCTATGCATTTTATGTATATTTTTATATGGAAAATAGAGAGTTTCACAAATTTTAAGACGGCTTCAAACAAGTTTTATGTGTTTTCAGATCGAAACATTTTTGAATTTTCTTCATTTTATTATAGAATGAATTACATACTCAGCTGTCTCGGAAATTATTTTGAGATATTATGAAAGTCATAATACAAATGTCAGATCTCTAGCAGTGACTTTCAGATTATTTTAAAAATTTTAATATCAAAATTTTCAGAAATTGAGTTTTTGAACTTGATGTGAAGATGGTTCCAGATAAGATTTACATACTCAGCTGTCTCGGAAATTTTTTTGAGATCTTATGAAAGTCATAATACCAATGTCAGCTATCTAACAGTGACTTAAAGATTATTTTAACAAGTAAGGAAGGGCTAAGTTCGGGTGTAACCGAACATTTTATACTCTCGCAATTTATTTATTTAACTTTTTTAATATTATATCATACACAATTTGACCCACATATTCGTCATATATATTGTATAAAGTCCTTTGAAAGTTGGAAACCATAATATTAGGTTAGAAGTACCGAGGTCCTCATGTTCGATATAAGGGGCCTTGACAACCTATGGTCCGATTTCGGCGATTTTTAGAATGGGGCTGCCACACTATAAACGTAGTATTTGTGCAAAATTCTGCATCGATATCTTCACTAGTGCTTACTTTATATATTGTAAAGTAAGCGATTCAGATATTCTTCATAGTTCTGGTATATAGGAAGTAGGCGTGGTTGTGAAGCGATTTGGCCTATTTTCACAACATATAATTGGGATGTAAGGAAACTATTACAAACCAAGTTTCATTGAAATCGGTCGAGTAGTTCCTGAGATATGGTTTTTGACCCATAAGTGGGCGACGCCACGCCCATTTTCCATTTTGTAAAAAAAATCTGAGTGTAGCTTCCATCTGCCATTTCCTATGTGAAATTTAGTGTTTCTGACGTTTTTCGTTAGTGAGTTAACCCACTTTTAGTAATTTTCAACCTAACTTTTGTATGGGAGGGGGGCGTGGTTATTATCCGATTTCTGTAATTTTTGGACTGTATAAGGAAACGGCTAAAAGAAACGACTGCAGAAAGTTTGGTTTATATAGCTTTATTGGTTTGCAAGATATGTACAAAAAACATATTTGGGGGCGGGGTCACGCCCACTTTTCCAAAAAAAGTACATTCAAATGTGCCCCTTCCTAATGCGATCCTATGTTCCAAATTTTATTTTCATAACTTTATTTATGGCTTAGTTATAGCTCTTTATGTGTTTTTGGTTATCGCCATTTTGTGGGCGTGGCAGTGGTCCGATTCCGCCCATCTTCGAACTTAACCTTCTTATGGTGCCAAGGAACACGTGTTCCAAGTTTCATTAAGATATCTCAATTTTTACTCAAGTTACAGCTTGCACGGACGGACAGACGGACAGACGGACAGACGGACAGACGGACAGACGGACGGACGGACAGACAGACATCCGGATTTGAACTTTACTCGTCACCCTGATCACTTTGGTATATATAACCCTATATCTAACTCGTTTAGTTTTAGGACTTACAAACAACCGTTATGTGGACAAAACTATTATACTCTCTTTAGCAACTTTTGTTGCGAGAGTATAAAAATTATAATAGCGAAATTTAAAGAAATTGAGTTTTTGAACTTGATATGAAGATGGTGCCAGATAGTTGTATTAAACATTCCAAGTGACTTATGATGATTTTCTTTTCTTTTTCTTCCTATTAAGGATCTTTAAAGCTAGGTTTGACTAGGAATTTTTGTGTTTTTCTTGAAAGACTTGACCAAGCTGATACATAGAAATATTTTATCAGCAAAAAGTGATGTTACTATATAGACGTGGTAGAAGGTTGCCAAAATATGTGATATCTCCGATATGCATTCTGTGGCGGTTTCTATAAATGTTTAAACTACGCATAGGTATAGTTCATAATTTCAACATTTTGAGCTGTTGAATGAGTTAAGTTTATCAGGACTAGGTTAGGTTAGGTTAAGTGGATGTCAAACGACGCACCTAGGCCTTTGGGAGGCCCATTGTGATACCACTGGGACTGAGATCCCTCACACTATCGAGTCCTCATTGAACCACCCTGTGGTCCTGAGCCTTGCATCCACAGAGAAGGTGTGTAATCGTTTCTTCTTCTTCTTTTTGGCAGCTCCTGCAGTATTATCAGGACTAACATTTTAATTATTCTTCTTTGTAATTCTTTGTAATTGTGTGCTCTCTCAGAGATTTCTAAAATTTTTTTGATGATTTTGTTAAGAGTTTCTTACTATAATATATTAATTACAATTTTTTGGAATATGTTTTTACGGAATATTAATGAAGATTTTGTTACTCAATTTAGATTCAAAATTTAAAATTCATCGTTCTGTTTAAAAAATAAACTTTTTGGAGATTTTTTGTTCAATGTTCAACAATCTGCTTTATTTTTTTAAGAAACACTCTTACTAATCCTTCTCGGAAATAAATTAAGCTCCATTTTAATACAATTTAATATGCATTTAATATAATTAATTTAATCTTAATGCTGATTTACAATTTTAGATCTTATTAAAATCCGCACGAAACAATATTTAAGCGCAGCTCAACGCATTTCGATACGCCACAACACCCTTTTCAAATAAAATTACACGTTGATCCATGGCAAGATAAGGCATACAGTAACTACCTACAAAAACAATAACAAAAAAATTGAAATCTTATTTCTTATACTTGTTTTTAATGCCTTCATCACATTATGCTTTTTGTTGTTATTTTAATTTCATACTTTGTTTTTGTTTTTTTTCTTTTTGTTTTTTTTTTGAAACATGGAAATTAATTTCGTGTGCTATGCTATGCTGTGCTGTTCACTTTATATGGTAATTTATTTCGTTTTATTGCTTTTTCGTCTATATAGGTGTGTGTGTGTGTGTAAGGGTGTTTGCGGCCATTAATCTTTGTTATTGCACTTACACATACACGCATACACACAGCAGCCAAGCAAAAGCGGCGCACTGTAATAAAGTGCCATGAAAACTATGTGTGTGTGTGTGTGAGTTTGTATAAGAAGAAGTTTACATATTGACGAAGTTGAAAATAAAGGAGCAGCTTCGAAAAACTATGCGTTGTTCTATGAAAATATAATATGTAGCATGCTTGAGTCGCTGTGGTGGCAAGAGAGCAAGCACATATACAATCTCATATACATAGTTGTAAGTGCCACCATTATCCTGTATTCTTACGAACACCTTTTCGCTTTGCTGTGGATATATATGTATATATTGTAAGTATGTATTTGCATTTTGCAGCTTTTGGCATGCACTATCGCCTCTTCTGCTCAAAAATTAATTCTTCTGCAGCTTTTTCTGCACTTCTTCAACTACTTCGTTTATCGCATATTTGCTTTTGTACACTGTTTTCTTTAAATATTTTTTTTCTGTTAATTTTTTTTATTTTCTGATTTTTTTTTATTTTTAAGGATGCAGATAAAGCTGAAAAATAGTTGTGCGCCAACAGGTAAGTGAAACGAAGCAGGGATGTGGGAAAACAAGAAATATATATAAATAAATAAATATATATGTACACACACTTAACCTCATGCAAACATTGATAAATATGAAATTGTAGACCGTCTACATACTGTACAATAAATAACCCCTGCCAAGCTGAAGCGTTGAAGGAGCACAACATTAAAGTCGCAGGATGTCTTTGGCTAGTCGTTGCTGGTGGCAGTGAGGTGAGGTGTGTAAACCACGAGAAAGTAAACAAATTTAATTGCAAAGATAAATTTGTGTAAACACACGCACACAGACACAAAAACAAATTTACTTACTTATCTACTAAAAAAGGTAAGTGGAAAATGGAAATTCTTGCGCGCGCATACACTTACAGAGAGAAACTTATTTACATACATACATATGTAAATATCTATGTATGTATATTGCATAATTTTATGTATTTAAGTGCCTAGCGTGGAAAAAATCCCTTTGGCTTTGTGCGCATATTGAGAGTTTTGTTTATTTATCAATAAGCAGAAAATGTTTATTGACTTTGGTGGCGGAGCAAAGAAAGTAGAATCTTATGCAGACTAACAAGCGAAAGGCAAGTTAAGTGTTGACACTTTTGTGATTTTCTTCATACTGGCTTTTCAGCGCTCGAATTGCGCAAAACTGATAAATTTTATTTTGAATCACAAAGGTATTCCCCATTTTGATAGCAATATTTGTTAAAGATAGCAAATATTATTATTTTATTGTTCAATAATATTAATTTTTTTTCATTATTACTTTTAATTGAAATTACTGCTCAAATGGTGTATTAATATATTTCCCGAACCGCCAACGTATTTTCTCAACAGTAATTAAACTTGAAAATCATATTATTCTCAACAATAGTTCAACTTCAGAATCATGGCATTATTATTAACATTTCAACTTGATAATTCAGCATAAAATTCTCAACATTAATTCAACTTGATAATCATAACATTCTCAACAATATTTCAACTTGAAGATCATAGTATTCTTAACAATATTACAGCTTGATAATCATAACATTCTCAAAAATATTTCGATTTGAGGATCATATTATTCTCAACAATATTTCAACTTGATAATCATAATGTTCTCAACAATATTTCAACTTGAGAATCATAGCATTCTCAACAATATTTCAACTTTGAGAATCATAGCATTCTCAACAATATTTCAACTTCAGAATCATATCATTCTCAATAGCTCTCATTTTACAATCAAATTTTAATCTCCAAATGTTTAAGAATCATTGGAGCATAATATTGGGTATTAACTTGAGGACTACACGTTTGTCAAATGTTGAGAAAAACCAGTACCAAATAAAGTAGCATAGAGTTTTCTATAACTGCATGAGTAAACTCCTTCTTATGTCGAACTCAAGTATGATTATTCGAAGTTTATAGGAAACCTGACAAACGTCGCTTAGAAAATTTTTTATCATGGTCTAAACAGGCCTTTATGGTCTATGGACTATATGATTTATAGTTCAGATTTTTTGCTACTTTCAATGGTAGAATTTATTAAGATTCTGTAATTAGTAGATAGGTAAGACGGAGATGTTTTCATTTGAAGCGTATTCTTAATTCGTAATATGTTTTGATATGAAGATAATGGTTGTATTCGAGACTAAATCAATGCTTTATTTGTGAAAATATGTACGCATTAATAAATCTCCTCAGATATTAACATTATCCTAATAATTCCTCGACTATGATTTAAACTTAAGATTTAAGTTTCCAAAATTAGCTTGGAAAACAGAAAAATGATATTCTGAAAATATATATTTTATTAGATACTTGGAATTACTTCTCTTAATATTGTGGTTTACGTTTCGATGTTCTTCGTTAAATATTGGAAATTATGTATATTAGAAATACTCTCGTGGTTTGAAAGTACTTCTGGATAGGCATAAGGCGGTAATCACTGCGTTTTAAGAGATAATCTCTAAAATTAGGAGATTTTCCGGTATTATTAAAAATAATGGATAACAATGAATTTTGAAAGATTGTGGACTTCCGTCGAAAGGTTTTTAATACTCAAAGTTTTTGAAGGACATAGTATTCATTTACATAATTTAATGAAATTGATAGTTAATGTAAAAGTCTTCTATGCATCAATTAAAGTACCAGAGTCGTTCAAAAAATACAAATATATATATATATATATAGAAATTATATATATATATATTACTTAACTGTAATCATAATGAAATGTTGAGCACACAGAAAAATTAATAAGTAAGTAACTAAATACGTACATATGTATATATAATTTAATTATATTTAGGTGAATCAGAAATTATATACATACAAATATGTGTAAGTCGCAAATTAAAGACAAAGGAGAACACTATAATGTAGGAGAATGAGGCAAAGAAAGGCAAAGATTAAATAAGTCGAAGGAAGAAAAATATCAAACGAGCAACAAATATGCATTGCTATACATACAATTAAGAGCCTGAATGTCATAAAGTGAAAAAGACAGACAGACAGATAACAACAACACAAAAGCGAAACACAACAGATCGCACAGCGATACAACGACAACAACAACAATGTAAGCCAAGTGTATGTAAGCATACATACAAGCAAAAGGAAGAAGGAAACAAGCGAATAAGAATACAATAAGATGGAATTAATTGTCTGCTGTTTTGCTCTGACATGCTCTTTCTTCGCCACTAAAATGCAAACACGCTGACAAACACACATATATAAATTTATATATACCCTGCCAGCCAGGCCTAACCACTTTCCCCTCATGTTTCTTCAATTACTAACACCAACGCACACGTTTGGGTTGTTTTGTTTTTGTATTCGTACGTGTGAGGGGAATAGTGGTTAAAAAACTCACAAGCAGCTATGCTGGCCTGTGGCAAACTCACCACATTTTTTACCACTTTTGTGGGTTTAAAAAACTTCGGTTTAACCAGCTTTTTCACCACCTTTGGCTGGCAGGGTATGTATATATGTAAGCATGTGTGTGTTTGTGTTGGCATTTAAATGTATTTGATTCGAATTCTTAAGATAAATTCAAGTTATCCCTACGACATTCTTCGATTGCACACTGCCTTGTGTTGTGGCAAATGCATATAAAGCGACATTGAAAGGATGTTACCTGCATACTACGCTTGGAAATAATAGCGGTGTCATTCACAAAAACAAAAAAATATAATAATAATAAAGAAAAAGAGGTACAGAGAATCAGGTTTGATAATATATGTATTTTTTTTTGTGTGTTAAGTATGACTTACCGCTTAATAGGCGTGGCATTACGTTAAAATGAGCAATAAATTATAGCATATGAGTTGAGAGATTAAGACAAGAAATGAAGAAGGACTTTGTTGTTGAGAGGATATATATTTTTTGTCGGTTTTCGAGGCTTATAAATCAGTTTTATTTTTTATAAAAAAAATTCAGCTCTCTACTAGCAACACGCTCTTCTCAATCAGTCTACGAATCAAATTAAAATATTTTTATTTAATTAGCCGCGCTCTCACATTTTTTTCTTCTTCAGAAATCTTCAGATTTTTTTTTTTCAAATATTCGCTGTCAAAATTTCACAATTTTCGCTTGAATGCATAAGTTCCGCGCAAGAAATGGGAAATACGGAAATATCATTAGCGCTGTGTCAGCTCTGTATGACTGTAAGTAATTTGATGCACATTGGAAATTAGACGCTTCTCTGTACGATTGTATTTGCAATTCATTTCATTTGCCATAAATTAAAGCGAAATTCTATGTAAATGTGCGCAATGAATTAGCAAGCTTTGGTTCAATTTCAATATTCACACGTACAAGTTGCGGAAGAGATATCATAAAATATAGAAATAATAGCTTATCAGACAGAATATTATGTATATATTCAATTACAGACATTTTGGACGCAGAGTGGTGAGGAAATTGTAATTTTATATAATTAAAAAGCTAATTTTGCATTAATATAATTTTCTAAAATTATTTAATATTTCATATTTTCAAGATTTTTTTTGAACTGTGAAATAAAAACTCTCGAAAATTTGATATTAATTAATATGCAATTAGTCGGAATGGTGCATGTCTTCGCTAAAAACCATGTCAGCAAAAATATTCCTTAATAATAAGAAACATTTCGAATCGAATTAGAGCGCAAATCTTGAATTAAGATTCATCTTAAATCTTCAAATATGTTTCTCAACAATTACTCAACTGGATAACCAAAGTGTTCTCAACAATATGAGCAGCAATTAAGGTTTTCAATTTTATATTAAGTAAACTGAATATCAATGTGAAGAAAGCTTAGAAAGCTAAGTTTGAAGAAAGCTTAGATAAACATTTGTTTATGAATTTGATAATCATTATTTTCCCGCACTATAATGAAATATATTTTATTGCCTTTAATTGCCAATTCCGTTTAGATATTCCAACCTTAATTGTGCGCCAAAATTAATCAACTAATTAGCATACAATTAACTAATTGGCAATTAGGAATTAAAATCATGTGAATCATTTCTCTAGCAACTAATATGCATACGAGTATATAATAGCTTAATTGAGTATGTGTGAACACAAATTTGAATGACTCACTTGGCAATATAATTGCCTTAGCTAATTGATTTGTTTTGATATTGTATAAGTGAGATAATTATAGTCGGTATTTGCGGTTTTAGTGTAATTATATTAAATTAAATTAGACTTGATAAACAAATAAGTGACTGATAGTTGCCAGAGAAGTGCTAATTATTTGTTTAGATTGTTAATTATATTAAATTTAATAAATCAGACTTAAATTAAAATTTGTGTAGCTGACGTGTAAGGAAAAATAAATTCGATTTATATAATATAACTGCTATTTTCCAGCAAAATATTTAGTTAACAGTAAGACAACTTCAACTTCCACATGCTCTTAAAAAATATGTGCCCATATTTTATTTCGGTCATAAAATATCTTTTATTTAATTTTTATTTTTTTATTATTATTTTTTTTATTTGTAATGGTTTGTCATTTAGAGCCATATTTGTATATTTTGTTTTCAACTTTTTATTATTATTATTTTTCCCACATTTTTATATATTTTTATTGCGAAATATTTTTTTATGGTTCTGGGTGCGTTTCTAGATTTTTATGGCTAATATCGCAAAATTAAAATATCCACGTAAGTGTAGGAGGCTTGAAATCTAGGTAAATGGATTTTAGTAAGAATTATTGCCAATTTGTTTAAAATTATATATTTTTATGGTCAGAAATTATATTAGCTGATTTTAGGAAATTTTATTGAATGCACTTTAATTTTTTAAGATGATTTTTGGATGGAGTTTAATTTAAAAATCTGTGTGCTTCAATAAGAAATGTTTTGCTCAAATTTTGAAACTGGTAAAAAAAATTAGCACAAAATTAAAAATGTTTTGAAAGGTGATAGATATACCTAGGAGCCATTAAGTGGAAAATATCCTCCCAAAATATGTGAAAAATAGCTTTCAGTGATATTAAATTTATTATTAATAATAAATTATTTTTATGGAAATTTAAATTTTTTATGTTAATTAAAAATTTGAGCTTCTAATTGACAAGAAAATTTTTATCGCAGCACTCAAATATTATATTAAAATTTTTACCAAATCTTCAATTAAGAAAAACGCGTTCTACCCACATATAACTGTATGTATAACTCCCACTTAAAAATGTTACGCTAAAAAACGGCATATTTACTACTTAATTTGCGCGAAAAAGAGACTTACTTTTTTATTAGCAGCAGTAAAAACTGTAATCGCTGCCTTTTATTGCTAGACGCTGCGCTGCTTTGCTATGATGGTGGTATCCTTGACCAACTTTAGGCTGCCGTTAGTCAGCTAAATTTAAGCTATTAATAGTTTTAGCACAATTTCTAGTTACTGTTTTATGGCTGCAATATTTATTTGCTGGATTGCTTAATACTTTTTTCTTGTTTATTTTTTTAATTTTTATTCATGTTTTTTTTTTATTTTTTTCTTATTTTTTATTTGTTGTTGACGCTAAATGTAGCTTATCTCACACGTGATTTCCAGTGGTTTGTTTGCAATCAGCGCGTATATTTACTTCCTCCAACTGCTTGGTTGTGAGTTGTGTTGTTTGCGTGTTTTGTTAAAAATTTAGTTTGATTTGTTTTTTCAATCACACGCTATTCACAAATATGATTTTTGTTGTTGTTTATATAGATATATACATATGTATATACATATTTTTTATTTTTATTTGAAATTTTGTTTTTATTTAAACACTGATTTTCGTCAATTTTCATGCCTTTATCACCTTGTCTACTCGCAGATTTTGCTGTAATTTGCTACCACTAAAAATTAAAATTTTTGTTATTATTAGTAATTATTTTTAAAATATATTGCACAATATTCAAATTATTTTCAATATTATTGTATTTAGCCTTACGCTATGCTTGCCACAAAAATTGGATTAAACTGTTGTTATATATAAATATTATGGCTTGTAAGCTTCGTTTTTGATATAGTTAGCGGATTTTTGACTTTTTTGCTAATTGTTGTTGTTCTAAATTGTTTCAAATATTTTTTATTTATTGTTTTAAATTTGGTTTATATTTTTTATATTAATTTTTGTGTGTGTTCAATTTTATTTATTTATTTTTATTATTTAATTTTATTTATTGTTTTTTTTATTCAATTCTATTTGTGCTTTTATTATTAATTTTTTTGAGATTTTTTTTATGTATTAAAAAATATTTTTTTTAATTTTTTATTTAATGTTGTTTGTGTTTATATAATTGATTTTTTTTTGCTTTTTTATTTAAAAAAAAATATTTTTTTAAAGTATTTTATTTAATTTTGTAGTTATATAATTAATTTTGTTTTTTGCCTTTTTATTTATTAAAACATAGTTTTTTAATGTTTTTTATTTAATTTTATTTTTGTTTTTATCATTATTTTTTTTGCGTTTTTATTTGATAAAAAAAATATTTTTTTGTGTTTTTATTGCATTAAAAATATAATTTATTATTTGAATTAATTTTTATTTTTTTTTATTATTTAAATTAAATTTTGTATATTTTTTATTTATTAAAATCTTATATATTTTATTTGTTTTTTAGCTTAAACAAATATTATATATATTTTTTTTAATTTTTAGTTTTCTTAATTTTTTACTTGAATGTTAATTAATTAATTTTAATATTATTATTTATTTAATGTACTCACAACACTTTGACGCAATTAAATTGCTGCATTTTTTTAGTTTAATCTACAACTATTTGTTTATTATTATCTTTGTTGTTTTTATAATTATTATTTTTTAAATATTATACACTTCAGCGCTTTGTTTTAAGTTTCATTTCATCGCACTTCTCACGTTTGCCATTTTGCTGCCGCTGTGCGTTGTGTTGATAAGCTTGCAGATTTGCGCGTTTTTCGCTGCGAAATTCATTATTACCGCTGTCTGTGTGTGATTTATGAAAAAATATTTTTCTTTCTTAATTTGTTGTTATTTATTTTTTTAATTATTATTATCTTTTGTTTTAATAAAAATATTTTTTTTTTAATTTTTTTTTGTTATTTTTTATTTATTATTTTTTCTTGTTAATAAAAATATATTTTTTTAATTATTTTATTTGTTGTTATTTATTTTTTTAATTATTATTATCTTTTGTTTTAATAAAAATATTTTTTAAATTAATTTTTTTTGTTGTTATTTTATTAATTATTATTTTTTCTTTTTAATAAATTTAAATTATTTTATTTGTCTTCATTTATTTCTTATTCAATCACTGTCTTTTTTCTGAAATTTCTATTCGCGTCTATCACTAAAAATATTTAATTTTATAACTTTTGTTGTTGTTGTCGTATAAAAACAGCTTGCACGCGCGTGATAGCGTTTCATTCAAATCAATTGAGAGCTCATAAAATTTTATGGCACAACTTTGTTTGCAAATTTAAATATTTTTTTTCAATACACGAGTTTAGCAGCGACTGATAACAACACTAGCAAGCTTACTATGTTTTACTATGCTATGTTTATGCTGTGCTTATGTACTTGCTTGATAAGCGTCACAAAATCAAAACTTGCAAGCAAAAAAATTTTTTTTTTTATTTTATATTTTTATTATTTTTTCAGCGTCGTGGGAGTTTGTTTGTTTTGCTGCTGCTGCTGATTTTGTTGCTATTA
Organism: Zeugodacus tau; assembly: GCA_031772095.1. Lineage (NCBI taxonomy): Eukaryota > Metazoa > Arthropoda > Insecta > Diptera > Tephritidae > Zeugodacus > Zeugodacus tau. Next base: position 56,947,316 of record CM062653.1, on the reverse strand, counting down.
TTCCTTTAGCACCGTTCGTTGTTTTTTTGCCGTTGCGTGTGGCGCAACTGCCGGTTGTTAAGCGGAAATCGTGCTTGATTCGTATTTCACAGTTTGTGCATTTTTTATGATTTGTTTTTGCGCTTGTTTTTCACTGCATTAGCACGCCAATTCGCCTAAATATATACAATTGGCCGTAAGAACACGCACTCAATCAGGCACACACACACACACACATACTCGTACACACTTGAGCTGCATAAGCTTGCTGTTTTGTCAGCGTACACGTGAGTATGACTTCCGCTCGTAAGCTATATTAGAAAGCAGATTGTAGATTTCGTCAGCAAAGTGCCTGTTATTGTTTCTAATAAGCAGTTTCAGCGTGAAATCACACAAAAATTCAAAAATCACACGCACACACGGAACTTTTGTTTTTGCAGCTAGCAAGCTAGGCGCGTATTATTATTGTCTGGAAGCCGGCAAACAAAGTAAATGCTGATGCTGCTGCTCTTCAACACAAGGCGCTGACAAGTTTTGTTATTAATACAATTTTTTTGATATTTGAATTTTTCGAAATTTTCAAAATAAAAAATTTTCAAAATTTTTTCAGATTAAAAAAAAAATATTTTTTTTTTAATTTTTAAAAATTATTTTCAACACTTTCCAGCTACACACTTCAGCTTCTTTTAAAATTTGTATTTATTATTTCTTCAATTACACTTCTATTACCTCGAATTCTTTCAAAACTCGCAATGCAGCGCAAAATCTCTGTTGTTAGTTGTTGTTGTTGTTGTTGTTATTGTTGTATACGCTATTATTTAAAAGGTCGTGCAACGTTAAGCTTGATTTGTTGCTTGCAATCAATGCTTACTTGCTTACTTTGTATTTTATTTTTTTTTTGTTTTTGTTGTATACTTGGTTAGTTGGTTGGTTGATTGTGTCTACTATTCTGTGGCGGCGAATCGTATGACGCGCACACCGACGTTTTTCGTTACGTCCTCGAGGAATCGCAGAATGAATCTGAACGTGCCGTCACCGCTGTGTCAGCGCCAAGCGAAGCCAAGTGTACACGAACGAGCGCTAAAGTTGTATGCCATACAACAAATGCACAAACCATATATACATACAAACATACACATACAAACATACGCACACATACATATATGCACAATTTATAAGTTTGTTTGTAGTGTACGTGAACGTGACTGTATAGTATCTTGGCGTTTGCTATGCATACATATGTGAGCGGCGCTGCGCTGCCTTCTCTATACGTATACATATAGTTATCAGCCAGCCAGCCAGCCTGCCCCCTCCACCCTTTCCCTTACTTTATAGCTGTGTATGTGTGCTGTTAGTTGGCTCTACCTTGTTGTTGTTGTATCTCATGTTAATGGCTGCGCGCCACTGAGAGTATGAGTACAACGAGGCAGCAGCAGCAGCACCGATAGCGCCAGTGATAGTGACTGACTTTGGCTGTGAGTGAGTGAGTGTGGCAGCGGCTTTGTGGTGGCAAAGAGACGCGAAAATTGCGCTCGCTTCCTCAGCATAGTGTGTAATCAATGTACAGTGGTGTACTTTTCATGTAATTGATAGTGAAATATTTCGAACGTATTATTATTCATTATTATTTTTTAATTTCTATATAAAAGACATGGTATATTCATCCATAGTGTAAATGCAACATCGGGCCTCATATAATATATAATTTTTCTCAAAATTTGAGTCACAACTATTTTAAATTTCTACCTAAATAGTAATATTTAATAAGCGAGTTGGAAAAGAGGAGCTGGTATACTTCAAAAATCATCGTTAAAAATATTAATGAAAATACATTTTTTTTAAATATATTATAATTATTATATTATACGAGGTTGCTAGCATAGGAATGTATGCTTATAGTTGCTAAGGAAAATATTTCTTTTAAAAAAAAATATAAATATGTACTTTTTTTATTTTCATAATTGTAAGAATTCTTCCAACATCAAAATTTTTTCTTAATTTTTTTCAAGAAAATCAGACAGAAAACATTGTTAATTGGCATAAAATACTAATCAAATTAGAAATTCTTCCAATAGAAGCATTTAGCATGTATGTCAATATAAAAGCTATCAAAAATAATTTTGATTTGAGCAAAAATATTTTTAGTTGGCCTCTGGCTTCCTCAAACATTTTAAACACAGGCTTCTTTCTTCATCATATATTTTTTCCTAGGATATCCATTTTCAAATCAATTGATTCCATAATATTTTCGGGAATTGATTTTGTTGAGTATTCCATATTTTTAGCTTCAAAACTGATTTATATAAATTTTTTGGATTTGCTTTTAAATTTTGACTAAAAAGCAGAGCTAGTAATGGTATCTACAATCAGTATTTTAACATTCCTTGCTAATATAATGGATCTAGTGATTTTTTATAATTATATACAATAAGTCAGATACCATTCGCTGACGCCAATCAGCTAACTAAAATGAGAAGCGATTGTAGGTATTGTCTATAGAATAAAAATGTGGTAATTTTTCGAAAAAACAAAATGATGATTGTAATCAGTATAGGTCTCATTTTTTCTTTCCAAAATAAAATTTGTTGGATTTTTTCTCATTTATATCTTATTAATAATGATAGTTTGGTTTATAGCGTTCAATTGTAATAAATAAATTTGGTTGGATATTTTCGGTAATATTTTTATAAGAAATTTTAATTAATTTTTCGAAAAAAAAAATAATCAAACTGAAAAATCAGAATAGGTCTCAGTACATTTTGCTTTCCAAAATAAAATTTATTGGATTTGATCTCTTTTATATCTCTTTAATAATAATAATTTTGATTTATAATGTTTAAAATTCAATAAATAAATTTGGTTGGATATTTTCTGTAATATTCTAATAAGAAAATCCAATTGAATTTTAGATCGAATGATTCCATAACATATTTGGGAATTAATATTGATAAATATTTTTGAAAAATATACATATATAACAGATAACAGATTTGAATTTGAAATTTCAAAGATATTTATAATCTGGTTTCTATCTACTCGGGTATGAAATTATAGTGAACTCTGTTCTCTCAAGGCTCATCAGCTAACTATAATGAAGAGTATTCCTATGTATTGTATTTAGAAAGAAAATCAATTTGGTAATTATGACACGTCTTCTCAGGAAGACATTTTTCATTTAACAATACAGAGGTAGTCAAAATTATTTACACATCGGACGTTTTTTTACAAGTTTCACACAAAAAGCTTTCGCTTGTTGTTGTTGTTGTCGCAGGGTAACAAAATGCTATGTTGTTGTATACCTTGGTCTATTCCTGAGCGAATGAAGTCAGTTTGGCTATAATAGCTAGAAATATGGCGGAGATATAAGCAAATGAACTGAAGACTCGCAGTAGTCAAAAGTATTTACACACATTTTTTTTGCGTCAAAAGTATTTACACACAACATAAACTCTATTATCCTGTTCTTATTTAATGATAACTTTAAAATTTTAATGTTCAGTATAAATTCCTATTCTAAAGCCCTAAATTCATAATTGGTTACATTACCATTGGCATTAATACCAGCCTGCTTTATGGTCCGAATTGATTCAACCCAATTGTGCGCTAAGTTAACTGTTAATTTTGACCAAATGTCGGTAATTTCGGCGTTTTCGGTTATTATATCAATTGTCCTCTGATATTTAACGAAAGACCAATCATTTTGACTAAAGTTTTGGTCAGGGCTGTGCGGAGGTCAACTTGATTTGCTTCAATTAAAACTTTTGAAGGTAAAGATCCTTCATGAAATGGAGCATTATCCTGTTGTAAAATGTAGTTAATAGTTGGAATAGGTCGACGGACCACTACAATGGCATGGTCATGTGAATTCTGATATATCCGGATGATTTAGGGTCACTAAATTAATACCAAATCTCCAAAACTGATGTAAAGAAAATTCCCCCAAAAAATCATAAGGTCACTCCCGACTCTATTTAGCGTCTAAACCTCTTCTTATAGCGTCTTATTCCTCTTCTCACGTGGTAAAGGCATAAAGCGCATACTAAAGAAGCCCTGGAACTAAAATTCAGCCTTATCTGTCCACGACAGGCTTTAGCATGCATTTTAAGGCACATGAGAGGCATATCGCTATTTTTGGTTTCGGAAATAAAACTTTTTTGTTTTCGGAAGTGGTCAACTTTATGCACAACGTATGTATTTATGTTTCTATTTTTAAATGTCCTTAGCAGTGTAGCATCATTGGCTGTTCATGCAATATACTGATTCGATGATGCTGTAATATTAAGAGGACTAATTGTGGGATTTTGTATGACAGTTCTTACCAATCTTCTGCATTCTCTTTGAGTTATCACAGGTTTCCGCCCAATTATCTTTAAATTGCCCTGGCAATACTTCGTTTCCTTCTTTTTAATGACATTATAAACAGTATTCCATCAAATTCTATAAATTTTAACTAACTCCGAAGCCTAAACCCGAGTCTTAAACTTAGTAACAGTCTCCAATCTAGTTATAATGGATAATTCCTTTGTTTTTGATATTTTATTTACCAATTTTTATATTTTAAGGCTGAGTTAGGTTGTTAAAAATGCAATAGAATCAAATTACTACTTTTGCTCAAACCAAATCCAAGGATAAAGGCTAAATCGCCGTGTGTAAATACTTTTGACGCAAAAAAGATGTGTGTAAATACTTTTGACTACTGCGAGTCTTCCGTTCATTTGCTTATATCTCCGCCATATTTCTAGCTATTATAGCCAAACTGAGTTCATTCGCTCGGGAATAGATCAAGGATTACAACAACATAGGATTTTGTTACCCTGCGACAATAACAACAACAAGCGAAAGCTTTTTCTGTGAAACATGTAAAAAAACATCCGATGTGTAAATAATTTTGACTACCTCTGTATATATTTTGATTATTTTTTCACTCAAAGTCCCTTAATTTTAGTAATATTTTCTTATAATTTTGGATAATGAGTACTTTTTTCTGTAAAATTCTGATAAGAAAACTCTGCAACTCTTCTCAAATTAATTTTCAAAAACATTTAACGCAAAACACACCACTGTATGCGGCACACAACATTTGCCGTAGCAACAAAATAATCAAAAATTGTTGTTTCCACTGAAGGTGTGTGCGTGAGCAGCATGAGTTGTTGTGAGTAAATTTTTGGTAAACAGCAACTACGAAGCGGCAATGGTTGCTAACAACATTGGACTGCCGCTACAACAACGATGCACACACACACAGGCACATAGCTAGACAATGGTGGTGAGTGTGTGGCGTGGCATGAATGCATCAACAAAATACCTGTTTATCGGCAGAATTGTATACGTGTGTACGTGTGCATGTGTGTGTGAACGGTTTGTTGACATTCTCGTTGCGCTCTCGAGCGCTCACACAAGTCGAAGAAACAGCGGCGCTAGCAAGCAAACTTACTACGGAGAGCACTACGAATTGAAGAAACAACGAACGAAGGTGGTGCTGGCGGGCTGCAAAGTGTAGCGAGTGAGCGCCGCGTGAGCATAGCATATGTGTGAAGACACTGAATGAGAGACAAACAACGAAGCCAAAGAGTAGACGCCGCAGCGGCAAGAACAACAACCACTTTATGCGGACCCCCACTTGCGCTGGTGTTGGTCGCTCCAGTTTGACTATCAGGTGAAATGGCTCGCTGCTGGCGTTGTTGTAGTATTGGTGTTTTGCTGGTGGAGAGTGTGGCTTTCTTTGTGTTGGTGTTGGTGGTGGCCGCCACCGCTATATTGAAGATTCTGTGCACAACAGGATGACTTGGAGTGCAAGTAACTGAAACTGAAATATGTTGCTGTGTGTGTGTATGTTTGCATGCTGTCTTCTACAGGCGCGCGCGCGCAACGTGTGGATATTTCATTAACAACAATAACAACAACAACACCAAAAATTAATAAGAGGACAACAATAAGCCAGCGAACTCTAATAAGCGGCTCACACACACACACACAAAGTGGTGGAGCACATACTTGCAGCAGGCAGCAATGCCAAGCCAACAACAACAACATGCGTTTAAGGATGCTCGTCACTGCAGTCGGCAGTAGCGCGGAGCAGCATGCAGCCGCATAAGACGAAGATGGTGGAAATGCAGAAATGCTGAAAAAAACAGTAAACGCAACAAAACAGAATTGGAGAATCGTTGGGCGAGCACTTAAAGCGCAACAACACATTGCTTGCCTTTGCCAGCACAAATATTGACCGTTGCAACGCATTTTGTTGCACATTTTCGGCACGGCAACTTAAAGAATTCGTGCATTGGGTTTTCCATTTTTGTTGTTGTTGGTATTATTTGTATTTTGATAAAAAATTTTAAGTATATATTTTTCGATATTTTAGACTTACTTGATTTTTTTTTGTACATGCATTTTAGTTGAGTTGTGTGTGACACTTACCTGAAATGAGAAGAAAAAATTTTTATTAGTAAATAATTTATATAATTTTTTTATTGAAAAGTAGATTTAGACCATTTTTATATAAAATAATTATTTTTTTTAATAAAAAAAGGAAAAAAAAATATATATATTTTTTTAAATTAATATTATATATTAAATATTTTTTTTTTCACTCTCAAACTCAGAAATGTGAATTTAAAAATAAAAATATTTAAATAAAAATTGTATAATAACTAAACTTATACATTTTTTTATTTTTAATTTTTTATTCGATAAAATCATTTATAAAAAAATTGCTATGATCATTTATATGACCAAAACGAACTCAGGGAGTACAAATAAAGTATAATTTTTGTTTCATTGCATAGAAAATCGGAAGTCACTTATTGGATAAATTTTTGATTTCGAGAGAATTTTAATCGATTTCGAAATTTGGTAAGAAAATTAAAAAAGAAAAATAAAATTATTAAAAATATTATTTTTTGTGCATTTAGAACATTTTTAACCCTTACAAATAGTGGATAGGGTGTTATATTTTTTTTCAAAATTTTCTAAAAAAATATTTAATAAAAATATATAATAGATATATTATTTTTAGAATTTAGAACATTTTTAACCCTTAAAAATGCTTCTTCACACGAAAAAAATTTGGAGTTTCGAGAGAATTTTTTTCAATTTCGAAATTTGATAAAAAAATTAAAAACATAATATTTATTAAAAATATTATTTTTTGTGCATTTAGAACATTTTTAACCCTTACAAATGGTGGATTAGCTATTCTATTTTTTTTTTTCAAAATTTTCTAAAAAAAAAATTGAATATTTAATAAAAATATTTTTAGAATTCAGGTCCTGGATCGGTTCTTCTATTTTTTTCATAATTTTGTAAAAAAAAATATTGAATATCTTATAAAAATATTTTTATAATTTAGAAGATTTTTAACCCCTAAATTTATTAAAAATATTATTTTTTGTGCATTTAGGAAATTTTTAACCCTTAAAAATGAGGGATTGGCTGTTATATTTTTTTTTTCAAAATTTTGTAAAAAAAAATATTGAATATTCATAAAAAATATTTTTTTTTTAATTTAGCACATTTTTAACCCTTACAAATGCTTCTTCACACGAAAACAACCAGCCAGCTGCTTACTTTTTACCCTCAAGTGCAACAACAAACACATTTCGCATTAGTTAGTCATTGAAATGCATGCAACAAAAAGAAATCAATACTTTCTTAAAAACAAAAACAAACGCAAAAAAAGACAGCAAATTATATTAAATTATAAAAAAATAAGCGTAAAAATAAAAGAACCTCTAATGGCTGTTGGCTGTTAAAAATTACGAAATTTACGTTGTTGCTATTTACAGCACAGCACAGCACAGCGCGCTTGATTTTAAATTACGGATATTTATTTATTTTTTTTCGTCATTTTGCTTTTGCACTCATTCTCGCTACCAAGCAAACATTGTGTCCGGCCCCACCCACAAAAGGCGCGCATATTAAGCGTGCACTCGCAATAGCGCTTGGCAACGCTGTGCGTCGTATGCGCGCTGCTCGCGTCGCTGCATCATTACAAATTTTCAATTTTGTTTTATTATTATTTTGCTTATTTACTTTTATTGCTATTATTCTGTCCTCATTCCAGCATTGCTTGTGCGCATTCTCATAACTTTGTATGGCGATGGATAGTAGACTTGTGCTTGTTGTTGTTGTTGTTGTGACCCACACGCTTCTTCACCTTCCATGCTACTTCTACTGCTGTGTGCTGATAATTTCTTTGGGTTGTGGAGCGAGCGCTTGATTGTTTTAATGTTTATTTTAAATTATTTTTTGTTGTTGTTATTACTTTTTTCTTCAATTTATGTACGGGTTTTTACTTTTTATTTAACGATTGTTGTAGTAAAAGTAAAGAATTTAAATAAATTAAAATAATTTCATTTTTGATTTCTTAAATTTTATTTTCACACTTTTGAAAATAAATATTTTTTTATTTTTTTTAAGTTACGTTACGTTAAGTTAAGTTACGTTAAGTTAATTAATTTATTTTTTATTTAATATTTTTTGATTCAATATTATTTTATTTCATCTTTGGCTTTAAGTTACGTTACATTAAGTTATGTTATGTTAAGTTACGTTAAGTTAAGTTAAGTTATGTTATGTTAAGTTAAGTTACGTTACGGAATGTTAATTTTTTTTTTAATTTAGTTAATATTATTTTATTCCATCTTTGGCTTTAAGTTACGTTAAGTTAAGTTAAGTTACGTTACGTTATGTTAAGTTATTTTTTTTATTTTAATTTAATATTATTTTCTTTCATCTTTGGTTTTAAGTTATGTTATGTTAAGTTGCGTTAAGTTAAGTTATTTTTTATTTCATTTTGTTTTATACTAATTTATTATTATTTTTTATTTAAATTTCTTTTGACTTTAAATTACGTTAAGTTAAGTTACTTTTCGTTATGTTAAATAATTTTTTATTTATTTATTTAATATTACTTTATTGCATCTTTGGCTTTAATTTACGTTGCGTTAAGTTATGTTAAATTGCGTTAAGTTAAGTTATATTTTTATTTTATTTTGTTTGATATTATATTATTATTTTTTTAAATTTCATTTTAGCTTTTGACTCTAAGTTACGTTATGTTAAGTTAAGTTATGCAATATACTATTTTTTTAAATCAATTTTTTTCATTAATTATCATTTTTCAGTTCCTTAAATATTTGTTTACTTTATTTTATCTATTCTTCCAAATATATTTTTCTTCCTCACGCTACCCTACAACTTATTACTGTTATTTTTGGCTACAGCATTGATAAAGTTAAAGTATTTTGCAGTGAGATTTTGTATAGCTGCAAGCATTTATCAAGACAATTCGACAGACTGTTTACCTACCCCTCCCTTAATTGTATTTCTCTTCATTTTATATTCTCCGCTTTGTTTTTCTTCCATTCAACTGGCATGCCACCACCCACCCATCATCGACCTGCCTTTTCTACAAAATATTTTGATACGAATGCAGCCGGCTTTTTGATACACAAACGAACTTATCCCGTATATGAGTTTGGAAAGAGACCTTGTAAGATATGTTTTTTTATAAATTTCTGAATTTGACAAAAAAAATTAATTTCAAAATTTTCAGATTTTTCAGATTTTTTTCAAAATTATTTTTTTCGAAAATAAAATTTTTAAATATTTTTATTAAATCACTCCAAATCTATTCCAAGTAGCTCCCTACAGGCTCACATCTACAGTTAAGCATTTGCCATTATATTATTTTCACAGTCAAGTTGCAGCGCTGTCTTCAATTTGTTGGTGGAACACACTAACAAAGTAAAAACAATACCAATAATAATAATAATAATAGCAACAAAAACAAAAGCCAGCACATCAGGCGTTGCCAATAATAATGACAAAAACAAAGCAAAAAAATTGAGTTAAAAAAAATACAGCTCCACACATACAAAACTACCAACAACTACAATAAAAACTTCAAGCAGCGACTGAGGCTGAAGCTGAGGCAGCAGTAAGCAAGCGCTTGCAAACCTTGGGGTCATTATTCTCTTCGCCGTGGCAGCAACTACACACATACATACATATACGCTCGCACACCAGCAACGCCTCCACCACCAGCACACACACATTGCGCTCCACGCCACTCCACTACCTTCACCTTCGCGGCACACCGCCCCTTTACGCTCCGCATAAGCGAAGACACATCGCAATTGGCCTCCACACATTTGCGTTCTTGCGACAGCAGTGTGTACGCTAAGACGCGAGTAAGCGCGAGGGGCGTTAAACGCGCGCGCGCGCAAAAACCCAACGCTGTTGTGACGCTGACGCTATGGCGTGGAGGCCACCAGCCCACCCCGCTGACTCTCGCCAAACAATGTAATAAAATTCAATTATTCTGCTATGCGCCTCGCACGTTCTTTCGCCTTTTGTTCGCTGGTGGCGCACGCACGCGTCTCCTCCCCTCACCGCATCAACTCAACTCACCGCCGCGCCACATACACGTTCACCCTCCCACAATTTGTGCCGTGACCAAGCTAATGCGTTTTGTGCTGGTGGCGACGCGTCAAGCGAAAGGGCGGCGGCAAGCAATCGATGGCGAATGTGCAGCAAAAGAGAATGTTTTTGTTGTGTGGCGGTCGGTGGCAGGGCGGCGCGCGTCGTTGTTGCATTGCTGCGGCATTTGCCTTGCACTTTCTTGGCATTGCTTGGCTCGGCGCGCGGCTGCTGCCGCTTCTTCTTCCGTTCGCTGTCGCTTGCAATTTTGGCGTCGCCCGCACAGCAACTCTAAGAATAATAACTGCAGCTGCGGCGGCGTCAGCGCACACACAAATTAGCAACAACAAATACGGCGTTCGCATAAGTTGATTCTCGCTGCAGGCGTGTGCTCTTGCCATTGCATTGCTGTTGTTGCTGTCGCTGTCCGTCTTTGTGCCTCTCACTTTTTGCATTGCTTGCAGCGCTTGTGCGGTTATTTATGAATTTTCTGTGTTTTTGTTTAATTTCGCTATCCTAACCCCCACAGTGTAGTAGTCGCTAGTTTACCCATTGTTTCAGCTACTTGCTCCTTTTCCCGTTTTCCACTTTAATATTTTGCGCTTTCGCAAAGACAGCGCGCTCCCACTTCGTTTAGTCGAGTCTGTTTTTAAAAGCGCTGCACAGTGGTTGGGTTTATCGATTTGTGGGCATAAAAATTTTAAGAGGAATATTTCGAGGTTTGGCTTATTCGTGAATTCTTGGGTAAAAGCAATACAGCAATAATGCTCCAGCCTCCAGATTCCCCAGATATGAAAGACATCTTGGGACTTTACCCTATTTCCAAAAATCAAGTAAATTTTTAAGGGTCGTCGTGTCAAAAGCATAGATGAAATTGCTGAAAGAGCCAGAGGCAATCCCAATAATTGAGCTTGATAAGTGTTTCGACGATTGGGAAAAGCGCTGGCATAAGGCCATAATATCTAATGGGGACTATTTTGAAGGCGGCAACATTCATATACATAACCAAGGAATAAATAAAAAAAAAACAAGTAAGGAAGGGCTAAGTACGGGTGTAACCGAACATTTTATACTCTCGCAATTTATTGATGTAATTTTATAAAGATAACACAAGTCGACCCATATATTTGGTAAAAAGTTCAATAGAATAACGAAAATCATCATAAATAGTATATGGGGACTGAGGTAATTCCTAAACCGATTTCACTCGTTTTCACTACCAAGATACAATGTATCGAAGACTATACGCTCACTTAATTTAATATTACTTATAATTAGGTATATGGGATCTGGGGGAAGTTATGACCCGATTTTTACCATTTCAGGTACAGAGAGAAACTGTTATAAGAAAAAAATTCAGAGGGAATGAATTACATTAAAATATCTGAGGGATTTACCTATATTTTCGGTGAAAAATTAACCTTAGGCACTGAGTTCTTCATGTTCGATATCAGCGGCCTTGAAAAGTCATGGTCCGATTTTGACAATTTTTCCACAAGTGATGTCACAGCTCAAATACAGTATTTGTGTAAAGTTTTATTCCGCTAGCTTCATTGTTTCCTTATGGATACATTATAAAGTGAACGAATCAGATGGAATTCAAAATTGAGTTATATGGGAAGTAGACGTAGTTGTGAACCGATTTCGCCCATATTCCACCCGTGTCATCAGAGTGTCAAGAAAGTGTTATATTCCGAATTTCATTGAAATCGGTCGAATAGTTCTTGAGATATGGTTTTTGACCCATAAGTGGGCGACGCCACGCCCTTTTTCCATTTTGTAAAAAAATATCAGTGCAGCTTCCTTCTGCCATTTCTCATGTAAAATTCTGACGTTTTTCGTTAGCGAGTTAACCCACTTTTAGTAATTGTCAACCTAACCTTTGTATGGGAGGTGGGCGTGGTTATTATCCGATTTTTTTCATTTTTGGACTGTATAAGGAAATGGCTAAAAGAAACGACTGCAGAAAGTTTGGTTTATATTGCTTTATTGGTTTGCGAGTTATATACAAAAAACCTATTTGGGGGCGGGATCACGCCCATTTTTCCAAAAAAATTACATCCAAATGTGCCCCTCCCTAATGGGATCCTATGTTCCAAATTTCATTTTCATAACTTTATTTATGGCTTAGTTATGACACTGTATAGGTTTTCGGTTTCCACCATTTTGTGGGCGTGGCGGTGGACCGATTTTTCCCATTTTCGAAAGCAACCTCCTCAGGGTGCCAAGGAACATGTGTTCCAAGTTTCATTAAGATATCTTAATTTTTACTCAAGTTATCGCTTGCACGGACAGACGGACAGACGGACAGACGGACGGACAGACATCCGGATTTCAAATCCACTCGTCATCCTGATCATTTATGTATATATAACCCCATATCTAACTCTTATATTTCTTGGTGACACAAACAACCGTTATGTGAACAAAACTATGATACTCTGTGCAACAGGTTGCGAGAGTATAATAAAATTCCCGTTATTTTTTGAACACACCTCATATAATGTGAAAATGCATAATTTTATTTCTCAAAGTATATTGATTCGAAACCTGATCATTTTTGAAAAACCTTAGTCTGGAAAAGATGCCAAATATCAATTTCCATCGAAAAAATTGTAAGAATAAGGTTAAAAGGAAGGGAGAAAAGATTTTTTGAAACCTGTCAATAATTTATTACAAAGTTGCTTTTTCTTCTCTATCTCAATCTCAAACTGGCCTCAATCAAGAATACTTTCTAAAATTTAAAATATCTTAAATCATAAGCCGTGATAATTCTATATTCCAACTTAACCTCAATCTCATAGAATTTTTTTTTTCAAAAAAATTATTTAGAAATTAATATAATTTTTTTATAGAAATTATAGACATTCGAAAAAAGAAATATCTTTGAGTTTCTAATAAATTTTGATTTTAAAAACATGCTTCCCTTACATCCCATTGTACTGGACGCTCAATTTCTTTCAACATGAATTTACACTCTCTCAATACAACGCTGCTTTACGCTCTTCCTACAACCGACAACAACAAGAGCAAGTCGAAACGTCGAAGTCCTTACCATCTTATGCAAGACGAAATGCAAAAACGCAAGAAGAATGCAAAAAGGAAATGCACAGAGAAGAGAGCAACGCTTAGCTTATCGCCACCGACAGCAATTGCAAAGGGCAATATACGCAGCGCAGATAGTGCACAAGAGCAATGCTGCTTTTGTGCAGCAGAAATTGTCGACGGCAGTCGAAGTAAATCGTTTGCTGTCTCACGAAACAAGCAAGCTCCAAAATGGCTCTCACATTTTGTGTATATAGTATGTGTGTGTGTGTGAAGAGAGCGGCACCACAAAATGTTGGGGCTAAATTTGCAGGCGTCGCCTCCTACTTCACACCAATACACACGCAAGTGAGCCCTCTTCTATATGTATTTGTAGTTGTATATTTGTTGTTGTTGCTGCTGCAAAAACACAGAGTCAAAATGAAAATTGCGATAAAACAACAAAAAGGACTGCGCACAACAACGACAGCCAAGCCAAGCCAAGCACCGGTAGCAGCAGAGGTAGTTGTAGCAATAACAGCAACAGTAACAACAACAAGCACAAGCAGCAGCGGAAACGGAATGTTGGTGGCAATAATTTTTAATATGTAATTTTCAAATAAATTTACATAAAATAATCATTTTGAAATTGTAACAGAGCAAATGAAGCGAAAAGCAAACATTTTTTGCCTGCTGCACTCTCTCTCTCGCATATTTAGCACTCGCCGTGGCAATATACAATTTTTTTAAATGGTTGCCCTGTTAATTTTGTATGATTTTTAGTGTGTGGGGATTCGTGGTGGTGCTTTAGTATTGCTATAAAAATTTAAGGTTCTCCACTTGAGGCATATAATACCATAGTTGCAGTTTGCGTTAAATCAAGAAAGTAATTGCTATGGATTCGAGCGAACATAATGGGATTTAAGCGAATACAAATTTGAAATATTAATAATATCTTAATTGAAAATTTAAAATCTTAATTTTACCTAAATTAATTTAAAAATGATTAAACAATTTACTTAATTCGAGTTTCAATTAAGCCTTAAATTGTAATTGTTTGTGCAAAATAGTTAATTTAATGGTTTTATTATAATTTTTTGTAAATAATTGGCCTTAATTGACTGGCAATTAACTAACTCTATGGTAAATTGAGTTTCAATTAATTAAAATTTCAATTTAAAAATGTTAAAAATGTTTACCAAATAGCTATCTACATATTTTTATTATAAATTTAGAAATATTTGTCATTAATTGAAATTCAATTAGCCAGCTGTATTTTAAATTGAGTCTCAATTAAGTATGAACTTGCTATTTTTTGTAAGAAATTGCTAATTTTGTTTTTGTTGTAAATTTAGTTATAATAGTACCTAATTGATAGACAATTAGTTTACTATATGTTAAATTGAGTTTCAATTAAGAGTTAAATTTTCAAAAATTTTGTTGGTAAATAACAAATTCCAAATTTTATGTGTAAATTTAGTTTCAATTTGTGCTAACTGATAGACAATTAGCTAACTATAAGTTAAATTGAGTCTCAATTAAGTTTAACATTGCTATATTTTATGGGAAATAATTAATGCCATATATTTATTTCGAATTTAGTTATAATTGTCCCTAATTTTTTGACAATTAGCTATCTGTATGCTAAATTAAGTTTCAATTAAGACTTAAATTGTGTAAATTTTTGTTGGGAAATATCTATTTCTATAATTTTATGGGAAATTTAATTATCATTATCAATTAAATTTTTGAAAATTTCATAATTGTCAATTAAAGACTACATTAAGATTCAAGTTAAACAACATACATATATACTTGAATACTTTTGGAAAATGAGATTATTATTATGGTCGAAATATTAAAAAAATATTACGTAATTGAGTTTCAATTAACAGTTGAAATTACTAATTTAAATTTAGATTGCAAACTGAAGGACCTATGCTTTGTGAGCTGCGTCTTTAATAATATTCAAAGCTGTGTAAATGTATATTTGCTGTAGGCGTGTATTGTCTTCGCCATTGTGCAAGTAAATACAGAACGTCATCAGTTAAGACACGACAACTGATTTTTGCTGCTGTCAGAAATGTCAAAACAGAGAGAGATCCTGCTTCAACAGTATCAAGCTCGAGTCTCGAGAAGCAAGCAGTCACAACAGCACTGAGGCCTCACAATCGCAATACTTAATGTGTCGCTGTGTCTTAGCGTGCAAAAATATACAAAGAAACATATATATTATATATATAAATATATATGCAAGCAGTACTACCAAGCGCCACAGCATCTCACCTACATTCTACACTTCTACACACACAGAATTCTGTGGGATTCTTGTGTTCATTACATTTTTCGTGTGTCCAATGCTTAAAGCGATTTCGTAAATTACATTTCCGGCAATAAATTTGCATACCTCTGGCATCTTTCTAAATTGCTATCGTTTGTAACATGCGCTCTGCCACCAACAACACCACAACCACCAGCACCATAACCTCAAACAACACCACCAGTTTTAACTCACACTCACATCGAGGCATGCCACGTAGCCGCTTTCTGGTAGTATACGATATTTTTTGCTTCAAGCGCCCTTCATGTCATTCTAATGTGCGACTCAAGCACATTTAGGCACACACACACTCACACAGCGATCTACCTTCCCACCTACTCATTGCGTGTTGCCCTTTTGCCCTTCTTCCGGTATTTCACGTATAGAATTGGTACTGAGTTGGTATTGTTGTTGCTTTTATTGGTTTGAAGATGCGCTCGCTTGCTTTATTGTTATTATTGTTCTGAGCAATTCCTTTGTTATCATCAATGTGCACATTGTTCTTGTTGTTGTTGTTGTTTTTGATTTCGTAAGCATATTTCTTATGCGCAACAACGCACAACGTTCGCCCTCCAATTGCACCACCACCACACCTCATTGACCGACCGCAGCAACAGCCTACACGCCCCTACACCACAACCACAACAACAAAAATTTCATTATTCACCTTCTCGCCTACACCAAATATACATACTTAGTTAGGAGTACAGCTCGCGCCTCTCTTCAGCTCCCAGTCTCGGAGTATCGCATAAGAAAACGAAATTCGACCTAAAATTTCTTTTCTTTTGTTCGAGCACTTAGTATGCCATCTTCGGTTTGAAAGCTCACATTATGCATTACATTGAGAATATATGCAGATACCACAATGTATCTGTGTGTGTGTCGAGAGTAGGGGGAGTGCTTTAGTGGGCAAATTTTTCCCAAATTTACGTAATAATGCGAAAGTTTTTCACAATTTTAGATCATATTTTCTGATATGAGCGCAAGGAAAGTGTTTAAGGAAATAATTTTGTGTTTGAAATTTGAAAAGTTGTGCGGAAGCGATAAATACCGCAAAAAGCTGTAAGTAAGTCAGTGAGCGCCTCAATGGAAGCTATGTGTTTGTGTGTATGTTTAAATATGAATTTATTGTTTGAAGTGTTTAAGTTTTAAATTGTATGAGTTTATTGTTCATTTATGCAAAATTCATGTTCTATAACAAAGTCGAGTTTAAGGTTTAAGGGTGTTTAAGGACCTCTGAATTTTGTGTATTTTTTTCGTAAACAACATATTTTTGGTGTTTAAGGCGAGTTAAAGACGTTTTCTACTTTTTATACTCTGTGTTTGTGAATTTATTGCTAACACCAAAAATATTATGAATAAACTCGAGTTTATGGTAGAAAGGAATCACTATTAAAATGCTTTCAAATTGACAGTATTAAAATTTCTTTCAGTTGTAATAGTTATATTAATCACAAAGGACTGCCTTTAGCTGTCCAAGTGAGATCTCTTGTGGCACAGGAGATCAGCCACTCTAACCTAACCTAATAGTTATATTGGCTCCTTCCACTGTAGAAACGGGTCTTGAGTATCTAAAAGAAATCTTTAACATCTCAACAACGCTCAGAAAATGTAAGAAACTGGGAAAAAGTTAGGTTGACTGAGGCAATTAAGTTGCAAATTGAATAATTTCAGTATTGTTTACATACTTAGATAATAAGGAGTTTAAAATTAATATTTGAAATTAGAAACGTAAGTTATATATTATTACAATTCTATATTACTGAAAACATGTTGGGTTGAATGAGGTAATTAAGTAGTAAATTGAGTCATTTGAGTTTAGTATGCATACCAGCTCAATTAGAAATAAAAAAAGCTTTTTTAAAAGAAATTTGTAGTAGAATAGGATAGATTTGGAAAAAAGTTTGTGAAATATATTGCTAATGAAGTCATTTTAGTTTGGTGTTCATACAGAGTCAATTGGTGAAAAAAAATTAAAATTGACCAGATATTTTGCTTGCGGAGATTGAAAAGAAGATGCGGATTGGAAAAGAAAATCTAATTTTAAGGCTCTTTATGTAAAGTGAAAAAAATAATATTTAAAAGCAATTTATATCCTTATTGCATTTGTGTGCTTAATGTAGACAATTAGGATTTTGTAATAATTTATACGAAAATGTAAGATGGAGAATTTTTAAATTATTTTTAGAGAAGCGTAATACCACAATATTTTATAAAATGTGCCCTGTGAAGTGAAGAAGCGAGTGCATGACTTAAAACATATGAATTTATATTTTAATATATTTAATAAAAAATATATTTAATGATCAAATCAATTAATTTTATGCAGATTTTTTTCATTTAGCAAAAACATTATTGCACACAAATTTAGTATAATTTTATTTATATATTATATATTAATATAATTTATATATTAGTTAATTGTTTGAAAATTTAGTTTTAATTAAGGCTTAATTGATATAAATTTAACGACAATTAGTTAATTGTGTACTAAATTTAGTTAAATGAGGCCTATATTATACAATTTGAAATTGTTTTCAGCCTACTTTTACATTATAGCATACTAATTTAGTGATAATTAGTTAATTGTGTACTTAATTTAGTAAAAATTAAGCCTTTATTAGACAATTTCTAATAGTTTTAAGCCTGCTTTTACATTATTGCATGCTAATTTAGTGATAATTAGTTAATTGAGTGGAAATTTAGTTTTAATGAATGCTCAATTAATATAATTATATAGCAAATTAGTTAATTGTGTACCTAATTTAGTGAAAATTAACGTTTACAGAAATAATATTTTTGAATAGAATATTTCTTGCTTCAAAAGCCGTTGGTTAACCACATTTTCTGCTTAATTAATCAACTCTTTGGTCTTAATCGAATAAAATTATCGAATATTAATAAATTAAAAAAATATTAATAAAATTAAGAAAAAAATTTAAATATTTGAGAACAATTGTGGAATACTAAATACATAATTTTTAATTCTCAGCTAAAAAATTTATTATTTTGAACTACAATTACAACTTCAGAACTATTCTGGAGTACTACAAGAACATTTTGTAACAGACTTCGTGTAACCGAATTAACGGTTTACTATTCATATGTAAATTTTTATATAAATTTGGCTGTTATGGTAAGCTATATGTATGGATAAAATAGAATATACTCTACTCAGTCTCAGTATCTCAAAAATCAGGTTAAATTTATCATCTCGCAAATACACGAGCGAAAGCAGCGCATGTGAATATTTTTATTTTCCAACAATTCAACTAACTTTGTGACCTCAACCAGCAGTATAGACTCTACTCTACCCAAAAAACAAAAAAAAATCAAAACGCGCTTACACTTTTCCAGCTGCCAAATGCCGCCTCGAGTAATGCCAAATACCTGCAGGGATTTTCCCACGCAACAGTTAAAGCGAGCAGCAAACAAACAAATCGCATTTGTATGCGTTTTGATGATGCCGGCAACAACGTAACAAACAGCCGGTGTCTGACTTTGCTGCCATGCACATACATACATACATACACACATACTCGTACATAAGCGCGAGCCGGCATTTGGTTGCACCAACAGGTTGCTGCTGCATTTTACGAGTGTGTGACGCGACGCGTTGTTCAAATGATTTTTTATTACAACTGGGGATGCCGTCGTGCTATGCTCAAACACTACTGTTGCACTATTGTTGATATGCAGTTGCTATTGTTGTTGTTGTTGCTGTTGTCAGTTGCTGCTGCTGCTTGTTGTTTCGACTGGCTGCCATGTATAAAAGCTATAAAAGCATGGCAGCATAGCGTGGTGTTTGGAAAAATATGGGTCGGCAAATGGCAAATAGTGCAAAGAAACTTTTTTAGTCATGCAACACGCACGAGCAGACGTACAAATGCATGTATGTGTGTTGCATATCAAAATTTGCCGCACAAAAGCATTGCTTGTTTCCTGGTTGACTGTGGCAGGGTGCCGGCTGATCTGATTACGTACATACATATGTATATACATGTATGTTGCAACATACATATGTGGCAAGCAGGAGCGCATGACATGCAATGCAAATACATGCACCACTACATATTGATGGTAATCGTGTGGCATAAATTCAAATACCGAAAAAATATACTTGCAACATTTTGCATACAATCGTTTGTATGTGTGTCCACATGTGTTGCAAGTGAAAACAAAAGTCACAACACCGAATTTCAATTTTTGCAGCAAACATCAGCAATGAACTGTACAGCTTAGCGGCGCTGTTGCAAGCACTCTGCACTGGTGTGGCATGCAACACATGCTTTTTTTCGCATATTTATTCTCCACTCTACCAATGACCATGTCCAGACAGGCGGCTGTAAGCTTTATTTGTCGAGGGTTGTTGCACAGCGTGCCTATGTGCCACAGCACACTTGCAACAAAACAATGCTACGATTTTTTTGCATAGAATTGTGGCACGATTGCGGATATGCGCTGGAACAGTGGCATGCCACCAGCGACACATGCACACACTGCTTTGGCTGTTTGTCATATATTCGCGCGCCGATAACAAATCAATTGCAACGGCAATTGTAAACGAATGACAACGTACGGCATTGAATTGTTGCACTCTAGTGGCTGGCTGGCGTCCATTGAAGTGATGACTGTGCGTTTTGCATTGCATTTGACCTGATTTTCCGCGGCGGGTAGTTAAATGCAAACTTGCCACTACATGTTGCAAGCAAAAAAACACATGCAAAAAAAGGTTGAATGTTGCAGTGCCGCGCGCCAAATCAGTTACAATGTTCGTATGAAAATGTAGACACGTATGCGCTGGCTGCCTGTTCGTGGCGGTTTTCCACAGACGCGTCTGTGGCAACTAGTGTTGCATTTGCGCGCTGCTTGCCGCTGGCAGGCGAAAAGTGTGCCGCCGCGTGCAACAAACGCCTGTTGCAGCTTTCTTTTATATATCTTTTGTTGTTGTTTTTGTGTTACATGTGTCTAGTTGCACGTTGCACGTTGGCTGCTGCTGTTGCAACTTACTTGTTTGGTCGCGCTACGCGTCTGGATTACACTGTGCGCGCTTGTTTTTTGTTAGCACCCGTTTGTTGTTGTTGTTCTGGTTCTTTTTTGTTGTTGTTGCAACATAAAACGACAAGCGTTCGTCAACAACGGCAACAGCGCGTTGTCATTGCCATTGCCAAGTGACGCAATTGTTGTTGTTGTTAATGTTGTTGTTGTCGCAGCGAGTAGTCCCTTGGCGTAGTTGGCGGCACCGAATGCTGTTTGTTGGTTGTCTGCTGCTATTCCCACTTGCAACGCAAAACTTTTACGCGCTTTGCTTTGCTTTTGGTTGAAACAACAACAAACAAGAATTGTGCACAGAAAAACGCATTTTATGAATGAGTTGCACGCAAACACTGTTACAAATGTACCGTCGCTCAAGCAAATAAACCGAAAAAATGTATTTGCGAGGCATACTTTAAGGCGCTGCATTTCAACTGCCATTGTATCACCACAGCTGTGTGACCTTCAAATGCACAGCAGCCAGACTTTTCAAGTTCAAAATGTCAACAAGCCGTTGAGAAATTCTGAACCGATCCGCCTCAGAGCCACTCACTCCCTCTCACTCTTGCAGTTTTATGCCTTTTTGTGCATTTGTTTGGCCTTTGGCTGGCTTAAGTGGCCATATTTTTTTCTTCAACGCTCAGCTTCTTGTTCCTCTTCTGCTTACTCTCTTCTTCTGCTTCCTGCTAATCAACCGCCTCAATGCTTGTTTGAGTTGATTGTTGCTACAATTACCATTGTTAATGCGTTTACTGCTGTTAGTGTTGTTGTTGCTGTTGTTGTAAATCATGCCAGTTGCACTGCACGGAGTATCTGGTACTCTGTCGTCGCTGGTGAAAAGTTTACTTTCATTGCTCAAGCCAACCAGCCGGCAAGCAAGCAATTGTACTTAGCATTCTCACCAGGGCATGCATGTAGAATACAACAACAAAAAACACTCATATACATACAGACATATAAATAGCTACACTACAAATAGTGCATGCAAAAGTATTTTTATCTTGAAAAAAACCGCATTTTATATATAGAAATTTTTTCAGTCTTCTCCGTTTCCATGTGGCACGTGCTGCTTTCTAAATGCCTTTACTTGGTCTTTTTCCCTTTCATGCCGGCTTGTAGATTTCCTTTTAGAGCTAGCTTGCCGGCTACATATCACTGCTGTAGTGCCAGTGCTGCAAGCAATACACACCAACAACAATCGCATGTTGCGCTGTGCGAATGCCCCTTTGTGTGGCAAATGTTACTTTAGCTTGTTTGCCTGCTCTTCACTGCTGCTGTACACCTCGCTTCTGTCTGCTTGGCTTACCATTCGCTACTTGCCTCACCTCACTCTACTTGCCTCATCTCGCTCTACTTGCCTCTAGCTTCTGACTTCTAGCTGCTGTCTGCCATGGTCTGCCTGCCTTTCTCACCTTGTTCTGCCAATTTTTTTTCAACGTCTCGCTCGCTTTTCTCCATCGTGATTACGCAACCATTTTTTTTTTAACTTTTATTTTGTTGCCATTTTTCCTTTCTAGTTTGCGCCCAGCGACAGCATTAAGTGTTGCACCCGAAAAGGAAGTGTTGTTGGTTGTTGAGTCAAAAAAAAAAAAGTTAATGTCTGCAACGGTTTGCTGTGTTTCATCGAATTGTGGCAGGAAATCCCTGGCAAGCCGGCGTAATGAACCAGCTTTGTATGGCTGTCTGTATGTTGGCCTGTGACTTTTTGTTGTACAACAATAGCTCAGCTCGGAATTGAGCGTACAATTCCCTGAAAGGGTGAAAGTTATGCAAGACGGAAGTGAAGATAAAAAAAAATGTTGTGCCTTTGAAGGGCAAACAATTATTAAATGGATGCTCTAATGATGGACTTCCATTGCTGTGTGTCGCCATGAATGACTTCTGTACGTGAGCGACGTTGGTTGGGTCATGGATCATACGTTGAGAACATAAAATTTTTGTTGTTATTTTGTAGTAAATTTGAACTTGAATTGTGCTGTGAGACTCTGTGACCATAAGATCCAAGTACGCAGTGGAGCTTATAATATATAGATACTACTAGTCTCTAGGAGATAGTATGAGTACAGTATTGTCGATCTAGTCTGAAACACTTTTTTTAACGCATGGTTGAAACATATCAGATACTGTAGACAGCAGAGAACCTAAACAGCAGTGTCTATGCCAATCAAGTAGAAGACAATTCTCTGATATATCTTCAATTAAAGAGCGATGATCGTGTGTCTTGGTGCCATAAATGTATTAAATGAAGTCAATACTTCCCCATATAAATATTGAAAGTATTTTCAGACTTTGAAAATATCGTGAAAACTATGTTCTCGAGTATTGACCTCGGCTAGGTGCCTCAATATAACCAATATAGGATCAAAATCGGTATAGACCTTGGTCTAGCTACCATAAATCTAATATAATCGTATTCGCTCATCTGATTGAAATTTTGCTAATACCTCATGTTACCGGAAAATTCGTTATTATCTTTAAGAGAGAGAGAGGGAGAGAGAGAGCGCAAGATTGTAAGTATTTTTATTCAAACTATATAAATATTATAACTGACTTTCAAAATAAGCTTGTCTATCCAGAGAAAATGTTTGATCCTATTCTATAATCACCAGACATAGAATTTTATTATTTTTAGTCCGATGTATTAGGAAAGCTTTAATCATTCGAAAATCACCTAAAAAATTTGGTTAGTATGGGTGCGGTAAGAGATCATCCCATGAAACTTTAGGATAGTGTAAAGCTCCGATTTGTTACATCAGCCCACGAACTTTGGGTTGGTAAGATTTAAGATTAGGTCTAAATTACTAACTTTTTAGTAATCTAGCTTTATAAGAACATATTTCCGTAGTATCTCAACTCGACAATCTCGGTCTAGATAATAAATTGAAACTGGATTATCGAATTACTATAGCTATAGCTAAGTTCAGTAAGCCCCAAGGTCTAGTATTATAGGTTAAAGTGCTGGTATAGGTGGTTGCTAGAGTCCCACTATCCTCCTGCATTTTGGCGTTGGATCAGTGAACTTCGAATGAAAATGCGGCTAAAAAGTCTCGCTAGAATTAACTTCGATGAACCATCCCGAATACCTATCATTTGCCTCATCGAATTTGTGAAAAGCTCAAAGGGCTTTGGCGTCTCTTGAGGGTATATTGCATCCAATTAGAGGAATTTGCGGTATATCAAAGGACTATAGACTTTAGCTGCCCAAATGAAATCTCTTTTGGGCTTTTCAAAGCAAAATTGGATGGATCATATCAATTTCGGATATATATTTGTATTTTTTAGAAGAAGAATTTCTTGAAGAATAATCCGTGAGTTGTTCGGAAGATTTTTAAGCCTTACATGATACATTATTTCTCATTATTTGAGTAGCAACGGTTTCTGGTGAATGTTTCCTAGAGTAATACCGACTAAATTTAATTATATTCGAGCACTTAGCTACCGGCTTATTACTGATGGATTCGATTTTTGGATACTTGTATTGCTGGATAAGAAAATTATAAAATTATTATCTTGTGAATGTCTGTACTTAACCCATTTCCTACCATTGTACTCGCTTGGATACAGAAAAAAATGGCACAGAAAACCCATTCGATCTCATTGTAAAAAAACATGATTTTTTCTGTACCCAAGCGAGTACAATGGTAGGGAATGGGTTAACTGTCATAGAACTCTCTACAAAAATATAAAATAATTAAAAGGTTATGTATATTTTTAGTTAATAAATCGATTAAAAACACCTCTGATAACAATTACACAGTCTTCGAAAGTATATTTTCCAGTTTCCTTGCTCAACCAAACATTTTCACTTAAGAATTTCGCTACACAAGGTATACCAAACTCAGGCCATTGACTCATTTGCACGCCGGTCGTAAACAAAATTTCGCACACACAACCATTGCAAAAAAAGCAGAATCCTGCTCATACGAGCAAGTGCGTTATAATCGTTCAAGTTCAGTCAAGTTCAACTTTGTTTTCATTTCGCATTTGCCGCTTTGCCGATTGCCATTTCGCCTACAGCACAGCTCAGCACAGCTTTCCACAGCCTTGCACAAAAAATAGGCAGAGCAAGTGTAAATGTTACCCAAAAATACACACACACACACACTCTTCGCACAGAAATATAAATCTGAATGCAGACATTATAAATAGCAACAAAAACAATGCCAAAAATAGCAACAACAGTTATAAGTAACAAACAATAAGGAAATCTACTTTCGTTGTATTGCTTCAAAAATAGCAACAAAATACACGTGGCAACATTGGCAGTGGCAGACATACACGCAAAAAAGTTTGTGTCCTGTGGCAATGATTTGCCGAAAATATGAGTGGCAGCTCAGACGTACCCAAACTCGGGAGCACTAGAACAAAGCCGTAGCGGCAGCAGCAGCAACAACCCAAATCTGTTGCCAAGTTGCCAAGAAAGAAAGTCAAGTCAAGTTTGTGGCAAGTGAATTGTTGTTGCTCGAGTATGCTTGAAAGTATTGTTGTTGTTTGGGTGCCTTGTGCGGTTATTTTCGATTTTGGGTTTTGTTGTTGTTGATGATTTTTTGTTATTGTTATTGTTGTTGGCGTCGTGCTAAATGCTCCCCAAGGAGCAGACATGTTGAGCACGTGTTAGATTTACTAATTTTAGATATTTTTCGGTTATTCCTAGTAAGCAGAAATTATTTTCGGTTTCGGTTCTCGCTATTGTTGTTTATTTGTTGTTGCTGTTGTTATTATTATTGTGTGTGATTTTTCGTTTCTATTTTGATTTTCTTCATTTGTGTTTTTGGGGTTTCCCAATTTCTATTGCGGAAGTGTGTGTGTATTTAAAATCGAAAATTTTATATTATATAAGTATCTTTGTCTGTATGTGTTCTTTATGAGGAGTCAATTTCGTGAACTTTTGCAAATAATGAATGAAATTTCTCAGTAGACTCAGTCAGTCATCATTTTTGGGCTTAAAGATTTTTGCAGACAAGCGATTTGCTTGCTTCTGACTGTCTGCATATATAAATATATATATGTATGTATATATATTTATATATATGTATGTATATATATTTATATGAGTGGTTGCCATGCCTGCGGACTATTGTGGGTTGCGTATTATTTTGCGTATTTTCTTCCATTGCATTTCTAGTTACGTGTTACTTTTGTGTGTTCGTTCCTTCCTTGTGCTTTGTTCAGCACATTTTGTGAGTCATCACTTGTACGTTTCCGGTTTCCGGTCAATTATGTCTACTTCCGTTACGAGAAAATGTTTTTGAACGAGACGCAAATGCAGTGGTGATTTTGTTTTTGTGCTGCTTGTTGGAGGAGGAGGGTTTGAGGAAATAAGGAATTTATTTGATAGAATGTCTGTCTGTATTGTATAGAAAGGTATATACTGAGATAGGTAGATATATAAGCGCAATTATAATTTGAAGCTTTCGTCTCAAGGTACGGTTAACTTTCAGGAATTGACCAATTTATAATTTAATATATAATAATCCATCAGCTGACTTTGAGATAATCATGAAAATGCTCTGAACTTTTCTTAGGTGACTGATTATTCCTCTGTCTCTCTCTCTCTTACTGTCAAGTACTTCATTCAGCACTCCAGACGACCAATATCTTAAAACTGTGAATAATTTCACTGAAAGATATCATATACTCTCTTGAGAGTAATTTTATGACGTCAGCATAGCGATTTGCTGTTAGAAATCAGAGAACTTTCATTCTTCGGGAGAGCAGTTGCTTATATGACCGATAAGAGCTGATTCATTGCTTTAACTGCGGCTGGAGTATATAAATCTTGATACCGATGTATGAAAATTGCATATCATAGACATTTTTTTGCCGAAGAATCTCATTTTGGGGGATGAAGAACCCTTCAAAGACCGTTTTTGGCGTTAAACGTCAAGAAGAACTCCCTTTGAGGGTTTTGAAAATAGAAAATTACTTTAAAAAGTTATATAAGGATGAGCGAAAACGAAACGAAAACTGCACTATCAGTTGTTCAAGAGACAATATGTTCCAGATTTGCTTCTAACGGTTTCTCTCAGGCTCTTCAAGCGAGACGATTTATCCCTTATATCGCTAGAAAAGACTCACAAATCACAAACTTAGGCTTATAAGGTGTCAACTGCATAGCTACAACTCTCTGAAGAAAACTAAAAATTTCATTGCAATAAATTTGTAATTCTCAACCAGTTTAAAACATCTCAAGAGATCTCTACTATATAAATCAAATAGCCGAGAAGTTGAAATAAATAAATTTTTTTAACATTTCATTGCAATAAATTTGTAATTCTCAACCAGTTTAAAACATTTCAAGAGAACTCGACTATATAAATCAAATAACAGAGAACAGTTATATCTGGAAATAGACGTTTTATTATGCAAATATAGAAAATAATCTGCTTAAACCATAAACTATAGTCAATAGGGTAAAGAACCTTAAAGGAACTGCTGGGATTATCACTAGTAAGCCACATATAAATTCTAAATTGAGTGACTTCGCGATCTAAAAAAGGCGAAAAGTGAAATTCTTTATATCTCTTGTCAATCTAGATAAATGACTCTTCGTAGATAACTGCTAATTAAGCTAAAAGCGAAGTTTCGCATACAACCTTCAACTTTTCTGTTTTCTCTATTATTATTGGAGACATGCTAATTGTCAACTTTGCATACTTAAGCATCTTTGCACTTTACAAATGTCTATAATTATCGCAATGACCACAAAGCAACAACAACAACAACAAAAAGCAATATATACTAACAAAAGCGCTCATTGTAATTTTAGACCATACGACTAAGCCGGGCCTCTACTAGAGTAACATAATCCTTAAATCGTCCTTTTGTGTATTTCTACGTTAAGCATTTGTGGTTGTATGTGTTGCGACATATGTGTGTAGTTGTATTTTTGCAGCTACTATTTCGGCTTCGCATTCGTAGACGCTACCAATGGCAAACGACAGTGTCAGGTTCGTGTGGACCAAATGGCGTCGTTCGTTTGATGTACAGTGGGGTATCTTAAGTGAAATTTTGAATAAAAAATTATGTGAATTGGAGTTAGTTTTGAATGAATTTCATAAATTTTTTTAAATTATTTTTGCAAAAAACTTGAAAATTTTTAGTTTGAAAATTTATCAGTATATTTTTTGAGCTTAATTCAATTCAAAAAAATGAAATATATTATATAAATAATTATATAGTATAAATATAACTTTTTAGCAGATTGGTGTTGAAAAATAAAAATTTTCAAATTTTCTAAAAAATAAAAATTTTTAAATTTTCAAAAAAAAATTTTTTTGTTCAAAATTTTTGTCCGCTTGCCTCACTGTGCACTCTGCATACAATGAAATTCTTTCAGTTTACCCACAGAATCAGCCAGAGTATAAAACAGCTCGATATTGGACCAGCCAACAAGGCACCGACGCCTGGCAGCAGCAGTACATTTGTGCAAACGAAAGAAGAAGAAGAAGCAGCCAACGGCTAACAGGGGGTGTATGTGTGTGCAAAGTGCAGAAAATCGATATGCCTCAGACGTAAACCGCCCCAAAAAGTGCCACTGACAGTCACAACCATAAATGGCTGTGTGTGTGTGTGTGCGTTCTGGTGGCTGATTAAACGTTTGTCGTTTGAGTGTGTGTGAAGTGCCGTTATGTGTCGGAAAAGTGCAAAAGTGTGACAGAGACAGCAAGAGTAACTGACATTTTCACACTATATCTATCTATGTATGTGTAGCTTTCATTGTCATATTCCATTTTGCAGCGTATTCGTGTTGAGGCGCTTCCTTGCGTTGTCTTCCTTTCCAAGCTGCTGCTGCTGCTGCTCGGCGACCTTACCGTGTTTTTCGCACCAAAAACAACAGCAGTACTTTTGTTGTTGTGTGTCTCTCTGTTTGTGTGTGTGTGTGTTTGCATTGTCTCGCAGCATTGTCACTGGTTTCTCGCGCATTTTGCCACTTCTTTTTCGTGGAGCTGCTTTGTGCATATGTAATCTGCTCGTTTATATGTATGTATGTAGTTGTGTATTATCTTATACTTTGGGGAGTCACAGGGTCACTTGCCTTGCGTCGTCGCCGCCAATGCTGTTGTCTGGTCGCTCATTTTGTGCGCTATGTGCTCCACACAATTGTCCGTCGTTGTAGCGTCTTCAATTTTGGCCAAGCCTTGCTCTCTCTTACTGCTTTGCTGGCGATTTTCTTTGGAGAGCCACACTGTAGCGTCTGCTCTGTGGCGCATAGCTGCGGTTTTCGCGCACTTTTCTTTGTTTTCCGGTTTACACAGGCGACTTTCAATTTGCAGGGTTGCTGGCTGGTTGGTTGGCTGCTTGATTTTATCATCGTGTACATTCGTTTATGGTAGACGGACTTCGGACGAACTTTTGGGGCGAGTTTTGGTCGGCCAATATGTTTATGATTTTTTTTAAATTTAATTTTTGCCATTTATTTTAATTAAATGGGAAGTAAATTTCGATACTAATTTCTAAATTAATAATTACTTTTTTTGTTAAGAATATTTTATAATTATTAAAATTTTTATTATTAGTTATAAAAAATATTTTTTTAGATTTATGAAAATTTTTAAAATTATTTTATAAAAAAAAAATATTTTATAAAAAATAATTTATTTTAAAATAAAAATTAAATTTATATTAAATTAGAATATTTTTATAAATTTATATAAATTTTTTTATAAATATGTGCCTTTTAAAAATAAATTTTATCTATTATTTTGAATTATTTTTTTTTTTAATTTTTGTCATTTATTTTAATTAAATGGGCAGTAAATTTCGATAATAATTTTTTGAATTAATAATTAATTTTTTTGTTAAGAATATTTTATAATTATTAAAATTTTTATTATTAATTATTAAAAAATATTCAGAAATTTCGATAATTACTGTTTTTAATTGTTTATATTTATGTAAATTTTAAAAATTATTTTATTAAAAAAAAATATTTTATGAAAAAAAATTATTTTATAAAAAAGAAATTATTTAAAAAAGGTATATTAAATTAAAAATTAAATTTATATTAAATTAGAATAATGTTTTTAAGTATTTCTTAAAAATTTTTTTTAATAATATATATTTTTAATTTATATGTGCCTGTTGAAAATAAATTTTATCTATTATTTTGAATTTATTTATTTTTTTAATTTTTCTTCATTTTGTTGTCATCCACTTTTTCTCAACCTCATATTCTACTGCTCATTTTTATCAATTTTCAGCGGATTTCCTGGTCTTGCAAACACACGTAGACATATATAAACGCACATAATGAGTATTAATGCCAGTGTGTAGTTGATATTTTCAACTTTGCTGACGTCGCCATGCAGTTTTTCAATGCTTTTTCATTTTTTATTCGATGCATACATACATACCTACAACAATATACAAACACACCGTGGCAAAAGGCAAGTGCAATTTGTATTACTTGCTTGCTGGTTCGCTTAAAGTGGTTGCGCACGGCGTATGAGTTACCTATGAGTTGGCTGGCTAGCTGGTTGCTGGCTCTCTTGCCTTTTCTATACATTTATACTCTCACATCTCGTCGAAAAGCTGCTGTTTTCTCTACTTTCTTTCATATATATATCTCGCTTTTATTTTTTATATTTTTTTTCACTGTATTTACTCTCTCCACCTTCAACTTCAATTCGCCCCCTTTGTAGTTGTACACCACCCTGCCTGCTTGCCACGCTGTTGAGTCGTAATTGAAATTTGTGGCTGCATCAATATTTGCCATTTTCTTGTTTTTTTATTGCTTCTGTCAGGTAATTAAAAATTTTTCCAAAGTCGCATGAAAAATTTATAGCGCTGCAATTTTATAATTTAATTGCTTTATTTAATATGTGCTTTAAGCGAGGCGAACTGACTGTGAACTTATAAAATTTCTAAGTAAACTTGGTTTTATTGTATGCAGGTCTGAGTTGATGGTAATTAAAAACTGGGAGGCCTTAAGTATTGTGGTGAGCTTAGAAGCCATATTTTTCTTCAATTTGTTTCAATTAATATTTTTGGTTTTCGAAGAAGTTTTTTTTCTTCATTACTGTAATGGAAGATAAATTCGGATTCTTAAGTAGCATACAGGCCGTCATACTTAAGTTTAAGTTTAAGTTTTATAAGTTTTTTACCGAAAAGATGTTCGTAGTCTTTAGAGCTTTATTTTAAAATTAAAAACTTAAACTTAAGAACCTAACGTAAACTTAAGAACTTAACGTAAGAACTTAAACATAAGAACTTAAACTTAAACCTTATAGCTTTATTTAAAATTAAAAATTTTAAACTTTAACTTAATAACTTAACTTAAACTTAATAACTTAACGTAAACTTAATGACTTAACGTAAGAACTTAAACTTAAACCTTATAGCTTTATTTAAAATTTAAAATTTTAAACTTAAACTTAATAACTTAACATAAACTTAAAAACTTAACGTAAGAACTTGGACTTAAACTTAAGATTTTAAGAGTTTTCGTTACGTTTTCGAACGAAAACCATAAAAGAATGCAAAAATTATGTTTTGGTTATCATCTAAGCTTCGCTGTAGAAGTTTCTACTTTCTTTATTTAAATTTAAAAACTTAAACTTAAGAACTTAACTTAAACTTAAGAACTTAACGTAAGAACTTAAACTTAAACATAAGAACTTAAGAGTTTTCGTTACGTTTCTGAGTGAAAACGATATCAGAATGAAAAAAATTTAGTTTTTCTTTGTAGAAGTTTCTTCTTTGGTATCGCAAAGTAATATAAAAAGTAGAACTTATTACTTAGTGTTACTCCAGTTATTAATATAACACATATAATTAAACTTTTCTCCTCTTTTTATTTTTATTTTTTTTTTAGAAAAGCATCAACATAATTATAAAGTGATGAGTTTTTAATTAAGAATGACTAAGTTTCTCAATGACAAACGACTCTTGCAAGCATGACACATAAGAAAATAACAAGTAATGAATTAAAAACAAGAAGAAAAACTAGAAATAAAGCAGAAAGCACAAAAGTTGAAGTGTAAACTATAAAAAAGTGAGAGACAGACACTTTGTTCTTGTGCGGCACTAATGCTTCTAGTGAAAAATCTTCTGGGCAAAATCGAAAATAACTTTGACAAAGTGGAGATGAAGGCGTAAAAGAAGAAGTATCTGCTGTTCGAAGTTGTTGTTACTGTTTGTTATCACTATGAAAATGAGTGTGGATAAAAAAAACAAAGAAAAACATTAAAAATAGAAAAATGAGCTGCAACATCAATAGTGGCATTGAAAAAAGTGCATAAAAATTGATGTCGTTGCAAGTTTATGGCAGCAGCAGCAGCAAACAGTCATGGTCGTCAGATTGTGTATGCAATAAAGAAAAAAATCAACAAACTAATGACTTTTAATGATATATTGCTGCTGCAACAGCGGTTGTTAGCGATTGATGGCAAAAAAACTGTATTGAAAAATATATTTTTAATAAAAAAAATTATATTTTTAATAAAAAAAATTATAAAAATGCAAAAAAAAATATTTTCTGCGAAAAACTGTCATGCTATATTAGAAAGAAGGTTGCCATCTGTTTAAAAAATTTAAGTCACAAAAATTTATATGGTAAAAATTACTGTCAAGCCAAAATATTTAAAGTATGCTGAGATTTGAAAAATTTATAAGAAGAGGGTTGCCACCTGTTTTAATTAAATAAAATTTATAGAATTGACACAAGAAATTATTGATATAAAATGCTGCAGAAGTAAAGCGTTCTAAGTAAACTGAGAGTTCAAAATATAAAAAAAGTGTTGCCACCTGTTTTTATTAAAAAATATACACAAGACAAACGAACTATACCAATTATAACAAAATAAATATAGACCTAAAAAAATACATGGCTTAAGAAGGTTAACGGTTGAAAATTTATTTGAACAGTGTTGCCACTATTTAAAATTTTTAAACAAATAAACAATAAAAATTTTTTATTTAAAATTTTTAAACAATTTAACAATAAAAATTTTAAATACTTAATATAGATGGCAAAGAAGTTTAAGAATTTTTTTTTTCGAAATTATAAAAGAGTGTTGCCACTTGTTTTTATTAAAAAATATGCACAAAACAAAACAAAAACATACGGACTATAATAAAACAAACGAATTATAACAAAATATATATAGATTTAAAAACTAGGTGGTTTAAGAAGGTTAAGAATTGAAAATATTTTTGAACAGTGTTGCCACTTTTTTACAATTTTTATACAATTAAACGACTAAAAAAATGAAATCATTTAAAATGGATAACAAAAAGAATTTTTAAATTTTTTCGACACAATATTAGAAAAACGGGTTGCCATATAATTATATTTTTTAATTTTAAAATCTAAGAAATTAATTGTAAAATATCGCTAATGCTTATAACTCCAGTTACCATTAAAGACACTCCCGAGAAAAATTCGTTGCTGTTCCACGCGCAGACTATCCTTTATATACTTCAAGCTCCAAACAAACTTCTCCTCCACACTAACGTCCATAATTATTAAATAAATAATTTATTTTTAAATGCGTCGAGATAGAAATGAGCAAAATGCGCAAAAGAAAACACCACAGATTGCTCATTGCAATTTAGTAATTGCAATCAATCATCTTTGTTGTCTGGCTGATTGCAAAAACTATTTGCGAAGCTTGAGTATTTGAGTTGAAAATAAAGAATGTGTGCAGAAAGAGAGTGGCAGCAAGAGAGAAAGAGAGGGGGGATAATACCAGCACGGGGAGCTAATTTTCAAATGCCAGGCAACTATGATGATGCTGCTGCTTTCGCCTCCAAACGCTGGCGGACGGAATTGATTGAATGATTGATGATTAATGCATTTTGCTTGCAAATTCGACGAACCAAACAGCGAACCAATCAGCAGTGCAAGCAAGCCAGTCAGCCAGCCAACTAGCGAGAGCGCATGCAGCAACAAAACTTCAACGTGAGGAGTAAGCCAAGTTCAAGCAGTGAGAAAAGCGCGAAGCAAAGCAATGGTACGCGTGGACGCGAGCTAGCTGAAGTTGCTGCTGTGAGTGCCAGCAAATGTCCAGTCAGCAAACGTGCAGAATTGGCGCTTAAGATATGCGCACCAGCAGCAGCAGCGGCAGCAGCACTGTTCCAGCAACTAAGACGTTGCCGCGCGCCTGTTGCCATTGTTTTTCCTTGCTATTTCTGCTGTTTTTGTTGTTACTGTTATCGTCATCGTCGTCGTCGTGGTTGCTCGTTGCTCATTGCCTTTGGCTAGCCTTCGCCTGCTTAAATATGCATTTTCAATTAAGCGCAATTTTGTTGCAACGCAGCACATTTTGCGCCACCTTCGCAGCAACGGCAGCAACCGTCTTCACGCAGTTGTGCTCCGCATGCCGTCTTGTGGGCGAGGAGAGTGGGTGAAGACCGCGTGTAGCAAAGTGGTTGGTTGCTGTTGGCTGTTGGCTGCTTGCGAAGGTTGCGCTTTTAGAAATTCTTGTTTACCAAAGTTGCTAACAAGCTTGCTGCAGCAGCATTTTGATTGTTTTACATTTGTTTTGTGGTTGTTAGTATTGTTGTTGTTGTTGTTGTAGGTAGAATGTTCTATTATTGCCAACTATGCATTCTTGGGGTGAAGTCACAATGGTCTAGCAAATTCTAAGAATTATTTATGAGTTTCTAAGAACTTGAGAAATCGATTTCTATAGTTGTTGCAACATTTTTTATAATTTGGTTCAAAAGGCTAATGTTGCGCAGAGTACTGTTTTGTGGTACTATAAGATATAGCATAACTACTGGCTATATAGATGACATCTCTATGGCGAATCCCATCTTGCAGTCTTTTCAGTTTAAGCGTCCAACGAAATCTGCGATCTTTAGTGTCTCAAAGTCGTAGTTTCGAGAAAGTTTGGATTACTTAAGAACCTGTGGGATCTCCATGGTAGCGAGGAAATGTTAAAGAATTCTGAATCTCAAACGTTCCCCAAATAATTGTTAGACTGAATGGACCGACATCGAAGAGATAAGTGTTCCCACGACAGTGTGGTCTACATAACCTGAATGTAGCCAGATTTTTATTCGACCAAAGACTGTCATATCGGGTTATATACCTCAAAATTAATTAAGGAATGTTTTCTACAACAACAACAACAAATAGCATAGCTAAGTTCCAGCATAAGTCGGTTGTAAGTAAGCAAAAGGGACACAGATTTATATTCAACCAAGAACTGTCAGGGACCGGCAGCTGCCTTAAAGTTATTTGAGGAATGTTTTCTTACTAATAGAGCCACTTATTGATCAGTTTTCTCTTTATTACATATAAAATATTAGCCTACTGAGTAATATCTGATGGACCAAAGTACATATTCCGGAACTATAAATCTCAATTCTTATATTATCACGTTGTTTATCAGATCTCTGATGATGAAAGTACTCCAAAGAAAAGTTTCATTTATCCCACAAATGGGGCAGGTTTAATCTAGACCTCGCGAAGTCTAGATGGCGCATCTTTTGAAAGACTGTTATCGATATAGAGCCTTCATATTTGGGGAAATCGGAAATCTTTCAGAAATTAGCAATTATCTAAAGTCCTGAAGGTCCTAACTCCGCACCTTAAGCTTCCATTGGTAAATATATGTACTATATATGAAATATATTTCAAGACCTATGAAAGAGAAACAACAAGAAACCCTAAAGACACAACACAACAACGGATTGACTGTGTGTCAAAAAAAAAATTATTAATAAGAAGAAAGAATGCAGAAGATTCCACTAAAAAATATGTAAATAACAGCAAGCAAGATAAATAAACAGGAATTTATAATAATAAAAACACGGACGGAACGCACTGAACCTCACTGAAGCTCCAACACATGACAAGTTGGCAACACTGTCGAGCAAAAAACAACAATGTAAACATGCTGGAATATCGAATAAGAAATGCAAACATGCGCATAAAAATTGCCTGCAATGGAAATAAATAAACAAGCAAGCGAGCGAGCGAATGAAGGAAAAAAGGAAGCAAGGAAATGAAGAGTTGAAAAAATAGAAATAAAAAAATAAAAAATATAACTAAAGTGAAGTATAAAAAAAGTGGATTTTAAAAAATGCGCGCAAAATTTTTGTTGTTGTTGTTATTGTTGTAGTAGTTGTTGTTGCTATGCTGCTGCGTCCAAAATAACGCAAGTGCGCATAATGCAAAGCAAATGTTTTGCCACGGCTGCTGCTGTTGCCATTCTACATGGATTTTGTGTGTATCTGCTGTGGCATGCTGCTCACATGCTGCAACCGTAAAAAATTGCGAAAAAAATGGTAAAAAAATTGTGCACAAAAAACAACTTCAAAACACTCGCCATAAAACGTGACCGGCCATTTTTCAATGTCAGACGAAAATGTTTGCGCTGCTCCCCAGCTGACGCCTATACTTCCACTGCCGCTGCTTATTTGCCGTCGCTGTTGTACGGTTGCTTAGTTGTTGCTAGGGCTTTGTGTGTATTTTTAGCATTTTTATTTTTTGCAATTTTTATTTACTTTGTGCTTTTAATTTTTTAGTTGCTTTTGTAGGCTGCGTAAAAGTGAAAGAGGCGGCAGCTGGGTTGGTGAGAAGAATTTTCAAACATTTTTTTTGAAATTTTTTATTTTTTTTAACGGAATTTAGGCATTTAGTAATAATTATTTCAAATTATTATTAGAAATTTTCAGAATTCTCAGTAAAAAAATTTTTATGAATAATATATAGCCTACATTGGGGATGAAAATTAAAATAAATTTTTTTTTTAATATTTTCAAAATTATTTCCTCGAATAAAAATAACTTAAAAACATAATTACAAATCAGCGCGATGAAAAAATTAGCAATAAACCAACACTGCGTGGCAATAATAACTTGCGCATTCGCCTAAAAGAATGCAACATAAAAATTTATGCGTCCGCTTTTGCGCAATTTTATGCCAGCAATTTTCTTGATAAATATGAAAACTTCATAAATGTGCTCGGATAGGTATATACATACATATATTTCATATTGTGTGGCGCTGTGAAATTGCTTTGCCGCTCATAAAAAACTTACGCTACAT
This sequence comes from Zeugodacus tau, assembly GCA_031772095.1. Taxonomy (NCBI): domain Eukaryota; kingdom Metazoa; phylum Arthropoda; class Insecta; order Diptera; family Tephritidae; genus Zeugodacus; species Zeugodacus tau. Next base: position 56,910,534 of record CM062653.1, on the reverse strand, counting down.
AAAATTTAATAATTTTATTTGTGAATTTCTGACACTGCTGCCCTCTACTTGTGTGTATAGCATACATTTAGGCGTTACACTAAAGTAAACAGCATAAAGAAAAAACTATAGCAAAGTAGTTAGAATTATATAAAGGAGCGCAAGTGAGGCTAAATTATATATTTATTTGTATGTGTGTTTGTATTTATTGTTGCGTGAATTTTGTATATTTCTTCTTCTGCGTTATTCGTTTCGCATGCGTTTAATGGCGCATAAAAATTTATGAAAAATCAATTTCAATAGCGTCTAACAAGTAGCTGGCTGGCTGCTGACTATAATAAGCAGCAACAACGTGGCATACTTTACGGCGTTCAACAGCGACGTAGTGTAATAGCGTCACTGAGTCTGTATTGTGTTGTGTGGAAAAAACAAATTGTTTGCTTTTTGCGTTCAATCGGTTGAGAGATAATAGTTTTATTTTTAAGAAATGTGTGTATGTACATATTTGATTTGTTTAATATTTAAAACCATATTGAAAAGGTTTCTTACAGGAATTTAAGATTGCTTTTAATGTCTAAATTTTTAATTAAAATAAAATAAAATAAAAATTGCTCATAAAAAATGTGTTTATCAATTTCCAAAAGGTGGCAACACTGCATATATATAAATGGTGTTCGAATTTTTTATTAATTTCCAAGTTACTGATTCCAACTTTTAAATTTACTTTCTTAAAGTAAATTTTTAATTTTTTTTAGTGGCAACCATCAAATAATAATAAATAATTTTTACGTGGCAACCCTATAAATTATTATATATAATTATGTTGCAAATGTTTTGCTAAAATACAGTTTGCATCAAAACACCAATTGTTTATAAAATATATTTGTATAAGTTTGTTTAATAAGTGGCAACCCTATAAATAATTGTAAGTATTTTTAAGCATTTTTTATATTTTTCTAGACTCTGATCCTTTATTTATATTTTTTTTTGCATAAAATACATTGGACAATTTTTTAAAAATGTGGCAACCCTATAAAAAAGTATAACTATTTTTAATAACTTTTTCGGCGATAATTGCTTAATTCAAATAAGAATAATTAAAATGTAAATAATGTTTTCAAATTTTTAAATTTTTAGTTACATGGCAACCCTAGTAAAAAAAAAATAATATTTGAAAAAATTTATTTTTACAAACATACTCGGTTACTACAGAAAAATTCAATGTTTTTTGCTATACTTATAGTATCTAGACCTACTTTGGATATAAACATGATCCCTTTATAAGCCAGCAATGTAAGAGATACCCCAGATTATTCTGAACAAATGTGTTCCTACATCTCAACAAAGCTTACGCTTGAGCACAAATACGTAATTTCCTTATCAATACTCATAAAAAATGCATAAATTTAATCGCAAAATGTATAACTTACATATTTTAATGGGATTTTATCTTTGCACGCTTGCGCTAGCATTCGCTGGTCATTTTGCCACTCATGCCGCGCGGCTGCTCACTCACGCGTTAACTTATTGCCAAATGTGATATCGAAGGCACTTAAGCGCAATCATTGCATTAATTCAAGTGGACGGCAGTTAATTGAATTGCAACTGCAGCAACGGCAATCGAATTATGCGACAAGCTACAGGAGCAGCACCAGCAGCAACAGCAACAGCAGCATAGTGACCATGACACCCGCAACGTTGTGGCAACTCAAGCCGTGCGTATACCGCCATCCCTGTAGAGTAGGTATTGTGACTGTGCTTTTTTCTTATATCATGCTCCTACGCTCGTGCATGGCATGTCCACTTCGGTTAATTGCATTTGTGGCAGTATTTGCATATACATACATACATACGAGGTATATACGCATATATACCTACATATACAGGCGTATAAATGCTTGAGGATACATATATGGACGCAAAGGTAAGCTCACAATTAGAAAAAACGGTGTGTATATATCCGTTATTAAAGGGCTTAAGGGCTAACATTGCATACTGTCAGGCGCACAAGCTGATAATCTGACAGTGGATATGCACAACTAATGAGTGTGCACATTTAAGACAGTAATTTCTGTCGTTTCGTGTTGAACAATATAATTTATGATAATTTTTGTTGTAAACTCATGGCTTGCGCCTTGAAGTATGCTTGCCAAGGTGTTGGAAATTCATTGTTTCAATGAATTATATTTAATAGATGTTTAAATTATAGATATTTGTAGGCTACAACGTTTAACTAAAGATCATATTTCACTTGAAAAGCAAGAATATTGAGAATTCTAGATTTTTTGAGTACATTAAGAACAATTTTTAGGTTAGAATCCACTTCAAGAGGTTTCTAAATATAAAATTTGGCTGCGTGTCTAAAAAACATATCATTTTTAAATATTTTGTGTAAAAAATAAATGAGTGACAACAAACCGCAACAAGGATTCACTTATTTACTTCAATGGATCCTAAAAGTATGCTATAGATTTATAAATAATAAGTTTTTAGGTAGTACTGAATGAAAACTAAAGTGGAAAGAAGGCAAAAATGATAGAAAATCACCAAAAACATTAAATTGTATGTACAATAATTGAATATTTTACCTAAATTTTAATGAACCCCGAAAGTATGCTAAATAATATACAAGAATAAAATTTGAAAAATCAAATTTTTAAGATAATCTTCTTCTTAACTGGCGTAGAAACCGCTTACGCGGTTATAGCCGAGTCCACAACAGTGCGCCACGCATCTCTCCTTTTGGCGTTTTGGCGCCAATTGGTAATACCAAGTGAAGACAGGTCCTTCTCCACCTGGTCTTTCCACCGGAGTGGAGGTCTCCCTCTTCCTCGGCTTCCACCAGCGGGTACTGCATCGAAAACTTTCAGAGCTGGGGCACTTTCATCCATTCGAACAACATGACCCAGCCAGCGTAGCCGCTGTCTTTTTATTCGCTGGACTATGTCTATGTCGTCGAACAACACATACAGCTCATCATTCCATCTTCTGCGGTATTCGCCGTTGCCAATGTTTAAGGGACCGTAAATCTTCCGCAAAACCTTTCTCTCGAAAACTCCTAGTGCCGTCTCATCGGATGTTGACATCGTCCACGCTTCTGCACCATAAAGTAGGACGGGAATGATGAGGGTAGAGTTTAGTTTTTGTTCGTCGAGAGAGGACTTTACTTTTCAATTGCCTACTCAGTCCATAGTAGCACCTGTTGGCAAGAGTGATTCTGCGTTGGATTTCAAGGCTGACATTATTATCGGTGTTAATGTTGGTTCCTAGGTATACGAAATTATCTACAACTTCAAAGTTATGACTGTCAACAGTGACGTGGGAGCCAAGAGTTTACTATAAAAATACAAAATTCGGTCTGAAGCATTCTTTTTTTTAATATCAATGACTCTCAAAAGTATGCTACCTAATTTGTTACAGATTTTGTTTTTGTAAAAATGTGTACTAAATGCAAAAGCTACTGATATTAACTATAACAATATGCACTAATCGACTAAATTTTCAACCTTTTTATGACATACATGACTGCCCTCAAAAGTATGCTATGAAATTATTAAAAATTCTTAATTTAATTAAAACAAAAATCAGAAGAATTAAGAAAATCTCTAAATGAATTCACAATCGCTATATAATAGTAAAAATTTTAACAGACATTGTCATGGCTCTCAAAAGTATGCTAAGAAATATTAAAAAATTGTTTACTTCAAACTACTTTTAACTATGGCTGATATCAAAAATAGCGAGTATTCATTACAAAATACACAATTCTCTCACAAAAATCCTGTTTTGTTGTTATTATTTTTATTTCATATTCTCCATACAACAAGCGTGACATATGTATTTGTAAGCAATTCAATAAAATTTTATGAATGAACTTTTGACGTGCAAAAAAATGCATGCCAATTGACGCATTACAGTGCAAACTAACGGCACACACACACACACACTTGCCTACCTGTAACGCAAAAACAAACGTAAAATACCGACAAAAAAATTTGAAGGCCAATAAAGTTATGACAAATAAGCGCCCACAACAGTACCTACACACACACACTCATACATATACGAGTATACACCGTCATCTGCATGAATGGATTCGTAAAACTGCAACCACAACAATTGCATGCATTGCATTTACTAGTCTCGTCTGCACGTGTGCACTAATAGTTCAAATATGCCAATCGTACGGTCAAATTCACTTTCATTTCGGCAACACACCAACGCAACACAGGTGTGTGGTTAGGCCGAATGCTGATGGCCAAAAACACAAAAAAAAAAGTAATGGAAAGTGGAAATCACACATTGCGGCGTTGCAAGTTTGATTATAAAAAGCGAAATTCAGCATAAAAATCAAAAGTGTAAAAATGTTGCAATCAAAATATTGCGTGAAAAAATAGAATTAAAATGGCGGCTAAAAGCTGTTAACCACAGAGACGTGTGTGTATATGCAAATATGTATGTGTGTATACATTTCGATGTGCTGTAAAAAATGTTTATTTTTAAATGTCTACTATGTGTATACCTCGTTATTTATGTATATAGGTATGCCGCATTTTATTTGTATGCAAATGAAATTGAAAAATTGCCTCTGCCAGCATTGAACATGCAAAATTCATTATTTTTCCACTTAATTAAAAAATATTGCCGCCAAATAGCAAATAGCCATGCAAAGTACATACAGTTAAGTATAGAATTTTTGCACATACCAGTATATACATATATACACAGTAGTGAGTGAGCCCAGTAAGCATTTTTAAGGGATATGTTTCATATTGGACTCATAATTGAAATTATATTTATTGCTGACTAAATTTAGTTTTCTTCTTCTTAGTCTTAATTGAGCGCTGACTGAATAATAGGCCTTCGTTCTTCTATATACATATGAGCAATAAAATTATCAGTTATTCAGAGGTTGCTTGCTTTATGAGACTTCTAAACAAAATATTTTCTGAAAACATACTAAAGAATACATAAAAATTTTCAAGATGGCATCTCTATAATTTTTAGAAAAAAATATTAAAAATAAAAATCACAAAAAAAAATAATTTCATTTTAATTCCTTAAAATTTTCAAATTATTAAACAAAAAATAATAATTAGCAACTCTCTTTAAAAAAAAAATATTTTTTTAATATTGTAAAACTCCAAACAATTGACAACTCTCTAAGTCCTAGAAAAATAAATTTTAAATAATAATCGTAAAATATTTTTTTATATTTTTTAGAAGATATTTTTAAAATATTTAAAAATTCCGCCCACTTGGTAACCCTTCAATCTAAAAAATTAATTATTAAATTAAAAATCGAAAAAAAAACTTTAAGTTTTTAAATACTAATATTTGGTTCTTCATAAAACATCTTAGCCTTATTTGAGCGCTGATTGAATAATAGAACCTCGTTCTTATACATATATATGAGCAATAAAATTAATAAAATATTCGGAGGATGCTTGCTTTCAGAGACTCTAAAACAGAATAATTGTTGAAAACATACTAATCAAATTTAAAAATTTTCAAGATGGCATCTCTCTAATTTTTAGAAAAAAAATATTAAAAATAAAAATCATAAAAAAAATTATTTTATTTAAATTCCTTAAAAATTTCAAATTAAAACCAACTCAACTCCCTAATTTCTAAAATTTTAAAATTATTAAACAAGAAAAAAAATAAGCAACACTCTTTTTAAAAAAAAACATATATATATATATATATTTTAATATTGTAAAATTCCAAACATTTGGCAACTCTCTAATTCCTAGAAAAATAAATTTTAAATAATAATCGTAAAATATTTTGAAAAATATTTTTTTATATTTTTTGGAAAATATTTTTAGAATATTTACAAATTCCGCCCACTTGGCAACCCTAAAATCTTAAAAAAAAATAATTATTAAATTAATAATCGCAAAAAAATATTTTAAAATTATTATTATTATTTTTAAAATATTTTCAAATTCCAACCAATTGGCAACTCTACCAGATTCCTGTTTGTGTCTGCAAAGTCATTGGTCCTTTGGCGCAATCTGCTGCCTTTGTCTGAAAATTGTTCTTTTTGCCTATATGTTTGCGAGCTAATATGACTGTTGGTGTTGTTGTTGCAATTTTTATTTTTTTATACTCTCGCAACCTGTTGCACAGAGTATAATAGTTTTGTTCACCTAACGGTTGTTTGTGTCACCAAGAAATATAAGAGTTAGATATGGGGTTATATATACATAAATGATCAGGATGACGAGTAGATTTGAAATCCGGATGTCTGTCCGTCCGTCTGTCCGTCCGTCCGTCTGTCCGTCTGTCCGTCTTTCCGTCTGTCCGTGCAAGCGATAACTTGAGTAAAAATTAAGATATCTTAATGAAACTTGGAACACATGTTCCTTGGCACCCTGAGGAGGTTGCTTTCGAAAATTGGCAAAATCGGTCCACTGCCACGCCCACAAAATGGTGGAAACCGAAAACCTATACAGTGTCATAACTAAGCCATAAATAAAGTTATGAAAATTAAATTTGGAACATAGGATCCCATTAGGGAGGGGCACATTTGGATGTAATTTTTTTGGAAAAGTGGGCGTGACCCCGCCCCCAAATAGGTTTTTTGTATATAACTCGCAAACCAATAAAGCTATATAAGCCAAACTTTCTGCAGTCATTTCTTTTAGCCATTTCCTTATACAGTCCAAAAATGAAAGAAATCGGATAATAACCACGCCCACCTCCCATACAAAGGTTAGGTTGAAAATTACTAAAAGTGGGTTAACTCCCTAACGAAAAACGTCAGAAACACCAAATTTTACATAAGAAATGGCAGAAGGAAGCTGCACTGAGATTTTTTTACAAAATGGAAAATGGGCGTGGCATCGCCCACTTATGGGTCAAAAACCATATCTCAGGAACTACTCGACCGATTTCAATGAAACTTGGTTTGTAATAGTTTTCTTACATCCCAATGATATGTTGTGAAAATAGGCCAAATCGCTTCACAACCACGCCAACTTCCTATATACCAGAACTTTGAAGACGATCTGAATCGTTAACTTTACAATATATAAAGGAAGCACTAGTAAAGATATCGATGCAGAACTTTGCACAAATACTACCTTTATAGTGTGGAAGCCCCATTCTAAAAATCGCCGAAATCGGACCATAGGTTTTCAAGGCCCCATGTATCGAACATGAGGACCTCGGTGCTTCTAACCTAATATTAGGGTTTCCAACTTTCAATGGACTTTATACAATATATATGATGAATGTGTGGGTCAAATTGTGTATTATATAATATAAATAAAGTTAAATAAATAAATTGCGAGAGTATAAAATGTTCGGTTACACCCGAACTTAGCCTTTCCTTACTTGTTTTTCATTTATTTTTTAACTAAAAATGGCTGGTTGTTGTTGTTGCAATTTTAAATTGTTTTTTTGTTGTAGAAATTTTTATATTTTTTCATGTTTTGGAGCTAAAAATGGCTTGTTGTTGTTGTTACATTTTTTATTTTTTTCAACTATGTTTCCGTTTATGTTAGCTGCTAGTAGCTTTGTAGCCGGCTTTGGTCAGCATTGTTGTACATACATACATACATACATACACATGAGCATCACCAGGGTTGCATATGTGTAGCCACAAGCTTTGGAGCGCGATTTGTGCCACCACTACAGCTCCTATTACTTACGACTCGTACTATGCCACGCGTGTCAGTTGGGCAAAAAAATGCATTACAAGAACAATGCTATTTTTGCCGGCTATTCGCGTTTTTTACGACACACACACATTCACAAATAATTTCAGATTTTTTTTTATTTTAGCCATTTGCACAAACACAGACACACATTCCTCCACACGTGTGTCCATATGGAAAAATGTTTTTGTGAAAAAATAACTCACGAATGCGCCGCAGCGCGTTTTAATGTTAATCTGTTCTGTTTTTGCGCTTTTTTAGATTTTTTGTTTTTGTTGTGGTTTTGGCGTCGCGTCGCGTCTGTCTGTCCTTGCCCTTTGCGTTCGCGCTGACTGCTTGCATATGTTTCAATGATTTTTGTTGCTTTTGCTGTTTGACTAACATGTTTTTGTAAATTATTTTATGCTTTTTGTTCTTGTAATGTCGAGCTTTCCATGCATGTAACTGGTTTTTATTATACGCTTTTGGATGTTGTTATACATTCTTTGCTATACTATTGTTGTAATTGTTGGTTGTTTTTATGAGCGTCGGCTCGCTGTTGTAAAAATCCTTTCGCTTTCATACCGAGAGTATGTATATAGAAAAGACACACTAAAAAAATAATGCAAATAAATTCATGCAGTGCATGTAGTAAAACAAACTAATAACCAGTTGAAAAGCGAAATGATACGAGATAAATACGAGACTTGCGTTGATTTTCATGTTTTGTTTTTGCATTTTACATGCCGCCTTTGTACAATAAAAGGGCGTGTAAGCGCGGCAGACTGCAGTAGTCGAGGCAAAATGAAATTTTATGAAAAAAAAAAAGTTATTTGTATAGAAACTATCGAGTAGTGAACTAGTTACGAACTGGTCCAATAGTAGTTCATTTTGGTCCAGCATAATATTTTGGACAAAGCATAATATTTTTTTTTTCACTTCGAAATAAAATACTAAAATCGGACACTTTGTTTGTTAAAAAAAAATAAGTGAACTTTTTTTAAGTTCGAAATTTCGAAAAACTGACATTTCCTCAATTAATAAATATCTATATATGTAATATATAGTATATTTTGCTTCGAAATTGGTTATTTTCGAGCGAAGAATATTGTAAATCTTTCGAATATGAATAAAATTTAACTTCGAAAAATTCGAAGAATGTCTTTTTTGTACAATATTGTAGATCTTTCGAACATGAATTTTATTTCACTTCGAAAAATTCGAAGAATGGCTTCTTTATACGATATTGTAAATCTTACGAACAGGAATAATATTTAATTTCGAAAAATTCGAAGAATGTATTTTTTATACAATATTGTAAATCTTTCGAACAGGAATAATACTTAACTTCGAAAAATTCGAAGATTGACTTCTCTTTAGAATATTGTAAATCTTTAGAACATGAATTATATTTATCTTCGAAAAATTCGATACAATAGTAAATATGTAAAACATTAATTATATTTATCTTCGAAAAATTCCAAAAATGTCCTATCTATATAATATTGCAAATCTTTCGAACATAAATAATATTTAACTTCGAAAAATTCGAAGAAAGTCTTCTCTATACAATATTGTAAAATATATTGAATTATATTTAACTTCGAAAAATTCGAAGAATGTCTGTTCTATCTATGAAATTTATATTATAGTGTTTTTTTTTTAAATGATATTTTATACAAGAAAGCAAAATATACAAATATATTTATACTCTTCCATATATCGTTGGCTTAATATAGAAAAGGCGTATCTACATTTTTTTTCGAAATCGCGTTTTTAATGTATTCTGGTAGACCACTGTCAAATACTCCTCCCCTTAAAAAATTAGTGGGCTATGATCGTAAATAACGGATTTATAGTCATATAAAAAAAAGCCCTAACTCATTCGAAGTTACAATAACAACATAAAGCTCTATCTCAAATAACTTCAAAGAAATTAAAAATAATAACAAAATTATACCACTATTGAATTTGTTACCTGTTTTGAATAAAAATTGCAATATAAATGTTTTTTGCATCTTAAGTTTTTAAGGTTTTATTCAGTTTTTTCCTTCTCCTGAAAAGTAACGAAAAGTGTAGATACGCCTTTTCTATATTAAGCCATCGATATGTATATAAATACCACGAATCACAAGCAGTATAATGACAACAGCTTCACTTTTGCCGGAAGAACGTAATAGAAACAATAAATAACCCGAAAGACATGTTAAAAACAATAAAAAATTGCAACAACACAAACAATGGCAATAAAAAGCATACCGACAATGGTCAAAACAGCGACTTATTTAACAATAAAACAAGCGAAATAAAAACAACAACAACAACAAAAATTCACTGAAATAAAAGCATAAAATTACAAGTTGAAAAAGACGCTATGAAGCTGAAAACAATAATAACAACAAACACATGCGAGTATGTGGAGGCTGGTCCGTACCGCCAGAGCTGTGTAATACTTAAAACAGAAAATGGCAATTTATGAGCTTTTTGTCTTTTAAGGGTAATTTTTCAACACGCCAACGGTGAGTCGAACGCGACATTGCGGCAATGGCAAGGAGTATAAAACAAAAACCATAAAAGTAATAATGGCAATTGCGGTAACGAATAAAAGCTGTGCATTAAAAGCAACAATACATCAGTGTATACTCATACATGCGTACATACTCAGTGTTCCTACATACGAAATGTAATAATAAGCAATGCTCGCGACAACAATAATAAAAGGAGTACGTACTCCATATAAATTTAACTGGTACTAACATTATAAAGATTTATGTCTGTATGTAAGTAAGTGCAATTATGTGCATTTTATGGCATTTTTTACAATTCACCTCATTAACTTGCTAAGATTTTTGTTGAAAAAGAGATACCTCGAAGAAAAAATTTTGTGGTAACGCTGAATTGTTGATGATAGCTAATTTCGAAAATTCGAAAATCAATTATTATTGAAAAAAAATTAGTTTTTAGTAAGTTGTGTGATGAATATTATAAAAACTATTTAACTTCGAAAATTCGAACAACCAAGTTTTTTTTTGCTCGAAAGCGATATCAAACTATTTTAATTTCGAAATAAACTTAAATCGGAAGTTTTGCATTTGTTATACTACCGTAAATCAAAAATAAGTGAATGAAAACTAACTTCGAAAATTCGAAAATCAATTATTACTGAAGAAAATAGTTTTTAGTAAGTTGTGTGATGAATATTATCTATAAATAAAATTTTATTTCGAAAATTCGAACAATAATTTTTTTACTGCGAAGCTGTATAAAACAATTTTAATTTCGAAATATCCTTTGCATTTGTCATACTACCGTACGTAATTAAGAAGTAAATGACATTTAACTTCGAAAATCAATTATTATAAAAATATTTTTTTAGTTTTTAATAAATTATGTGCTAATAAAAAATGTAGCTTCGAAAATTCGAAGATTTAAAATTTTCCCACTGGTAAGCGTCTTAAATCTTTTTTCAAAATATTATTCTAAATTCAGATGTTTTTAGTTTCGACAGATTTGCATTTTGTTCTAAAAAAGTGAATGGCTTTTAACTTCGAGAAGTCGAAAATTTAAAATTTTTCGTCGGATTTTCCAACGGAATGCAAAATATAAATTTTTTTACTTCGAAATATTGTCTTAAAATTATTTGTTCTAACAAATTTACATTTGTTAAAGGAGAAAAAAGTAGTTGATGCTTAATTTCGAAAATTCGAAAAACTCAAAATAAAATTATTTCAATAACAAAATATTATACCCGAAATCGGAGGTAATTTATAACAGTTGGGAATTTGTAAAGTAACTACTCATATGAAGATAGTGAATGTCATTTAACTTCGAAAACTCGAAAATCGAATATTATAAAACTGTTTTTAATTTTTTATAAGTTGTGTGATAATAAATGAAATTTAACTTCGAAAATTCAAAAATACAGAAAAAAGTGGAGAAAAGTTAATTTCGAAAATTCGAAAAACTCAAAATAAAATTATTTCAATAACAAAATATTATACTCGAAATCGGAGACAATTTACAACAGCTTTGAAATTGTCTAATAACTGCTCATACGAAAGCAGTGCATGACATTTAACTTCGAAAAATCGAAAATTAACATTTTTTGATTGGAAAACAATTTTTAATACTTTTTATTTATTTTTTCGATCCACACAACCTCACAAAATTTGCTGATTATACAATTTATTAAGTTTTTTTTCTCTTATCTTTCTCTATCATATTTCGTAATTTATTTCCTTTTCATTTTTTTTATTTGTCTTCCTTGACTCACTCATACGAAAGTACATATTTTACGTCATCTTGTGTATGCAATAAATTGTCTTTGACTTTATTATTATTATTTTTTTTTTGGCTTGTACCTTGCACACCGGCAACACCAATCGCCAAAGTGGTCAGAAAGGGCTGCACTAACTGATCCTTACAAATTTCTTGCAGCTTCACACCGCCGCGCCGCATCCAGCAAACAACTTTCATATATCGGCTGCTTGTTGTTCTTCACTCTTTATTACTTTGCATTTGCCTTGCATACACTTTCTTTACACACACACAGCTACATAGATATTTTACTTCTTCACTTCATTCGCTAGCGCTGACCTGCAAGAAGGCTAAATATTGCCTGGCGCATTTTAACCAAACACATTTTAGTCAAGTTAGTTGTCGTTCGTCGTCTGACTCAGTTCGTTTTAGTCTGCATTCTCCACACCTTTGTGCATTGTATTTGTCTTTTTTTGTTTTTTATCTGTGCTTTTTGTTGTTGCTGTTGTTTTGTGCATGCTTTTATTGCATTTTCCCTTTTTTCATCTCGTGTGCTTTTCATCATCTCGGCAGACAGGCTGCGCCATTAAATATTCACAAAGGCTATAAATCATTTAGGTTATGTTGCAATTTCGACAAAGCGTTTTTGTTTATTTTCATCCATTTTTAGTTTCCCCCCTTCTTCCCTCCGCTTGTACATTTCACGTTTTTGCTTTTAGTTTCGACATCGTTCAGGACAATGTGTGTGTGTGTGTGGCGGTATGTGTGGCAGTGGTAGCTGCAGCAAAATTTCTTAGCAAGATTTCTTGTTTATGGGCGTTATGTTTGGCGTTTTTTTGCTATTGTTGTTTGTGTTTCTTTTTTTGGAGTCATAAAAGTGGCGGTGCGCGTTTTTTTTTTGAGCAAAGAATATTATATAGAAGAGTATGTATCTATATTTATGAGTTTTAGAAAAATACCCTGTGTCCACAAAAAATTGGTTCTTAATTTCAAATATTTTTAATAATTAATATTTTTTGAAATATTGAATTTTTTATTTTTTTTTCGAAGATCGCATGTGTGTTCTTATATTAACTATCATACAAGCTTAACCGAAAATGTTCTAGAAATATTTTAAAGTCTACACGATGCTCATCTTTTACTTTTTTAGTAATTTACTATTTCGAAATTCGCAATAATTCGAGTTTCGAAGTTAACTTCGAAAAATTGTGTAATCTATTTTTTACATTTGACTACATGCCACAGTTCATAATGTTATTTTCAGTAAGTTTAATTTCGAAATTAGAAAAATTTCGGCTTTCGAAGTTAACTTCGAAAAATTTTAAAATTAAATCTTTCATTTTTACTAAATATCTCAATTAATAATAATATTTAAAGTAAACTAAAATTTCGAAATTTGAAATATTTCGGGTTTTGAAGCTAATTTCGAAAAATTTGAAATGTATTTTGTACTTATAACTTAATCTCTGGAGTACAGAGTCGCGTCTTGTAGAGTGTAATACACTTTTTTACTTCAACTCGCTAGCTTAGTGCAAATTCTTAACACTCTTACTTTCCACTGCGCATAAAAAAGTTCTGTAATGACCAAACCAGTCGATGCTGAACAGCATAAACTGTCTGTCAGTATACAAGTAGTATATGCAAGTTTATGCTTACGACTATGCATTTATGTAAGTATCCAACACTGTCGCGGTCAAGGCTGCACATTTAGTCGTCATAAAGTGGCTTCAAGTCATTTAGCTGCTTGTAACGTTTAAGAAGGTAGTGGAGGCAAAATGCATGGAAGAAGCTTTTATGTGAGTATGTGAGTATATACTCATATTTGAAAAGTAAAAAACGAAATTTAGAAGTAAAAACCACTTTTGCTTTGAAAATATTGAACCACCAGCTTGAAATTTAATATAGAGAGCTATAACTTCGAGAATTCTTTTCTCCACAGCCTGCTAAATTCTAAACACAACTCGTACATATTTGGTCTATAGAGCATTCTACTGCAAGTAAAGCTTTTATGTGTATACTGGCATGTGCCTCCTAAGACAAATTGCATTCCACACTAATTAGAAATAATGTTAGCTCACATTTGGCCATATTCAATTGTCGAACATTACAATTTATCAGCGCCCACATAGAAATACCCAGCAGCATGCATACATGAGTTGTTTAACCGCTATTAACAGCTGCTCCGAGTGTGCGCAAATTTATTTTGGTGCTTTGCGCATGCGCGTGGGTAGTAGAGAATTTACGTAGCTGTTTTATCAGCGATTACAAAGAAAAATTTGAATTTATGTTTGTTGCAATTTTGTAGAATAACTGTTGATTTTGTTGCATTTAGATAAAGAAAGAAACTATTTTTAGTTCAGAGAAGTCATGTTGCTCAAAGCACAATAGACTATTGTCTCAGGGGCTACAAGCTATATGAAAATTCATGAGGCAAATATTATTATGGTAAAATTCATTGATCAAATCTGGGCTGCATTCCAGTAAAAAACTAAGTGTTCTGGAGTTTCATAATACTAGAAAAGGTTTTGTCACTCTCAGAGAGCAAGGGAAGAAGCATTTAAATTTGCTTAAGAATAATCAAAAACTACAAGAAATTCTTAGAAAATATGAGCATATATTTTTCTATGCATTAAATTTTATACCGTTATGAAAATTACAAATTTTATCACTGAAAAATTTTGCCATACTTTCAGGCGCTAAATCAATTACAAAATAGAAAAAAACAACAACAAACATATGTATTAGTTTCTATCAAATTTTGTGTTTGCGATTAATGGCTATATATGTACTGCTTGAATATCTGTATACCCAACGTTAGCGCACCGCCGCCACCACCAAAGCATGTAGCATGCTATTAGGCGCACAAACTCATAATTGCGTTTTTAATGAAATTTTGAATTGCTTTCATATAGATTTATCGAAGAAAGGCATGCATTGTTGTTGCAAAAGCTTTACAATTTTTTGTTGTTGTTTTTATTGTTATTGTTGCTTTTATTTTTACTGTTGTTGTTGTTTTGTTATTATTCTTGTTGTTTCTATTCTTGTTTTTTGTATTGCTGTTGTCGTAATTAGTGCCGTTGTACGCTTTTCAACATTTTTGATTCGATTAAAAACTCAATGTTTATAATTAGTGTTACTTGCTAATTTGATTTACGCTCGGATCAAAAGCATAAAGTAAAGTGAAATAAAATCATAATTTCATTTAAATATTAAATTGATAAAAGCATGTCTGAAGTAATGCTAAGAGGTTAGATTTTTGCTTAGAAATTCTTCTGCAAGTGTTTTGAGGTGCTTTTGAAGTTTTATTATAAAATTTCGGAAGAGCTTGCGGTGGTGAACTTTTGAACTTTTCTAATGATGGAAATTATTATTGAATTATACAAATATTTTAAAGGAAAGTAAATAAATTTTACTAGAAAGTATTTAGCTCTGAAAAGCTTATATTGGAAGCTTTTTCAAGTATAGCTTTTTGGTTGATGTAATTACGTGCTCAAAAGCTAGATGGCGCTGTTGACTAAATACTTCGAAAAACTTGGTTTTTACTTGATTTAAGGGATGCAAAATCAATTTATGTTTAGTTTCAAGGCATAAAAAATAATTTTTTTTCATCTTAGGCGCAGTTTTGAAATAATAAAATATTTGTTTTTGCTACTTATATAACAAATTTTACCTCAAGAGGCTACAAATATGTGAAAATGTATTACTATAAGCCATCAATCTCCACTTATTACCACAAATTATTCAAGAATTCTCTTTATTAGACTATAAAAATATTCGGAAAACCTACTAGAACTCTTAATTTAAATAATTTTCTAAAAAAACTATACACTTCCCTTCGTGTGCCAAGGTATACCGTACTGAAATTTGATGTTCAATTTAAATGCAAATAAGTGACTCTTCAAATATGCACTGAAATACACAGATTTACATAAAATTACTAAGCCACAAGGCTAAATGTTGCGTACAAATTAAGGGTGGCATATTAATTTTTAATGGAATTTTGGGCGGAGAAAGCAAAGAAACGAAGGGCGGACTAAGGGATAGCAATAAAGAGCTAACAGGTAAAAATAAATCTACAAAAAACTATTTTTAGAAAATTAAATTCGAAGAAAGTGCTTCACTACACTTTTCAAAAGCTTCGAAAATAATTTGTTTTTAACCTGTGTTTTTTTGTTGTTTTTATTTCAGGGCTTGCAACACCCACTTACTACAAATAACAAGTTTTTTACCGATGCGCAACTCATTTGGTAGGCATAACCAATGCCGCCAACGCCCACACGACGTTTCACCTTTAAATAAATTTAATTTGCTCATTTTCTCCTTGCTCGCCACATTCTCATTGCAAAACGTAACGTAACGAAAATGCACACGGCCCATTTAACAGTCTTAAATGGTGAATGCAATGGTGCTACAAGCAGCAACGAAGAGTATCTCACAAACTGTCAAACTGATTTATTGAAGAGGTGAACGTAATTTCACATTAAAAAGGTCATGGCCAACTTTATCTGCACCCAGGCCGTTGAGGCCTTCCATGGCGTGGCGTGGCGTGGTGTGGTGTGCTCTCCCAGGCTCGTAACTTGCTTGCGCGAATACGATGGAGAGCAGCGCCATTAACCTGGTGGCTGCGCATATACTAGAATGCAGCAGCCATTGTCTTGGTTGTGGCAAGATGCAACGGCAGCCTGCAACGTGCAGCATTGTATTTCTTTTTATTTCGATTTTATTTCATTTTACTTGCATTTCATTTCGTATTCTACTATTTCTTGCTTACTTAAGTGTATGCAATTTTTTTTTTTTGTGTAGAATGCAAAGAAGAAATCCAGTTGCATTTCAAGTTGTGGCTGTGAAGCTCCTTCTGTCGTTCTTTTTTTGTTTTCTTTTATTCCTTTTGTTTGATTTTTATTCTTTATTCTTATTCTACACTGCATTGACTAGTTTGTTGTGCCTTGAGTATGGCATATGTTATTTAATTTTTCGCATTTCTTTTCGTGTTGCATTCGTATATTTTAGCTGTCGTTTGCAAGCGTTTAAATTTGCTGATGAAGCATCTTCTTTTTCTGCCTTCTACTCGTATGTGGAGGCGTCGCAATTCTACTGCAGCTGGCGTGCTAATTGTTTTAAGAAACTGTTTTCTTTTTAGTCAAGATTTGTGCACTTCATATGTTGAATTTGTGTGCTCTTTATTCCCGGCTTTCCTTGTTGAACGGCGGAGAGTTGCTTTCTTCGCAGTTGCTTTAAGTCTTAATGATTCAATTAATATAATGTAGCACATAATTGGCTGCTAAGAGAACAAAGAATTCATTTTAAATAGTCAACTTTGTTTTCTCATGACCTCAAGAAAACCAATGTTCAAATTTAAAGCTACATTTTCAATATTCACAGTATAAATTTTATAGATCCTTCTTAGAATTTGTCTGCTAGTTTTAATATTTTTCAATTACAGTTAATTTTTGATGACAGATTCAAATATGTTTCTTAATTGAGTCAATTAATATTTAAATTGAGTCAATTAATATTTAAATTAAGTCAATTATCAATAAAAATTAATTATATTTTCATTTTATTTTGATATGCAGAATCATCGACATTTGCGTCAATTAAATTTTAAATTTTTGTATGGTAAATTGAGTTCAATTAAGATTATATTTGAGGAAAAGCGGATTATTCACTTGATAATCGTTTTCAGCAAATTGACAATTGACTACATTACGGAGCTGCCTAAAGTAAGTATAAATATATACTGCGCTAGGAGCTATCTGTAAGCTCTATAGGTACAGATTAAATTAATTAAGTGAAAGGTCTACAGGAGTTTTAGAACAGGCCCAAAGGGCTAATGTATTTTAAGACAATAATTTTCAGAGCAAGACTATTGCAATATGAATTGAATATATTTCAGTTAATATTCTTACAAAATCGTACTTAATTGAATGAAATTTAATTTGAAATTTAATAATTTTGAATAACTAATTGCCTTTCAATTTATAAGCTTGTTCGATTAAATGTACTTATTTTGTTAAAAAAGAATACCAAATTTCAATAGATATTGGATATTGATAATTGAAATAAAAATCTCTCAGAAATACTTTTTCAATTAGTAATCCACCGTCGCAGGCAGTTTCCAACATTTTAGTTTCATTAAGGCAATTTAAGCCATACCTTTACTCACACAATTTTATTTCATACATTTTTTTCGATTTTTTACTTTTGAAAGCAAGGATATATAATAAAATAAAATATGCAAACAGCTAAGAGGCAACAACAACAACAAAGTTTGTGGCAGGTAGGCTGTGATAGTGGGCGAATTTCGTAAGAAACGGCGAGTAAGAGAAGAGGCGCGGAGAATCGGTAGAAGAAAATATACACGAAAATTGCGATTTTAATTAAATGATATGAAAATTGAATAGCGCAATGAGGGCCTCAGCAGTGGAGGAGAGGTGTACAAGGTATAAGTGGCACGAGTTGGTATGGTATGTATAGGCAAAAGCGTGGAAAATGGGTGTGTTTCAAGCAATTTAAAGAGATAAGCAGTGCGCTCAAGCACTTGCGCCTGGATTTGTGAGAATTTCGAGCTGCAAATTCTTATTTCCCTACAATTTCTTATGCACGCTACACTTTAGTAGATGTTTCTTCAAATTTAGTTTGGCGTTTATAACTTTGCTTGAACAACACGACAGGCAGGCATTGAATTAAATATCATAATGCGAAAATATATAAGAATCCACTAAAAGCTAATGTCTATATACTATATGGCGCACTAAAAATATAAAAATGAATTATATATAAACATAATTATGCTTGTGTGCGCGTCTCGAAAGGCCCCACAAGCTATATATTTATGTATGCGTGTGTGTGTCCATAAAATATATGCTTGTAATATAAAAATTTTGTGCAGCACATTTTGCGATGCCGCCAGTCATAAAAATAAATGAAGCAGGACTATAAATGGCCAATACCTTGAAAGAAAAATGCAATAAAATGTGAACAAAAAATGAAAATAATTTTTTGTATTTCTCGTTTGTTTTTGTTGCTGCACATTTTTACGACCAAATATAGCGCTGCGAACTTCACTCTGCGCGCTCGCTTCTTTTTACACGCGCACCAACTGTGATTCCGCGCAATATTTTAAAATTAAGTCTTAAAAGTTACTTTGGAAAAGTTCCTCCTTTTTCTGTTATTAATGAAAATTGTATCATATCTCAATGAAATGGCAGTGGTTGGCGGAACTTTCTAACTAGCTGTTGTGCGGCAGCGCGCACATTTACTGTTGCAACATTTGGTCATAATGTTGGTGCTGTGTGGATAGTTAACCAAGCCATTAGGCACATATGGAACGCTTGGCCATGATTTTACTAAAAATTAATAAATATATACTATAGGAAAAGCACGAAAAATATTGTAGATGGACGGCAAGTTTTAACTAAAGTGTTCTTTTTATATGGAGATGATCTAGTATGACTCATTTTTATATGCTTTTCGCTCAATTAACCCTTCTGTGGTGTCTATACGGTCCTTTAGACCCATTATATCTCTCTACTAATTTTATTTAAAGTCTTTTAGTCTTCATTTCGACTGTCTTTTAAGTTCTACTAATTTTCTATTATATTCTTTCAACTTTTTAACCCTTATGTAATGCTTCAGAGGTCTTTTAGACCAGCACATTGTTTTCTACTTTTAATTGAAACTATTTTGTGTGACTTTTGTAAAGTTATACGAAATTTATTTCATGTTCAATCCTCGTTTAACCCTTATGTAGTGTCTTTACGGTCTTTTAGGCACACGCTATGTATCTCTCTGTTTAGTTTAAAGACTTTGACACTTTCTTTTGACTGATTTTATAAAGTAATTCAACCTTCTATTAAATTATCAAACCTATTTAACCCTTATGTACTGCCTGCAGGGTCCTTTAGGCACACTCTACATTTCTCTAGGTTTCTTTGACGATTTTTCAACTTCATTTTAATTGTATATTATGTTTATATGGCTCTACTATTTTTTTTGTTATACTCTCAACCTTATTTAACCCTAAGGTACAGTCTACAGGGTGCTTTAGACACAAAATTTTTTATTCCATTTATTATTCAAAGTATTTTGTTAGTTTAATATAAGTTATATGAACTTTATTTTATACTAAAAATCCATTTAACCCTCTTGTAGCATCCACACGGTACTTTAAGCCCACCCTACCTCTCTCTCTCGCCGTCTCGTCTAATTAATTCACACTTTTATTACCTTGTTTTTACTTCATGCTAATTACTGTCAATATTAATTAGCATTGTATAAGAAATATGTACGTGTACGCGATGCTTCTGCTCTACGTACAAAGTAGAGTCCAAATGTATAGGGTCACCACAACGCTACGTGTATGATTTACTTATGTAAGTGTGCTCAACGTGGTCTGTTTGCATTTTGCATATCTAATTTCTGTCAACTTTGACATAACAATGGCTAAACAAACTCAACTAACGCAGCTGGGTCAAAATCCCAACAACTGTCGAAGGTAGTAGAAGGTTCTGCAGAAATGCATAAATTCAGGTGTGGACTTATATATACATATATATAAATGTAGATGGGTAGGGATGTCTGCAAGGCAAGAGGAGGTCAGCGAGGTTACTTAATTGCAATTTTAACTGAAGGTTGAGTGTAGGAGAAAAGGTGGTCCTGAGATAAAAATATAATTATTGGTAAAAATTTTGGTTTTTTGTATTCAAGAAGCTAGGAATTGTTAAAAAATTATACTCAGGGATATGCTGTCTAAGAAATGGAGGACCTTACTAGATAAAAGCCGGTTTTTTATGGCACAAAATTCACTTGGCTGTAAATCGAGGCATTAAAAAATTGAAAATTGAATTGAAAAAGTTGAGACCCTTTAGGAAGTCCAAAATCATAACTTGAAAATATAAATCACCGCCTAGAAAAACCAAAGAAACTCTCTAAAATAATACTCCTTCAACAATCTCTTGCGAGCTGCATAAAATCAGCACTGAAATGCTTTGGTGTCCGCGAGTGAAAATTTACGGTATGCAATGAAAGCGACAATATTCTCATTGTCAGGTTAGTTAGCGCACTTCGTTATAATTTCTGCAAATATGTTTACACTCACACCTATTTACATACACACACGTGTTGGCATGTTTACACACGCATGCCAGCATGCAACATTTGTATATGAGTATGTAAATGGCCAGTACCAACAGTGAGCGTGTAAAAATATTTGACTTCATTTAGCTTCTGTTGCTGTGCCACCTCATAAATTTGCTCGACGACGCCGTGTTGACAAGTGTAAATTAATGAATGTTACCCCGCGGCATTTATCATCAACTTACATGCGCACAAACAGACATATATAAATGAATATAAAAAGCTTTGAAGCCAGCAAGCAGCGTATGAAAGTCTTCTTTGTATATATGTTTGTATGCATTCTCAGTCAAGCTTAATAAGCCAGGCTGTTGCCTTTTATTTCTGCCATAAAATTGCAATTCGTTATCGTACACTCGCCCTATTCCAAGGCCATGACAATTGAAATGTTAAAAAGTAGAATTCCAGCAAAAATATTAATTAACTCCTGGCCATAAAAAGATGGCTTCATATGTAGTAGGCTTCAGTGCTATATAGTAGTAGCAGTCAACATGAACGGATAGTTGGATATTTTTTAAATTTTTACCTTAATTTTTCTTGTTAATGTACCGTGATGCTCACCACTAACCAATTCTTGAGCCCAACTTTTATCAATAGCCTGACTAATTTGTCACTCCTGGAATATTTAAAATTTTGGAGGTCGATTTCTCTACTTATTATCAGGCTAGAAAATTTTTTTTTTTGAAAAATTTTTTATTTGAAAAGTTTTTTATTTGAAAAATTATTTTTTGAAATTTTTTTTTTTTTAATTTTTGTTTGAAAAATTTCAAAAGATTTCTACGACCACTTAACACTATTTTTGGAATGAAGTCCTATGTTCAATCTAGGAACTAGCACAAAATATATAAATTGGACTTGGAACTACCTTTCATATTCATATATTGAATGTTGACATATTCTGCCATATTCCCTGCATTTTCCTAGAAAAAGTGTTCGATACATTAATCCTTATCGAGTAAATGCTCATTTTTCGATTCTCAACATCCCAAATTTGCATACTGGATTCGCTATTTCTGAAAACAACCGTTACTTCTTAAAAATGATTTACACTATTTTTGAGCACTCTCAAATTAACGGTATTGATATCAGAGTGAAAAAATGAAGTATTTTTTTTTCAAAAATCTCTGTAATAGCCTTTTCACACTGCCTAGTTAATTGATCAATTAAAATTTTGATTGTAAAACCAGTTTTTGCCCTTCACATAGGTGGCTACTCGATAACCGATTAGCTGTTATACATTTTTGTTTTTGCTTTTCATAAGAAGTTAGTAAGTTTCATGGGTTGTTTGTTATTTTTCGCAGCGACATCTACCGTCGTGTAGGGTGAACAACAACTCGCAGACAAAGAACGTATGTATATAACATATTTGTTATAATTACAAATACGGTCTTTGGCGAAATTTGTCGCAGAGTTGAATTTCATTTTCAAGTCGATTAAAATTCAATTGAAAATTAATATAGATTTTTATTTTGTATGGTAAATCGATCTTAATCAGCGTTTTAATCGAGCAGAAGCCGGTTAATTGATCAATTAGCTCCTGTGTGAAAAGGCTATAAGAGGGCTTATAACCTCACTTCTTGACATAACTTTCTTATTTTTTATAAAAACTATTGTAATCTTACGAATATTTCTAAAACAAAGAGTTTAGTTATTCAGTATTTTCGAAGTCATGTGATTTTCATTCATAAATTTAAGACATAAATTCTTTTAAAAGCTTTTAGAAATAAAAATTGTTATATAAGCTCAACTTTAGCAACCTAATACATTAAAATTTCTACATAAACCGGTTGAGAATTACATACAATTTCTTTACTTTCTATTTAGTCGAAGAAATTGCTTCGGCACATACTAAGAAGCATAGCTAAATACATGAAGCTATTGTTGTATGCGTGTCTTTTGCCAATGTGCACTGGTGCGTGCTGGAACCTCTTATACCAGAAATATATCTATGTTATGTACATTTAAATGAGTTGTTGTTGTAGTGAAATTGCAAATTTGCATAAAATACTAATTTAGCTAGTAGCAGTAACGATAGCGACTTAAGTAACTATATCTACCGACTTGTTATGTTTTATTATTTTGAGTGTTTTTTGAACTTCCTTATTTATTACAGTGGAAAGAAATGGTTTTTAGAAGAAAATATAATCATAAAAAGCGGAAAATAGTAACAAAAATGAATTGATATTTAAATTTTATGGTGTTTCAGAAGTTCAAAAGGTCATCAGAAACCAAAACGATAAGAAAAAGATATAATAAAAATTGTTTTTTAGGAAGTGGATTTAATTTTAGGTTAAATACTTTTAGTCAATCTGATGGGTAAGATTTGGGTAAAAAGTATAATTTTTTTGATCAAAAATTTTATCAAAAATAAAAATAAATCAAAATTTCCTAAATTAAGAGTAAAATGAAATGCTATATTCAGCAAAAAATATTTCTCATCCTCATATTACCCTCACATTTCCACTACACATGCGGAGCTCCTTACAGTTTTCTATTTTCCTAATAAAAATTTCCCTTCGCCAGCTATCAGCTCTTGTATTCAAGCAAAATAAATACAAGCAAAACAATATTTATTTTTTAATATGTTTGCGGCAACATTATTTATATTTATTTGTTATTTTTTTATAGTTTATTCATGCAAATTGCGAAAATGTTCCTCGTCGCCAACGTCATTTAGCATTCAGGAAAATACAAGCATAAGAAAAACAAGTAAGAAATGCCAACGGAGCGCGCTTGTTTACATTCAAGGAAGTTATATTGGCTGTGAGAACGCGGGTTGGTGAAATGATGGGGGACGCGGAAGGGTCGCCAGCTAGAGCTAGAACCCAAGCAATCGATAACATGGGCTAATATCGTCGACTCAACTCGGGCACCACTGCATACATTATTTATGACCACATTTTGCTGGTCGCTGCGCTACTTGCAATATTCTTGTTGTTGTTGTTGTTATTGTTGCTATTATTATTATTATTTTCTTGCCATTATTGTTGTTTGTATATGGTATAGTTGTTGTTTTTCTATTCCTTATTATTGCAGTGAAAAGTTTTCCAACCCAGCCCAACCTACTCAATGGAAATATTGGCACACACAGACACATATATAGAGGCTATATATCTATATATATAAATATATTTGTATGTCTATATAGATAAGTAAAAATCGGTATGGCAACAATATGCATCATCACATTACTCGTGTGTCAGCGACGGGCGGGTGCTCGTGCTTCTGACTTGGTGGCGGTGGGGGGTTGCCGCAGCCTGCCATGGCGTGGGTATTATGCAAAAGACAAATGCATTTAAGTGAAAAATTGTGAAATGGAAAGGCGGCGATAAATTTCGCTTGGACTTACGCAAGTTAATATTACCCATATGTTTCCTTGAGCGCAACTCGAACGCATATTGTCAGTGATTAATAGGGTTTGTGTTGACAAAAAAAGTTATATGAAAGAGTTTAAAATTTCCGTTTCTGAATATTGAAAATGTTAATGCTTAAATCTTAATTTTTTGAGGAAAATATGGAGTTAAATAATAATTGATGTATTTGTTGCAGCTGTGACCTTTAAGAGAATGTGCTAGATGGCACTGTGGTTTAAATATTTGTTCAGAGATTATATTCCATGTATACGATCTAAACAGATCTTAACAGATATTAAACCAATTCCGTTTGTTCACTCTAGTCATAAAGTATATGAAATCATTTTCGTGGTCACACATTTTCAATACGATAGATGGCGCTGCTGTCAAAACGTGAGTAAAAGGCCGATATTCCAGATTTTGAAAACAGTTTTCGCTACATTAAACAAAATTCTCTCGAATAATACTTAGATTCGTAGAAATACTCGCTGAAATCAAGCAGGAAACTTCAACTTCAAAATGCACGAAGAGACAATGCTTGAATAAGGCCCATCAAAACTGTGCTTATCGGACTGAAATTCTCAATTTATACTATTTGGTGATCGAATTTTTTTTTGTATAAAGAATACGACCCAACAAAAACAATATTCTTTGAAACCGTAAAGTATTCTTTGAAAATATTTTATAATAAAGTATAGAGAGTTGGTTCCAAAGGAAAATGAAAGAGAAAAAAGTGCTCTAGGTATGTAGTACATATCGCTAAGTTTAGAAATATGCTATGTTATTGGTAAATGGTACTAGTATGGGTTCCAAATTTCCTGTTAACTTCGCGAAAATATAGGGGAAATATTACAAGTTTCGAATATGAATTTTGAGAACTTGTGCTCTTCTTATTGATTACACTACCCAATACTCGACTGGGTGTTGGACCAAACAAATTTTTTTCCGGGATATTGAGACATAAGTAGACAAAGTGCATTCTTCGATTTTCGAGGTTAGCCTTCAAAATCGAAATATTTTGTATCGAAGTTCGAACAAGTTTTTTTTTAATAAAAATTATTAATTACTGGATATAGTTACTAAAAAATCCGAAATATGGAAATAATCTTCTTAATTCAATGGTGTATACGATTTTTCCACCTGGCTTATATGACAGATTCTATTAGGTGCCCAGTAATTTCCGATAAATATTTTTTTTTTATTTTTCCCGAAGCTCTAATTTCGACCGCTCGTATCAGGAAAAAACATCGATTTTACCGTAGAGTGTAAATGTATAAGGTTACTACTATTATCTAGGGTATAGGAAATATTAAAAGTGTCATCTAACCTCAAAAATTTCTATGAATATAGGCTATGGAAATTAGTATAATAAAATTAATTTCTAGAATCAAGTTAGTAAAGTATCTAAGAACTATATCTCAAGGAATGGAATGCCTCTATTTGATGATTTATATTATATATAGGCAGTAAAACTTACTTTGACTTATCTGACATAATTCCAGAATTTCTTTAAAAATCGTTTTAATGACTTTATTCGACACTTACCTGAAAATAAAAAGAAAATAACTTTATTAGCACAGAAAAAAATAATAAATTTTTTATACATAATTCAGCTAAAATAAAATTATAATTTATGCTCAAGTATGCCTTTCCAACCACCTAACAACTTATTCAACCTACACATTGTGTTAAAAAAAATTGTTAGCACGTACATTAATTCCTATGACACACCCACTAATTGACGCGAAATGTAATTTTTGTGTTGTTTCTCTTTTATTATTCATTTTCGCAGCCAAAAACATATAATTAAACCCAAACAAAGCATAAACTTACACATACAATTAAAAGCGAACTCTAATATCAGGCATGAATGTGGCCATAAATATTTTTCTGAAGAACTAAAAACAATAATAAGCAAATGCTTTGCACGAAAGTCAGCGCAAAGAAAAGTGAAAAAATTAAAAAAAATAAATAATAAAAAAATAATAATCAACCAGAACGACAATTTTTTAGATTTTTTTTAAGATCGCTCGCTACATGCCCGTATTCCGAGCGAGAAACCCATAAATAATAAGTTTCAAGAAGTGAACAAAAACAAAAAAAAAGCAAAAATGATAAATTGCAAACTGCACATAATTATGCAATTAAAGTTTGTTCGACGTATGGCCAAATGTGGCTGCGGCTGGCAGTTATGGTTCCAGCCTTATTGCTGTAATAAACTGCCGGCTACGACAAGCTTCTCACATACATACATATATATCTATTTATGTGTGTGTGTTCGAGTGCAATTTGTGCGACTGTACGTTTGCACGAAGAATTCGCTGTGCTGCAGCGCGCCGTTTGCAAGAAGTTGTTTGATTGGTTGGTTGGTTGACTTGGCTGCTCGCCTGACACCGTTTTTGTTGCTTCGTTACTTTTGCGCAAAATTTTTACTTTGGCCGATGTTCCTTGGCTTTCGATTTTTATTTTCGCCTCTCTAATTATTATTATTATTATTTGTTGTTGTTGTTGTGCTTGTGGGTCACGAACTACATTTTTTCATATTTGAAATTTTGCTTTACTGCAAATAGTTTGGTAATCATTAGCGAGTGTTTGGGGAAGTTTTGAAAAATATTTTGAAATCAAATGAGGAAATTTTGAAATTTTTTGGGATTATAATTTTGGAAGAATGATGAAAAGAATAGATATAGATATAGATATAGATATAGATATAGATATAGATATAGATATAGATATATTTATAGATATAGATATAGATATAGATATAGATATAGATATAGATATAGATATAGATATAGATATAGATATAGATATAGATATAGATATAGATATAGATATAGATATAGATATAGATATAGATATAGATATAGATATAGATATAGATATAGATATAGATATAGATATAGATATATTTATAGATATAGATATATTTATAGATATAGATATAGATATAGATATAGATATAGATATAGATATAGATATAGATATAGATATAGATATAGATATAGATATAGATATAGATATAGATATAGATATAGATATAGATATAGATATAGATATAGATATAGATATAGATATAGATATAGATATAGATATAGATATAGATATAGATATAGATATAGATATAGATATAGATATAGATATAGATATAGATATAGATATAGATATAGATATAGATATAGATATAGATATAGATATAGATATAGATATAGATATAGATAAATAAATAAAAATAAATTAGATAATTTTTGGATAGTGCTCTTTACTTGTAAGCCCCAACCACAAACCTAGAGCAAATCTTTTCAAATTCTTATACTGAAATACCGTTATCTTTTCTCCAACTTTTACTATATATTCATATACGCACACATACATATGGTTACATATGGTATACGGTATTTTAAAAATATATATTTAAATCTGCAAAGCCCCGTAAAAACGCCTCGAGTCATTCAACTTGCACACAAGTGCATTTTTACAAGACATAAATTTACGATGTGATTTTATTTTACAGCAACAACAAATTGTGTGTTGCACAGGCCGCTGCGACGCACCAAAGGAGTGAGAAAAAAGCAAGCAAACGAAATTTTATTATAAAAAAAACAACAAAATCGTGGAAAATTGCAACAAAATTATGCCAATTTATGTGCGCATCCTGTCAAAGACAGCAACAACAACAACATAAACAGCAGTTGCAACAGCAGCAACGAAAATAACGAGAAAATAAAATATTTACAATAATAAAAAAACAACAACAACTTTACAACAAAAATACGTAGCAGCAGTTGCTATGTGGCAAGCAGGCGACATTTGTTGTTGTTAAATGCACATACATATGTATATATAGTGCTGTTGGTGACGATATCGATGTCGATGACGATGCTGTTGCTGCTTCTGCTGTCTATAGCCACGTTGCAACGTCATTGGCAGCGCGTAATTGCAACGTTTGCCGCCGCGCGCTGTATGTTGTGGTAATTGCATATTTACCTCGAAAATTGCATTTAATTGAGCTTTTTGCGCGCACTTCTAGCCATTATATATGCATGTGTATGTGTATTTATAAATATATATAATCTTTGTTGCGTCTTTTTTTATACTCGTAACTGTAGTGTGTGTCTGTTGCTGTATCTTGTGCGCATATAAACTTAATGCAATGCTCTACAAACGGAATTAAGTATGTGTTGTTGTTGTTTTTGTGTTTGTAATTGTTGTTGTTTATTGCTGAAATATTTTTTAATTGCAATGTCGTGGCAAAAATTGGTATGCTGCTTTGTCTCCATGCAGTCTCGGTCGCAGAATTAAGTGCTGAAGTATATGCATATACTACAGTTATATGCATTGAGTACTACTACTACTATTTTATATAAAAAATTGTATTTATATTATTTATAAATTTCACCTATTTTATGAAATTTAACTTTTTAATTTTTATTTAAAAAAATTTTTATTTAATTTTTGTTTTTAGTTTTTAATATATTTTTTATTATTGTTTTTTTAATATTAAACATTTTATACTTTTTTAATTTTTACTTGAATTCTTTTATAAAATCATTTTGTTTTTTATTTTAATTTTTTAAATTTTATTTTTACTATTTTTTTTTTTTAATTTTTTGTTTTTAGTTTTTTTTTTATATTAAACATTTTTATATTTTTTCTTGTTATTTTTCTTGTTATTAAATTTTTAAATTTTATTTTTAATATTTTTAATATTTTTTTTATTTTAATTACTTTTTATTTTTTATTATTTTTTTAATATTAAGAAACTTTGAATTTTTAATTTAATTTCAAAATTTTATTTTTATAATTTATTTTTATATTTTTTATTGTTATTTCTTAATTTAAAAAACATTTTTATATATTTATTTTTACTTAAATTCTTATATAAAAATCATTTTGTTTTTTATTGTAATTTTTAGAATTTATTTTTAATATTTTTTATATTTTTTGTTTATATTTTTAAATATTTTTTTCATATTATTTATATTTTAATTTTTACTTTAATATTTTTTATAAAAATCATTTTGTTTGTTATTTTAATTTTAAAATTTTATTTTTAATATTTTTTCAATTTTTTGGATATAATTTTTTTTAATATTAATAAGTTTTGGTTTTTTTTACTATAATTCTTTTATAAAAATCATTTTGTTTTTTTTTTTACATATTAAAAATTTTCAATTTTTTTATTTTTTATATTTTTTATATTAAAAATCGTTTTGATTTATTTTTTTAATTCTTTTATATAATTTATTTTTATATTACTTGTTATAATTTTTTGTTTTTAATATTTTAAAAATATTTGAATTTTTATATTTATTTTAATTATTTTATAAAAATAATTTTGTTTGTTATTAAAGTTTTTAAATTTTTTTATTCAAAGTTATTAATTTTTGTCATTGTAAAATTGTTTTTAATTTTATTATATTTTTTATATTTAAATTTAAATTTAATTTTTTTTTGTTTTTAATTTAAAAAATATTATCATTTTGTATTTGTTTTTTTTAATCAAATTTATGGATTTTTTTGTATGTATATATGTTTTTTTATGCAATATTTATCTCATCAGCTCTTTGCTTTCATTTACAATTTTTTCATATTTTTTGGTTATGCGGTTTTTGCTGCGTGAAATGAGAAAAATGCATAAGTTAATGGTCACATATAACGGCATATGCACGTATATACACAAATACTCACACATAAATATTTGCAATTTTGCTGCAGAAAGCTCTTTGTATGCATAAATATGTTAGTAAATGAATTCTGTAATGGCATTTTATATTTAATTCACTCTTTAACACCCACACCATGGCACATACGCTACCATATAAATATGAAAATAAATGTACATACCATATATATATATATATATATATAAATTTTTCCGTTTGTATATACTTATATGTATATCAGCCTGTGTTTATACATATTTTGTAATTGTGTGTTCATATGAATTATTAAATTTAATTTTCTGCATTCGCTCGCTCTATATGGCATAGCGCGTTCATTTGCCCTACGCTTACACAACACTACACTACTCTTACAAAATATCAGCTACCTCCCCCTTTTCCCACCCACACCAACAACTTCTTCATTGCACTAATGTGTTGCAGCTATGCTCCACACAACAGCCATAACCGCAATCTACCGCTGCGTGCCACAACGGCTTGCGGGAGTGGGGGCGTAGGACGGCCCATTTCGTACAAGTAATGACTATACATACAAACCGTTATACATACATACAGAGCATTAAACATATATATGTACATAGCATACAAGTATATATATACAAAATAAATATGTATATAAGCATTGTATATATAAAGTGTATGTCTGTATGTGTGTGCATGTTTACAAATGGTCTCGCATGCGGTTTGTGGCATGGCGATCCTTTTGTGTCTGGCAATTAATTTTAAATTGGGTGTAGTTTCTTCTGCGTAAAATAACTGAATTTTGAGTGTATTTTTAATTATTAATATTACTTCTAGGTATGCATAAATTTGCTTGTATCGCAATACCAACGCAATACTGTTGTGTGTGTGTGCTCTGTGCATACAACTGCAAATGCAACGTTGTGAAAAAAAGCAATTTGTTGCAGGCAATTGCTGCAATATTGAAGCAAAAAAAAAACGGAAAAAAATATTTTTACTCATAATGAATGCAAAAGGAGCGAGGTTTTTGCTTTACTTTGAAATGCTAATAATTATATATTCCTGTTTTTTTTTTGATTTCTCTTAATTAAGCGGTTTTCAGTGGAAATTTTGTATTGCTGCAACATTTCGGGTTTTTAGAAATTTTTTAGGGAGTTACATTATTATTTTTGTGGGGGTACGAATCATTATACTTTTAACCATAGATATATAAAAATTCGTTTAATCTAATACAAATCTAAAATCTTGATGAAATACTCTTTATTCCTTCATTAAGCCTATATAAGGATCGTCAACTCTTAAGTACGAAAAAATATTGAAGTAGAACTCATGAATCTACTCACCAACAAATTGTAAAATCATTTTACTCCAAATAATACCTACAAAAGCTTTGAGCTGCTCAGATCCTTATCTGTTTTATTTGTGCCATGAAACTTATACTTCGGGGCTGTCGATCTATTGGACTTAGAACTTCAAATGTTTCCAAAAGGATATAGCACATGTTCGTAAACAGCCTCCAGACGCTACTTGAAACCATACTCATAAAAAATATCCATTTATATGAGTTCCGAATTAAATTTATATTGAAACTGAAACCTCACTTAACTCTTCATTAATAGACCCCTCTTTAATATCGTTACACGATAGACCTTCATTAAGTTTATTAAAATATTTTCTACAGACCCTATTACAGCATTAAGAGAATATTTATAATCCCAAAAATAATGCCAAAAAATGTCCGCAAGAGATATTATTAGTACCCATATAAAAAACAAGGCATAGTTCATTAAATACATATACAATTTATAGCCTTTTCACTCAGGAGCTAATTGATCAATTAACTGGCCTTTGGTCGGTTAATGCGCTGATTTATATATTTCACACAGGCGCTAATTGATCAATTAACCGGCCTCTGCTCAATTAAAGCGCTGATTAAGATCGATTTACCATCCAAATAAAAATCTACATATATTTCTGATCGAATTTTAATTGACTTGAAAATGAAATGCAACTCTGCGACCAAGACCGTATTTGTAATTACCTCATTCATTCTTTGTCTGCAAGTTCTTGTTCACGCTACACGACGGTATATGTCGCTGCTAAAAATAGCAATCAGCTGATGAAACTTACCAACTACTTATGAAAAGCAAAAACAAAAATATATAACAGCCGATCGGTTATGGATTAGCCAGCTGTGTGAAGTGCAAAAACTGGTTTGTCAAATAAAATTTTAATTGATCAATTAATTTGGCTGTGTGAAAAGGCTATTTTGCAATTATATAATTTATTCAATCGAACGGTACAGAATTTCAATGAATTCTATGAAATTTCTTTCAATAAAGTGTCTCATAAAGTAGTTCCCGAACTTTCGTGCTTAACGCCAAAAGGAGCTAACTTTATCTTTTAACTTTGAAGAGAAAATAAATTTTCAGAAATCCCATTTATTACTTACATCTCAAAGAGTAATTTGTCAAGTACTTTTTCGGATAATTTAAAGCTCTAAAGCAATTCATGAAATGAAAATAAAGCTTTTTAAAAAGAGCTTTTTGTGTTGGTCTTCGGAGAAAGTTAAGTCGAGATTTGTTTACTAATTGCAAGTCAAATTATAGCTAAAGTCCCTTAACATAATTGCTTATGGCCTCAAGATCACACTTTCTCTGCCAAATAAACCGACATCTTTCTTGTCAGGACTTAGTTATCTCTTATTCAACACTTTCAGAATACTACCTTGAATCGATGTAAGATCATGGATCATCATGGAAGCGATTCAGAAATTTTTATTTCGATTTCGTTAGTAGTAGCTTCATAAATGCTCATTAATTAGACTATAGTCTACTTGTATGTGTCTATAAAGCACGATGATTCATTAATGTGAACAAGTTTTTGTAAAATAAAATTATATCGTCACAAAGATTCAGAATTCTTGAAAATTTTAAATTTTTTTGTGAAAGTGAAGCATAATTAATCTCATTAGTATGGTAAAACGTCAAAAATATATCAACTCTCGTAGAAATCGGGCAACTAAACTCATTCTTTTCATAAGAAATATCAGTGATTCAAACGATTCGTCACTCGTACTAGTAGATACATATGCATATACTCATATATAGTTATCTAGCAGCTTAAAGTATGCTTTTATTATACTCTACTTAGACTAAATTGTCCATAAATTCAATAATATTTCAAATAAGTCAAGTTAATGAACTCAAGATGTATGTAGTGTGAGGTTACTCATATGCTCGAGGCAATCTTCTAGATAAATTAAAAATGCTTACGCGACTTTTAGCTGTCAGGCATACGCGCTCGTTAAAATGTCAATTAACACATAGATATATATCATATATATACGCAGAAAACTCCACTTATTTGAACTGGAGTATATGAGTGATGTTTTTGTTTTGGCGCAGCTGTTCGAAGACGCGTCATCTGCGCGCATAAAGAGCAACGGCAAGTCAGTGTGGAGTGCTGTGCGCTTGGCGCATTTTAGCCACTTTGTGCAGACGGTGCGTACAGAAACACACACTTAGATATACATATATATGTATACAGTTAAATGTCTGTAAAAAGTAGATATTTTCGCAAAAATGGTGTGAGCAAAAAATGCACTCTCAACAGCAAAGTGGCAGGAATTAAAGCGGAAACTCAGAAAAATCAACAACTAAGATTCTCGGTAAATGCACCAACACATTGAGACACGTTATAAAGTTGCACACAAACACAGGCACACCTGCATGTAGACAAAGAGAGACAAGGGAAATGTACGACGCTCTAAAGGAGTAAAATAACTGTATACATACATACATACACATATATGTGTTTGTGGCGCTTCCGTGCGACAGCAGTGCAACCTCCACACACATCGCCACCTTAATAAATGGCCAGCTAAGGGTTGAATTAACTAATATTGTACGAGTATGTGTGTTAAATGTAAATAACGGTTCGTTTGTTGCAAGTATGCATGAGTGTGTGTGGCGCTTCAAGTGGCACGGTATCTGGTGTTTGTGTGTGCGCGTTAAGCGAATGACGATGCTAAAAGCGAAATGGCAAAAGGCGACAGCGCTAGAGAAATTCAGTGTTAAGCTTGTCAAAAACAAAAACGTTGGCTAAAAGAAATTGCAAAATTGTTGAGCACAAGAGCAGCTGTGGAATGGCGGAGACATATGCATGCATACATACATACAGATACTTATGTATGAGTATATGTGTGAGTTCCTATTGTATGTGCATATGTGTGTATTGCAAAATGGCTACTAAATGCCAATACCAGCTGGTGTGGGCGTCATTGGCGCAAGCAAAGAGACAAACAGCGTTGAAAACTTGTGGAGAATGTTGTGTGGAGACATGGCTTGGTGAAAGCAGCAGGAGAAAATGCATAATTTAAGTTAAAATGATTTGCGTTTTGTTGCATACATTTGAATATGTTATATGAATATGGCGATTACTACAGTGGAATTGAATTTTGAAGAGTTTTTACTAAAAATTATTCTTAAATTTTGGTTTTTGAAAATTTAAAAAGTTTTTTTAGAAAATATTTTCGTGTAGTTAATATTTTAATTTGTATAAAAAAAATATTTTTTGAAATTTCAAAAAACCGTTCGAGTTGCCTTAATTTTATTGAGATTGAATATAACTTTAAGACGTTTCGAATAATATTTTAGAATTTTTTCGTAATAGTTATATTTTACCGCCAAATAAATGTTTTTTTATATTATTTTCAATAAAGATTATATTTTTGTTACAAAAAAAATTATTTTTGATATTATGATATTTTTTTAAATAAATGTTCTTTTATATTTTTTTATATTTCTGTGATAAAAAATTATTTTTGAAATCATGATATTTTTTAAATAAAACTTCTTTTATATTATTTATTATATTCAATAAAGATTATTTTTTTGTTATAAAAAAAATTATTTGTGAAGTTATGAAATGTTTTAATTATTTTTGTAACTGATAATTTTTAATTTATTAAAAAAAAATAAAAAAAAATTTGCTTTAAAGATGACTAATTTTGTTGAATAAACTCTAATAACTTTTTTTTTTAATTTTGAAGCAATTATTTTTAAATTTTGTTTGTAATTATATTTTTTAACATTACATTATTTACTGTAATTAAAAAAAAAAACAATCGAAAACGTGCTCAAATTACACATTCTACAAATTATTTTTTCTCCCTTCATTCCACGCCATGAACTTTTTGACCTTACGCTGGAAAATAATATAAAACAATGCGAAAAATTTACGAAATGAAATAAGTAGAAAAAAAGTTAAATAAATTGCTGGCATAAGAAAATGGCGGAAATATACATACATATGAATATAAGTATATATATGTTGAATATGTGTATATGTATGTACGAAAGGGCATAAATCAGCGCACACATATTAATTTACAAACTTAAATGTGCTGTATATGCATATAGATGGCCTGTAGGAAAGTAATGGCTTTTGCTTGAATAAGATAAAGTTGAAAAATCGGAAGCTTAAATGTCAGATTTTTAATATAAAGAATTTTTTTAAAGTGAGTCAAAGATAATTTTATAAATATTTTTAGTTTATTTGATGTCTCTAGTGCATTTTGATGAAAATTATTCTTAACTATCAAACAAAAATATTATTCTTAGTACACGAAAGTTGAATATATAGCTTGATTTAATTTTCTTGTTTGAAATTTGGAATAAAATAATAAGAATAGAAAAGAATTTTTTTTAAATTAATAATATGTGTGTTTTATTTAATTTAATTTAATTTTATATATTTTATTTTATTTTATTTTATTTTTTTATATATTTTATTTTATTTTATTTTATTTTATTTTATTTTATTTTATTTTATTATATTTTATTTTATTTTATTTTATTTTATTTTATTTTATTTAATTTTATTTTATTTTATTTCATTTCATTTCATTTCATATTTCATTTCATTTCATTTCGTTTTATTTCATTTTATTTTATTTTTATTTTCATTTTATTTTATTTTATTTCATATTATTTTATTTTATTTTATTTTATTTTATTTTATTTTTTATTTAATTTATTTTATTTTATTTTATTTTATTTTATTTTATTTTATTTTATTTCATTTCATTTCATTTCATATTTCATTTCATTTCATTTCGTTTTATTTTATTTTATTTTATTTTATTTTATTTTATTTTATTTTATTTTATTTTATTTTATTTTATTTTATTTTATTTTATTTTATTTTATTTTATTTTATTTTATTTTATTTTATTTTATTTTATTTTATTTTATTTTATTTTATTTTTTTATATATTTTATTTTATTTTATTTTATTTTATTTTATTTTATTTTATTTTATTTTATTTTATTTTATTTTATTTTATTTTATTTTATTTTATTTTATTTTATTTTATTTTATTTTATTTTATTTTATTTTATTTTATTTTATTTTATTTCATTTCATTTCATTTCATTTCATATTTCATTTCATTTCATTTCATTTCATTTCGTTTTATTTTATTTTATTTTATTTTATTTTATTTTATTTTATTTTATTTTATTTTATTTATTTATCAACGAAGGTGGGAATATGATAGCCGCGGCAAATGAACGGCCAGACTTATAAGGGATCTGAACTTATGGACAAGCCGTAATTTTGGAGAAGTCGACTACTACACAACACAGCTGCTATCCGGTCACGGGTACTTCAAAAAGTACCTCCACAGAATGGGAAAAGTCGAAGAGCCGTCCTGCCTATACAACGACGCGACAGAAGACGACGCTGAACACACATTTTTTAAATGTGTGCACTGGCAACGGGAACGCACCGCCGTAGAAGACCTGGTTGGACCAATAAACGCTGATAACATAATCAACGTCATGTTGGAGACCGAGGAAAACTGGAATATTATCCAGAAATACGTAGCCAACTTGCTACGCAACAAAAAGCGGGACCTGGACGCAGGTGTGTAGATGTAAATCTCTCTATGAGAAAAATGGAACGCCACCCTGAAGTAATGCGAAAGCGGTTCCAGGGTGGGCGACGGTTCCGTAGAGGGGGGGTTTTTAGTGGCTTGCAAGTGGCACATACCATCGCTGCGACGACAGCGTTGATGATGCGGTAGGCATTTTCCACCCCCTCTCCCGCAAAACAAAAAAAATATTTTATTTTATTTTATTTTATTTTATTTTATTTTATTTTATTTTATTTTATTTTATTTTATTTTATTTTATTTTATTTAATTTAATTTAATTTAATTTTATTTTATTTTATATTATTATATTATTATTATTTTATTTATATATGTATATTTTATTTTTGAATATTTATTTCAAATTTTTTAACTACGCCTTTTTTCATTTATCCCTTCATTTTCCTCATGGGTATGTGGCAGCGCCTGAAGATATGCTACATACTACATTTGCGCACATACTATGTGTACGAGAGGGTGGAACCTGCTAAATTGTGTGAATGAGTATATTGAAAAGTGGCTGGCGGAATATTGGTGGTGGCTGTTGAGCAATTTAATGCACGCTAGTGCTATGCTTTAGCAAACATACATACATATATACATATATATAGCAAAAAAAGTAACACATAAATAAATATATATGGCCATAAGCTTCATGAATTTCAGCAAGAAGCAGCAGCACATAATATATAATGAAAATAAATAATAAATAAAAAAAAATAAAATACGGAAAATGCAAGAAATTAACGAGCGCACAAAATGAGCAAAAAGCGAAAAATAAATAAAAATGTGAAAAAGAAATACATGAAAATCGCGCAAAAGCGAAGCAGCAGCAAAGAAAATATTATGAAATTGCTGTGCTTAAAGCGCTTAATTCCGGCAGAAGTTGCAGGCTAAAGCGAAGTACGAGAATTTAAATTAAGGCAAAAATGCTTATATTTACTTACTTATCGTATATATACCGTTATAAGTGTGTATATATATATGTGTATATATACATATGTATATGTATATATACAGCAAGTGCTTTTAAATGAATACACGCTTGGTTTGCTGTGATTAAGTTGCGCTGAATTCCGCGAAAATTAATAACACACACGCGAGAAGAAGATCTGCACAGGCCTATAGAGCTCTTATACATGCATATATATATAAATATATATATATTTCCACTTTTTAATATATATATTCACACTCTTTAATATATGTATATATATTCACTATATATATATATCTTTAGTGTAGAGCCGCTCATGTCTTTCCTTGTTTGTATATGTATTCGTATGTGCTTGTGTGCGTGCCATTGTTAATTTGGAAAATGTTTTAAAATGACATGTTTCGAAAGTCTCAACAATTTATGTTCATTTTAAATTGAATTTAAAATTTATTGCTGCAATTTCGTTGTCGTGAAGAGAATAATGGCAGAAATTACTAAAAACAACAACAGCAATAATATCGGCAATAACAAAGCTGTAGCGGCTTTCCAAGTAGCAGACGCGACGAGAAATTGTAAGTTTTTACATATACATACATAAATGAAAATGCTTACGTGCAACATTAGAATAGTAGCTTGCCACACAGCAGGTGGCAAGTAGTTGGCGAAAGTGCTGTTAAATATCATATACATATATTTTTGTAGATATGTATGCAATTATGCGAGCAATTAAAGCAGATTCATTGCAAATTTCTCATAAATAAATTTTAAATCAGTTGATTTTTGCTTTTCACTACAACTAATCTGTGCACTTTTATAGCTTTTTATGCATAATTTGAGAGTTTGAACTATTAACTATGGTTATAAACAACCACAAAGCCATAAATATATTTCTATTTAAATAAAATATACGCTTAAATATCTCTACATTTCATAAAATCACATTTTTTACGTTTAACTATTTACATGCCACGGCGTATGAGCAACTTTGTTGCGTCGAAATGTGTCCACCTATACCCATAAATATTTGATGCCTATTAAAATGCCACAATTGAACGATTTCCAAACTTCCGCTGTGTATTAACTCAAATACCGTTTGCTTATGTCGCTATTTAGTTATTAAGCTGGTATTTCTTAGACATTTGTCAGCATATATTTATTATATACTGGCCGCTTAAGTGCTTATGAAAACATTAAAAATGATTTATATTTATTTAGAAATATTTTAAATGCCGTTATTTATGTATTTTATTAGTTGGTTGTAGGATTTAATACAAATTCGTCCAATTGTCGGCATAAATCAATTGGGATTAATATTAAAATGTTGTTTGGAAAGATTTAGTTATTAGTAAATGTAGAAGAAGGATAAAGCAATTGAAGTGGGTTATAGCGCTAAATGTGATATCAAATGCATAAATTATTAAAATTAATTCAACTATGAATATTTAAACAACA
Source organism: Zeugodacus tau (assembly GCA_031772095.1). Taxonomy (NCBI): domain Eukaryota; kingdom Metazoa; phylum Arthropoda; class Insecta; order Diptera; family Tephritidae; genus Zeugodacus; species Zeugodacus tau. The sequence goes on along the minus strand of CM062653.1, from coordinate 56,871,193 downwards.
AAATTTCACAAATTTTATCAAAAAAAAAATTAAAAATTCAAAAATTTGAGGTTATATTTATAAAAGCACCTGATTCTACTAAATTAAAAAAATATATTTTTCAAAATTTATTTTAATTTTTTGATAACACTCAATTTCTCATTTTTCTTTGTATTAAAAAAATATTTCTTTTTATTTTATATTTATAAATTGCATAAATAAATAAAATTATTTCAACTATGAATATCTAAACAAAAAAATTTTACAATTTTTGGCAAAAAAATAAACAAAAATTGAGGTTATATTTATAAAAGCACCTGATTCTACTAAATTAAAAAAATATATTTCTAAAAATTTATTTTAATTTTTTGATAACACTCAATTTCTTATTTTTCTTTGTATTAAAAAAATATTTTTTCCACTCACAATCTATCAAAGCTCTAAGCAAGCTTTTAATATGAAAAAGCTTTCAGCAAAATTTCTTTGCGCGGTCTGTTAAATTATTTTATTTTATGATTTCCGATTTAATTTATAATTTTTTATTCAAATTATTTTGAAACATTTCGATTTCTTTTTTATCAAATACATTCCCTGAAATTTATTTCTAACAAAAGCTTTCACTAGATGGCGCTGCTGTATGAAATTATTTATTTTTACGCTTTAAATATAAGCAAATATGATTTTTATTTTATTTTTTATTTAAAACTAACTTTTTTTTATCTTTTCCCAACGAATTTTGTTAATAAAAAATATCTGGAAACTATTTGATTTTAAGGAAGTAGCAAGAATATACGAAAAAAGTGTATATGTAAAAGCTCTGAAGAGAAAATATGGCCTTGTCTAAAACTAATTCAGCTTTTTGAATGAAGGAGGTATTTTTTGGATACAAAAATATGCTTTCTACTTTATAAAAAAATATATTTCGAAGTAATAAAATGTTTACTAATTTTCAGATTTACAAGCTACTGTCGAAAGCTCCCTTTAGATGGCGCATTGAATAATTTTTCTTTAATTTTAATTTTTAAACGAATCTTTATTAGATGAAACTATGAATTCGGCCTATTTTACTGCAAATATGATTAATTAAAAATACATTTTTCCGTAGCTCAATCATTTCTACGTTACTTAAAGCTTTCGGCAAAGTAACTTCTTGTAACAAATGCACTAGGTCATAACAAGTTTGTTGACATATTTTTTCAATTTCATGACCTATCCAAAAAAAAGAAATCAAGGTCACTGACTTGAACCCACATAAACAACATGCGGAAGCATTCTTTTGCTACTCAGCAATTTTTTGATTGCCCAAAAAAAAAATCCACTTTTCATGCAACTAAAAATAGCAGCATGCCACAGACGGCATGACGGCACAATAGCACCAAGCAAGCACCAGGGCAACACACAACAGTATGGGGCTGAGAAAAATGTAAACCAACGATTACCGACCGAAATATGCTATGAATGAATGAGCGAACCGTAAACATGAAAATACGACTACTTATAATATAACTGCTTGTGTCGTAACGCTATCCTTTGCTTAACAGCCTGTTGCGGCGTTGACATTACGGTAAATACACGCACCAGCAAAAAGGTCAAACAACCCGAAAAGGTTCAAACATGCACAATACTTTTCCAAGAAAAAGTTAAGAAACTCTCAGCGCTCAATGAATGAGCATTGAAAGCGTGAGGCATGCGGCACAAGGACTACGATTGTAGAACTGGCAAAAAGGCAACGCAATGAGAAACGTAGCATTTGCGAACGGACTAGACGGCAAGCAGACGAGACGCGTATTATGTGCCAAAAGGGGAATGAACGCTCTGTGCATGGCTGACACAACAGCTGGGCATCCAAGGAAAGGAAAAATCAAAAAAAATTCTACAAAAAATGCCTGAGACACAGTGAAAGAATGCAAATAATACAATGAAGCGTAGCAACAATCATAACGTCTGCCGGCTGAATTGCCAGAAAAAAGGTGATATCCATATTAATATTATAAATGCGAAAGTAACTCTGTCTGTCTGTTACTCTTTCACGCCTAAACGGCTGAACGCATTTTGATGAAATTTGGTATGGTGATAGATGGTTACCTAAAAACGGATATAATATCAAAATGATCACGTCATCGTACTTAGGGGGTAGGAAGTAGGCAGAAAACTGAATTGAGTTAGTGATTTTTTATGGTTTTTGCTGGGAGTTTTGCTTTATCATGTTCCGGACGAAGTCGCGGGTAAAAGCTAGTATTATATAAATAAAATAATAATTTGAAGAAAGGACCGCACCAAACACGGTAGGAGAGAACCCAAGCGCACGCAACGCAAAAGAGCGAACGCCGGCGGCAATGCTTAGCAGTAAGGATCCGAGTCAGCTGAAGCAGCTGAGCAGAAGCTGAGAAGTTGTTGATTTGTTGTTGTTGTTGTAGCAATGAGTAATTGTGTTGTTGTTGTATATTTCGCTTGAAGGCGCTTGTAAGGTAAGGCAACGTTAAACGTTTTATAACGTAATAATATACTTAAGAGTGATTATTGAGCAATATCAATGAGCAGGGTTGCTGGCCACGTAAGACTACACGAGGATTACACAATGTCAAAGCAGCGCAAATGAGCAGCCAGAGAAGTGGAAAAGGACATTTGTAAGAAGCAACAGGCAAGTAGATTCATTCGAGTGTTTGTGGCAAGTGACGTTGCGCAACTTGAGTGGGCACTTGGCCGGGGGCTAGCAGTCAGCTTACAACCGCAATGCGGAAATAAAAAGTTTTCACAGAAGGACAAAGCGGCTGGATAAGGGTATGTAGGCATACAAACATAAACGAGAAGTAAAAGCAAAAGTTTAAGGAAGGCAAACAAGCTGAATGCCACCGAGGGTTGAGCGTTAAGTTCATTTAATATTTTTCCTACTCAAAAAAAAAAATATAAAAAAACAGAAAATAAAAGGGTTAAAGCAAATAGACTGCGTCAACAACAGGGAGAACTGAGCGCTTTTTTATGCCACACTTCAGTTTTTTTTCCGCACGCACAGCCGAGCAGGCATCACTGCTGGCGCATGAAAAGGGTCACAGGTCACAAAAGGGTCGCTTGCCGTTACATTAAGCGGACACTTTTTCACACTTCAACGCGCAACGTTTAAGAAAAGTTGCCAACAAGCGCAATTGTCAGCTACCAGACGACGACCGACCGTGCGCAGCGTGATGCGGAACTTTTATTGTTGCTGTTGATGTTGTTGTACGTAAAAATTGTGGCTGTGCATGGGCAGACATTGAGCGTCGTAACCTTGACATAGTAATGTCAGTGTTAGTTACAGCCAGCGGGAGTTGTTTTGTTAGCGTGTTGCTGTTGGACGAGATGGACGTGGCAGAAAATAGAAAAAAATACAACAACAACAACAATATCAAGTAAGACATAAACATTTGCCAAAAGCGCAACAGCAGGGAGTTCATACAAGTCACTAACAGCTGTTTGTTGTTGTTGTAAATATGTAATCATGTGCTGGGCGGACCTTGGCCCTGAACTTGAGCGAACGGCAGTCAGAAAAGTAACGGTTTGTGATGGCTTTTCAAAAAAGTGTAAACGAGTGTGTTGTTGTTGTTGCTGTAGCGCCTCAGGGCATTGCGGTGAACGTGGTAGCTGCTGTTTTGCTATTGTTGTTGTTGTAGACAACCAGACAGCCAGTCAACCGGCCGGCTAAAATGCTGAACGCTTGTGATTTCAGCACGCGTTTTAGCTGTAAAGCATTGTTGTTGTTGTTTTTCTTGTTGTTATTAAGTCGATTTTGCTTTCAATGACTTGTTTGTTGTTGTTTTTTTATTTTTTATTTCCCACACGCACTCATACACTCCGGCAGCCGGAGTAACAACGAAACCCCAAATCGGATTGACCCAGATAGTCAAGGCAACCGACAGCCGGCCGTTCAATAGCGCCGCCGGTGTTATAAGCCATTGTGATGACAGCTTGGGAAAACAAAAACAAAAGACCATAATAACTGAAGTGATTAAAGCGCGCGCACGCCACAAAAAGTTTGGTCAGACAACGGCACTTGAGCGCCATAGCACCGCAACGATCGGCGTCTGGCATTTCATTGTGGCATTATGTAAGCTAAACGCCACAACAACTTTGCCACAGAGGCGTTGGCCGTGCTGTTGGCATATTTGGACTTTTTGCTTATAGCTCATGAGTGGCTGGCTGGCTAACTGTCTGGGCCGTTTGCCGGTTGTTGGCTGGGTCTGGCACTTTGTGGACATTTGTGGGTATATAACGTGACCGAATCACTCACTCATGCCGATTGCGGCAAGCCAAGCAACATGGTAGTGTGTGCTGCGTGGCTGGTGATTTGCTAAAGAGCAACAACAAGCATGTTGGCGTTTCAACTGAATGAAGGAACGAACGAGCGCTAGTAGGTAAGTATGAATAAGCGCGCGCTGGCAGCAAATTGCGTCGCGCATTGAGATCACAACAACGTCACATGCCACATACACACATGCTTACATACGCGCCACACAAATAACGCACGCGTCAGACGACCACTGTGCGCTGGCAGCCACAACGAGACCCGGACGAGCCTCCAAAAGCGGCGCGCTGAAATGCGGTTGAATGGCGCGCTGTGGCGCTTTGAAATGTACGCGCAATAGAGGGGGCAGGTGTCAGTTGCATGACTGTCTGACTGTCTGACTGCCAGGGACACAGACATGGCGCGCTGACAGTGTGGTTATCTGCTGTTGCGGCTGTCAAGGCGCGCACGCGGGCTGACAGTGTGCGGCGCGCACGCACATGCACTTGCTGCCACACGAACAACATGAAATTTTTTGTTATTGTTGTAGCTGTTGTTATTAAACGCACACGTAATGACATGCGCCAAGGCCATAGAGTCTCAATTATGCCGCTTAGCAACGCGCCGCGTTTACTGGGTGCTACACTGACGGCGCGCCGTTTGTTTTGATTGCCGCGTTTTGTTGCTGTTGTTGTTTTACTCTACTATTGGAAAAGCGACGTGAGTTGGACGAGGCGTCACACTGGCTGTCAGGCAAATAAATTGACTCTTTGATCGCACACGCTCGCCTAAGCAACCAATCTTCATATGCCGCTAGAGTGCGTGTGAGTGGAAGTGTGTGTTTGCGCGCGCGGCATGACGTAAAGCGTCAAGTGACTACACGGCAACAAAGTGGTGCGTGACAAAGACAAAACAATTAAAAATAGTTGCAAACAAAAAACATAGAAACAGGCCGTTGGCAGCAGCAAATCGTAAAAGCTGAAATGTCAAACGTTTTGGCTTTAGTGGCTACCACACGCGGCTCGCGTTGTTTATGTTACAACAACAACGACAAGGTGGTGTTGCATTACTGCGACGCTGTGCAGCTGGTTGCTAATCTGACAACTGCAATGACCGGGCCTTGCAACGGCAGCCAGCAGACCGATTGAGTGGTGGCATGGTGATTTTGATTTTTTTTCTCTGCTGTTGCCACTTAGTAACCGTTTGTTGGTAAATTACCGTGTGCTGTTAATTGCTTGTGCGTTGTTTTTGTTGGTATGTGGAAGTTGTAATGTTTGTGTGAACGCATTGCAATGGTGTAGACTGTTTAACGCGCAGTAGGAGATTGAACGCATTAGGGTGGTTCCGTTTTTTGTTAAATTTAAAATACCGATTAGTTTTAATTTTATGATTTTATAAATTAACATATTTTTCATGCAATATATTAGGGTGGTTCTATTTATTGTTTGAATTTTTTTTAATTATAGCATTAGGGCTATGTTGTTTTTTTAATTGGAAATCTGAGCTTATTTGATATTTATTCTCTCTTTTTTCATCAAAGAAAAATATATAAAATTAAAATTTTTCCTATTTATATTTTTAGGGTGGTTCGGAGGTGGCATTTTAATATAAAATTTTATAAAAAATCGAGTTTTTCAAATTTAATATATATTGAGTTTCAAACAACTTACAAACATTACCTAAAAATTAAAATTTGAAATAAAATCTTAAATTAGAACCACCCTAATATTAAAAAAAATTAATTAAAAGTGAAAATTTCAAGTAAAATTTAGTTATAGTTCAGAATATTGAAAAATATTGTACAAAAACCTATATTTTTTGAGTAAAATGAATAAATGGAACCACCCTAATGTGTTTAAAAATTATAAAAATCTTGTCTTTCAAGCTTAATTTAGTTTTAGTAAAAAACGATTTACAAACATTACTCAAAATATAAAAATGAAGTAAAATTAAATTTTCGAATCACCCTAATGTGTTTAAAAAGCATCAAAATCTAAAACTAAATTTAGTTTTGTCAAAAAAAGATTTACCTAAATTTCTCAAAAAATAAATTTTTCAATTAAAATTAAAATTTCCGAACCACTCTAATGAGATAAAATAAAATTATTCACATTTCGATAAGTACGCGTAGCTAAATATAAACACACTCCAAGCTTGTTAAATACATTTATGCTCCACAGTTTAATGCGTGTGACACCTTACGAATGTGTCTTGCAGCGCCGACAACAGCTGACAGACGTACAACCTGACTGACATGTACGTCAAGCTTTGTGGTCAATTAGAAATCTATCGACAGCGATTAGTCACGCGCAATCAGTCACTTAAGCAATCATTGAAGCGCATAGCGGCTTAAGCCAGCTAGACACGACAGTTTTATTTGATTTCTTTGCCAAAAAACTTTGATATTAAGTGATGTTGACATGAGTGTGTGACGTGGCGCAGCTGGCCTCAGATACTTGATTTAATGCATAAATAGCGGAAATAAATGTAGATGATTTAGTGATTAGAAAAAAATCTTTGAATAAATTAAAGGTTCTAGTTTACCAATGTGGTTCCCCATTATCAGCAAAATCGGTTCTTTTATTTAAATATTTTATATTTCCTGGAGTCTACTGGTAGTCTATAGCTATCAATAATCCATAGATTTGGATTTTATAACCTTAAGTCATCTAGTTGGATTTGAAAATCAAAAATAAGGCAACGCGCCTGAATGTATGCTAAAATTCCTAAAATTTATGAAATAATCCACAAAGATACGATGTTGTAGTTGTAATACTTGAGCACTCAAAATGTATAAAAACATGACATCTAGTCTGAACCCCCTCATAAAAAAGACCCACAAAAAATTTTATTAAATTTCATAGAACAACGTGCAACAAGTTGGTGGCATAAAACTTCCGACAACCATTATTTGTAAGCGAATAACCTAGCAACGCTTTGATGACACGCTGATAGCGCCAATTTCAGTAGCTATATACAACAACAACAAAAACAAACTTACAAACTGTAGCTTTCAAGTGCAACATTGCCAAACAGCACACTCTACTGGCTGCCCCGCAACCTCACTGAGAGTATGTAAGTCTGTGAGTGTTGCAGATGGAATATGAAAATTTCGCATCCGCGAGTTCTGTTGCACCTATTTTTTTTTGTTTTTGTTTTTTTTTTTTGCTTCCGACTACGGTTAGACCAACAATCGATAAGCAAACACGTAGTGAGTCTGCTGCACTACACAGTTCGACCACGATGCATTGCTATGCAATGTGGCATGCTGCATGCAGCACACGCTTACCGACCAGCGCTGAAAACTGGAGCAAAGTGTCGGTGTTTTGTGGAAACAAAAAAAAATAAAATTGAGGTTATGTGCGCTAAGTTTACAATCCGGCAATTGATCCTTTGCACACACTTTATTGTTGTTGGCTGACACTATGTGGGCGCAATGCAACACAGTTCCGCAACGAAAGTGTTCCAGTGCACCAGTCAGCCGATATGACGATTACAGTTAGTCGGTCCTTCGGTTGCTTAAATGCCACGTTGCACTAGTACTACTCTCGACTGTCTGGCTATAAAAAGGTTGGAGGAGCATTGCGAGTTTTATTGAAATTTCATTTCATTTTCACTCGTACAGCAACAAACAGCAGTGGTTCATATAGTCAGCTGGAGTTTTAGCTCGTGAAATGCTGCAAGTCAGTGGCTGTGAACTTGAATTGCAGCCAAAATTGTAACTTTATCCTATTGTCACCTCTGTGTCACACATACACAGACATACATTTACAAGAATATTAAAAAAAACTTTGCACTTGGCATATTTGTCTGTCTACTGGTGGCTGCTGTCTTCATGCAATTCGAGAAACTTTCGCTGTTTTCGCGCTCGAAGTCATAAAAACAAAGCAGACACGTCGCGTTTGTATATGAAATGGAAGAATAGTGCTGTCGTGTCACGGTGGTAAACAAAGAATTTAAATGTTGAAGAGTAGCTTATACTTAGAACCCAGTTAAATTACTGAGAGCAATCGGGCGTCATATTAGATTTTCTCCATTTTCATATATTAATTCTAATATCAATCTAAGACGGATACAGTCTTTGTCGTTGTAAAAAGTTCAAAATCAATAAATTTTATACCGTAATCGATAATTTATCGTTAATCGATATTTTTTAACTCTAAACTAATAATCGATAAATTCTATAAATTTAGTTGAAAAAAATTTAAACTCGATACATTTTATAATGTTATCGATAATTTATCGATTGTCGATATTTTTCAACCTAAACATGTAATCGAAAAATTTGCATAAACATCGAACCTATCGAAATTTGTACTATAAATATTTTTCTCTAGATAAATTAACAGTTGTGGTTAGTTATTTTATCGATAACTTATCGTTTATCGATATTTTAAATTATTCAAATATCAGTCTCAGTCAGATACAGTATATTTTCGACAAGCGATGCAAATGCCGTATTTAATAACAAGGTAAATAAAAGTAATATCGATCAATTGTATAATGTTATCGATAATTTATCGTTAATCGATATTTTCTAACTATAAACTCATAATCGATAAATATTCATATATATCGAAACTATCACATATACATACATGGTTTTCTCTAGATAAATTAATGTTGTAGGTAGTTATTTTATCGATAACTTATCGTTTATCGATATTTTCAATTTGAAACCAAATTCTTGATAGATTTCCAAAAATATCGAATATTGTGATATCGATCGTATTTTTGATATAAAGTGGGTTTTGGGTGGTTATAGTTCTTGGATAGCTGATAGGGGACCCAACCCCTTCTTAACACCGTTTCTTTTTTGAAATCGTGGTATTTTGCTGAAAAACTAGTTAAGATATGTTCAAACCAGACATAAATGTGGATCTGATTATCCCGGACTTATGGTAATATTTTCCAAAAATGTTTCATCGAAGTATTTTAACCTTTAACTCTCACTCCGTTAAGTCTTTTCAACAATTATACTCCAAATAAGCTTTAAAATGAAATATTAACCCTCTAAAGCACATGTGGTCGTTTTGACTCACCTTCAAAAAACTTAAAAAGGAATAAGAAAAGTTAAAATCACAATCCAAATGTTTTTCAGATTATTGAAAAGCAAATTTCATTGAATACTTGTCATCTTAAAAACTTTGAATGAAGAGGTCAACTTATCGACTCTCCACCACCAGCGGATTCAACTTATTTAACGCAACAACAACTGTTTCACATATTTCTCATATCTGAAAAGACTACAGTTATTTGTAGACACAAAAGACACAGTGTGAAATCAGGGTCAATGAGCAACAGTTTGCGCATTCATAACCCAAGTACGACGCAGTTCCACTGTTGGGCAATCAAAAGAAAAGGCAAAGTAGCAAAATATAACTGTACATATTATAAGCGACCCAAATCCAAATAAGATTTGCCCTTGAAACTAATAAAACCAGACGACGATAAAAACATTTCCGTGTTCGAGACTTGGGTCAAAGTCAACCAACGATGTGATGTCAAAGCAATCAAATAGACAAGAGGGAGAGTGGAGCGGTAATGCGGCAGCAAAAAATTCTACAAGTTTGCTGGAAGAACACATACTTATAACGGCGTACACCACGTCTGGCCACTTTTGGCATACAGACGTCAACAGCATTTACACAATAGCAACATGCTCCGGCACGGCCACAGACACCGACACCGGCTGCCAGCAGACGCAACCCAAGCGCGCCAAGGGTTCATGTTACAGCCACAAAGTGAATACATCACGTGCGGAACTGTAGCAATGTTTTTGCCGGCAACTGGCGCACTGTTGGGAATACCCACGCGCAAGCTTGAGCCAAAGAGACCAAGGGAATCGCAGAAGTCGTCAGCAACCAGTAACCGGCAACCGGTAGCCGGGTAGCCAGCAGACAGCAGCCGGCGAAACATGCAGCGCATTGCCAAGCTGCGTCTACCATAATAAAAGAGACCGTCAACCGTCAGCCAAGAGGGTTGTTGGCTTCCGCAAAGACTCGACTCGCATGCCGTTTGCTTTGAATGAACACATTTCGCTCCAACGAAGGAACGAACGAATAGTCAAGCAAGGCAGTGCCCAGACAGAGCTGGCAGCCAACAAAGCAGTTAAAATGTATGTGAGGAGGAAAGCAGCTGAAGACAGCTACGCTGCCAAGTAGCCACGCCAGTCAGCCGAACACGGTGTATGTAGCGTGCAGTGTCGTCAATGACAAGTGCGGTGACGACGACGATATACGCTCAGCGTTGACAATAGCGGTGCGGCGTGGCGCGCACAAGTGAGACGAGACACTTGAGGCAACCGCTTACGGTTTGTTAGAGACCGTCGAGCTCATATTAATCGACATGAAGCTGATGCGGACTCAAAGCAATTGGGTTTCAGTATGCATGTTGTTGTTGCTTTGGGGAACCCTCAAAAGCGCTGCGTGAGCGCACATTTGCTTTTGCCTTTGCCGTTACCTTCGTCAGCGTCGCCGCCGGGTCTACTACCATTTGGGCTACTTGCAACGTAACTTTTTATTATATTTTTGTTGCTGTTGTTGTACCCAATTTTATCGTCTGCGAAATCAACACAAAGTGCTTACCAGTAGCATTGACAATGTCGCTGGCGCTATTGGCGTGCTCATGTTCATGCAGCGCCTCAACATGATGCGTGTCTCCATCTGCTTTGTCTTCGCCTCTATTGCCATCACCACTTACGGTGTGAATATGCGTGTCAGCGCCATGGCACAAGCTCATGACTTAGCAGTTGTCTGTCCGCAAAAGGGATTTGTTCGCTACTTTATTGGGGGAACAAACAGCGCGCGCCAAAGCGCCCAAGGTAAATGAGCGCCAGTGCGGAAGCAAGTGTGTGTATGGGTGTGTGTGACGTTAAACTGTTGTCGTGCAGTTAAATGGTGGAACACCACCTAGTGCCCAGACAAATTGTCTGCTGCTGGTCTGTAGCGCACCTTCGTTTATGTAGTCGCTGTTGTTGTTGTGCCGTTTGAAGTCTACCATTAGCCTTTGGGACCGTAAAGATATTGAATAAAAATGGCAATATGCGACCAGCAAGTGAAGTGCTAGAGTTCGAGTGTTCCACCATAAGAACGTCTCAATTGCGCTGACAAACGCGGTAGTAAGTCGATCTACCTGTTGTAATCTGGTCAGACAGTGAGGTACTGTGGGTTCGGTGTGAAGAAATCGGGGTTAAAAATTTATTTTTGTAGAATTTAAATAGAAATCGATTCGTGTATAGAAAGCTGCCCAGCAAGTAAACGCAATTTAGACCAAAAAATTAACGATAATTTCGATTATTATCTGTCGAAAAATTTGTTTAGATTTAAAACCTGTCGATACATAATATGTTATCGATAACATAACATACTTTTAACGTGCATTTTAGACAAAAAGGTATCAATAATTTCGATTATTTGAGTAATCTATCGATAAGTTGGTTTAGAGTTGAAAATTATCGATACATAATATGTTATCGGTAACATTAACCTTTAAAAAGTTTAGGTTTAACTGTTATGTGTGCTTATATATACTATAGAGATTTTCAAAAGTTATCGATAAACAATAAATTATCGATTTTATATTTACGAGTTTTATTGTTAAAATAATAATTCGATATTGTCGAGGTTTAGCGTAACTATGAAAAGTATGGAAATCTATCGATAAACAAAAAATGTGTTTTATTCTTTTATTTTTAAGAATTTTATTGTTAAATTGGTCAATCGATATTTTAGATGTTTAGAAGAGCTAAAGAGAGTTTGAAAAAATGTCGATAAAAAGTTATCGATTACATTGTAAAAATTATCAATTTTATATTTAAGAATTTTATTGTTAAAATAATAATTCGATATTTAGTTTAGCGTAGCTATGAAGAGTATGGAAATCTATCGATAAATAATAAATTATCGATAATATCTGAAACATATATCGTGTTTATTATTTAATTTAATTTAATTAAGAATTTTTCTGTTAAATTGCCAGTCGATATTTTAAAAGTTTAGAAGATCTTAAGAGATTTAAAGACATTTCGATAACATCGTAAAAATTATCGATTTTATATTTAAGAATTTTATTGTTAAAATAATAATTCGATATTTTCGAGGTTTAGCGTAGCTAAAAATAGAATGGAAATCCATCGATAAATAATAGATTATCGATAATATCTTAAACATCTTCAGTTCGAAAACTATCGATAAACAAAAAATATCGATTATCGTATTAATATTGATTAATTTAGTGTTTAAAAATACTTCTATTTTTTTTCTATTTTGATTAAACTATGACCTTTTATAACAGAAAATATAAAAATTTCGATAGTAAATGTATATCGACATTCATTTTTCTGAAAATTAAATGTTTTTCCTATAAAACTCAAATAATACCACCGTAAAAACGACACCCCACCTCTTTTCTAGGTTTATTTGCACTCATTGCCTTTGAATATGGCAACGCTCGAAGCAGCGCACACCGTATTGAGACATCAACCAGTAGTAAGCAAAGTAGCACGCGCTTCGCAAGCTCTGAACCAGATGGAGACCATGCCAAGCTAATGGAAAGCTGGGCCAAAGTCAACCAGCACGTACATACAACACACCAACAAACACAGCGAGTAGTATGTGAAGCGGTGTAAGTGGAGCAAGTGAATGTGGCAAGACCAGCACACAACTGGGTGAATGGGCGACCAGGGTAATGGGCTTTAAATGGCTACGGCGTTGACGATGGCAACCAGCAGCTACAGCGTCACACCAAAACAATTTGTAAGCGTCATGTGGCGGCATTTCTTTGACACAAAGCAAATGTGCAACGAGTGTGGGAATGAATGAATGAGAGATTACAACGCGCGCGACGCGTACACCACAGTTAAACAAAGCGCTGCTAAGAGGGGAGTACAAAAGAAGAAACAAATTTATAAAACGCGTAAGAGCCACCAGCGCGCACACAACTCAAGTCCAATGGTGACGCATTGCCAACTGTCGTCGGGCTGGCGTCTGCCATGCATATGCGAGCACCGCAACTTTGCGCGTCGCAGATTGCTTGGACGATTGCTGGGTTCACTGAATGTTTTGTCGCTACACTTGTTGTTGTTGCGCTGTGTTTTTATTTTCTTTTTGTTTCTTTTTGTTTTTGCAAAATGTCGCATTGCAGTTTTAATGCCGCGACGTTAAATCCCAAAGGCGTTAGCGTGGAAAGATTTGCGACGCGGCGCCATGTACAGATTACGGTAAGTTGGCTTGAGGCGCGCATGTGAGTCAGAAAGGTGGTCATGTGCACGCATGTAAGTATGTATGTGCGCGTCTGCAGAGAAATGTGTAAATAAAAGCGCGTTGTTAGGTGGAGCAGCAGGTGAGGTAGGTGCACATAGGCACACGCATATGCGGACACATACACACGGAGAGCAACACAAGCTTTGTCATTTGGTTGTCTTCCTTCGTTGCTTATAGCCGGCTGCCGGCAACTTAAATATGTATGATTGCAACAGACAACAAATGTGTTTTGTTATGCTGACGTCTACACGACGCACGCTCAGCGGCTTTTGTTGATGAATTACCAGCTAGCAGACGTATGCCAGACGCTTTGCCGGCAGACAGACACACAACGAAATGGTAGGTAAAAACTTTTCTTGTCAACGCACTTAAAATCGTCTTTGTCATTGTTGTTGTTGTTGTAGTAGTCGGAGGTGTAGAAATAAAAGTTTATTGTCATCGCCATTGCCACAATGGTTGCTGTACGTTTGACAGAGTTGCCTTGACATTGCCATTGTCAACGGCAGCAATGAGTAGTGCAATAACAAACAGATATATATATATCTATATATATGTATGTATGTATATACTCTCAATAGTATGGCACCCGCACGTCTATGCATAACAATTGTATTGGCAGCCGGCAACCGCAAACTTGAAGTTGATGCTGTCATTTTAGCTATGCGGCAGCTAAGCATATGATACATGATATCATTAAATCTGAGTAAATACATACAAATATATAAGTATATATACATATAGATATATGAGGTTATGTGCGCACTTTTTTGTTTTCCATAACAATGCTTTTGGCATTTCATTATCGACTTGCCATAGAAGTCAACAACAGTCAATGTCATCATTAGACGCTGTGAGAAGCCAGCTCGGTTATCGTGTCATATATGACAAGCCGTTATTGTTGATAGAGACAGGGCAGCATTTTATAAGTGATTCTATCTTTTGGAGTTTATATTATGTTTATATAGATTTTTGTTCGCTTGCTTCGCCTTCTCTCAAGCAAAGATGCTGTTCTCACTTAGATACATATGTCGATCAAATTCATGGCAGAAGCTTGACTAATGGCCTGTTAGGAAGGAATTCAGTGGCCTTCCTAACAGGCCAAAAGATCTTACACGAAATAAGTCCTTATTCAGGATTATTTAGGATATCGATAATTTCTTGATCCTCACTTTTCTAAGGAACTTCAGATGTGAGAAAATAGTTTACGTATAGCCTATAGAAGATGCTTAACTAAACCTTATTTTTACAAAAATAACTAGATTTCCAAGGAGATCATCAATATTATTTTAATAAAGTTATATTCCAAGATTTGACCCACGATATAGACATGAAGTAATAAAACATCGAGTTGGAATAAACGTCTCAAACACTTTAACATAAAAACTTAACCTCAAACTGATGGTGATGTAGCTTTTCCACATATTATGAGAGAGAAACTAATTTTTTCATAAGTCTTCCACACATTATGATTTTGGGATACGAACGAAAAAACTATATAACAGTTGCACTTCCAACTTCTATAACTTGAAGTTCTCCAAAACTCGGACTCTTGAATTGGCAATATAAGTCAATTTTCTGAAAAATTTCCTGCCTTAACTCGAAGTATCTGACAGGAAGTTTGTGGATTATGATTGGTGATTCGAGTTAGGGAAGTTCAACTGTATTTGTATTGTATATAGGCTTATCAGGAAGATTCTTAACCTCAACTATAATTTCAGTATTGAATAAAAGAATAGTTTTGGAATTTATTCCGGGTCATTCTCTGTGAGATTATATTTCTGGATTCACTTCTGATTTAAACGAAGGTTGGAAATAATATACTAGGAGGTGGTAAATCTATAGAAATCTAAAAGTAATCACTTACCCCAGTTGTTGGTGTTCCATTGCCCGTTGTGTTACGCGCTTTACCGCGTCCACGTTTCTCCGCACGAATTGGCTGACCATCGGCACCGAGGATTATCTAGAAAGATAGAAATAAATAAATTAGTGAAATCATGAAAGTAAGGAAAATAATATATGAAGATATGAACAAATATACAATAATAGAAAAATACGAATAAAATATTTATTGATGAAAAGAAAATGTTAATGCAAGAAATATGTGTTTTCCTTCCTTTACAACATGAAATTATCACATTCAGAATAATAAACAAAATTAATTTGATTTAAATGCTCTTATTATAGGAACTCTAACTGGCCAATATAATTACTGAATTTTATCAAAGACATAGCACAACAAGAATTTTTCAAAGTAGCGGTTTGTGTCTCAGCTACTAGAAACTTTGTATTCAACTCACATATAACAACGAATTGTTCCCAGACACATGAAGTGGTCTCACCATACAGTGGTGAAAATGGAAACTCACCAAATGTATACAGAATGCTAAGTTATAGCAACGGCTTATATATATTATGCTATAATAATTTCCGGCAACTGTTTATATCGCAGCCACAAACCTTGAAATATGGTAAGTCAAAGCAATGACACATACCTACTTTTATTTCACTTAGAGAGGACACATTTTATAAAATTTTTTGGTTTTGAATTTAAGGTGGTAACACATGCTAAATTCATTTTCGAACTGTTCTTAGCTGGAGTCGGAAGTAAAATATGTTTTTACAAGGTGTATAGAATTCATTTTGAACTTTGAAAGAATAATGTGCATATAAAGCAGATAAGTATATGTACGATGTACTTAAAAAATAATATTTTACCATTGAAGTCCTTCGAAAACTCCTTGAGTGGATTTCAAATATTATTGAATCATGTCTTCCTGACAAGATAAGACAAAATATCTCATGTCATCAAACAAACAGTAAGTACATTCCCGTCTTGGCTGGCTCCCATATCACTGTTGACAGTCAGAACTTTGAAGTTGTAAATAATTTCGTCAATCTAGGAACCAGTATTAGCAGCAATAACAATGTCAGACCAGAAATTCAACGCAGAATCACTCTTGCCATCAAGCGCTACTTTGAATTGAGTAGGCAATTGAAAAGTTAAGTCCTGTCTCGACGAACAAAAACCAAACTCTACTAGTCTCTCATCATTCCCGTTCTGATTTATGGTGCAGCAGCCTGCACGATGTCAACTACCGTTGAGACGGCACTAGAAGTTTTCGAGGGAAAGGTTTTGCGGAAAATATTCGCTCCCTTAAACATTAGCAACGTCGAATACCGCAGACGATGGAACGATGAGATGTACGAGTTATACGACGACATTGAAATAGTTCAGCGAATAAAAAGACAGCGGATACGCCATACGGATACGGATAGGTCATGTTGTTCGAATGAAAAAAAAAACACTCCAGCTTTGAAAGTATTCAACGCGGTACCCGCAGTTGGAAGCCGAGGAAGGGGAAAGACCTCCACGTTTAAATAAGACCAGGTGGAGAAGGACATTTGCAACATTCGGTGTATAAACTTACATGCAAATGGACAGTCAGACCCGCGGAAATCAATTCGTCTTCTTCTTTGATCATTCTGATATACATAAGTAAGTCTATAGTTCCTGGTTTTAGAACTGTGATTGAACATATAATGTTGCGAGCAACATGTTGCTAGACTACGAAAAGTAAATTGGCTGAGAAATGTTTACAAAATTGTTGTTTGTATGAAAGTGAAGTATGAATAGAGAGATTTAAAAATATAATATAAAATAGATAATACTTCATAATTGGTTATTTAAAAACGAATTCAGATAACTAAATAAATTATATTTTTCATACTAAAAACACTTAAAAGGTTTCTTTTCTTTCAACTACATTTTTAGAAATTTCAGATAAGTACATATGTACATACGAGTATGTAAATCCATATACTCATGTAAAGTATATATACTGAAATGCGCTTCTTTAGTCACATTTGCACCATATGTGCGCACGCATTGCCCTTAACATGGATATGGAGTCGCGTTGCCGTTACACCCGAACGAACGAGCGTTGCGCCTGTCAAGCCATACACACGCATACGTGGCATGTAAAAATAGCCGACGCCAACGCCGCCATTCGTCAACCTTTGCCGCCCGTCAACTACCGCTAACCGCATGTGCGCGCACAGCCCCCAAAGTCAAAGTGGCGATTGCTGCTTACAAAAATAATTAGCCGACAGTTAAATGCAGGCACATCGCACAGCTTCGCAGGAGTGCCACAAGAATGTGCAACATCAGCCGCTAACAGTATAAGCGGCGTCATAAAAATAGGCGCATAAACAGATGAGAAGGCGCTATGGCAAGGAGTAGAGGCTGGCAGGAAGAGTGGTTGGGTGGATACTGAGGCGGCGGAGGATGCCTTGTTCGTATGATGAGAATGCAGCGGAGATGAAGACGACGCTGGCACTACTTTGAATGTCAACATTTTTGGTGGCGGCAATGGTGGAGCGCGGAAGCGCGTTGTTGCTGACACTGACAGTTATATACGTTTGTGTGTGGCACCCACTACATGCAGCCGCCAGCCAACACAGACGCGTTGCACACATGCGCGCAGCTGTTCATTTTCTGTTGTTATTGTTGTTGTTTTGTTGTTAATGGCATTGTTGCTGCTGTCAGACAGCCAGCTAGCTAGCTATACATAGCCGCTTGCGTTGTGTGGCAGCAATTAAAAGCGACACGAAATGCTTGCAGCCGCTAGGCAATGCGCTCGAGCGCTAGGCAACAGAACTGGATGCCGCCGCGCCGCGCCTGAAGTGGAGATTGGTTGGTTGGCACGCGTGCGCACATATGCTGTGTCGCGCCACTGGCACAGCAGCGGCAACAACACATCCCAGTCACACTGTGTTGCATGCACCGGATGAAAATATAATTCACTTAATGCGCCATTTGTTATTGTTTTGTTGTTGTTATTTTTTTGTTTTTGTTTTTTCTTGTTGTTGTTGTGGTTGTTGGCTGTACTGTGGGTAAGCGCTTGGCGGCAGTTGTGTGTATTTGCTTTTTCAGTGTATTTGTTGTAAATGATTGTGGCTGTGAGCGTGGAGGCGGAGGCCTGATTACCGTTAAAGCGGAGTAAAAGTGGAAAATCATGTCAGGAAAAAGTAAAAATATACATATGTTAAATGAAAAAAGATTTTGAGCAGCAAAAAGGAAATACAAGGAGTACTGAGGCTGCAGCATGCTGGAGTTGTTGCTAAGAGAATTTTAAGCATGCTTACTTTTTTGGTGGCACAGATGTATATAAATATGTATGCCGTTATATACTTATATACAAACACATATGTTGCTTGGAACTCAAAGCAATAGCTCGCTCGCATACCCAGTTGCATATAACCTCCTTGCCACGTCATGCTTTTCGACTTTCGGAAGCAATTATTTTAATGCCACAGCCCCCCAATGGTGTTTGGAGCATATTTATTTGTCAACTAAAATGCATTTATACCCTTAAATATACACACGAAGTTCCTGCCATACCTTAAGCAACACCCGCCACATTTGGTGTTGCAACGTCAAAATATCTGTCATTTAGTTCCACTCACTAGTCTGTTGTCATCTTTAGGAGATTTGAAATTTGAACTCGCTTAATGTGTAGCGTTTTTAATGTGTTTTTGAGAGTTGCTCTATTTTTAGCTACCCCCAAGGAATTACAGTTACAGCACTTCAGTTGTCAGACCAAATGTTTTTGTTGCAAGCAAGGTAAGCTGGCTGTGCGCAGACTCGCACTAATAATTCGTTCGACATAAGTAATGCAATATGTGCAGCTCAGTTTTTCTAGTGAAAATATGCATGAAAATATATTTTTTTCGGTTATTTTTAGGTGACATGGGCGGATCTTAGTCACATCCTAAATGCATTTATATGGATATAAGGCTTACACATACTTAGTTAGACACATAAAATCTGGAGTGTGGGGATTTATTTATTGCTTTATTTTTTTTTGTGTAATATTTGTGGACAGCTGGAAGTATGTTGGAGGTGTAGACGACGCTGCGTCTGCGCACAAGCTGTCATTTATTTTATGTCTATTTACATATATGGTGTACAGTTGTGCACAAAAGCTTGCTTTGATTATTTTATTCTTGAAAATTCCATTAAATATTCAAATCAATTCAATAAAATAGAAATCTGAATATGTAAATTGTAAATTGTTAGTAAAAACTAATTTTATTACAAGCTCATTGACTGAAAAGGAGACAATAAGCCAATGACAATAGACAATAAGTATAGAATCTTTAATACTCATCTTCTTAAAGGATGTAAACTCATTCTACGTCCAAGAGGCACACTCTCTCCCTCAAAAAATGTTTCGGTTTGCCGAATTTCGGGACTAGTGAAATCAAATTATTAGGTTATGTTAGGTAAGGTTAGGTTAGGTTAATCTGGTAGGCCAAAAAGCCACACATAGACCAGTTTTGGTCCTTTGCGATACCAGATGGAGTGCCGTCACGTAGTTAAGGAGGAGTAGTCATCCTTTAGGATGCCTGCGCTTCACGCGAATTTCAAAAGGTTATGTGGCTTCACTAACGAAATCTGTCACAGATTATCGTGTTGTGAAGCCCCCACATGCTGAAGCCGTTGTCTTGATAATGCAGAGTAGGCACATGAGAGATTCTTCATTGTTCCTCTGGTATATTGTTCTTGAAATTTCCTGCAGTTTTCGTGATCTTTCAGTCCCATCTTGTAGGCGTGCGCCGAAACCAGACAGTGACCAGTGAGTATGCCGACCATGTTCCTACATTTCTTTCTATCGAGCGTCAGATGAAATCTCGTGCACTTCTGATCTACTACTTTACACATAACTTTTGCGGGTTTTCAACCCGGTAGTTCCTTCCAGCGCGTTTTGAACTTTTTTTAACATGTTCCTGTCTAGATCGTCATATAGGCAGTGCTTAGGTTTACCTACGCCGATCATGCTTTCAGATGACCGTTTCACTCCTTTTTTGGCAATCTCATCCACTACCTCGTTGCCCTCTATGCCCTTGTGGCCTAATCATATTAATAACTTTTAACTCAAATTGCATTGGAAAAGTTTTAAACGAATTATTTTAAAATTTTGTTTTCGGGACTCTAAATTCTGATTTTTTATAGTAATTGTAACTAAAAAAATTAAAATGATTAAAAAAATTAATTTTCAGTTCAAGCCTTTTTTAGGGATCATAATAAAAAATATAACAAAAATTCAGTTAACAATAATTTTTCGGGATCCCGAAATTTCGGGATTGTTGTATCCTTATATTGGTTTTGGTGTTTAAACTATAAAATTTAAAAAATTACCAAACAAATACCGTGGTTACATAAAAAATTTAAAATTTTTTTATTTCAAATCAGGTGGCAACTCTATAACAATTTTTTTTTTATAAAATCTTTATTAAAATGTAAATTTTTTCTATATTTATGTAATTATGATTATTATATTATTTTTCTTTTCCACCTGAGTTATACTGTTGAAAACTACATTCTTCATTCAAAACGTTGACAAAGAGCCCTTCATTATTTCTGTAATTAAATTTTTTAAGCATACTTCCACCACTTGAGCTATGTTTGTAACTTCCGGCTGTCGCCAGGAGAACAAACAAAATGCATAAATTCATTAACTATCATTAAGTGGAACGAAGGAATGTCAGCAATTTTTTTGCGTGACAACAAACATAGTATTTAGTAATTTGCCAAAGAACTATTTTACAAGCTACAACAAACACAAAATGCAAAAACTGAAGATAATAAGGTAGTGAAGAAGACAAATCAAGAGTGAAAGAGAGAGAGACAGAAGCAGTTAAATGTAAATGAGGCCTAATAAACGGCGACGGTTATGAAAAGCACCTGTCCACTGATGTATGTAGATAGGCTGCAAATAGCCGCAATGTGGCACGCAAATACATAAAAATAACAACAACAACGTTAAACAGTCACTGTTGTCTGCCAAAGAGCAGTAAGGCCAATACATCAAATTAAATGCAACAGTTTGTTTTACACAGCTTGTTTGGGTACAAATTATTTGTTGTTGTTGTTGTTGTTGGCAAACATTTTGCGGTTTGCAGCAAAAGCTTTGTTGTATTAGTCGGACGTTATAACGCACATAATAACAGTTGATTTGCCAAACGAGTGCAAATTACATGGCGACAACAACAACAGCAACAATAAGAAAAACAACAACAACAATAAAAACAAGTAAGGAAGGGCTAAGTTCGGGTGTAACCGAACATTTTATACTCTCGCAATTTATTTATTTAACTTTATTTATATTATATAATACACAATTTACCCACATATTCGTCTTATATATTGTATAAAGTCCATTGAAAGTTGGAAACCATAATATTAGGTTAGAAGCACCGAGGTCCTCGTGTTCGATATATGGGGCCTTAAAAACCTATGGTCCGATTTCGGCGATTTTTAGAATGGGGCTGCCACACTATTAACATAGTATTTGTGCAAAAGTTCTGCACCGATATCTTCACTAGTACTTACTTTATATATTGTAAAGTAAACGATTCAGATCGTCTTCAAAGTTCTGGTATATAGGAAGTAGGCGTGGTTGTGAAGCGATTTGGCCTATTTTCACAACATATCATTGGGATCTAAGGAAACTATTACAAACCAAGTTTCATTGAAATCGGTCGAGTAGTTCCTGAGATATGGTTTTTGACCCATAAGTGGGCGACGCCACGCCCATTTTCCATTTTGTAAAAAAAATCTGAGTGCAGCTTTCATCTGCCATTTCTTATGTGAAATTTAGTGTTTCTCACGTTTTTCGTTAGTGAGTTAAGCCACTTTTTGTAATTTTCAACCTAACTTTTGTATGGGAGGTGGGCGTGGTTATGATCCGATTTCTTTCATTTTTGGACTGTATTAGGAAGTGGCTAAAAAACGACTGCAAAAAGTTTGGTTTATATAGCTCTATTGGTTTGCGAGATATGTACAAAAAACTTAGTAGGGGGCGGGGCCACGCCCACTTCTCCAAAAAAATTACATCCAGATATGCCCCTTAATAGTACGATCCTTCATACCAAATTTTATTTCCATAGCTTTATTTATGGCTTAGTTATGGCTCTTTATGTGTTTTCGGTTTTCGCCATTTTGTGGGCGTGGCAGTGGTCCGATTTTGCTCATTTTCGAAAGCAACCTTCCTATGGTGCCAAGAAATAAGTGTGCCAAGTTTCATCAAGATATCTTAATTTTTACTCAAGTTACAGCTTGCACAGACGGACGGACGGACGGACAGACAGACATTCGGATTTGAACTCCACTCTTCACCCTGATCACTTTGGTATATATAACCCTATATCCAACTCGTTTAGTTTTGGGTGTTACAAACAACCGTTATGTGAACAAAACTATAATACTCTCTTTAGCAACATTTGTTGCGAGAGTATAAATATAATAACAATAAAAATACAATAACAATAACTAGGGTCTTTTAGCCCAAAACAAGCTGAACGCGCAGACATTGCATGTCTAATGAGAATGGTTACAACCGCACGCAAGCACACGCACACATCGCCAGCTCGCTAAATACCCAAAAGGGACAACAGACATTTTCAACGGCTGACAAACTTGTTGCTCCGCTTAACTGGTTTGTTGTTTGTGTGTTTGCTTGTAGGCGCTTTTGGCCTACAAAACCGAAAACGAAAACAAAAACAATGCGTCACACATGTATGTATGTATTGGTGGGCTCAGAGGCAAAGGCAGTTAGAGATAACGACTTGGTAAACCGCAAAAAACGCAACCTTAACCCACAACGCAACGCAACGCAACAGAACGTAAACAGAAGCAAACACACCAACACACACATGCATAGCGTTGCAAATACACCGACAAATTGGTAAATAGGCTGCTGAGACGAGCCTTCTGTCGGCACGAAGATGAATTTCGTTGTGCGGCAAACCCAAAGTTTTAACAACAACAACTACTTAAAGCCAGTAATACAAAAAAAAGTTGTGGAGCCACATAATGATGTTGGCTGTTGATGATGATGAAGGTAATGATGATGATTACGATGACTGCTGATTATGATGGCGATGGTAGAACTTCTCAATGGCAATAACTGTGTTGTTTTTGTTTTTCTTGGTCGATGCCAGTGGCTTACGAAGTGACGAAACCTGACCTATGTCAATGGAAATTTCGGTGGCTAACGCCTACTGTAAACAGATAATAATAACAACAACAACATAACAACAAATACCAACAACAACATAAACATGCCACAGGCGCCGCCTATATATGTAATGTGGCTTGCCGTATATGTTGCGCCAAAAATACATATGAATGAGAGCCTAGAAGTTAACGACCGCAACAGGCAAAAGCGAAGGCGACGGTGATGGCGAAATGTGCTCACAGCGAAGGGTCCAGTTACGCATGCAAAAGCCCTTAGACGGAATGTTGTGTTTTGATATTGAAGATATGTGTGGAAATAAAAAGTTGATTTGTGTGGATATGCCATATATACATATATAAACAGACAATAACAACAATATATATGTATGTGTGTTTGTAGGTGTATATGAAATTTAGGAAAGCTTTGATGAAACCAAAAATGATTGAGCACATACATATGTTCAAATGGGGGATATGAATGTTTTTATACAATTTTTGACGTCTTCTTGGAAGAAATAGTATATACATACATACATTAAGGATATAAAGGACATGTTTTATTTTGAAGGTTCACTTTTCTTTTTTTTTTCAAATTTTACTTCAAACCTAATTTTTTCAACACTCTTTCTTTCCTTCTAATACTTTTTATCGCCAATACAAAAACAAAAAAATAAAATCAAATAAAATTAAATAAATTTTAACCTCTTGCTGTATTGATCTCCTATATTTTTTTCGCGTGTCTTCTTTGTTCATCATATCGATTCTACCAAACCTTTGAGGCCAAATGCCATATGTGTCTACAAATAATAAATATAGACTCTTTTGCGCTTTTAAAGCCACTTTTGGTATCAATACATACATACATACATGTATATAGTGACGAAACAGGAATAAACAGCTGCTAGCGCTGTAGGGTCAGGCTTTTTAGGCAACTTGCCAAGTTGGTAATCCAATACCGCACACACATATAAAGATTTATATATGTATGTATGTATATATTGACTCGTAGCTCATTCATTTCGCTTTCATTTTATTGTTATTATTTACTTTTTGCTTGAGCTTATTCGTTCTTTGACTTGCTTCGAGTTCTACACTCGTCTTGAGTTGCTTTTTTATTATTTTTGTTGTTGTTTGTATTATATTGTTGCCACATTTCGAAATGTGTGCCATTCACTAACAGGAGGTTGTTGCGATTTTGTTATTTTCAAAAAATTTTTGGCGCTAAAATATTTTTTTCTTGTCAATTTTCAATTCTCAACAATTTCTAACGATACGATTGCCACTGATTACATATCTGAACCCTAGTACCGTAACTTAGAATTGTGACATAAGAAATTTTGTTAATCTAACCTCAAAATTAATTGGTTTATTTTCATTACATTATCATTCATTACATGATAAGAATGAAATACATGATTGAGATGAATAAACAATTCTTAAAAATTGTTAACGATCCGATTGCTATTTATTACATATCTGAACCCAAGTACCGTTACTCAAAATTTTGACGTAAGAAATATTGAAAACCTAACCTCAAAATTAATTGTTCTATTGTAGAAAAGTATATTTTTTTGTTATTACAGGCCCTCTTATTTATCGGTACATTTACAACCAATTTCAGTATTGTGAACTTTGCAAAGGGCTCCTAACAAATATAGAGTCGCATTCTGTATTTTCTAATATTTAGCCATATATGTATATAGTTTCAACTTGACAGACCTAACAGGGTATATAAGAATTATATAGTTGCATTAAATCGTAGCCTTGGTAGCATACATTTATCCAGCTTATATCAAACCAAATTATATATGAAGTTCATTAAACCGAATCAGAGTCTAAAAACATTTTCATCAATTTCTAACAAGGTTTTTCGGTGATATTTTCCTCTAGGAGAACTAGTAGAGTGTTTAAATGCCAGCTGGTTCCAATTTAGCGAAATTCACCGAGATTTTAGCTTGTCAAGAAATTGTTTTTTAGTGATCTAACCTCATTTGGTTGGTTGAGACTTAGATTTTTCAAGTGAAAAAAGTAATTAGGCAGGCTTCGATCCAAGTTCCTTGATATTTACGGGCATTTAATTTTTGAAGTTCAACACAAACTTCGCCGATTAATATTTTTCTGGGGTCAGTACTTTGCTCCCTAGAGCTTTGATTGATATATTTATTAGGGAAACCCAAGAGTATTAAGTATTTGCAAGTATAAATATACTAAGCCTGACGACTAGACTAAAACCTGAGCCTTGAAGTAATATGAAGCAATATGAAGCAAAAGCACGAACAAACTCGAAAGAATCGAAAGTTAACTGGTGCAACTGCGGCTAAGCAAACGTCCAAAGATTTCTGAGTAAGATTTGAGCTGAGTTCAGCGTTGCTACTTACACATAGAGAATACTACTCAAATTCCACTTTATCCTTCTTTAACCACAAAAATTGAAACTCATTTTCACAAAAGCTTAATACCTAAATACATAAATTAAGTATTGATTGCGTTCCTCAGCTTCCCCGCACAATTAAACTAATGAAGCAATAAATAAAGCTGAGCATACTCATTAATATAAATGTTAAAAATAATTAAAATGTAATATTACCAACAACATTTGCAACAAAATCAGGCACATTACCCCTCTCCACCCTTCTTCTATCACAACACCCCCAAATGAGTAATAAGCAACAAAAAAACAAAAAAAAAAAACAAGCTTTTCAAAATTTCCCTCACAATTTGCAGCAGCAGTGCAATTAGTAGCAGAAAAATCAAATAATTGTAAAGAAAAGGCTGCGCTGTTATACCGTTATGAGTGTGTGTGTGTGTGTGTGTTTTTTTACAATTACAATTGCAAGCGTGCACATGAATAGCCAAGTGGGTGTCCTTGACCTCGATTTGTGGCAACTTATACACACATATATATACAGTAATGTGTATTTGCCACCCACACAACAACAATAACAACAACATTGAGTGTAGGCTGCTAACTGGCGACTGACTGATGGGCTGACTGACTGGCCTACATGCTTGGCTGCCTGTCAGTCGCTGTGGGGCGCTCGCTTACCGGACTCTGTTTGTTGACTGTTTGCGAATTTCCAAATGAATGATTTGCACACATTTTCGTGTGCAACCGAAAATAAAAAACCAACAACAACAACAAAGTAACGCATTGCTGCTTAACTAGTCGCTAACGAGCGTAAATTGGAAGGGGTAAGGCAAACAAAAGTGAGCTTCGCTAGTTGTCTTATACTTTTTAAGAGTTTTTGTTGTTGTTGTGATTTCATTTTTTTGTTTTCAAACAATCAATGAAAAGTGTATTTAACCGTTGGTTAGCGCATTTTGACTGACATTTCGCGACAATTAAGCCAGCGTTGAAGCGAAAGTGTTTACCACAAATTGAGAGGGGGGGTGAGTTCAAATGGCATTTATGTTGCAAGCACGCATTATTTAGGGCGCACATTGCAACATACATGTATGTATGTATGTATATATGAAGTGCGTGTGTTTGCTTGGAAAAATTGCATTTCAAGGTTGCCACAGATTAAAATTATGTTGTATGAAGTGTAAAATGCTTGGGGTGCACTTACTAAACGCCATTGCAACAACACACATTGCCCGTGCAACATTAAGGGGTTGTTGTAAATATCTTTGTTTTTGTTTGTGTTACACTTAGCGTTGTAAGTGTCTGCCAGCGTGTGGGTCGTCGCTTAAGCAATTCAAGCGTTAACTGCGCCTTACTTGCAACACCCTCTGTCGCAATTTCGAACTATTTAAAAGATTATGCATACGCACTTGCAACCAAAAATAAACGGTTTAATGAGCATCCTTCATTAACTGCAACACACACATACCTCATTCATATGCCACAATTTTACTATAGTCAAGTTGCTCAAAAATTTTGTTGACTCAATTTTATTAGCTGTGTGTCCTTGAAATGCGAAATACGCCGCAACTTTATGATTTTCCCGCGAATTATCGCCTGTATTTGGTAATTTTCACGCGTCATACGAACATCTAACATATAGAGGAAACCAACCCACCCACACCAAGCTCAACGAGATGCGTCACAGGGTATTTCCTCATTTATGATTCATATCCGTTCGAGGCAGTAGTGCCGTAAAGAGAGCAGCAGCAGCAGCAGCGACGTCTACCGCCTGCTCGTAAACATAAATTTTGTCAATTTTCATGCGGTTTCCCTCACGCTTCGCGCGTACTGCACCCAAATGGCTGTAATGAAATCATTCATTTCCTGCTCGAGTCGATATAACTGTACGCAAGTATATATACATACATATATATACTATATTTCCACCCTAAACCTACAGCATTGCTATGTTTTCCACATTTAAGGGTGGTGTGTTCGTTCCGCATTTTGTTTTGGGGCACATTTCATGCGTACCCGCTCGTATGTAATTCACAATTTTCTATCAACATGTGTGTGTGTGTTTGTATGTGTTTTCGCCTTGTTAGTCTCATCAGCATGCTTTCCCAAGCGCCCTAATCATCATTTTCCTCACGATTTCAATGTCAACGACAACGACAACGATTGCGACGAGGGAGTCTGTGGTGGCAGCCCAATTTCTCTTGTTCGACTTATGAGCATTTCGATGCTTTGTTTAATACCCTGTACTTATGTGTGTACATTTATCCGTATATTCCTATTAGTCACAGTGAAATTGGTTGTAACAAAATCGGTTTGTCGTAGGTACAAAGTAACACCGCACCCATATACGAATACATCTATCTCATCATACATGTATCTTTGTATGTTTGTTTCTATGTAACACTCGTGCGCTTTTGTTTGCGTGTAAAAAGCTCTTCAGCAAACTCAAGGTCAAGTTCAACTGTTGCTTATCGTTCGTGTGACTGGCGTACATACATATGTACATTTTTGGTGTTTTTGTATAATATATTTCTGTATGACAACAAAAAGGGTTCGACCGCAATCCGCTGCTTTACTGTCCTCTCAAATTTAATTGTTCGTAAGGAGTTATATGCCAGGCGGGTTTGGCACTTTAATAGATTTTGAAATTTTCCTAATTAAGGCCGCTAAATGCCGGTGGTTAACTTTTTATTGAGGCTTTCAGGGTTTTTCAGGTTGCTATGAGACAGTTTGAAGGGTTAAAAATTGACAGTAAATATTGTCTCTTTT
The DNA here is from genome assembly GCA_031772095.1 of Zeugodacus tau. Lineage (NCBI taxonomy): Eukaryota > Metazoa > Arthropoda > Insecta > Diptera > Tephritidae > Zeugodacus > Zeugodacus tau. Next base: position 56,842,538 of record CM062653.1, on the reverse strand, counting down.
AAGATAGCTTAAGTCGATTAAGGCTAATTTTGGAATTTTAATTCATGGTGAGAATATGAGTATACATAATATAATAAAATAAATTAACTTAATTTAAAGCCGATTCGGATTTTAAATAAAAAAAAATATATTTTAAATTAGCTTAAATCGACTTAAGTTAATGTATATCATTTAATAGCATTTTTAGACGGCCAAATTAATTGATCAGTTAAAATTTTTATTGAGAAACCCTTTTTTGTCTTTTATACTGCCGGTTACTCGATAGCCGATCAGCTGTTATACATTTTTGTTTTTGCTTTTCATTAGAAACAAGTTGGTGAGTTTATCAGCTGATTAATATTTTTAGCAGCGACATCTACCGTAGCTTTCTTTTATCAAAAAATTCAACCAATCGCAGAACGTATTTCGTACATTGCATTTCATTTTCAATTCGATTAAAATTCGATTAAAATTCAATTAAAAATAAATGTAGATTTTATTTTGTATGGTAAATCGATCTTAATAATCGTTTTAATCGAGTAGAGGCCGGTTAATTGATCAATGAGCTCCTGTCTAGAAACGCTATAAGTCATTCAGACCAACATAATTGAAGCATAATATTTATCTTCCAACAAATCTTCCCAAATCTTCATTTTCTTTCAACATTTTCTCACTTTGGATCGAAAGCTGTCAATTCGATGTATTAAGAACGATATGAAAGTTGATCTAGAAAAAACTCTACTTCAATTATTTGAAATGATTTACAGTTATGAGTAGTTGATACTCGCCAAATAACTAAATATTTTAGATAAAATACTAAACTAAGGTTCTCTTCAACTATTTGGTATAAATGGTTTACAAGAAATCTGAAAAAAGCCTCTATCGAATGTTTCTCAAAACGTTTATAGATCATAGATCTAGCTTTTATTTTATTTTACTCTTTACTCTCTTTCTTTTTTCCAATATAAGATCAGATACATCTTTCTTCTAGGAAACAGCAATAACCGCTGATATATATACTTTGATCTGATTCTTGTACTCTAGCTGGACGTTTATTGGCATCTTTATAGCCCATAAGACATCTTGATTCCACGATATCACCTTCAGAGTGGAAAAATCAAATATTTCGAGAGATAATGTCTGCATAGTACGTGTGAGGAACAACAACCAATACTGAAGCTGAAAATGACTGATGGTCGGAATTTCGCAGAAAATGTATTCTTATAGTGTATCTCTTACTGTTAGTTAAAAAATTTAATAATCGGAGAAATAAATTATAAAAAATATTAATATACAACATGGTCAAAAGGTAACGGATTAAAATCAATTTCCTTAGATATTATGTAATATATAAACGACAAGAACAGATAAACAGAAATTTATGAGATCCCAAGCTAAAATCATTTGAATCTTTTTTTTTTAATTTCTCTCCTTTATCTTTAATTCCAATTAGGTACATAACTGAATTAAACGCACTCATAGCTGAGAATGTAGCGGCAGTAGAAGTAAATAAATAAATATACAAATTTAATCAAGTCAATTTGGAATTTTGTCGAGCGCATCTGTAGCAATTTTTGCACGCACCCCTTGCACTACACACGCACAACAACAACAACACACCAAACAAGCTAAATCTACTAGATAGTTGTAGATATGTGTGTACTTGTATGAATGCAATGGGAAGGATGGATGCAATAGGAAAAAATTTATAGCAAACGAAAAGAATGATTACACACATAGTGGAGAATTAAAAAGTGTGTGTGTGTTTGTAAAAGTATTTCGTAGAGTAAAAGAAATCCACTAAAAGTGAAGAATGAAGAGTGAAGGCGCAAGAAAAAAATTTAATTTGAAATTCCATTTCGTAGATTTAATTGAGTTGAAATCAAATTAAAAGCAATTTATTTTGCAACCCCCATTTTGTATGCATGTTAAAATGCGTATGGTTGTTGTTGTTGTTGCGACTGAGTTGTTGTTGAATGCGAATTTTTGCAATACATAGAGAAAAGTGCGTTTGCTAACTACCTATGCAGACTTTAGAAGGACTTGAATTATATATGTGATGTATGTGTGTTGATATGGGAATTATTTGTAAAGAAGACTCGGCAGATGAGTGGAGATAAAGACCTTATATGTGCATTAATTACAAACAGACATATAAATGTGTATAAATTTATATATATATTTGTATGTTTGTAGTATATAGCCCTTACAATGCTAGAAATATTTTTTTCTGCCACAAAAGTGCGTAACTAAATTCTAAAAATTATATATTTACAAAGCTCCGATTAAAATTTTTTTCTAGCATTTTGAGTCATAATAACAGCAAATGCCAGCAAAGAGAAGAAAATCACAACAAAAGCATGTCATACATCATTTGAGGTTGCACGCATGCAGCCATTATACAGGATATGTCACACACCATCATTTGTAATACCCGCCCGCTCACATTCTACATATTTATATTAATGACGGTCAATGAATGGTAGGCATCAATAATAATGCTAAAACTGCTCGGCAGCATCAAGTATAATCGGAAGTAGATGTCATAGAAATAAATATGCAGTTCATGCCACATGTGGCAGAGCGCGTGTGTGCTGGCGCATTAATTTTGATAGTTTTATTGTTCGCGAAATTGCCATTAAACGTTTGGTGGTAATAAACTTAATGTACTACAGATAATATTTATGCTTCCAAATTTTAGAAATAAAAATTAATTTCGGTATTTTAATTTATCTTTTTTTTTGTTTTTTTTTTGAATTCTCTATATTTTCGAAAAATAGATTTTAATCTAATTTCAAATTCATAATACCCAATAAGTCGTCCAGAGCAAAATTTAATGCTCTGATGTGAGAATTTGTATCGTTTTTTCCCAAAATATTCCTTTATCCTAGTTTTGACGCGAACACCCTAGAAGCAGGGTCTCTACAACATCCATATTGAATAATTCATGATATGTGACCTGGTGTACGGAAAGGGGGCTTAGGTGTCAAGAAATCAATTTTCACTTTTTAGTTGATTCGGATGGAAGATGAGATGTTGTTTATTTTTAACAGCTGTTTCACAGAAAACTAGTTTTCGCACGTTAGCTCCCTTTTCGTAGACCAGGTCACATATAAAGAATCATTCTTTAAATAGAGCTAATGATTTTTTCTCCATTTATATCTATGGTATTTGATCTCGAAAGTAATTTTAGGATAGTGAAGTAAGTTGTAGAGCTGTCATAAGTAGCGATCTACTTTCGATTGTTCCCACGTCTATTAGTTCTATATACGGCCATGGACTGTAAAATCGACAGCATTCCTCCAAATGATTTATCATTTTTATTAAATATTTGTTTTATGGCGCTACAACAACAGCAAAAACAACATTTAACTTCGAAACATAAAGATATTTCAAGAAATAAGAGCTAATCTCGAACTGAAATATCAAAATGAAGTATGGGATCACTTGAAAATCTATTATAAAATTATAAAAAAAAAGATATTTTGCACAGAAAATTAAGTTTAATGGTTTTTGGGATATAGTTTACACTTGGAAAGGACAACAGTATAATTAAAATAAGCCAGACAATGTCATATCTCTGACTACTTGTATAAAAGGAAAATGCTTTTTGTGAAGTTGTAAAGTTCTTCGTGAGCATTTTAAGGCTTCTAGAACTATTTTTTTAGAATAAAATCAGAATTTAAATATTCAACAAAAAAATCAGCTCGTTCAGACCTTAGTCTCTAATGAAGTAAGAATCAAATATGCTTCAACTTTAACTATTCCAGTTAAAATACTTTGTGAAGCATTTTTAAATCTACTGCAAAGAGCTAAAAATAATTAAAATTTTCATCAGAGTCTTTCTTACAAAAATGTAGACACATCTCGCTTTGCTACTAAAGCCTCCATCACAACAACAAAGTGAATTAAAAATGCTTAAAGCTATGCTTAACCCCTTCATGCCAAATGTTGCCTATAGGCAACATTGTACTTACCGGCTTCTAACTCTCGTTATTTAAATATTTTTGACCAGAGGTTTTTTCAATTATGTAGACTTATGTGTTGTGCAAGCTTACAGTTACATTTTTTGTAATGAGCTGTGCACGTATTCATTCAGTAGGCCTTCTCCGCAGAGTGGAATTATCAAAATCGGTTTCGCGAAAAAGTTATACTGAAGTGTTTATACAAAAAGTGCTCAAAAACATAAAAAAAAATTGTTTTATTTTAAAACAAAGTGAACTATATAAATAAGTAAAGATAAGAGAGTTATTTAAAAAAAAATTTCACGAGAAAAGTGTTTAGGTTTTTTATAATAATCTAATTTGTGCCTATAAGCAACATCCTGTAACTAATGAACCAGGATACATAGGACTTTGAAATTTTTATCACTTCATATTTGAGTTAAGACCAATATATATCTGTCCTAAAAAAAATGTTAGCTTCGCTCATTTTAATTCTGACATGAAAGGGTTAAACAGTTATATCCAACACAAACGACCAACAACTACAAGATATGATGCAAATGCAGTTAACTCGACAAAGCCATGTCACTGCATAATACAAAAGCTACAAAAGAAATAACAAAAAATGGAAGAAATGAGCGAGGAAGCAAATACATGTTCAAGGCACACTTTGACTAAGGATAAGTGTGGAGCGAAAAAAAAACGAGGAACAAGAAAAAAGTGCGAAACTTTTCTTTAATTTATGCGAAATTACACGCGAACGCGCCAATGCGGGCGTATTAAATTAATGCAACAACAACAATAACAACAACCACGCTTGTCAGCAAAGTCATCTTCATATGCAGCGCAATGTCAAACTGCTGCCAACAACTAGAGTCCTTGCATTTTGCGAACTAACTCCCTTAGCAACGCTAACCAACACACTCAACCCACTCAAACTAATGAAATTTTATTTAAACTTTGCTGCAAGACAAATATACATATCTACATTTGTTTGTTGGAGTGTATGGGTGAGTGTCTATGTGCAAACGCTCATGTACGCGTTGCATCCTTGCGCAGCTCGAACGCCAATTACAATACTTGGCAGTTGCTGGAAGCCTTCAAAGTGCATGTTGCTGCCGTTGTGGCATGCCAAATGTTGCACGGAACGCACAAATACCTATATATATATGTATGTATGTATATAAAATGGTGTTGCAAACGTCAGGCACCGCTGTTGCTGTTGCATTGCACCAGTAGTGCTGCTCATCCTCGACATCGACATTCGGCACATCCCTGCAACGCGACCTCTACGCGCGTACACATTGCAGAATTTACGCGCACTTTGTGCCTCCGTTTCGTGCCGCACGTTCCGCAAGCCGCGTTTTTTTTTGTTTTGTTGCAACGCTTCACTACATTTTGTTAATTTGAGCAGCGCTTCGCACAATTGAAACTCCTTTCTATTCAAATGCGCGCGCTCGTTCGCTACGCTCTCTATCCTTTGGCATGATTTTTGCCCTGGCTCGTTGCTGCTTGCTTTTTATTTTACACGTTTCCCTTTAGTTAACAGTAAATAGAATAAATAAAAAATGAAGAAGAAAACAAACAAAAAAAGAGTGTAGAAAAAGCCAAAGTTAACTTGAAAAGTGGCTTTTGTACGTGCATTGACCTACCAACACAAAAAAATGGCTTTGTTCCACAAAAAAGGATAAAGTGGAATGCAAAATAAAAGTAGAAGACACAAGTACATACTACAAACATGTTGGCGTAAAAGCAAGTAAGATAGCTACAGAAAACCAAAAAACAAAAAAAAATAAAAAATGCAGCAAAAAGCAAAAGTATACAAAGTAAAGTGACAGGAATACAAAAAAAATAGAAAGAAAAAACACTAAAAATAAGAAGAAGAAGCAGCAGCACAAAAATGAAGTTTCACCAATGCAATATGCAGAATATGAAAGTGAAAGAGCGCATGGAAAAGTTTGCTGCGAAAATGGGTGGGTGTCTTGTAGCACATACATAGCTAGTTTGCCATAGTAAATGGTAGTATGCGCATTGCAATAACAGTGGTGGCAAGTTGCAGCTGGTGTTCGAGTGGTTATATTGCAAGCAAAAGAACCACCCTCACTGCCATTCTATATCCTTTGCATGTATACTATATATGCACTTAGTTATGCAAAAGTATGTGTGTTGTGTAAAAGCAGCACGAGGAAGTTAAAAAAAGCTGAAATTGGCACAATCTTTTATGTGGTGAAGCATTTTTGCCAACATTGAAGTTGTAAGCATTAAAGTTACATAATTTGGTGTAGGAATAGAAATTTATTTGTATTAAAATTACTTTTGGCAACTACTGAGAATGCTTAAACTCAATGATATTGAGTTTCATACTCATAATGTTATATAATTTGAGGTTAGATGTATTCAAAAACCGATTCAAATACCAAATTTTGCAGGAAATTTGGTTATTTTGCAATTATCAAAAAAATTTAAAATATTTTCCATATATTTTTCAAGTAAATGTTCACTTCAAAATTCGAGAAAAATCCTAAAACAATTTATTTACCGTCCGAAAGATTTTTCAAGATCATAAAACTGTTCTATTTTCTAATTTTCTAGGGTTGTTCAAATTATTAGAGATCGGATGCAATCAAGTGCCCTTAATCTTAAATAAAACACATTTTGTATATTTTTAAAACAATGTTTTTCTCAAAAGATCCGAGAAACTTGTAAATTTTATGATGAAATCATTGATTTATTGCTTGTAAGGTTTTTCCGGATCATAGTCCAGGCGGCAGTATCGGTTTTCCATGAGCGATTTGTATTTATGATCCACGTAATTATATATTTACATTTTGTAATATATATAATCTGCAAAAACGGTCAAAATAACTCTAACGCTATTTTTTTATTTTAGTATCCATGACATCTTATAAAGGGTGATTTTTTAAGAGCTTGATAACTTTTTTTAAAAAAAAAACGCAAAATCTCATCGGTTCTTTATTTGAAACGTTAGATTGGTTCATGACATTTACTTTTTGAAGATAATTTCATTTAAATGTTGACCGCGGCTGCGTCTTAGGTGGTCCATTCGGAAAGTCCAATTTTGGGCAACTTTTTCGAGCATATCGGCCGGAATAGCCCGAATTTCTTCGGAAATGTTGTCTTCCAAAGCTGGAATAGTTGCTGGCTTATTTCTGTAGACTTTAGACTTGACGTAGCCCCACAAAAAATAGTCTAAAGGCGTTAAATCGCATGATCTTGGTGGCCAACTTACGGGTCCATTTCTTGAGATGAATTGTTCTCCGAAGTTTTCCCTCAAAATGGCCATAGAATCGCGAGCTGTGTGGCATGTAGCGCCATCTTGTTGAAACCACATGTCAACCAAGTTCAGTTCTTCCATTTTTGGCAACAAAAAGTTTGTTAGCATCGAACGATAGCGATCGCCATTCACCGTAACGTTGCGTCCAACAGCATCTTTGAAAAAATACGGTCCAATGATTCCACCAGCGTACAAACCACACCAAACAGTGCATTTTTCGGGATGCATGGGCAGTTCTTGAACGGCTTCTGGTTGCTCTTCACCCCAAATGCGGCAATTTTGCTTATTTACGTAGCCATTCAACCAGAAATGAGCCTCATCGCTGAACAAAATTTGTCGATAAAAAAATTTCGAACCGAACACTGATTTTGGTAATAAAATTCAATGATTTGCAAGCGTTGCTCGTTAGTAAGTCTATTCATGATGAAATGTCAAAGCATACTGAGCATCTTTCTCTTTGACACCATGTCTGAAATCCCACGTGATCTGTCAAATACTAATGCATGAAAATCCTAACCTCAAAAAAATCACCCGTTATTTATATGAGCGTATATATGTTTGTACTGCTGCAGCCATCAATTGCTATATATGTACATATGTATGTGACATGTGGCGCACACTATTTTTCGCACTATCGGTCAATAACCAAATCTCTGCTTTCACTAAAAAAAATAAACAATCAAAAATGCATAACCTTGCACTAAACAACTCCCACTATCGCTTATTAGTTAACATCAATTTCTAGCTATGTGCGCACAGGTGGCGCAGTTAGTACTTCTACTACAAAAACAAAAGCAAAGTAGCGCTCCGGTCGGCTTGTTTGCCGATGCACCACACACAGTCATTTGCAAGGAGATCTAATAATTTCACTTAAATTTATTAATTTAAATGTGCTCACCTTATAAGATTATGTTGCCGAAAGCGATAAACGCTGAAAAATTCGCACTTTCTAATGGATTTGCGGCTTAATTGCTCATTTTCCATACCGACACACAAACACATATTACCGCACCGACTGTGTTTGCTTGCAGTTCTTTTTCGCGAAAAAACATTGCACGGCTACTTATTTTACTTTAATATTAACAAATATATACTCAACTACCATAAATTAACTGAAAATCCCTAACTTTTAACATATTTTACATTAAAAATACAATTTTCAATAAATTTTGCACTCGCGTCGGTGGCAGCATGATCGGAACTATTCAAATGGCGGCGGAAACTTGACATAACAAAGAGTTGCCTAAAGGCTTTTATTTAATTTAGTGGAACTTAGTAGCGGTGTTGCCCAATTGTTAAAACTAAATTTGTAACAAAATAATTTTGTTGAAAAATAATTTTTAATTGAATTCAATAAAATTAGTACTAAAACTATAAAAAAGTGTTTATTGTAAAAGTAATGTCGTAAGGTTGAAGAAATATTGTAATAACATTTATAAAATAAAATAAAAATAAATAAAAAATATTTTTCGAAAAAGTAAACAAAAATTATTATAAAAAAAGTAATATCAAATTATTGAAAAACTAAACTGTCCATTATTTATTTTAGTAAAAAATGCATGCAATACATATTTTTGGACAAATTAGCTACTTTAAATATCTGAAGCAAAATTTTAGATTTAAAATTTTTTGTTTCAATTTGGTTTTTAAATGAATGGAGAACAGTTTAATAGAAAAGAAAATAAGTCTGCTAAATTTTATATATGATTATTAATGTTTATATGAAGTTTGAAGTATTATTTTAACAAAAAATCAATACTAATGGTTAGTTGATATGTTATTTGATAGGTAAATATACTGCACTGTGCACCCTGTATTCTTTAATTAAGAAAACTATTTGAGTATAAAGTAAGTGAACACACATTCTTTTAGTCTTATTTTAATTAAAATATTATTTAAACAATTATTAAAAATTTAACTTTTATCCTTAAAATTTCTTAGCCAAAATGCAGCGCTGAGTGTGGCACGTATTTGCCGCTTCCACCCACAGCTGTCAGTTTCCGTTGCCGCCAGTGAAAAGCTTTTAGTTAAATTTGCAGTGGTTTCTAAAAATGTTAATTTCTTTTAACGAATGCAATAAGTACGGGATTTTCTTTATTAAAACGGTAAAATTGTGTGTCTACCTTCGAAAATAAGCGAGAAATGTAATCGGGCGTTATTATATATGCAAATAAAAGACTCTGTAAAAGTAAAAATGTTCGGTGGAGCGCTAGTGTGCAAGCGTTTTGAGAAAGGAAGGCCTGTATTTTATGGAAATGTAACATAAAACTGTTATGGAGAATACATACGGACTGAGGAGAGCAGATTTAAGGGAATTCCAGGTGAGTTATTGTATTAACAAATTATGACTTAAGGCAATGTAGCAAGGGGATTCGCAACTGCGTATCGGCAGTGGTTGGCACATACAAAATCTATTTCTATACATATCTTATATTGAAACACAAACATTTATGCTTATTTTAATGATTAAAGAAGTGAACAGATTTGATAATTTCAGCAGATTTGTATTGTATTTGTAAACATTTAATCACATAAATTTAGACACTTCGAGCAGCTTATGCTACCAAGACACGGTTTCTTGTAAGTACATATTTTCAAAATTATAAATTTTTTACACTCTTTCATACATACTTACAACAAACTCTTATCTTTTGAAGCGCAAACTAGTCAAGTTTCCCAAACAAAAGGATGTACAACTCCTTCGCATACATACTAACTACGAAGAAAAACAACAAAATGAAAAGAAAGAAATTACAAAAGCCCTTGCGACAAATAATGAGCTCTTTCGGCAACACGTTGCAATTGCATCAACAACAGGCAACAACTACAACAAGCATACATTTTAGCTGTAAGGATGCATAGCAGCGGAAACCTCGATTTCTGTTACTGTGCCAGCAGCTACACGCTATCACTAGCTAGCATCTTTTGCATGCTTATCTCTGCAATTTTCTTCTTTCACTCGCAAGTAGTTGGGAGTCAAACTTTTTCCGTAGCAAAAGCATCAAGTTTATGCTTGAGTGCGACGCCAGTACGTGCAACATTCCTATGCTGTGCCGCATAAGACGTCAACATTTCGGTGGCAAACAACTGTTTATTCTAAAATGTGCAAGGACAAGCATATCCTTGGCTAAAAGCATGTATATAAATATATATTATATAGAGTTGTATATAAATAGAGTTGTATATATGTACAGGCCACACTCTCACCGCTGTCGCTGTCATTGCCAGTAGCACAAGTTACTGTAGCTGAGGTTAGTGCTTCCCCCGCATCACTTTTGCACTTGTGTTTGCCTGTGCGCACTTCAGTTTAGCAACATCCTTTCCATTTCTGCTCCCGCGTAGTAATTCACACAACTGCTGCTTTCCTACTTACACAAATTGATTCACGAGGCGAGTTTGTTGTCGGTTCCTTTCATTGTGCACAAGTATCTTGATAATGTTGTTATTGTGTAGAAAAGAAAGTAAGAAGCAGAAGCAACAACTGCACCGTTATGCGCTTTGGTAAAGTTGTTTCGCAGCATGTATTTGCATCAACTTCAAAAATGTTGCGCATTATTTCGAGCATGCCCCGCCTAACTCACTTTGCTTTCAAGTTGTAAGCATTAGCTGCGAAAGTAGAGTTTTCTTATCGGTTTGAGTTTTTGATTCATGGCAACGAAGTTTTTTGAACTTCATTGTGGTTGCAGTTTTGGAAAAACTACATACTTAGGTTGATTGTAGGTGGTGTTTAAGCAGAAATAATGTTTTTTTGGGTAAATGAGAACCAGGTTTAAATTAGTATAGGTTATGTGTGTAGTCTTTTTTCGCTTTTAAGTTCGTATTAATTTATTATTTTAGTTTCATATTTCAAGTTCGATGAAAATTAAACTTTCGAACTTGCCGAGACACAAAATAACGGTAAATTTTCTCAATAATATTTTTTAAAAATTGTCGAGATACAAAATAACGGTACATTTTCTCAATAATATTTTTTAAAAAATGTCGAGATACAAAATAACGGTAAATTTTCTCAATAATATTTTTTAAAAATTGTCTAGACTCAAAATAACGGTAAATTTTCTCAATAATATTTTTTTCCAAATTGTGGAGATAAAAAATTACGGAAAATTTTCTGAGTTTTATTAATTTTACAAATTGTCGATACACAAAATAATGGTAAATTTTCTCAATAATATTTTATAAAAATTGCCGAGATACAAAATAACGGTACATTTTCTCAATAATATTTTTTAAAAATTGTCGAGACTCAAAATAACGGTAAATTTTCTCAATAATATTTTTTAAAAATTGTGGAGATACAAAATAACGGCAAATTTTCTGAGTTTTATTAATTTTACAAATTGTCGATACACAAAATAATGGTAAATTTTCTCAATAATATTTTATAAAAATTGCCGAGATACAAAATAACGGTACATTTTCTCAATAATATTTTTTTCCAAATTGTGGAGATAAAAAATTACGGAAAATTTTCTCAATAATATTTTTTATTTAAATATAGTTTTCAATCAATTAAAAAAAAAAATAATATTTTTTTATACAAATTTATATTAATATATTTGTTTAAAAAAATTTGGTTATTTAATTATTGTTTTTCATATAAAAATATATTTTCGAATTTATTTATTTTCTTTTTTATTTTAAAATTGTATCCATGTGATTGACAAATTTTCCAAAAAAAAAAATTTTCAACCAATTTTTTATTTTCTATTTCAGATTAACCAGGTTAGTAAGTCAACTACTACACTTATTCATCGAAGGATTAAATATTACTTTCAGAACACTTGGACAAAACATTTTTTAGTTAACAGGTGAAATTATAAAAATATTGCAATTTATAAATAGTCAGGATTACTAGGATTTTTATGAAAATTTTATTAAATTATAAATCTTTTTTTGAAAAAATATTTTTTTATCATATTATGATATACATCTCATTGATTTTAATATTTATTTATATCGAAGTATTTAATATTACTTTCAGAACAGTTGGACAAAATATTTTTTAGTTAACAGGTGAAATTATAAAAATATTATAATCTACAAATAGTCAGAATTACCAGGATTTTTATGAAAATTTTATTAAATTTTATATTTTTTATACAAAAATAATTTTGTATATGATATTATATTATATATCTCATTGATTTAATTTTTTCTTTTATTCATAATATTAAATTTGTATATGAAAATATGTATTTCTTTAAAAAAATATCCTCAGAGTACAATTTATCATACCATCATGTCTCAATACTACGGTTCTCGAAGTGCGTATATTCTTTTTATATATTTTCCGCTTTTCAAAGCACTCCAATTTCATTTTCTTAGTCATCTTTGTAGTGTGACTTGGCAAATAAGAATTCCGTTTTCTTTTAGATTTGTCATTTTCCCTACAATTTATACAGAGAGCAATCTTATTGCAAAAGTTAGCGTAGGTAAAAAAAATAAGAAAGTATTTCCCCCCTAGCTGATTTGTGTTCTACCTGCAACTTCAGTAGAAAGAATACCAAACGGTTTCTATGTAAATAACTACTTTGCGGGTGTGAGTAGTTGTCCACTCACTTGAGTTGTCTTTCGGTGGGTGTGCAAATGAAGTTTGACTTTTTTGCATGCATTTTGATGTACATCAACACACATACAACTAAGCTTCAGCTCCTTCACATGCATCGCATGTGCCTTTACCCTTGTCAAGGACTTTTGTAGTTGTTACTGTTATTTTATTTTTCATTTTTTTTCTCTTTTTCTTGCAGAAATTAAATAATACGTGTAATGAAAAGTTTTATTTTCTTTGCTTCGTCAACTTTTTACTCGCTTTGTGCAACATTTTTTTGTTTTTCCATTCTTTGTTCTGCTCATTGCATTCCCACTGCTCATTTCTTTTGCTTCCAGCTTTCTTTTGCTGCAGTTTTGTTTTCTTTTCGAACATTTCTTTAACTTGTTGTTTTTTGTGCTTATTCTTTAGCTTTTGCCCCACTTGCAAGTAACATTTTTGCAGCTGGTTGGTGGTATGGATCGCTTCATTTGCATACAAACTTAGTCATTTGGCCTTACATACAGACAGCAGTGTCTTATTCATACTTAAGTATATATCTGGATCTATTTGTATGTTTTAACATATGTATATTGCCATACTTCCCACTAAGCAGCTTTTACCATTCTCTATGCATTTACTCATACTTTCGCCTGCAAAATGCTGTTTGATTTCGTATTCAACCCTCTTGTGCTAGCTCTTATTTGTCCACCCTTATAGAATATATATATTTTTTTTGCAATTGTAGAAACTTGTGTCAGTCACACTCGTTAGTTTGGGTATTCTACGGCATTTAGAACATTTAACTTTTCGATTTTTTTTTTCGGTTGATTTCCGCAATTTTTTCGTTAGTCTTTCGCCTTCTCGCTCAATTCAGTCAATTTGATCGGAGTTGTTTTAATTTTTTTGTTTGTGTTGTTGTTTGTATATAAAAAAAATAAAGAAAATTCTGAGAATTTTGCTGTAATAGTTAACCTAGGTACATCTGTATTGGTTGAGGACTTTCATTTCTAGCATCCGCACCACTTCACTTAAACCCGATTTTAAGTTATTGTGGCTGAATGACTCATCGTGTATCATTTTCCAATTTTTGTCTCGATAACTCATGGAGAAATATAAAAACTGTATTACTGAAAATATTGTCGAAGTATGAAAATTGTCAATCTTTCGATTTCTTCTTTTACATAGACCATATTTGAATTTACATAATTTCATTGATTTTTCAAAAAAAAAATTCAATGCTTAACTTTAGTTTTGAAGAGATCGCGACCCATATCAGTATTTTCATAAATCTCTGACATTGACTACTCCATTTTTGTGAGTCTGAAATTATAAGCTAAGTAACCGCCCGAACATTAGACTTACCACAACTCCATCTGCTGAGTATTTTAGGGAATCGAAGAAGGGAAAATGTTCAAAAATCAGTAAGGTCACATGTTCTAAGTCTGAAGTTATAATCTAAATAAATGCGATGTCTTGTTGAAACCAAATATCGCCGAGATCACAAGCTTCAATTTCGGGCGTTCAAATAGTCGATCATCAGGGCGCGATAGCGGTCGCCATTGACGGTTACGTTCTGGCATTTTTTTTTTTGAAGAAATATGTACCGATGGTACCACCGGCCCACAAACCACACCAACCGTTTTTTTTCTGGATAAAATGCCGACTCTTGAATTTCTCCAGCTTGCTCTTTATCCCGAACGCCGCAATTTTGGTTGGTTTACATACTCATTGAGCCAGAAAAAGGCCTCATCGTTGAACAGAATTTGGTACGAAAACGTCGGATCTTCTTGGAACTTTTCCAGAGCTCATAGAGCGAAGTGATCTCGAGTCTTTTCATGATGAAATGCCAAACAATACTGAACAAAAATAAACATGATAGCTTGACACGTCTCAAGCGTGATCTGTCAAAAAAAGGCTATTAAGAAAAGTACCGCTACTTGGATCACCCTTTATATTAATCTACAAGACTATTAAAAGAAAATATATTTGAAAGAATAAATAACCGATTTCTCTCTCAAACAATACTGAACAAAAATAAACATGACAGCTTGACACGACTCAGGCGTGATCTGTCAAAAAAAGGCTATTGTAAAAAAGTATCTCTACTTGGATCACTTTTTATATTAACCTCCAAGACTATTAAAAGAAAATATATTTGAAAGAATAAATAACCGATTTCTTTGTCTCTCGCTCTCTTCTTCTCTTCGTAATGTGTTTGACAGTACATACAGTTACCAATAGAAAATTTGAAAAGAATAATCGATATTTGAGTGTTCGATCGACTTATTGCTCTGGGAATTTTTGAATATTTCCCAAGCTTAAAGCTCTGAAAAGCTGTTGTATATTTTTGAATAGCATTTTCATGCTAAAAGCACTAAGATTTTTAAGTAGTTTTAGTAAAGAAAACTATATTTATTTTTGTATCAGGGCTTAAAATCTTTAACAATTGGAGGAGCTAAAGAAAATATGACTGCAAATGCTTTAAGCTCTATTACTTGGAAATTTTTTCGAAGAAATAGGTTATCAAAAATAAGAAAATATATTTTAAAATATTTTATTGTACGAAGCTTCGCTTTTATGCTCCCTTGGATACTGTTGATAGAACATGGATCTCATATATGTTAAAGTCTTTAATGATATTTTTCTTTCTTTAGAAACCTCAAAATTTGCCATAAGCTCACCTTTAGCACGCAATTAGAAACTACAGCTTGACTAAATCAATATTCTAAGAAATTTTCCATATTAACTGCCACAAACACAAATACCCTCCAAACGCACTGTTGCTAAGCGGTCCTGAAGGCTGTCAGGCGATTTGCGAACTCTACTGCCTGTGTGGGGGTGGTTAGTGCCAAAGGGCGACGTACGCATTTCACCCTTTTGTATGCAAAAATCAGACACACACATACAAATATATTTATATGCAAAAATCTAAAACGCATTTTTCTTTGACTCTGGAAAAATATTTTTTTTTTGACTCTAGAAAAATAAATTTTTTTTCTCGCTTTAAAACTCCACAACATGCGTAGCAAAACGAACGCATGCATAGAAGCATGAAAATGAGACGGAATGAGTGGGTGGCAAGTAGTATAAAATTACCAAAGAGCTGAAGCAGAAACTCTTAGCTCTCAAAAGTGCGTATGGCTGAAGAGCTGGCACAAATATACACTCACACATAAAATATATGCAACATTTGTACAAAAGTATGTGTGTTGCATGCCACTTGAGTATTTTTTGCGTATACTTACGCATTTCCTTATGCTTGCCACAACGCGGCGCCAAACTGCCCACCTGCCAGTGATGCTCCCACTACCAATAACTACCACCGTTATATGCATAAGCACCGTTATATTTATGTATGTCTGCATGCAACATGCAAAGGACTACAATTTCTTTTGATTTTACTTTTGTCTGTTTGTCTTCTGCGCTTTCTTTGCGCTTACTTTTATGCGTCCTGCCACAAGCGTAAAAAAAATGCGCGACGTAATAAAGTTGTGTGCAACAGCATCAGCAGAAAGTTGGCGCGTACGTGCAATGCGTTACAAAAGGCGGGTGGTGCAGCGGTTGGTTTGTGGCATGCATGCAGGCACACACAGCGAGTTGTTGACTCTTGGCGCCCTCTTACTTACTTAAGGCACTTCACTGCGCGCTCGGGAAAAGTAGTTGTGTTTGCTAAAGTCGTTTTCGCAACGCTTTTACGGCGCTACTGGCTGCCGCCAAGACACCGTGCAACAGCAACAACATGCCACATGCCATTTCCGTTCGTTTGACGCTACGCACTTCCCGCTGATTGAGTGTGGCAAGTAGTGGCGTGGCTTGACGTAGCGTGGCAGGAACAGGAAAAACTTTATTTCTTTTGAAGCGCAGAAAAATACGAAAAGCAGCTGCGCGAAGTTACCAATGTGGTTGCCACAAATAATGCAGCGCATAGTTACAAGGTGCAAGGGGGTGGGTGGCGTAGCAACATGCAACTAGATGTGAAAGCAGTAGAAGAAGATTGAAGAAGAAAAAGCAGCAGTTGTTTCAAAGAAATTGTGCGCAAAAGTTGTTGTGGCAGGTTGCTGAAATATTGGTGGCAAGTATGTATGCATGTATGTGCAGCAGCTTAGCAACCGGCGGCAGCTTGCAAGTTTGACGTTTTTAAGGGAGAAATACGCATAATGGCAAAGACGTATAATAAGAAGCATTACAAAAACAAAAGAAAAAAAAAACAACAACAAAAAACACCGACAGCATTGGCTTGAGTAATTGCAATGGGGCGCGATCGTGTCAAAGATGCACCCCATGCAGCAGCAACTAGTAAATAGCGTTGTTTGCTAAAACTAAATAGCAAAACAGCGGTGATGGCGATGGTGTTGGTGGTGGTGGCAGTTGCGCTTTGCCGCCGGTGAAATACGAGTGCAACGTTGCACCCTCGCTGCAACGACCAGCAAAGTAATGTATGTGTCTGTGGCAAATAAGAATGTCGGTAGCAAGCGGTGTGGCAGTTGTGGCATTGCATGTTGAAGACACATTTTTTACAAGCGACAGCAACTTGCAACATGCTTCACTGCCGCCTTAACTTCTGCCGTTGCACTACTTTTGCCATTCCGCTATTGTTATTGTTGTTGTTGTTGCTTGTTGTTGCAATATAAACGCGATAAGCAAATTGCGTCAAAGCTAACCGCCAACCACCAACCAACTGTCTTGACGGCATCGGCGTCGGTGGCCACCTGCCACCTGCCATTTGCCACAATGGCGCGCAATGCATTGCAACGCGTCTTCAAGATGCTGACAGCTGATAAGCTACTCCGCTACAACCACAAGCGCTACCGAGGGTGGCCTCTGAGATAGTGATATTTTAATTTGATAATGCCAGATGTTGCAAGCAAGTTGCAGCAAACAGTAAATATTTACTTCGTGTTGCAGTTTTATTTAAAATGTTGCAAGTGCAAAAGTAAACTTTCTGCATTCTGGCGGGGCGTCGCGGTGCGCAACGACTGCAGATAAAATTACAATTATTCGTATCAAGAATGAAATTTGCATAGATATTTTTATAATTCACAGCAGTTGGAGGGGGCACTCATTTGTTCGCAAAGCTCAAAGCGCTGCGGGGGAAGGATATTTTGTTTGTTGTATATTTTTTTGTTGTTGCTGCAGCAATTAAGACAAATAAGAAATCTAATTAAAAGAAGTTTTTATGCAATATTTGTTTTATAATAACTTAAAGTGGGCGCTTGAGCGGTAACAGTAGCTTTTGAAGAGTTCAATGTAGTCTCGGGAGTTCAATGGACGATGGAAATTGATTTTGTAATGAATTATATCGACATAACCTCACTTTAAACCAGTTAAGAAGGTGTCTGTTTTATGTATCTGACTATATTTCCAACAATTATTACAAAGGAAAGCTTTTTGACAATCCGAAAAGTAGCGAACTTTACAGTTGAAGCGGCAGATGGCGCTAAGAGAGTCATAAATCAATTCTATTGTATTATTATTGCTCCAGATATCCAAGGTGTTTGATTTCGATGCATTAAAAGGTGTTATAGAATAAAGAATTCTATTAAAATTATATAATGATCCCTCTGGACATAATTCAGCTTTCTGAGATCTCTAATTCATTATAGAAAACAATGTTCTATTAATAAATTTTTTGGAACAAAAAAAATCAATAAATTAAAACGACAGATTTTTCGAAAAATAATTTTTGTGTATTCTTTTTTAAGACTATTTTCTAATGATAATATGTATCGAGTTCTTGAATATTTTTGAATACATTTTCTAAAAATTATGTTTATGTTTTCTTTTTAAGACTTTCTTCTTATGATAATAAGTATGGATTTCTCGAAAATTTTTGAATATTTTTTTCGAAAAATAATTTTTGGGTATTCTTTTTAAGACTATCTTCTTATGATAATATGTATCGAGATCTCAAATATTTTTGAACATTTTTTTCGAAAACTATTTTTTGTATATTCTTTTTAAGAATATCTTCTTATTGTATTCTTTTCAAGACTATCTTCTTTTGATACATATTTCAAACACTTTTTTCAAAGTTGTCGGATCTTACTTTCCAAATAGTAGGTGAATGAGAATACGTTAACGTAGAGAAAAATCTTGCTATAACCTACCAAACATAACCTAAAATAGGTAAAAATCGAATTTTAAACTGAAAATAGCTGAAAAATTATGTTTTAACTTTCAATTATAGAATTAAGCAACATTTTGACATTACAAAGAAATGCCAGTTCAAAGGATTGCTTATCCTTTTAGTCATACATTCATATTTGAGGTTATGTATGCACTTCAAAATCTGCAAAAATGAAAAAAAGAGTAAAATATCTCACTAAAATTGTAATAAAAAACATTTGAGCGCTCTACATAAAGCGAACTTGGCTGCGGATTGCAGAGTTTGCCAACAACAACAAAGCGCATATCAGCAGCATGCGCCTGAAAGACAGCCAACAACCATTTTCGACGAGCTTTTTGCTGTGTTTAATTTTTTGTACAAAGATTTCAGCATTTTCGGTTTATTTTTGAGCAAGCGAGCGTTCGTGAGGACTCAGCTGTGTCGGTGTTGGCAAGTTTAAACAGCGAGTAACAACATTTGTTCAAGTGCGCCCGTCACACAAGCATATAAGTAAGTTTATATAAATATATACGAGTATAAAATAAATTTATACGCTGAAACGTGTAAAAATTTTACGTACGAATTCAAATAAATTTATGTTTGTCTGCATATGAAGACCCTGTGAGAAATGTGAAGGTTCGTTTTAAGGAATTTTTTAAAGATAATTTTTAGAACTTTAATAAAATTTTTTAGAATCAGTCACTAATGAATTGTAAAATTATATTCAAATTAAAATTAAGAAAACAAAATTGTCCAAGATTTCTCACAGCTCCACATATCCGCCCGCATATTTCTCCTTGACACAAACTAACCGTTACATTTATGTTGGCATTTCACTAAGTGCAAAGAAAAGTCCTGTGCCACCAGCGGTTGTGTCATTGTGACTGCTGTTGCCAGCATTTCGCTGCCATTTCGCCAGCAAGGACCTTTTGTTGCGCGTTCGTTCACTCGTTCGCTGGCTTGACAGCAGCAGCTTTTTACCATTGCCTTGCCACCAACGCTTCAACTCAGTTCGTTTTAAAATTTAGTGTTTTTATTTGAGAATCCGCGTTGTGGCAGTAAATATGTCGACGCTTCTGCTTCTTTCGCTCTGTTTGTGAGATATTTTTTCGTACCAAATATTTGACTTGACAAACTCTATTTTATGATGTTTCACGAAAAAGTCTTCTGCGTTTTGAAAGGTTAAACGTTCGTGACAATATGTAAGGGGACTATCATATCATATACACTAATTTCATTCAACGGTCTTCCTGCTTCATCGGTCCTCTTGCTTCGAACTGCTGATTTTTGCATATTTTTGTCAGAGTTAAGGGGATGGCGCATAATTGAGACCCTAAAAAGTTTATTTTAACCATAAATATGTCTAAAAGTACCAAGTAGTCTAATCTTAAACCGGAGAGTTTCAATTTGTTTTAGATTAGCTGATCTCTCTTTGAATAAATTTATACCGTTATCAGATTTATATTATATATGAGGTATTTTCTGCTTTCTGCTTAGATAATCTAATTAGGTCAGCTAGTGGAAGTTTTTTCAAAGACTCAGATCTATTCTAGATATCTTTTCGCAAGACTTTCTGACAATTTCATGAATTCATCTCTTGTGCGAGAGCTGAGCATCCATAGATATCTTGTTTTATCGTTTCATGAATCAGAGACCTTGCTTTGTTTAAGTAGATACCTCGTTATATAGTCTTTGTAACTGAAATCTCAAGTGTACTGTGATCCTTATACCAAGGCTCCAAGCCTCAACGGCTTCAAACTACATTAAGAGGTCCTGATTGCTGTGAGTTAGTTGATGGATCATCAGTCCGAAATTGGAAACAGAACCAGGTATCTATGAATCAGCTATTAGAAGTTCACAAACGATCCCTCCGTACTAGAGAATATATATTATTTTATATGTGAGTCGCTTGATAGGATCATACTAAATATTTTTCTCTGGATTTATGTTGCTGTTGTTGTTGCAAGGGCAGAGAACATCACTCAGATAATTTTGAAGAATTCAGTCGAGTTGAACTACTTGGCCAGATAAAAATCTGAACCTGTTCCGGTTATGTAGACCCGAATGTTGTGGGAAAGGTCCTTGGACTAATATTTTTTGACCCCTGAGAATATTTAGAAAGCACTTTTAAGAAAGAATTTATGGTTAATAAAGGCCACCTTAAAGAAAAGTTAGGTTTTAAGACTCCTTACAGTGCTTGTACGAAGTAGTACATAACCTAAAAAATCTGCTACAGTTTATATTTGTACGAAGTGATACCAACTCAATCAACTCAATCTAAAGAGCCAAAAACTAAATCTTTAATAAAAATTAAGCAAATCAAAAATTTAAGAAAACTCTTTGTGCAGTGCCACTTTAAAAACCAGTGAAAAATATTTCTACTTACACAAATCACAACTAAAACAACAACAACAAACGTGCTTATAACTGAATATATCTCCTTATAAACACAGCACATCTCGCGCCCACCCACTGTCGCCACAGACGCGGCACTAGCTGTTTTTCGCATTGTTGCTGGCACGCCTTTTCTGGCACGAAAAGTATCGACAACAACAACAACAAACATTAATATACGCTCGCAATCAAAAATGAATTATTTTTTCAATTTCCTCAGCGAGAAATGCGCTGTTAAACAATTGATTTTCTATTTCATTTTGTTAGCCATGAAAAAAAGAAGCGACCAACCAACCAAAGCGCAAAAAAAAGTGAAAAAAGCTGCAGCAAAGCATAGCAAAATAAACTTACGCGCCGCCAACAGCGAAACAACGCTGACTGTGCAACTTCTACTAAGTTCTTATACCCCAACCACTTGTCTTTAGCGAAATGTTGTTGTTGTTATTCTTCCTGGCATTGTGTCTTCTGAAGTTCGGAAGCGACTGTGAATGTGCCGCCTTGACTTTTTCATCCACCAAATTTGGCAAAGTGAATTGGAAAACTTGTCTCGAGACAGACGACACAGCATAAACGGGAAATCAGAATATAAATATATGTATACACATACATACAAACATACAATGAAATTTAAGAAAATGGAGCGAAAAAAAATTCGGAAAAAATTGGAAAAAAATACAAAATGTTGGCAATCTTCAATCTAATATTTTTTCAGTTTTTTTTTGTAATTTTTTGTTGTATTTTTTCTTGTAATTTTTGTTGTTCATTTTTTTTGTTTAGAGCGAGTTTATTTAATAATAAATAAAATGCCAAGTGAGTGAGTACGAAAAATATGTTTTTCTAAATATGTGTGTGTATGTGTATATAAAATATATGAAAAATTGTAAGTTTGTATGTATAGTATTAAAAAAACACAATCAATTCTTGCTTTCTATGTCTTTTGGTTATGCATTTATTTCACTGTTTGTATGTATGTGTACCCGCGTTTAGGTGTGAGTGCACGGAAATTCAATTTAAGCAAATAAATGACAAAATAAAATCGACTTTCACACACACACAAATATATAGTACCGTTATAAATATAAATGAAATCGATTTAAAGATGAAAATGAAATATTTTCGAATTTCATACGAAAATAAAAATGTTTTATTGAAAAAAAATTAAATAAATAAACTGCGAGTAAACTGAGTTGAGCTATTTGTGGCTGGCACTGGTTGCCACATTTACGCAGCGTAGCGAAAAAGACAATTGAATTGAGATGAAATTGCAAATTTCGTGATTTTAACTAAACGACTTGGCAGCAGGTCACTTTCACTTTGGCGGGGACTTTTGAACTACACTACACTTCATGATAGAAATATATTTGTAGAGAGTCTTACCCTGTTTATATTTGTTTAGGGATGCTCAAAGAATGGCTTGAATATTGTATAAGTGTATGTATCTCCATAGCATAATACAAATATTACCATAAACCTTTGCTATTTATTCTAACTCACTCCCATTTCAATATGACTTTTTCACTATATACTATCATCTTTCCTTTCTACCACTTTTCAGCTACTCAGTCTATTTATTTTCATACCTACATATCTACATTTAATACTTTCTTGATTTGATTTCTCAATTCTTTTCAATTCTTACTCTCTCCTACACTTTTTTTTCAAACTTTTCATTTGCTTTCAAATTGAAGTGTGCATTCGTTTGAGAATTCTTTTGATGTCATGGCTATTTCATTCCATTTCCATAGCGTCCTCTAGTTTTCTTAAGTGCTGCTTTGGTTGGTCTCTTTTGGAATTTATTACGATTTTGACCACAAAGTGTGGAGTGATATGAATTCCCAGCAGTCGAAAGTGAAATACATATTTGAAAAAACAAATTTCACTTAATCAAATGCATTTGATAGCTTTACAGTTGAATTCTTGTATTAGGCTTAATGCAGTAAGTTCTTTTAAGTAATCGATTTCTTTAGTATGTAATCGAAA
Organism: Zeugodacus tau; assembly: GCA_031772095.1. Classification (NCBI taxonomy): domain Eukaryota; kingdom Metazoa; phylum Arthropoda; class Insecta; order Diptera; family Tephritidae; genus Zeugodacus; species Zeugodacus tau. The sequence continues at coordinate 56,819,307 of CM062653.1, read as the reverse complement.
AAAGTCGCTGAAGAATAATAAGTTGTTGGTATAGCATGAGTAATTTAGTAATTCAAATATCATGTATAATTGATAATTCGTTCTCATTATGGCATAAACTCGAGTTTAGAGATTCATAAAGACTGAGTTTATCATACAAATTGTTTGAAAAATGTTTCTGGAGGTCTAATATTTGTAGTATGTTCTCATAAAAGCACAAACTCGAGTTTAAAAATTCATAAACACTGCGTTTATTATAAAAAAATTTGAAAAAATATTTTGTGTAGTGTTCAAAATATGGTTAAACTCGAGTTTAATGTTTTTAAACACTGAGTTTATCAGAAAAATATTTTAGTTGTCTCAATATTTGTTTATTTTGCTTTTAACAAACTCATAATAGTACGTACTCAGTGGCATAAACTCGAGTTTAAAGATGCATGACCACTAAGTTTATTGCTTAAAATATGAGATATGATAAAAATATTTGTGATGTGTTCCTATAACTTATAGTATGGTCTCATTAAAGCATAAACTCGAGTTTAAAAGTACATAAACACTGAGTTTGTCATACAAATATTTTTGAAGTGTTAATATTTTTTTGTTTTTCTCTTAGCTAACTAATTATAGGTTCTCATTTCGGCTTAAACTCGAGTTTAAAATTTCACATACACCGAGTTTATCGCATAAAATAAGACATATAATAAAAATATTGGTAAAGTATTATTTTTACTCAGAATAGGTTTTTATTTAAGCATAAACTCGAGTTTAAAAAGTCATAAACCCTGAGTTTAACATATAAAGTGTTTTAGAAATATGTTTTGAATGGTAAATATTTATTTGTTGTGCTATTAACTAATTCATTTTATTATTTTTCTTGCTCATTTCGGCATAAACTCGAGTTTAAAGTTTCACAAACACTGAGTTTATCGCATAAAATATGATATATGATAAAAATATGTGTGAAATGTTCTTATAACTCACAGTAGGTTCTTATTCAAGCATAAACTCGAGTTTAAAAGTTTTTAAGTTAACCAAAAAAATATTTTTGAAGTGTAAATATTTTTTTTTTTGCTTTGAAACTAACTTACAATAAGTACTCATTACGGCATAAACTCGAGTTTAAAGTTTCAAGAGCACTGAGTTTATCATATAAATTATGGTAAAAATATTTGCGAAGTGTTCTTATTGCGGCATAAACACGAGTTTAACGATTTCTAAACGTCGAGTTAACTATACAAATTGCTTTTAACATATTTCTTGACTGTTAATATTTCATTGTTTTGAGATGGTGATATGATACAACACTTTTTGGACTTGAAATTTTGTTCAAAATTTTTTCATATTTAGAAAAATGTCAAAATTAGAAAAAACAAATTTTCAAAAAAAATAGTGAAACATTTTTGTACCCGACAACCACAAAATTATCTGAAAGAGTCCAATTCTTGCTACCCAAACTGTACTTTTTTCCATGTTGCAAGTGCAGCAAACCCGTTATATTGCAAAAACCACTACTAGTTTACCAGCGCTGTATTTTAGCAACAACAAAAACACAAGACCAATTGATTTTTATTTTTACGATACGCGACCATGTTGTTGTTGCAACGGCTTAAACAAGCATGGTCCTCAACTGCAGCGTTGTGTCCTTGATGGTGATGGCTTCATTGTGGCAGCCATGATTGCGGCATTATGCAAATGCAACGAAGCCAACTCACTGCAGAGAACAAACATATTTTGGATTGCGTCAGTATTTTTTGATATGTCCGCGCCAATGTGGCACAGTGCGCACGAAATGCAAAATTCGCCAACGATGTCAATGTGAAATGTGATGCTTAGTGCCGCAAGGAGCGCACAAGGACAGCGTGTTGCATATAATGGATGGCCACATTTGGAAATATATATGTAGCACACTGTGTGTGATTGGCAACATTAGAGGAAATTATGTTCCCAAAAAAATATTGAAAACCTCCGCTATTTCGCTTAATTCGAATTTCTTTTTTTTCTCTTGTTTTTTTTTTTGTTGTTGCGGAAACGCCATACAATTTTCATTTCCATTTGCCAAGCAAATGTAGCAATTCACAGTTGCAATAATTGATGTGCCAGCAGCAGCAACAAGCACATACTGGCAATCGTGTGAGTGCCAACAACAACAACAGCAACAACAATGACAATAAAGCATAGAAATATTCAATTGAATGTTAACAAGGATGTGGAAATTATTTGTGATTTAACAGAACGCACAATAATCAGATTTGATAGCAACAAATACAACAACAACAAATACTAATAATAATAGTTGAACGAATGGATGGCTGGCTGGTGTGATTCCCATGCACATGTCACACAGTGCCCAGCAGCGACAGACAACAGACATACATACATACATACGAACTAACAGATATTAATGAATGTTTGTGCAATTGTGTCGAGCGACATTTAGAGCGATTAGTGCTTGAATGCTTGAATGATTTATGCCACAGCATTTTACTATTTAAATTGTCTAGAAAAAAATTGAGCAGCATAAAATCACAGCGGCAGCAATAGCAACTTTTGTATGTTTATAAACATGTGTATATACATAAATGTATCTATGGATGTGTGTGTGCCTTTAGTAGCCGCGACGGTTAGTGTTGCGCTAAATTGTGCAGACATAGTCGTGATTTGTTTTATTAAACAATTTAAGTGCGCTTTTTTTTTAAGTGCCTCTAAACAATGACAGCAATGAGCACAACAACAACAAATATATGTAATTGAAGGCAATCAGAATGTATGCATAAGCTTGTATAAGAGTTTGTGTGCGTTTGAGTTAGAATACTCGAAATTGACATTTATTTGTGAATTAAAGCGAAAAAATATTTTTTTAAATTGAATTAACAGTTACATGATAAAAATATCTGCTTATAAATTGAAGCAAATTTTTTTGGACGAACATCAACTTAAACACTTTTCCTTTCCTTTTATATTTTAATTTTAATTTTAATTTTAATTTTAATTTTAATTTTAATTTTAATTTTAATTTTAATTTTAATTTTAATTTTAATTTTAATTTTAATTTTAATTTTAATTTTAATTTTAATTTTAATTTTAATTTTAATTTTAATTTTAATTTTAATTTTAATTTTAATTTTAATTTTAATTTTAATTTTAATTTTAATTTTAATTTTAATTTTAATTTTAATTTTAATTTTAATTTTAATTTTAATTTTAATTTTAATTTTAATTTTAATTTTAATTTTAATTTTAATTTTAATTTTAATTTTAATTTTAATTTTAATTTTAATTTTAATTTTAATTTTAATTTTAATTTTAATTTTAATTTTAATTTTAATTTTAATTTTAATTTTAATTTTAATTTTAATTTTAATTTTAATTTTAATTTTAATTTTAATTTTAATTTTAATTTTAATTTTAATTTTAATTTTAATTTTAATTTTAATTAATTAATTTTTTTAAATTTAGATTTTTTAATTTAAATTGTTTTGGAATCTTTTCTTATTCGCCCCTCAATTTACATACAAATACTTAAGGATTAAGCCCATCTGTCGATTATTCTCAAGGTTTTCGAAAACATTTTCAACTAAGCCGCCATATCTCGCGTCTATTTAATAATAATTAACGATCGCTTTATGGCTGAGTTAAGAAATTAATGTCACCACAGCACCTTAAAACAACTCAAAAATAACGGAAATGTAAATCCCGAGTTGAAATATGGATATTCGATATATCAACTAAATTTACAACAATATCCGCTTTCGAAAATGACTCGAATTTCCTTAAGCCTGTCATAAATTTAAGTACACTTCCATAATTCTATAAATAATTCGTATTTGTACCGCTTAAGTGTAGGTTAGTGAACTCTTAAGCATATGAGAATGAGCAGAAAACAATGCTCAGTTGCATTGTGACGCTTTCAAAAATCAATTAAAAGTAAAACATCTGCCACAAATTGTGTCTTTGTCATTCGCTGTTGTACCTACCACATACTTCCACTTAAGTCTACTCGTATATGGGAGAAACATTAATCCAAATGCCAACGCACCAGCGAAAAATACATTAATACAGAACGCGGCAACAACGCGGAACAAACCATACAACAGTTGGACAGATGTGCGCAGGCGCGGAAGATTTATTATGAGTATTTCAATATTCTTAATTTCACAAAATATTTATGATTTTATAAAATGAAAGATGTTAGAAGAACTTACTGATTCTAGTCACAAATTAGAGTTTGAGGTTCTGATATGAACAAGGTAAACTCCGAGTTTAATGTTATTTTATTTCTTTAGAGATATAATGAACTATCAAATCAGAGTCGAATTTCCAATTTTTTCCAAAATAAATTAAGTTAGTCCAATTTTGTTTGGTTAACGCTGAGTTAGAAAATTGAGTTTAACGTTTAACTCCAAAATATATAATAAACTCGAGTTTAAGGCGTAAAGTATACATACTATAAATATTAGGAATATATTTTTTAGACTTAAAATAATAAAGAAATAAATTATGATTTACGTACTTGTTTGGATTTGGGTTCCTGTAAATAAAACAAAAAATGAAAAAATTAATTAGAAATGTTTAATACAAAATATTTAATATAAAAATATAAATTAAATTGTACTTAATTATTGACATTTTTTATATAATATATTTTAACGATTAAATAATACCACTTTTGAGACGGTGGAACATTTTTGAGAGAACCAGAACAACATATAACTAGAGAATAATCGATGAAAATCGATATATAGAAAGCTTCAAAATTTAAATGTTTTGACTTTAACAATTAAAACAAGCTTCAACCTGAAATGCTGAGCAAACAAGAAAGCTTTCAAATTCCTCGTCAGGTAAAACAGGTCACAAAATAAATAAAAAATTTGTACAATAAAATATTTAAAATTAGTAACCATGAAAAATGTCTAAAGAATCTAGAGGAATAGCTTACTGGAAAATATAGTTTATACCACATCAATTAATAAAACAATTTTCATTGGAAAAATCGATTAATAATCGACATTTTTGAAACATCGAAATTATCGATAAAGTCGATATCGGTACTTAACTATAGCCAGAATGGAAAATTGTCAGCTACATCGAATTAATAAATGATTGACATGTGATTCTCAAGCTCAATCGAGTCTAAAAAACCTTCACCAAAACTTCTTATCAAATTCGATAGTTTTTTTCTATAATCTTAAACGAGTCAAAATAATTGTAATATTATTTTTTCTGACATCATGTTCACTGAAATTATCGATTATTAATCGACATTTTTGAATTATCGAAATTATCGATAAATATCGATATCGATACCCAACTCTAGCCAGACTGAAAAACTGCCAGTTTTTATGTTTATAATAAAATTTGCCGATGAAACATTCTATTTAGTTCTAAAAAGAGTATAAAAGTAGCTGCTAACTCAAGATTGTTTTTTGAAGGTTTTGAAATATTCAATGTTAATTCGAAATTATTAAATTTTCAACACTCTTCTAAAAAATTGAAAATAAAAAGCTAAGTCATCACAACAATTAATCGTTCGAATACGAACTTGCAACATTCATACTAGCATGCCACAGAACTAAACAGCGAAATGTAGCATAAAACACAATACAATAACAACAACAACAGTTTAGCAAAAAAACGGTCAGCCACGAAGTGAAATTGAAGAAAAATGACGTTGAAAGGAAAAATACTTCAATGAGTGATAAGAAAAATCAGCGACTTCTATGTTGCAAGCTCCACAGATTGTCAGCTAGAGTGGTGGTGGTGGTGGTGGCTGTTTGAAGAAAGCCATAAGAAATTGTGCCACAAAACACGACATCAGCAGAAAAAGAATGTCCTCAAAATTAAGTTTAATGGTTTGAGTGATTGACTTCATTTGCCGCTATTGTCCTTAGGATATTTTCTCAAGTGGACGACGTTGCTTGTAGGCTCTTTTTTGTGTGTCATACTGTACCATGTAACTTGGTTTCATTTCTCAGAGACTGATAGACTTTTGAACTGTTATTTGCTGTACAAAACTCTGCCGCTCACTGCAGTTATGCTGCGCTACTTCATATTTGCGCTTCTTAATTTCTTTTTACTTCGCTCATTCTTACCACATATTTTTATTTTTCGTTTTTTTTTACTTTATTGCATCATTATTGTCAGTTACCGGCAGTTTTTAGTCAGTTTTCATACCAACACATTGTAAAAAAAAAAAACATAAAATTATAAAACATAAAAAATCATTAGCAACATTACACCTGACCATGCCACAATTTGTGGTAAAAGCTGAGCGGTGCTGCTTTTTTCCTCATTTTTTGACTGCGTTGTCATGTTGCAGTGATTTTGTTTTGTTGTTGTATTTTTTTCGAGCATTGCCACAGGAAATGCGGTAAAACGTAGTGTAACGCAGAAAAAATTCTTTCTCAAGGAGCAGCTGAAGAAGTTGAAGCATATAATTGAAAAAATGTAATAAAATAAAAAAAAATGTTACAAGCTTTGCGGCAGGACGCATAAGAAATGTGAATAATGCGGAATAAATTTTCGGTTTTACACAGCGCCAAGCTGAGTTGGCATATAAAAAATGTGTATGATAAAGCGCTAAACGGAGAAAATCACATAATGAGTGGCATAATTTTTGGTGAACTGATTGCAGTGTTGCAAAAAAATTAAAATATATTTTTTCTTTGGAATTTTTCGCGAAAAATATAACGAAAAAAAAAATTTATATAATTTATAAAAAAAAAATTTATATAATTTATTAATTTATTTATTTTTTTTTATAAATTTTTCAAATAGATTTTTTAATATAATTATTTTTTTTTTTAATATTTATTTTTACCATTTTTTTGCGAAAAATATAAGGAAAGAATTTTTTATAAAATTTTTAAATATTTTTTTTAATATAGTTTTTTAATAAACTTTTTTTTTATAATTTTTTTTTTTAATTTATTTTATTTAATATATTAAATTTTTTTTTAATATTTTCAATATGGGTTACAAATTTTTTTATAAATTTTTTAAATATTTTTTTTTTTGATAGAATTTTGTTTATAATTTTTTTAAATTTATTTTATTAAATATTTTTAAATTTTTTTTCAATATTTTTTTATTAAATATTTTTTTTATTTATTTTTTCTCAATATTTTTTTTTAATTGTTTCATATTTTTTCATAATTTTTTCTGATCGCATAATTGATTCATGCTGCAAAATTTCCCTCTATTTGCCACATAATTGAAATCTACACACCTGCAGTTGACATTTGACAAAATTCACTGCAATAAAAGAAATGTCCATCAGCTTCCAGCTTTGCGGCTATGTTTTCCTACGTTTTTAATGAATTTCCTTCGCCTAGCTGCAGGGAATTGAGATAATTAGAATTTCATAACAAATAAGGGAATTCCAATTAAATTTTCGTCCTTTGATTGCCTACAATATTTTGTGATTGTTTCAATGCCGGCTTTGGCATGTTTGCTGTTTGTTTTGTAGTGGACATTTTGCATGAAGTTTCACATATATTTACACGTAGAAAAACACATAAATACAGTAAACCCTATTTAATTGGAGTTTTGGTATGAAACAAATATTCTTTGGAGTAAGGAAACCTATTAGCTTGGAACTCGAAAAAGTTTTCATGTGTTTCTTCTAAAAAATTTTTGGCTTTCAGTTGTTCGAAATAAATATATAAACAAAAGCCACTTAACCGGAGAGTACTGTAGTACATACCTATTTATAATTGGAATTTCTTTAATTAAAATTGCATGTAAATTTAATTCCATCAAAGCATTTGCTAAGGTCAATATAAATATAAACCATAGCTATTTTGCATAAATCATTTGCTATTGCTAATCAAAAACTGCAGCTTAGAAGCCCTTTGCATGCAATGTTACAGTTAACTCACTTGAAATTCGTGTTTAAAGACACCTGAAATCGAATTTATAACTTAATTTCGAGTGAAAAAATTCTATTTCAATAATTGTTGGGTTCCCTTCATCCATATAGTGGCCATAGTTCAAATATGAGAAATTAAATTAAACAGAGTGTCCAACTGTCGAAAATTTTATACTGAAAAGAGGACAAACTCTTTTCAAGCATAATGTGATTGAGTAATCTTTTTCGTTTTTAATTTGGAAAGTAATAAAATTTCAAAATTGCCGAGTAGAGTGCCAACTATGGTAAAATTTTAATGGAATATTAGAAAATGTGGTTGTCAAATTTAATGTGCTTTAGAAATTATTCGCTTTTCCAACTTTAATTCATATTTTTTCGAAACAGAGTTGCCAACTGTCGAAAAATTTATTCTGAAAAGAACAGAAAATATTTTTCAAGCATAAAGCACTCCAGTAATTTTTACCTTTTTTAATTTCCAAAGTTTTAAAATTACAAAATTGCCAAGTAGAGTTACCAACTATCGAAACGGAAAATGAGACAAAAATTTTGTCATATTTAATGTGCTTAAGAAATTATACGCTTTTCCAATTTGGCTTGCTTCCGGATAGAGTCGCCGTCTCACAAAAAATGTATTTTGAAAATTACCTATAATCTTTGTCTAACATCTTTGAGAAATAGTTTTCTTTTCTAATTTTGGAAGTTTTAAATTTTCAAATTTTCGTATAGAGTTGCCAACTATCGATTATTTTATATCGAAAACCTGACAAAAACTTTTTAGGAAAAAATTGTCAAATTTTAAGTGCTTTTGAAATTAACTGCTTTTCCAAGTTGGATAGTCTAAAATTTAAAAATTCTCGAGTAGAGTTGCCGTCATTTTATAACGAAAATCTGACAAAAACTTTTCAAAACTTAAAGTGATTGAAATTAGCTTCTTTTTTAAATTTTGGAAATCTTAAAATCGACTAAAATTTACTAGCAGAGTTGCCAACTATCGCAAAATTCTATATATAAATTTAATGCTAAATATAAAGTTTTCTAGAAATTAATCAAGGCTTGATTTAAAAAAATTTCATGAGGTGCTTGATCTCAGTATGTCTTCTGAGAGCCTATTTCCAGAGCAACGAGTTCTTTAAATTCTTCTACCTATTAAAGAGCCTCAAAAAACGACGTGCCTAAATGCAGTGCGCAATTTAAAACCACTTTCCTTACCATTTTCATTTCACTTTAAAATAAGGATGTGCTATATATGCACTTGAGTCCTTATACATAAACTCCTATACATATTCAGACTCACAGCTCAATTGCATGTAGATTTGTTGGCACATCCTTATAAAACAATATCAAATAGTAAGTATGCAACAACGCACTCGAAGGCGTGCATACAAAAATACTTATGTATGTATACACTTCTATGTGATGTGCTGGTGCTTGAAGGGCAATGCTCCTTTAAAATATCGTTCGTGACATACTCTACTCCCGATGCGCCTTTGTACTACACCGATATTTCTATGTACATATGCTTGTTCGTAGCTGCATAGTACTTTTAGCGCTGCACTTGTTGTTATTGTTGGCAATATTGTATTTCACATTTGTTATGTGCACCACTGTTATCCTTGTTGCTGTTGTTGTAGACTTTTATTTTGTTTCCATCCTATCCATCGTCGAGTACAAGTGGTTTGTTCGGCATACTAGTACTTGGAAGCGGCGAATGCACGTGTGATGTGTATAGAAAGCATATCCTCGTACGTACATATGTACATACATACATATGTATATACATATAAACGCACAAAAAAGACCATATTATACAGTTACACGCTTGCATAGCGATTTGAATAGGTATCTCTAAGTACCAGTACCAGTATATGCCGGTATTATCGACTGAACGCGAAGCTAGTGCGAAAAATCCGATATGCCATTATGAAAACACGTACGAGCGGCTTTAACGCACACAAACTCATACATTTTGAGATTTTCAGATGTGATTGTATGTCACAAAAACAACCATGCAGTCCCAGCTATAGCTTTAGCTTGTGAATCAATGCGCACTGGAACTCGCTGGGATATCTACTGCATAACTCGGAATATATTGCAAGCGCAAAAGGAATCAGGATAATTTACATTTACTCTATGCCACAACACGTCGGTTACAGTGTGACAAGATAGATTTGGATTTTTTGAAGGTAGATGAAATTTATGATCTAGGAAATTCTCAGTTAACTTCTTTCTTTTTCTTTAAGATAAAAATGTCTTTAGTATTATTTTATTGTTTTCTTCTTTCAAAAAATGATAAATAAACCATTAAAGAATAACTTAGTGTTCTAATTTGTTAGTGGATTTGGCTTTCTATAATATCTGTAGACATATCAAAGCGACTGTGTTGAAGTTACTACAGAGCAAATAGTACTATCTCACAGAAAAGTGATTTTCTACGAAAAATATATTAATAATTATTACTGGAATGATTATTCTTTTTTGGTACAACTGAAATTTTGAGGTTATTAAACCGAGAGTTCTTAATGTGGAACAACATCTCTTCAGAACATGTATTTTTTAAGCACTTTATACATTAAATTTACTTCTAGTCAACTTAACCTATAAAATTTACCCCAACAGAATACACTTTTATTCATCCTAACTTCAAAAACATCTTTTCTATTCAACCTACCTTCGAAAAAGAACCTCAAAAAATTGGAATCATAAAATATTTTTAAGTATTTTGAAATTGAATGGTTTTTTACGTTTGTTTCCTCACAAAAAATAGGAAATCTCATCATAAAACACTGTTCAAAGAATCTATATTACACTGAAATGCTCAAAAAGAATTTTACATTGTAACTGATACATTAATATATGCAGCAATGCATCACTTGAATATGTCAGGTATATAAAGGGGTTTTCAATAGGAGTACTAACGCATGGGATATCAATATTCCTACTTTTTTCCATTATGTATGGAACTCGATATGAGATAACACGTACACCAAACTTGGTTTTCAATAAATCGATTTTGCAAAATTAGGCGGGGTGTCCCTCATATGGTTGATTGTTTGAAACATAAGGACCATTACTACTTCATATATGCAAAAAATACGAAAAATATAAAAAATAAAAAAAAAATATTTTTATACCAACAACTCTAATTAATCGATAACTGTAAGTCTAAATAAGCAATGTTAATGCATTCCCGGGTTTTTTGCACTTTTCTCTAACTACGTCCACTTGAATATAACGGGTGATTTTTTTGAGGTTAGGATTTTCATGCATTAGTATTTGACAGATCACGTGGGATTTCAGACATGGTGTCAAAGAGAAAGATGCTCAGTATGCTTTGACATTTCATCATGAATAGACTTACTAACGAGCAACGCTTGCAAATCATTGAATTTTATTACCAAAATCAGTGTTCGGTTCGCTTTTTATCGGTTCGCTTTTTTATCGACAAATTTTGTTCAGCGATGAGGCTCATTTCTGGTTGAATGGCTACGTAAATAAGCAAAATTGCCGCATTTGGGGTGAAGAGCAACCAGAAGCCGTTCAAGAACTGCCCATGCATCCCGAAAAATGCACTGTTTGGTGTGGTTTGTACGCTGGTGGAATCATTGGACCGTATTTTTTCAAAGATGCTGTTGGACGCAACGTTACGGTGAATGGCGATCGCTATCGTTCGATGCTAACAAACTTTTTGTTGCCAATGGAAGAACTGAACTTGGTTGACATGTGGTTTCAACAAGATGGCGCTACATGCCACACAGCTCGCGATTCTATGGCCATTTTGAGGGAAAACTTCGGAGAACAATTCATCTCAAGAAATGGACCCGTAAGTTGGCCACCAAGATCATGCGATTTAACGCCTTTAGACTATTTTTTGTGGGGCTACGTCAAGTCTAAAGTCTACAGAAATAAGCCAGCAACTATTCCAGCTTTGGAAGACAACATTTCCGAAGAAATTCGGGCTATTCCGGCCGAAATGCTCGAAAAAGTTGCCCAAAATTGGACTTTCCGAATGGACCACCTAAGACGCAGCCGCGGTCAACATTTAAATGAAATTATCTTCAAAAAGTAAATGTCATGAACCAATCTAACGTTTCAAATAAAGAACCGATGAGATTTTGCAAATTTTATGCGTTTTTTTTTTTAAAAAGTTATCAAGCTCTTAAAAAATCACCCTTTAATAAGTGATAACGGAAACTGTTTGTTGAAGAATTAAGCAGCTACTCTGATGTGAATATTGGAAAAGAGCTTATTGGTTGGTCTGAATATTTAAATATAAGCCATTGATGGTGGTGATGGGTTTTGAATACTTTTGTTTTGCGAGATTATGGGTTGCCATGTGGTAATAAATTAACTTTTTAATGTTTTTTTTTTTTTATAAATTTTAAATGAAAAATAATTGTTTAAGGGCATTTAGAGTTGATTTATCAAATATTAAAGTTTTCTTCAGGTAACAATTATAGGAATAAAGTTAAAAAATATAATTTTTATTAAGAAAATATGTAAGAAAAGTAGAACTTCAACTGGGCTTCAACAAGTCCGTTCTTAAGCTAATGTTTTAAGCCAAGAGTTTTCTTCAAATCTAATTTTTTTTATTTAATTTTTTTTTTATTTCATTTTTTTTATTTAATTTTTTTTTATTCTAATCTAAAACAATTTCAATTGCTATATTTATAAAATGAAATTAATCTGATTAGGCAACCCTGTTCGCATTAAAAAAATTATGAAAAAATCACAAAACCATCGTAAAGTAAACCAAAACACAATTACTCAGTACTGCATTACCAAAATTATTTTGCAATATTTGATTTGTTACATTTTAAATACACTTTTATGTTTTTGAAAAAAAATATATATTGAAATATGTACGTGCTGTAGTATACTTTTACGGGTTTAAGCTATTTATTTAGCTACAGCAACAATTGTATGCAACAACATGCGTGCGAGCCTTAAAATCAATTCAAATATAAGCCACAACAAAAAAACAAAAACAATATAAGCCTCTGGTATTTCCTTTACAAACAACATGTCGATATGTGGCAGGATATGCGGCAACAACAGGCAATGCAACACTGCAAGCACAGCTAACAGATTTATATGTGTGCAAAGTGTTTGTTTGTGTAACAAATAAAAGTTGTAAAGACCCAGTAGGAAATTTATGAGAATATTTTTTAAGGGAAATTATGATTGCGGGGAGATTTTATTAATTAAAAAATAAGCCTTGATCTCTTCTCAACACCTCACACTGAGATTAGACTTAACTGCAATTCTAATATTAGTCTCTAGTTTTATTCTTACATAAATAACGGTATTTGAAACCTTTATTTTTTTTTTTTTTGAAATTTTTTCATTTTATATACTTTATATCTTCCAAAAAGTAGGTCTGCATTCCAAATCTCATATTTTCCAACTCCACCTGCCCACCATCCTTTGACTTTCCTACAGTCCACGCATATCCTTCGCTACTCAATATACGCTTATAATTTGCTTGCACCAGCTATGAAATGAATGTCGAATGCAATGTTTTCAAATTTGCTGCTGTTACTCTTGTTATTGTTGTTGTTGTAGCTGAGTACTCATCATGTTGTTGGCTGACACAAAAGTAGGAGGTCAATGCACGTTTTTTATCCGCTTTTTTGCCACTGATCCGTTTCCTTTTTATATGCTTCCCACATGGCTTTTTTGTTGTTGTTGTTGTTGTCGTATTCCTTTCGGATTTTACTTTTTCAAATACCTACACACATACATATGTATATGCATGATTTTTTTCATTTCACATTCGACTCGCTTCAGTTCGCTTCACTCGCATTTCAGCCGGTTTAACGCTGAATGCTTGCGGCCCAGCTGTTGGATGCGCGCTTCACAGTTCCTTGATGTTGTATCTACACACATACATACATACATATTTATATAGTAGAGTAGAGTATAGTGTGGCATGCCTCTTTGAATCCTCAATTCTGCTTTCAGGCTCTTATTCCACCAGCTGCTCTTCAGAAAACACCTTAGTTAAATATATATTTGTTGGTATGTGTGTGCGTGTGTTTGAAGGCTTGAGCGCTGCTTTAAATCATTTTCACCTAGTGCCACTTCGCTGTGCTTGTCTGTATGTGTGTGTTTGGCTCTTCAAGTGCCTGCATCTGCATCTGCTCGTACTCAACAGGCACTCAGGTTTTTTTTTGTTGTTTTTTTATTTTTGTTGCCTTGCCGGTATTCTTACTTTCGTGGCATGAATAGGTATGTCGAATTGTCACCAAGCAGCGGATTTCTTTTTGTCGTCTCAGCATCACCGCTGACCATTGACCGGCTGGACACAATGCCGCTCATTTAATACATAATTACATAAATTTCGTTTCGCTTCGCGCATTGTATTCGTCCTTCTCCCTTACGCACACACACACACAAGTCGGTTTCCGCACACCAACACTGGCTTTGTTTTCACTCCATATATATACTATGTGTGTGTGAGTAAATATTTTTAAAATTTAAAAAATCCTGACGCACCTGTCTCCTGTTGGCATGGCATGTTGTAAACATTGTTGCGGTCATTGTGGCAGTTTGTTGCATTAAGTTTGCATGCATTTACACATGTGTATGTAATTAATTAAATAATTGCCAACATAATTAAGTCGATTTATGCCTACGTGCGGAGTGACTGGGCACAAATAATAGCGTTCTGCCTTTAATAGTGTTAAAAATTAATTTGCCAAAAGGTTTGCATGCTTCCTAGATATGCGATGCGTAAATATGGCGGTCATGGTGTCAGCATTGAGTCAAGGCGGATACTTAAGATATTAAATTTTATGTGCGGCTGCAGAAATTTGGTTTCTGAGTTATAAATATTTTTAAATATATTATATGTATCTTATTTCGCTGGAGACTATTATTAAAATTCTTAAATTGGCTGCAATATTTGAAATATCAACAAAATTGACGATATTTGACAGTAGCGCCATCTATCATATTAACATTACAACGCCTTATTTTCAACACGGTAGAATAAAAAAAACTATAGTTTTGATTCTAGATATACTTAGGAGTTTATTTAATGCGTTCTAAGTCCAGCATGTCTAAAAAATATTTATTGACTGAAATTAGAATAGTCTTGAAGGGTCCTGAGCGACCTAACTCTCTTCAAAATATATTTGAATGGAGTCGTTAAAGAATACTACAATGTCTAGTTTACTTTGAGAGCCCTGAGTATTAAAATTAGAACTTTTTTGAAGGCACTATAGCAATTTAACCCTCTTCAGATTTAATTTAAATAGAGATGTTAAAGAATCCCACTTTTTTCTACTTTATTTTAAGAGTTCTGTGTATTAGTTCTTTCTGGATTCAATATCCACTTGTCCGTAAGCCGCGCTTTTGAGTAAGCAATTGCAACAGCTGCTGATTGAACAGTTAACGCTGATTGTGTAATTATTGTGGCAATGCGATTTCCGCACAATTCTCGCTGCTGCTGATGTTTCGCCGCTTGATTAATTTATTATACACAGATGTCCACATTATGTGGATGTTGTGTTTGACCACTGTAGTGACGTTGATGGGCTTGATGACTGGCTTGTTTTTGCTATTTTTGTTGTTGTAGTTGTACTGATTTAATAAGGTTATAGGTTTTTATTGTCAAACAACCAACGAGTCGTGAAAAACAATTTTCGATACAACTTTGAGTAAACCTGAACTACTCTACATAATGAAGCATGAGTTGATGATCTCGAGTTTAAGAGCAATTATTAAGAGTGTCTAAGGATTTAATTCAATATTTTTAAGTTTAATTTGATATATTTTTCCATACATGACGGTGAAATGTCAATAGTTTGGACAAAGTTGTCTGGTTGAGTTGTAATATTTATTTCAAAATTGTTTTCCATTTTAAGAAACAACAAATTCGAGGTATTTAAGACGAGTTTAAGATTCTGTATGAAAAATTCTATATTTTTGAGTAGTTTTTAATGCTAAACACCAAAAATTTTTAATAAACTCGAGTTTAAGAATGGTGTGTAAGGCGAGTTAAAGACTTTATATATTATTTCTCATATATTTGAGCAATGTATGATACTACAAATGAAAAATTTTCAATAAACTCGTGTTTAAAAATGGTGTGTAAGGCGAGTTAAAGATTTATAATATTATTTCTCGTATTTTAGAGCAGCTTATGATATTTTAAAACAAAAATTTTCAATAAACTCGAGTTTATGAATGGTCTGTAAGACGAGTTAAACACTTTTATATTATATTCCATATTTTTGAGTAGTGTATGATAATTTTAACCAAAAATTTTCAATAAACTCGAGTTTATGAATTTCTGAAAAGCGAGTTAAACGTTTTTTTTTTATATAAAATAATTTGTAATTTTGGATAACGTTGGTTTTTAGTGTTGATTGATCAATAAACTTGAGTTTTTGATACAATTGCAATGCCTATCAGTCAATTTAAGAGAAGAAGGTAGTAAATAAGAATTTCTTCTTCTTGATACATGAATTTACGATTCCAATCGAATTAAATGACCACAAAAAAATGTAAAATTGAGAACGTCTTCCGCCACAAAACGCAAAAGTTCAAAAGTCACTGTCCTGGCTTATCGATCAATTTGGAGCAAAATAACAGTGCATCGAAATACAGTTACCAAAAAATATTTGCAGCTGCCCAAAAATAATGTTCAAGCAATGTAGAAAAACAATGAGAAAACAAATTTCGAAAGAAAAACAACAACAACAAAGAAGAAACAAAAAATTATACAAAAAGGAGATCAATAAAACCAGAAGAAGACCGATCACCACAGCATGCTCGTAAAGAAAGACAAAAGCGGCGCACGAAAAACAAAAACAACAAAGCATGCTGAAGATTGCAACGGCAAACGGAGAAAATGTGAAAAAATTGAAATTAAAATGCAAGTGGTCTTCCCGCTTAAAAGTTACGTCAATATTCATTGATAGCGCACAAACCCAATTGACGGCGAAATGAGCGAATACTCGCTTGAAGAAAAAAAAGTGAAGTGAAGTTTTAAATCAAAGCCAATGATAATAAAGCAGGTTGTGGTGCCACGCGAAGCTAAAATACGCTTTTTCTGGAGCAAATGCGGCAGCTGCAACATGTGTAGATGGAAGGACGGACGGACAGACGGATGGACAGACAGCACAGTGTAAATTGTTGAATGCTATCGCTATATATGCGAAAGGACGTAAAGGTGTGCAACAACAAATTGCTGCCGGTGTTTAATCGAAGCTGCGTTTCTTGGCGGCGTTCAGCTCTGGCTCGCCAGCCGGTTTTTGCGCATGCGCAGCGCCACTTTTGTACAATTGTATGAATGAATCAGACGACAGCTGTGTTTTTGCGCACAATTTTTCACGCTTGCAAAATGAGAACAACAAATTTTGTAGTATCAAGCAACAACAACAACCTACAGTCGTTGCAAAAAGCATGCTTCATACATATAAATATGTATTGAGGTGTGTGTGTGTGTCTTTCTTTCTTGAAATTAATGGTGAAATATTTGTCTTGCTTAGCGTTGTCTCACATGACTCCATGTGCTTTCTCACAAGGTCTGCCGTTACTTCTTGGTCAGTTCGGAAGTTGTTAGTCTCTTGCCTGTTCATAAGTCCGCGCTAAGTTAACTCTGTATATTTGTTGTTGTTGGTACTAATTATTATTTTTCTTTTTTGGAAATTCTTATAAAAATGCGACTTTTGTCGGAATTAGTCTTTCTTTGAATGTCTGTGTGTGCCAATTGATAGCGTTCAGTTGTTAGGCTACTCATGACTCTCATCGCTCTCTTTATGTTGCTTTGAGTTGTCAGCTTGTTCCATGTATGTATGTATGCATGTTTGTATATATTTTATGGCTTCGATCGTCAAGTCAAAAACTGCATAGATACATACACAAATATATAAAATAAAATGAACGCACACACATACATATCTACGCACATTTTAAGTCGACTTAATGCGCCTGTATGTATGCATGTAAATATGTATGTGCTATAGCTAAAGTATTTTCAGGCTTGTCCATTTGTTGTTGTTATTGCTGCTGCATTAAACGAATTTTGCCTGCTACTACATACATATACATACATCTAAGTATATACATATGTCTGTGTGTGCGTGTGTTTGTTTGCAACTTGTGAACATCTGCTCGTTTGGTTTCGCTAAACAGTTGTTGCTATTGTTGTAGGCATTAAGCATACACACACACATACATACATATGTATATATTCATTCCTTTTTGGCATTTCGGCCTTCCTGTTATTATTACTGCCTTCATTGTTGTTAACTTTGTATTCTATTTTGTTGTTGTTTTTGTATTTATAATTTTTGTTATTATAATATTTTGTTTGTAGATGTTGTTATTTCTGTTGCAGCTGAGTAGTTGAAGTTGATGTCTACAATAAATGCTTCATGCAACACTCTATATCTGTATGTGTGGTAGTGTATTTGCTTTGTAACCATAGTGTTTTTCGCCACTAAACGTTATTCGTATAGTTGTTGTTGCTGTAGTTTTTGCTATCGTTTTTGCTAGAAAAATATATCTTCCGAGTGTGTGCGTTTCCGCAATTGAGAGCTTAGTTTAATTCTCGGAAGTTTTAGCGTCATATGACGCAATTCTTGCTTAGGAACCGAGAGATTATATATATTTACACTCAAATGACGTTAAACAGAAAGACCTTTTTTCGAGAAAAGTTATATCAAGGCTCAAAAATCAATTTAAAACAAATAAATGAGTCGCTGATTTCCAAAAAGTCATATCTGTATAGCCTGTAGCTACATATGGCAGTCATCCGAAGTCGTCGAATTGTAAAGTCGTGGGATTCGATATATGAGTAAGATTGACTGACTGACTTCTGACTAAATTATATTCTCATATTTAGCAGAATTTCATATAATAAGAGAAGAATTCTATTGAAACGTCTCTAGACTATTATCAAACCTATGATCTAACTTTAATTAACTTTGTCCTTGAGCCCAAACCAACTTCGGTCTCGCCTCGTTTAATCAGCAGTTTACTTTACGAGACTTAACGGCTCAATCTGATTTCTTTCTTAACGGCTGAATCTGATTTCAAGATCTCTTGAATTTCTAGAATTAAATTCGCAACAACTTCGGTCTCGACTTGCTTAAGCTAACTCTCTCTTTGACCCCAACCCAAAACCTACTTCGGTCTTGCCTAATTTAACCAATTTACTTTATTAGACCTGTCGGTTCAATCAGGCGAGAGAGTATCTGATTCCATGATTTCTTGAATCGCTAGCATTAAATTCCAAACAACTTCGGTCTCGACTGGTTTAACCAGCAGCTTAGTTGACAAGAACCATCGATTCAATCAGGCGAGAGAGAGTCTGATTCCAAGATCTTATGAATTCCTAGAACTAAATATCGAACTGTCATTATCGCCTTCTCTTCGAAATAGCGAAGTACATGATAATAGGGAGCGTCAGAATATGCTTTTATACTTCGTTTCCACAATTACCGAACAACCAGACAAATAAATATTTTGGATTCATCTCATTCTCTGTGACGTAGCAGAGTTCTGGTAGTACTCAAGTTCTCTTTTTTATTTCTAGTTTCTGAGTTTCCAGCTCCGGGTACTAAAAGACTATACTTAAATCCGAAGAATAAATTAATGAAATATACTATAAAACCAATTCAAAACAAAAAGAAAGGGAATGTCAAAATCTACTTAGATCCGCGGATCCATATGCATAGCATTAAGTATCATTCGAACTCTCTACGCGATTTCAGAATCAAATATTGTTTAACTTCTAATTCACTTGAGGTGGCACTTACCTTCTTCTCCGTGAGTTTCTCACAACGACGCTGCTTGCAGATTTGATGACTCTTGTCATTGCGACAAGGTGCACACTCGCCGCAATTGTCCTTGCGCTGACAGCCGATGCATTCGCCGCAACGTTTGCGTTTCTTTTTCGACTGAAAGACAGAAGTCTAAATTTAGGCGTTAAGCAAACAGAGTTCCACATTAATATAATATGTGGTATAAAGGTTTAATATATAAGACGTGGCTTACCTGTTTATCGCCATTGGTGTCATTACTATCGCCCATGCCAAGCGCGCTGAGTGGACTCTTAAAATTGGCCGTGCTCGAGACCGCATCCACTTGTCCGGGATTGCTCGGATCTACATCCATAGCACTGGCCTCGGACTCTGCGCTGGACTCGAGCGAATTCGCTCGATTTTTCCGCCGTTCTTTCTTTCGCGCATCCACCCGTGCAATCGGCGAATTCAACACTTTCTCCACCTTAATTTGTGTAGTCGTCGTTGGGGTGGGTGTATGCGGTTGTGTGGTGTGCGGTGTATGCGGACCACCCGGACCACCACCAGTATGTGTCGAGTGTGGCGTATGATAACCGGTTGTAGCGCCATTGGATGTATCCATCATAGTGATACCACCATCGACATACGAGGGCGTAGTCGGGGTATGCATACCCATTGGTGTAACATTGGTATTAGCTGTATTGAGAGACGTTGCGCCCAGTGTTAGGCCAACGCCGTTGCCATTATTGAGATCAAATGTTTGTGAGACATCTTTCTTGGTGATACCACCACCACCACCTAGTGCACCCAAACCAACACCGAGACCGCTCAGCGAATGTTGTGCGGACAGCGGTGCGAGTGCGCCGGGTGGCGGCGGTGTAGCGTAAGTCGGTGTAAGCGTTTGGTACAAAGGCAAGTGATGGCGTCCATCATCGAGTGCGCCGCCCGCACCAAAGCCCCCCATTGTGGCGGTATTGGTGGGCATAAGTGGTGCATAAGCGGTGCTGCTGCGGTGATGGCCATGTGTATTGACCGCACCCAAATGATGGAATGCATTCGGTGGCGGTGGTGGTGGTGCAGCAAGTGGTGCAAACGACGATGCCGCGCCTGTGACGGCCGACGGTGGTGTAATGCTGGCTTGCAAGCTGCTCAGCTGCGTTAGCGGCGAACCAACACTCACCATGCCCGGTGAGCTGACCGATATGCTGGCCGGCGACATGGCCACCGTTTGCAGTGAGGACATAGATGGCGGCAATACCGACGTGGGCATCGGCGTAATACCGTCGGGCATCAGTGGATCGTTGTAGCCGTGAAATTGACTCTGGAAGGAGGGCAGCTTGGAGAAGGGTTCGAAACCGACGTTGCTGCCGCCCAAATTGCCATTACCATGGCTGTTGCCGTTACCATTGTTGTTGCTGCCGATACCGCCGCCGCCCCCCTTCAATGTATTGCTCTGACTATGATGATCCTTGGTCTCCATTTCCCAAGGACGTGTATAATTGTTATTGCTATTTGTATTAGCGGCGCTGTTGCTAACGCCGTTATTCGTATTACCGTTAGTTTGTGAACTTACAGCCGAGTGCTGTTGCGGCTGATGTTGCTGTTGTTGTTGCTGTTCATTATTGCTATTACCGTTGTGGTTGTTGCGACTATTGTTGGCTGTGGTGGTGGTGGTGGTGGTGCTGCTGGTGGCATTGGCATGCTGTTGAGGAGTGGACCGAGCGGGTGGAGGTTGAGGAAGTGGCGGTTGTTGTTGTTGTTGCTGTTGCTGTAATTGCTGACTCGTTTGCAAGTGCTGTAGCTGCTGTTGGCGTGCATAATAATCCCAATGTTGTTGTTGCTCGGCAACAAGCTGTTGCTGCTGCTGTTGGTGTTGTTGCTGCTGTTGATACAAGTATTGTTGTTGCTGTTGCACTTGTTGCTGTTGCTGCTGCTGCTGCTGATGCAATGTATGCTGCAACTGTGGATGTGTTGCTGGCAAATATGCGTGCGCGTAGTGTTGTTGTAAACTGTGTTGACTCAAATGACTGCCAAAATGGCTGCTGCTAACCGCTGCTGCTGCAGTTGTTGTTGCTAACGCTGTTGCTGACGTTTGTGCTGTGCCGCCGCTGGTCTGCGCAATTATTGAAGACGCCATTTAAGCCCCCCTTTCGGCATGGCGGGAGCCGTATGCGCTGCGGTCGTACCGCTGACGTGTCGTAGGAGGGAAGGAGTGTGTTGCGATGCTGCTAACAAGCTTTTGCAGAGCTTTTATAGCAGTAGCTTTTTCGTGTTAATTTTTTTTAAGAAAAATTAATTTTCTTTTATTAAAAAAATTTGTCTTTCTTTGTACACCGTTATTTGTGCTTTTTGGTTTGTTTTTGTAAATTTATGCAAAACGCTTTGCTTGTCGTTATTTTTGTTGTTGTTGTTATAATATTTTTGTTGTAATTATTTTTTGTTGTTGTAATTATTTTGTGTTGTTGTAGCTTTTGCCGTTTGTTTTTTTAGGGAAGTTTTGTTGTTGTGAAAATGCTTGTAACTCGTTTGTTTTTGTAATTTGTTTGCTTTTGTTGTTTTTGTAACTCTTAACTTTGCTTGCTTTTGTACACTTGAAATTTCGATTTGAGGTAGTTTATCCTTTTGTTTCGTAATAATTTAATTTTTGTTTTTGTAAGCTTTTATAAATCGGTTTTTTGAACTACGCGTTGGTTATTTATTTATTAAATTTGTTTTTGTAATTTTTTTGTTTTTTTTTCACTAAACAATTTGAACTTTTGCTCACTGGCTGGGTTGCTTGTCTGTATTGTTTTTATATAAGGGTTAATTATTCACTATTAATTGTTGTTGTTATTGGTTT
Organism: Zeugodacus tau; assembly: GCA_031772095.1. Lineage (NCBI taxonomy): Eukaryota > Metazoa > Arthropoda > Insecta > Diptera > Tephritidae > Zeugodacus > Zeugodacus tau. Next base: position 56,796,866 of record CM062653.1, on the reverse strand, counting down.
TAAAGTGTTTATAAACGCTGCTCGCTGTTTGTGAATACGACTAATTGCTACTTTGTAAATGTATTTGTTGTTGTTGTTTATTAGTTTAATATTTTATTTATATTTGTACAAGTTGTTCGTGATTGATTTTGAAGTGTACTTGATATTTGTTGTTGTTGTATTTTTTTATAAATTGTTGTTGTTGTAATATTTTAAAATTATTATTTTTTACTGTTTGTTGCTATATTTTTGTTGTATTTAACTATTTAAAGTGCGATTATACGAAAATTCATACGCCGTTATGCAGCTACGTAGCTACGTATCTACTACGTATTCTATATAAGTATGCCAGTGTATGTATGTATAAGTGATGCTGAGTGCGCAAAAATCTAAGCGCGCATTTGTACTTTGTAGATTTGTAAGATATTTGTTGTTGTTTTTCTGGTTTATTGTTTAATTTGTTGTAGCTTTTGGATTAACTGTAAATTTAATTGAATTGCTTTATATGCTTTGTATATTTGTGGGTTCTTTTTTGCTAATTATTATTATTTTTTTGTTTTTTTGTATAAACTGCAATTGCTAGTTAAAATTTGTATTTGTTGTTGTAATATTGATTAGTTTTCGTTTCACTTGATTTGAAGTGGAAAATTCAATATTTTTTTATTTTGTTGTATTTTGCACTTGCTCGAAGTGGCTTTAAAGTGTTTTTTAATTTAAAAAAAATTTTCAAACTTTTGTTGTTGTAATTTTTAAATTTTTATTTAAAAAATTTGTTGTTGTAATTTTATTTTTTTAAATTGCAATTTTTGTTGTAATTTTTTTTATTTGCAATTTTTGTTGTAATTTTTAATTTTTAAAAATTTGCAATTGTTGTAATTTTTATTTTTAAAAATTTGCAATTTTTGTTGTAATTTTTATTTAAAAAAAATTTGCAATTTTTGTTGTTGTAATTTTTTTTAATATTTATATTTTAAAAAATTACTTGTTTGTTGTTTTTTACAATAGCATACATGTATGTATATCTAAGATATTTTATATTTATAATTAATAATTAATTATTATTTGGTTATATTTCAGACTTTTCAAAATTTTTGTAAATTTGTTTTCGTTAAATTTCACTACTAACAATTTGTGTTGTTTGAATTTGCATTTAATAAACTTGTAAGTAAGTATGTATATATATTTTTACAATATATAATTTTAGTTAATATGTTGCTTATATGTAGATACGTATGTTTTTTGTTGTTGTTGTTTATTTGTATTTAATTGCGGCTATTGCGTTGCGAAATTTGTTGTTGTGAACTTTTGTACTTTTTGGTTTAACACTTGCTTTTGTCAGTTTTGTAACGGGATTTATTTAAAAAATATATATATGTCAATTTAACGGCGCTTGAAAGTTGTTCGTTTTGTTTTTGTTGTAATTATTTTTTATTATTTTTGCTATATCTTTGTGTATTTGCTGCTACTTAAATTATTTTGTGATTTTTTAATTTTATAGTTGTTTTTGTTGTTATTGGCTATATGTATTTGTTGTAATTTACTTAAAATTTATTTTATTTAAATTAAAAAATAAATTTGTCTTCCACTGGTTTGTTTGCTTTGCTTAATTGCTTTCAATACGTTATGCTAAATTATGCTTAGAATTATTTTGGTTTTAACAATTTAAGATTTGTTGAAAATTTCAAAAATTTCCACTTATGCGCGTAAAAATTGTTTAATTTGTTGTTGTATTTATTATTTGTTTTATTTTGTGTTTTTTGGTTTATTTTGTTTAATTATTTTTCGTTTATTTATTTGTTATTTTGAGTTTTTGTTTTTGTAATTTTAAATAAATAAACTTAATGCGTAGGACTAATTTGAGATTTGGTTGCTTTTGATTATTTTCTCGAAATTATATATACTGGACTTTTGCTATACTTTGTTTGGTGACTGGGCGTTATTATATCTGAAATGACAAAAGAAAAACAAAATTTGTTAGATACTTTTCAAAGAAACATTTTAAATTAAAAAAATATAATTTCAAATCTCAAAACTAGAGTTGAGATTGCCCATCGCCATTAAACGTTCTCAAAACCGACATTGAGATTCCCTGTTCCAACTCAAGTACTTACTTGAATGCCTAAGACTTCACTCGAAATGTAAGTTTCTTTAATTTTTCTTCTTTGTTCTCAAAACCGAAGCCGAAATGATAGGTTCCAGCTCAAAAACTTACTTACATTCAAAATGTAAAAATCTTTGATGGTTATTAATCTCTGCCACTTCATAACATACTTAAAGGTTGTTAGAAGACAGTACAATATGAAGTCTACATGATATAATGATCAAAAGAAGTGCTGTACTAGTTGTCTAGATTACGTGTTGTTCTAGATAAGACACAATCAGTGGAAACAGTCCTAGAATATTGCTCGATTAGGAGGATTGAGAGATGAAAATAAGATGTTAGCGTCATGAGTAGACACTTGATGCGTATTATTTGGTTAAGTGTAAGCTGAATGGACCTTTGAGACTAATATTCAACGGGAATTCCAGAACCACTAAAGAAAATTTTACTTTTTAATGCTTCTCTCAAGAAATTTAAACAAAATTCGATTCGAAGTAATACTCTAAATATATATCATCTATCTAAATATTCAACTTTGGAGACCAATGCTTTATAATGTATTGTGTATGAACTAATCTCTTTGTTGTTGTTTCTACCAGGAAAATCTTTCACTATCTTTTAATTATAGTTGAACTTCCATAACTCGTTCTGCTATAACTCGAAGTTATCCATAACTCGAACTCTTGAATTGGCAATAGAAGTCAAATTTCATACAAATTGCCTTCCGTAACTCGGAAGTCTCTCTAACTCGTAGTATTTTTGTGGATTATGGTGATTCCAGTTATGAAACCATTAGTGTACTCTAAACTACTACAAAAGTATCCTAAACGAAACTTTAAAATATAGTTAAAAAGCTATACTAAGAAGGATATGGAGACATAATTTATATGAAACAACAACAACAAATAAGTAAAAAATACCGCGCGCAAAAACCTTGTACACCTGTGCACTTATTTAAGCGCGCAAAACCAAGAAAAAACGTGTGTGCAACGGTCGTTGGAAAGGAAGTCACAACTCGAGCAAGACGTCACATAAATACGAGCTCGAGTGAAGACATCTTCTACGGTAGGCAGGCATTTGCTTTCGCACATACTTATATATATATATAATACATATGTATATATGTACAATAAATTGTTTTTGCTTCTTTACTTGGCATGTGTATTCGCACCGTCTTGCACTCGCAGGTAACTTCATCGCGCCAATGAGCCTATTAACCTGTCGTGTTGCCGCGCAAAGTGTTGAAATATCCTGCTGTTGCCGTTTTTGTAGGTAAAAACTACAATTGGTTTAGATATGCGTATAATATTTGTGACTATTTTTTTGAGGTTAGGTCTTCATGGAAGATATTTTCATTGTTGATATATGAAGTTAAGCTATTGTTTTTAAATAATTCTAGCAATGACTGGAATGCTAGATAGGTACTATATATTTATTTAATATATATTTATGAGCTTCTGTTTCTATAACGAAGAACCGAACAGTTCTGAGAACGTCTAATAGATGATCCGAAGCATGTTTTTCATATAAAATCTTAAAGAAATACAGTTAATTTAGCTTTTATGGAATAATTTAATACCTAGTTAGCCACATAGTAGATTTTTGAACAGAGTTGCCAACACTTTGGAAAATGAATCTAGCGTAGTTTTGAACAGAAAGGATCGATCAATACAAATTTATTATATAGGTATGGTTATGGTTCGCAGTGATCTGGACATTTCCTTATCCAAATTTTAGTAGACATACTTATAAACTAAGTAAATTCGAGAAAATGGTTTCGTGCTTGATCCAATACCACTTTTTGAGATCGATTTTAGTAAAAATAAATGAAGGGACCTATAAGTTTAAAGCGTAAAGACAGTTTGGCGAATGGTTTTTTTAACCTACTAAAAACTTCGAGTTAGATAGATTTCTGAGTTACGGTAGATAAGTTGTATTGAATTTGACTTCTATTGCCAATTCATGAGCTCGAATTATGAAAGTTTATAAACTGTATGTTATTTTTTATTTTATTTTATTTTTATAGAAGAGGGTTTTTATTTCTTTAGACATATAATCTGTATTTATAAACATTTATGTCAATATACACATTTTCTCTATGCAACATACCTTTTTTTGAATATACATTCAAAGTCATATGAAAGAAATATGTTGCAACAGTAGCATATATATTATTTTATAGAATATTTATATTACCTTTTGTAGATCGGGAACAAGTGAGCATGCCAAAAAACGTTATATATATAGATTTGTTTATGGAATGGGAATATACAACATTGCCAGTAGAGCCATTGGATGTGTTGAGTCACCTTTTTAGACAAAAAATACTATTATATTATACAATATGAACCCCCAAACTACTGTTCACAGCAAATAAAGCCAGTTAAGCCCTGCAACGTTTTGATGGAATTTAATTTTTTGCCACATTTTCCGGTGCAATGTGAGGAAAAGTGCAAAAAAATATATTTAAATAAATGGCATATATGGATATATATGCATGTATAAATGTATATAGTATATAAATATAGCATATTCAATATACATTAGGGTGGGTCGATTTAAAAATCGCTCATTGCTCTGTGAAAATCGTATTCTAGGGATCAAAATAAGATACTTTGCCGAAGGAACCATACCTCTAAGACGAATTTTAATGTCCCCCAATTTGGGTCGAACTTTTGGGTAGGGGCAAATTTTGAAAAATCCCACTTTGACCCATTTAGAGTGCTCCAATCGAGTCCAAATGTATGACCGACCCCCACTAACTTTGGACGGCCGATCCACCCATGCCAGTGGCACACCCCCTGGAACTCCCCTGGGGAGTTCCCCATACAATCATTTCAAAATTCACCATTTTTGGCCTTTACATGAAAAAATCAGCTAAATGGCTATGTTTTTTCTTTATTTTTATTTATTTATTTATAATAATATCTATTTTTTCTCTTAAGAAATTTATTTAGTCAGAGCATATGTAAATGAAAAAATTAATTTAAGTGAGTTATAGAAAAGAAACTAAAAAAAATTATTGTTTGAAGTCTTTTTTACTTTAAAGTTTGGGCAATTTCGCACGGCTCTCTAATGTCGTCGCCATAACAGCCTCTACATTTTCCGGTATAACCCGTTTGGAAACGCTAGCTAGCAATTGAACATGTCGTTCCGTTCCTTGAATGTGTGATGGAATTTTTGGATCATTAAACGGTGGATCATCTTGATTTAAATATTCTTTCAATATATTGTACGGAATGCTTCGCGTGAATGGTGGTTCAAATACGATATTTATATCATTCAAATTGGTCATTTCCATATAACTTGTGCAATTAAAGTTTATATCTGGTTTTTTATAAACTCTAAGTTCCATTGGCTCGTCAACAACGGTTCGATAGCGTAGAATTTTCTTGATGGCACAGTCGCGCTTTTCTTTCCTATCATCAAACAACATTGATAACAAGATATTTTCCGAATGCGCATAATATGAATTATCTTTAATTACTTGATTGACAATTTTGCGTAAACGAGGTTCTAGAAATCGTGAACAACCAATGAACTTGAAAAATAATGCACTGCCGTACACGACAGAGCTGTAATACTTGATATTGAAGTACATTGGCACATAACATTTAATTATAAATTCAACCAGAATTCTGGATTTTCCGTTGTCACATATAATCGCAATAATCTAGCGGCCTTGGTGAGCCACCGAGAATGTACAATTTTCCCTGGTTTGATGTTAGCCAGATCCACCGGAACCACGCCGCTAGAAATTGCATGGGCCATGTCGTATAAGTACTTCGAATCGGTGGAAAATTCTTTTTTTTCTGGAGCAGGGGGCATATTTTGCAACTCAATTTTCTGGAAGCCGTCCACCACCTAAAAATATATAATAATAAAATAATTAAAAATGGTTGACAATTATAATAAATGAGTGATAGCAATAACTTACCGGAAGAGTTTCACAAGTTTCGATTTGACGGCTCAGTTTTCCGGTTGCCGATCTTGGTCCAGTGCTGGTTGATTTATCCAAAGCTTCAAACAAATGCCGAAACGGAAGTTCGTTGAAGTGTAGAAGGCAAACAAACCAATGCAATGGTCTTTTTAACAGCAATTCGAATCGTCGTATAATTCGACCGTGTGGGCCAGTGTTTGTTGGCTCACCGTCAGTGCATATTCCAATTAATGTATCCAGTGATATATTTTTATCGTTGAAAAACCCATTTAATTTGGTTGTTTTGTATTCAGCGGTTTCATGCTCCAGTCTTACGTAACCAATCAATTCAGAATTGGGTTCTCTCAAAATAACAAGATGAGGTTCTTTTACCATCCTAGTATGATACTTCTCATCAATTTTATCTATCGTTAAAGTATCATCTTTTCTGCCATCGAATGAAAACGCTAACAAATTGGTATCATCTAACCGTTTGCGAAGCACTTCTTGTCTGCATTTCTCTTTTTCTCTGCGAACTTTCGATTTATCCATGATGAGAGGTTTCCCATGCTTATCTTTAATTTTAAAATCTTGCAAAGAGAACCGCCAATGCTGATGCTACTGTGTCAGGCACACCAAATCTGTCACATACCAAGGCAAAGTTAAAACAATCGAATCTCTCTGTGTATTGTGAACTTGTGCTTCTATCCATATCTTCTTGAACCGGTGGCGGTGCGTATGTTGAATCTTCGGGATCTTGGTATGTTGGCATTGATGACATAGACGTTCCTCCTTGCTCTTCAGTTTCCATCATAAATGCATTCATTGTTAGTCTTCTCTGATTATGTTGATCGTGCATGAACTCTTTGAGGCGTTCGGGAACCCAGCCGCATGCACAAGGAGCTGCCTTCAAATCGCATTTACATGTTCCAATGAAAAAAATTGTTTCCAGAGATTTTACATACTCTGCAAATTGTTGGGTGTTGTTTCTTCTCTTGATTTGCTCTTGATACTTGTCAAGCAATTTATTAAATTTATTACATACACTTTTTTTCAGCATTATTTCCATACCAAGTTTTTCCCAAATTCCAATCAACTTATCTTGTACTTGAATAGTGAATGATTTATGGGAAAACTTTTTTAAATTAAGATCAGTCAAATCAGTAGACACACCAAAAATAGTAACATCATGCTTGGGTATATGACTCATTGGGTTTTCGATAGTTGTTGATGTAATTGCTTCATCTTGCGGTGTAGAGGATGGTGGATTCATTGTAAACTTTTTGATTTGGAATGGTCACTTCACTTATTATTTTTTTTTGAAATACCATAGTGGTTATTGCTTTAGTTCACCTCACTTTCAGAGGTAATAAGAATGAAATGGTAATTTCAATTCTATTTCAAAATTTGCCCCTACCCAAAAGTTCGACCCAAATTGGGGGACATCAGAATTCGTTTCAGAGGTATGGTTCCTTCGGCAAAGTTTCTTATTTTGATCCCTAGAATATGATTTTCATAGAGCAATGGACGATTTTTTTGCCTCCCCACAAATCGACCCGGCCTAATATACATATATACCTACATTCATATATAAGCGTGTTGTGTAGTCGAAAAATACAACCGAAATTTTAATTTTTTCCCACCTCCACTTTGACATACCACATTTTGCGTGCGAAATATTTATTCACTTGTGTTACCCATAAAAAATAGACTAAAACAATTTCAAAGCAAACTGTAAACTTTGTTATTTCACGCTAAAACGGTGAATATTTTTTAGTGTTAATTTTTTTGCACAAACTTTATTCGTGTCTAAGTACAGTGTGGGAAAAAGGTACACCAACACACGGGCACATCAAATATAAAATACAGTATAATAATATGCTTAATTAGAATATATGTCAGTTCCACATATTTAATATGTGTTGGTGTTTAAACACGTTCTCACACACTTATATAACACACATGTGTTTGTATATGTGCCACTGTATAGGTGTAACTACCGCTTCACATTTGTTGATCTTATACTTCAGCAACCCCGCTGTGTTATCTTATCAGCGTTAAACAAATGCCTGTGGACATTTAAGCTTCGTTAAAATCAACTACTTCACTTTTCAATTTAGCTAAAGCATGCGATACCAGGCAATGTAAGCAATGCCGCTAGCATTGATATACACACATACATACTATATATTATATATATATATATATATTTGTGTCTATATCCAGTTAGTTTTCAATTAAATGCAAAAAAAGCATTGCCTTCCGTTTCACGCTTTTACACTTTCGAGTGTTTCTTTTTTTTCAACCTAATGTACACAGCGCAAATTTATTGAGGTTAATGGGACAGTTGGTGTGGTTGGAGGTACATAATAAGGTTCTATAGAGTCTCGTTGATTCTGTGTGCGATCCCCAAAGCTGAACACCGTAAAATGAGAAGATGTTCCTGCCTTAAATCAGTCGCTTCTAGACAGACAACTTCCTCTAAGTGGATTTCTGGCACTAAAAACCCCTAAAAATCGAAGAGGCGTTCGAAGACAGCATAAAACTTATAAAATCCCCCATTAGTTTCTCCAAGAATTTTGTGTAGCAAAGATAACTAATATTTTTAGGTTGTGTTGAATAGAAAACTTGAGATTTTGACCTGATTACCCGATTGGAACCAATTCAAGATGAAAAATATGGTTCGGGTTAGCAGTGTGAGTCCTTTAATAAATTTAATGTAAGCTCTGAAGTACTCTGAAACCTCCAGCAGGCAAGGTATTTCTATGGAATCACTAAATTAACTTCATAAAATGTAAAGATCGATTATAAGACTGCCCCACAGATTTAATCTAAAACTCTTTATAGTAAGATGACTTCAGAAGCATTTTGTCGAGGCCTTTGTCAGTTATTATCAAAAAAATATCTATATAATGAAAATTATATAATGAAAATTAGATTCAATATTGCTGAAGGTTCATAAAATAATAGCATACTTTTATTATTATCCATCAAATTCGACTTCAAGGATCTAAAAAGGGTTTAGAGAAAAGTTTATATATGAATTCTTTGAAGAAGAGACGACTCCTGGATAATTTCCTCGACGATTTTATTGAACTAACCTCATAAATTATTAAGATCGATTACAAAACTTCTCTACAGATAGTTTAATTTAAAACTGTTTACTATAGTAAGTTGATTACCGAAGAATTCTGTCAAGAAATTTGTTAGAATATCAATTATTATCAAATAAAAATATTCATATTACGAATATTAGATTTAAGATTACTGAAGGTTCATAAAATTTTTTAAGGCTATACATCGAAGTCGAGTCCAAGTATCTTTAAAGGGAAAAGAGTAGGTTTATATATAAATTCTTTGAGGAAGAGACGACTCCTGGATAACTTCCTCAGCGAATTTATTGAAGATTCAGTCAATATCGAAAGAAACTATTTTGAAAGGTTCATAAAATATTAGCATACTTTTAGGGTCATTTATGAAATTTGATTCTAAGGGCCTGCAAAAAGTCTACATTCAATTTTTAATTGATCGCAAGATCAAATTTAAATGCCAAATAATGTCACTAAATGCGTTTTGTTAAGCTTTATTATCATTTTCAAAGTATTTGAGGTTAGGTTTGTAGAATGATTATAGTAGACTATAGCTAATTCACAATCCAATTATAATTATGCAATTATAATAGAGGTATATATATTATATGACTTTTGTGATCAAGTCTTCAAATATTTTATTTCTATGAAATTTTTGAAAATTTTTTGAGGTTAGGTTTTCATGGAATATCATTTTATATCTCATAATGAAGCAATTTTTTGTGATTTAAACTGTTAAAATTTAATAATAACATTCATGAATTGTGTTGGACCCAACTAATGTGTCAAAATAACTATGTTTCAAAGTTAACTTTGTTTCAAATTAAAGTTTTTTTTTTAAATTTAAGTTTTTTTGGTATAAAAACGGTTACAAATGTCGATGAGCCTCAGCCGCACTTTTCTTGAGATTAAAAAAGAAAAGCAAAATTTCCCGCAAATGTCGAGAATTCGGCTCAAAAAGTGACATTTTCAGTTGAGAATAAGCTTGGGATGCAAACAGATCTCTACAAATATTTTGTTGGGTTAATATTGACACAAATGTCCAAGATCGATATAAAACGATTTAATCGATTTAATCGACCAGTGCTTGATCCTAGATGCATCTATTGGAAAACGGCGGAAGCAAAGTTGTAGACCTAATTTTACAATTTTATTTTTCTAAGTGCACGACTTGGCTTCTAGCTGTGCATATCCCTTTAAATACCAGCTGAATAGATAAGGCTGATTATATTATACGGATATATAGCTATAAGACAAACACGCATACACTTATAGGTATATACGAGTGTATTTCACGTAGCTCTCTAGATAAGCGCCGTACGCGTGCACACACGAACAACAGTTAAATGTTAATAAAAAATCGCAAAGAAAAAACTTGGCCACATGCATACGCGTACAAAACAAATAAACATTTGGAACAGTGCAAGCAATTCAATAGCAAATTTAAAAGCAGCACTGCCAACAACCAACAGCAACAACAACAACAATCGAGTTAGCATTGTAGCAACATCAAGAGCAATGACTACAGCGCTTGCAATGGCCATGGCAACGGTACAGATATGCAGCAAGCAGCGAAAAAATTTTATGAATTTGCAAAATTAGAAAAAACAAGAGAAAAAGCGTGGCAAATATGTATATAAGGGACACGAGAGCAGAGGGTGGTTCAGACAAGTAAATAAGGCAGGCAGGTATATATGTAGTATATGTATATGAGTACTGCCGCGGGGATTGCCTGCAGCGGCAACTGGAAAAATAGGTGACTACGAACTTGCAAATAATTGCGCGGACAATACGCCTTGCCACACATACAAACATACATACACTATATAGCATACCATTAAGGAGGGCACTGCTATGGAGGGGACGCGAAAAGCGCGCATCGTTGATTCCACGACGAGCACAATGCGCAGCCGCTTGCGTCGTCATCGTCAAGGTGGTAAATACCGCTGCACTTGTACGATGACGGGTACTAGGACGTGGGTCCATCTGAGGTTTGCCATGCGGAGAGCGGGGGACGAAAGTGTGCTAAAGGTAAATATAACGGGCATTCGTTGGTTGCGCTGTGGCAAGCGAGCAGCCGGTGTGTAGCGCGTAGTAAGTTTTACTTAGGCGATTGTGGTGTGCAACGGTGCGGATGGAGGACAGCAAATATGCATACTCATGCCAATATGCATAGCGCGCTACTAATGTGTTGTGTATGTGTGTGTGACAGGCAGCAAGTACGCGGAAAACAACGCGAACGGTGTGTATAAGCTTCAACTGTATGCAGCTTGGTGTTGTTGTAGTCGCTGCTGGCTGTTGTAGTGTTTGTTGTTGTTATTGTTGCTAGTGTATTTGTTAGCGATTTTGTTGTTGTTGCTGTTTTTTATTTTGGTTGTTGTTGTTGCTTTTATTATTGTTTTTACAGTTTTTGTTGTTGTTGCTTTTTTGTTATTTTTGTAGTTTTTGTTGTTGTTGCTGCTTCTAGGCATAACCGTTGGCCATGGCATGTCATTTTCGCCATACTTTATTCCACTTTCGTTGGGAATAACCGTTGTTGTCGCTCGCTGCCACACACTTGCCACACAGCGAAACGCGGTGCCACACGAAAAGCAAAAGGGCTGCGCTACGCGTCAGGTTTATGGGGATTCAAGTGCAACAACAGTTGGTGGGGTGCGTGGTAGCTGCAAGTAGCGAACGCTAACTTTTGTTGCACGTCGTTGTAGTTGCAGTTGTTGTGCAACACTATACTTGCCACAGCGCCCTCGCGCATTTCAACGCTTCACATTTGGCAGTTTCAACGCTCTTTTGAAGTTTACACTTTTCCCTCACTGGTTTTTTTGGTTTTTTTTGCATTGTGTGCTCGTTGATTCCCTACTTTTCAACACGCTTGCCAACACAACGGTGCTGGCAGTTCTGGCTCTGTTCTTCCTGCTGCTGTTGCGTGTTTTGCGGGAATTGAAGTGCAACGAAATGCCTTACTCTGCACCAAAATTCTACCTTCATTTTCACCTTTTCCCCATTTTTTGTTGCTTTCTTATGGCCATTTGTTGTTGTTGTTCAGAAATTTTTGTTGTTATTTAGCATTTGTTGTTGTTGTTTTATTGTATTTATTTTTTTGCGTACTCTGTACCTACACGCTTTGGCGATTTTAGGTGAAGGCAACTCACCTTGCACGTGCAACATTACTACCATGCAACCAAGCGAGGGTGTTTTCCACGCATACAAACACACACACACACAAAACTACTACTGCATTGTGTTCTCCTAATTGTATTTACACACACACATACACAGAAAAATTGCATTTCCACTTTACTCGCCAATTCGGAGTTTTTTGACTTGCTTGCCGCTCGAATTGGGTGAACATGTCAAAGGCAGAGTTAATTGTTCATTGATTCATGCGCATAAAATGCTATATACAATTCTATATACTCTATACATATATACAAAGTACATAAAACCGACGCTGTCCGATATTTCTATGAATTTTTCGTGCATTCAACATTTGCCAAAAATTGGTTTTCCGCCGAAGTAGTGTGGTTGTCAATGCACAAATTAAATTCGTTTCTTTTGTTCATGATTATTTATTATCTCTCTTTTTATAGGATATATATAAATAATAATAGAATAGATAATAGAATAATATTAAAGAAAGGACCTTTTGGATTTTATTTCTATTTAGCTGGACCCTCATCGAATTTAATGCATATGGGTCAACGTTTTTTGAGCGGTGAATAACACATTTTTTTTGGTTTCTTTGTTGAGAATTTGTATGTGGTCTATATAAAGGAAATATCATCTAAGTATAATCCCAAATTCAAGCATAGTTGTAGACATTGACACGTTTTAATTCCATTTAGAGACAGATATATATATATAACATCGCTTCACAAGAAGGTTCTACATGAAGATAGAGGTAAATCATAAGACATCTTTTGACAAATCGAAACGGTTCTAGAAGGGAAAATTGCAACTATTACATTATAAAAAATGTAAGGTCTTCCACAAATGGAAAAATGTGTATTAGAACAGTAGAGTCGAATAACTAAGTGTTGTAGAGTATTAGAATGCACTGATTCTGAGTTGATCACTTAATGTTTAATTTAATATTTATTGAAGTTATATTAAGGAGTCAGGGGTAGTCAGTATCAATCATCAAATCATTTTTTTTTGCATTTTTGTTAATCATCTTAAATCCTGAGGCTGAGCGAAGCTTTTTCTTTTTTTTATCAAAAATTTCGATTTTTAAAGACCAATTAACTGTTGATTTTTACCCGAAAATCTAGAAAAAATTTCCTGATGCCGCCATTTTCTTAATTTTTGAAAAAAAAAAATCGATCCGGCCCAGGATTATCTAGCTATAAAACTAATTTTTCTTATCCGATTGATTTTAGATGAATCTCCAAGGACTTATGATTAATTGAATTTTTTTCGTGTCTCTGACTTCCCCTAACCCCTTAACTTTTCTAGGTCTTTCAGACCGACTCCTTTTCATAGCTATCACTGGGGCTTAAATCGGTCGTTTCTAGAGAGACAACTTCCTCTAAGTGGATTTCCGGCACTAAACAGCCCCGTAAAAGTCGATCAGTCGTTCGGAGGCGGCTTTAAACTTAAAGGACTCTCTGATCAAGATATTTGTATGAAATCACTAAACTAATCTCATAAATTGTAAAGATCGATTATAAGACTACCCCACAGATAGTTGAACTAAAAACTATTTACTATAGTAAGATGAATTCTGAAGAAATTTGTCGAGAACTTTCAGACCGGCTCTTTTTCTTGGCTATCACTAGAGGTTAAAAAGTTAAAGAGATCGCCTCTACTTGATCCAGAATCGATTTTTGTTTCCAGAACATTAAAAGGATACTAATGTATTACAGACTACAGGTGTTTATCTGGTGGTTTCCCAAATGCTTCTATTAGTAACTAAAGTAGGATACGGAAGCGCATGCTATCATTCGAGATCTGTTAGTGGATATGTTGTTTTATTGTTGTTGTAAATTAATAAATTAGTCAGCAATTATATTTTGGCAATGTTTCTAGAGTACTATCCTTCGCTAACACCAAAAAATCTGAATTTTTTCGAAGGTATGGAAATAAAAATTTTGGTATTAATTTCTTTCTGGTAATTTTCTCTGATATTTTTGAAATTGTGGTCAGATATATTAAACCTTTTTCATTATCATTATACATAGACATACATGGTTTCATATTAGGAATTTTTAATATCATAAACACACTCTGAAGACTGTTATTGTATTGGGACTACCGACTAACAATATTCAGATTTTTTTAAATAATGTTGGATTTGTTTTATAAAGCGAATGCTACATTTTGAAGAATTGCAGAGAAGATAGAGAAGTTAACTCATGAGTCCTCAAAATGAAATCCAGCACCATCATTATCCCGGCAGAATTGCATTTGCATTCATTAAAATCATAACCAAAATTCCAAATTCTTACACACTGCCACTAAGGTAACTAAACAACAGTTATTACAACAACAAGTCATCTACTTTTAGTACCAACAACAAATCAAGCTTTGGACTTCAACATTTCCATTAAAATTCAAAGTTATCAACTTTGCACAGAATACAATAATACACGCTGTGAATTTCGTAGCTGTATGTGACGTACTCATACACATAAGTATGTACCGTTAAACGTAACTGTAACATTTGTTTACATTTGGCTCATTCATAAATTCGTATACGACGATGGCGGCAAAAAGGTAGTATTAGGAGTATGGAGAGTGAGTGCTATTGGTTGGGTCATGAAAATGAGGCGCCAATATGTGGCAACAACAACAACAAAAATAGCCGGCACAAAAGCAAAACACAACAAATGAAAACGAATTGCGGTGAAGTTGTTGGAAAGGTGATTTGGGTGTATTAGAACGTTTTGACCTAGTAGCAGCGAAATTTTGTTGAGTGCTTGCCACAAACAGGGTAAAGGGCAATGAGAGGGTGGGGATGCAGGGTGTTTTTTGATATTGAAATGAGTGGGTCTAATGGACTTAATTTGTGTATATGAGCATGTGTAAATGTCATTTCGGTAGTCTGTTGCATGCCACACATGCCTCATCATAGCAATACGTAAGTGAAGTGCGTACGCAATTACTTATGCGTGTATAGCTTATTATGCAACACGTTTTACGGTTTTATATTAGACTGATTTGCACATGCACGCAAATACAACAGCAAGTATTGTTTGCGCCGTACGTGCCACATTGCGTGTACCACATGCGGTTCGATTGTGGAACCTTATGTGATTCATTAAATTTAAAAAAGACTTTAGAACACACATACACACAGAGAAATATAGAAAATACCACCAATAAGACTTTTGTGGCAAAAGCTTTTTATTGGCATATATATTTCGGCGTGCCTTTACCGTTATTTGTACACCTCTACACACACTCGCAGCTGAACATTTCGTGCCATAATTAAAGCATTTTAATTTAACACTTCGAGTGCGAACTTCCTTGCAAAGCGCTCGCGGCCAAATGTGCGGGTGTTGCACGTTGTCACACTTGCCACAAACACACACACACGTTTCACGTTTATTATGTGCGTGTGCGTTAAAAAGAATACGAAAGTAAACAAGGGGCAGGATTCAACAAGCTTTTGTCGCTGTTACGAATTTATGTATCCTGCCGATTTGCCACGAAGCGACATAAAGGACTGCAAATTTGCTGCATGCCACACACAACCATATATACATATGAGTCTTGCTGCATTGGCACTTGTGCGTGTCTTAACCCTCTTTACGTGGCTAAATTATGTGTATTTGCTTGCGTGTTGTTGTTGTTGTTGGCAAGTCACTGCTGCATGTTGTACACATTGGCTTCATTTCAAATTGGGGGCATTAAGCCATGCAGCAAATTAAAGGTATGACGATGAAGAAATGCGTTATAGATTCACCACATGAGCTGCAGTTTAACTGTTTGCCCTATTTTTGTAGGATAGGTTTTTCATGCAACATAATTGTGGCAATAGTTCAAACAAAAGATTGCTAATTTAGTGATATTGACTTGGAAAGTGCCTTAATCATTGATAAATAAATCAAAAAATAAAAAAAATCCGAAAACTTGCAACAAGTTGTTTGTTCATGCAACATTTTTTATAGAAAAAAATTTAAAAAAAATATTTTTTCGAAAAAATATAAAAGCATTGCGAATTACTACAAAAACTGAAATATATGACAGGAGTCTCTGAAAGAACCTTATATAAGCACCATTAGCCCTCAAACCCTTTCTTTACCTCAAACACATGACTAACTTTGCCTAACTAACCTTCCTACATTGCTGTCAAACATGCAACATTTACAATTTTTGTTGTAATTCTCTTTTGTTGTTGCATTCCAAGCATTTAGCTTCTGCTAATACATTCGTTTTGCATTTTCGTTGTCATGCCACATGCACTTGTATCGCGAATTGTACGCGAAAGGGTTGCAAATGTTGTTCAAGTAGCTCATGTTGCATGCCACATTGTCAATTTCTTTGTAATACCAACCGTTAAAGTTAAGGTTTCCTTCTTATGTAGTTATTTACTGCGGCTGTTTGACTTTTCGTTATGTCTTCCGCTATTTATTTACGTTTATAATGTTTTTTGAACATGTAATGTGTTGCTAGAGACCGTTAATATTGAAATTCTCAAATGTAATGTTGAAACAATACATGATCTCAAGCTTCTTTCCAGATAATTTTCAAAATTTCAAGCATACTTTTAAGGGCAATGATGTTCAAGTTGAGTGCTAAATTATACTTTACTCAACACTCGCTGCAACAATACTTTAAAAGCAATTTGTGTACAAGTAGAGTGCTAAAGTATACTTTAAGCAACTAACCATCGGTTAACAAATTTTCTGACTTCAAAATACACGTTAATTTCACAGCGAATTTCACTATTTTCACAAAAAAAAATATTCTTACTGTTGAGAATGCTTTATCTTTCATTTGAGATTACTATTGAGAACAACAGTTGAGGTTTGAGAATTATATTTTGTATCAACCTAACAACAAATTGTAATATTTCATATTTTTATATAGAAATCTCTTACAATATTCAAATCCAAAAATTTCAAAATACTTTTGAAGTACAGTTAACACAACTGCAAGTATTTCAAAACTATTCTAACTAAAAATAAGAGTTAATTTCCACGCGCATGTAACTACTTCCATACAAAAAATACTCTTACTGTTGAGAATGCTATTATCTTTCATTTGAGATTACTATTGAGAACAACAGTTGAGGTTTGAGAATTATATTTTCATACAACCCAGCCTTATATTATAATATGTTATTAATTTATATAGAAATCTCCTAAAATGTACAAAATCAAAAACTCAAAACTCGCTTAAAGTACAGTTAACACCGCAGAAAGTATTTCAAAACTTATTTCAGTACGCTAAACTTGCGATCCCTAGAATTAAGCACATAAGTACACCTTGACAAAAAGTGATGCTACGCCATTTTAAAAATATCATCAACAACACCGCTCGCACTCCCACTTCTATGTTTCGCGCATAGTATGGACCGCGCTGCCTGTCAGTTTAAAAGAGATAGAGTCGCATGCGTTCGAAAATGTTTCAAAAGTGGAGAAATTTATTTTTAGAGTTACCCAACAACAACAACAACAAGAACTGTTGGCATAATGTACCGCACGCACCAAAAGCATAAATTCCATTGGGGATGGCCAAGAAAACGATGGGGAGCAATGCATGCGTTCGAACAACAGGAAAAAAAAATATGGATTTGTGCATGCACTCCATTGCATAGAGCGCAACATAGTCGTGGCTTATGTAGCTAGTATGTATATGTGCGCTGCTCATCTCATCTCGAAGATGCAAGCGCCTGCTATTTCCGTGCTACATTGTCTTCTATGTATTTGCTGCCTGCCAACCAGCCAACCCCAATATGCCACAAATGTGTGAGCGATGTAGGTGTGTTGTTCGCGCCACATTTGCTACTAAAAATAGTTGTACTTGGCAACAAAATGGAGTTACGTCTGCACGCTTATTGGTAAACGCACCAGCAAAAGTTTCAACATTGAAAATTGCAGTCATTTATACTGTATAGTATGACAGACAAATTGTGGCAGCATACCGTTGTAGCGGTACTTATTTGTCGTAGTTTATATGTTGTCTTATGGCATGTGGCACAAATTGATGTAAGCATACTATATGCAGTTATATGTCTGTTGAGGGCGCTGCAACGAAAACTCAAAATATGTTGCAAGTTGCATAAAATCTACTTGGTGTTGCAAGTAGAAGCGCTTGAGTCATTTTGCCTTGCAATTTATACAATGTGGCATATTCGGTGCATCTGTTTGGCTTTTTCTGTGTATATATTCATATATTTACATATGTGAGTATACATAATGTGGCATCCACATAAATACTTTTCTGCATAATGCCGCTGTCTGTTTGCTTATTCTTTGTTATGTGTGTTTACAAGGCAACGATCTGCTATTGCGCCTATGATCAGCCACACACAGCCATTATCAAATAAACTTGAACTTGATCTTCAAATTGTTGCCGCTTTCGCCTTGTTACATACTTCTAATTGTATCTGGGGGGATCTTCAAGTGTAGCGCGTATTTATAGAGCATTTACTTTGCCATTCGCACTTTCAATGTCGAGCGGTTAATGCTTTTAATGTTAACAAAGTTGCTAAATGATATTTTTGAGAAAGCTATTAGCTAAAGCGCTAAAGACAGGAACATAATTGACTGTACAGGAATATTTTGGATGCTACTTTTGTTTTTAAATCCATATCTCAACTAGACCAGTATCTACAATGTGTCTTCCCTTCTTTTGAATGTTGTCATTGAATAAAAAGGCTCTAGAAATCACTATTCTATCTGTACTCTTCAAAGTCTCGACATTGGGTTGTTGAGTAATGTACTATGGACAATATAGCTTTTAATGATCCCTGGTTCACAGACATCTAGTGATATAAAAAAGAGGGATTTATTTATTTATTTCAAAGACTCTGATAAATGTGTACTCAGATACTATAACTTTATTTAGAACATCTTTTACAGAAATCTAGGAAGGGTTTCTTGAGTACAGTGGTCCCAATTTTTATCTTATCAAAAAATATAACTTATGATATATTTCAATTTATTTTCCATATACTGCTCTTATAACTCCCCTCGAATGCCAAAAATCCGATAATAATTCATAAAAAAATGGTTTGATGTCTTTGTAGTGTTGAATTTCTAAAAAAGTATTATTTTTTTATATATTTTTTGAAAGCATGAGAAATAATTTCCTAGAAATCTTCTAAAGCAACTCCCTGATAAGGTTTCTACGGGTTTTATGCTTCATTGTTCTATTCAGCTACCATTCACTTAAGCTGAATAGGTGCCGGGGGGACCTATTTCTCTTCATACCTTAACCTTACTTATACCAATTTGAAACCGTTATTTAATATTTAGGGAGTTTCTGTATAATATAAGTATACATATAAAGTTTTCTTCTTTTTGTGAGAAACTAAGGTATCAATAAAATCTCCAACTTTTCTCAACAGGCGCCTTATAAAATTTTCAACAAATATGATTTCTTTTTGTTGCGAGGACATAATTGGGTTTCAAAGTCTGTTGAGAAATTTATAATTCTCAACTTGAAAAAAATATAATTCTCAATTTGAAAAAAAAAAATATTCTCAAGTTGAAAAGATTTTAATTCTCAATTTGAAAACATTTTATTCTTAGCTTTAAACTTAATATTATTCTCAATTTGAAAAACTATAATTCTCAAATTGAAAAATAAGAATTCTTGTAGCCTTAAGAAACAAAACATATATTTTTAAATTCTCAAATACTTCGGCTAACCGTCAGTTTGTGGAAACAATTTGGTTATTAACGTGAGAACTAAACATTTTTTAAAGCTTAAATAACTAGCTTCTTATGTAATAGAGCCTGAGTCTAAATATTATACATATTTCTCTGCCTCACTTTACATTCAAAGTTCCTCCACCACCAATGTCTTATAAAAAACTTAAAAATAGTTTGATGACATGCAGCCAGCCACCAATCAGCGCTTCCCAACAATGACGATGACGAGTCAATACGAACGAGCTTGGCGTACGCACAGTACTGTTACTTTTGCTCGTGTGTGTGCTTATGTGTTATTATTGTTGTGGGAGCGTGTACACGTTTCGTGCACGTTTTCTTCATACATAATTATGTCGTACGTCTTCGTGGCTTTCGGCGAGTGTGGAGCTGTTTTATGAGTCGTATTCTTCTTCTTCTGCTTTTTTCGCTTCTTCGCATTTTCGCTATATATTGAGATATATTTACGTGCCGACTGGACATGCGAAAGTCAAACGCATGTGTTATTATTTTATATTATATATTTTGTGCGCCAAAAAAAGGCATTGTGAACGCAGGCGCGGGTGTCACGCACACACATGAATGTGCTTTTTTGTAGATATGTGTGTTGCAAGTGCTCGCAATGGCGTTCACAGTTGTTAAACTGTCTGTCTTAGTTGATTTTTCACTGTCAGCAACGTCATTACAACTGTTTTTTGTTGTTGTACAACACATACAACAACAACAAAAATATTTTTTGTGCGTTTTTGTGGCATCTTCGCCGGCATCTTTTGCTGCTTGCACGTTGTGGTTTTACTCACTTTTATTATGATTGCCTTTATGATGTCCAATTTTACTTGTATATGTGTCTGTATGTATACTATGTGACGAATATGTCTTGTCCTTTGTCGAGTCGTCGTTAGTCGTCGTCAACGTCATTAACAGCGTGCAACTGGCGCGCAAACTCACATTTATCCAAGAAACGGTAGCAAATTGTTTGATTATCTTCTTCGTTGTTGTTGTTTCATGTTTTATGAGTTTTATTTTTTTTTTCGCTGCTACTTGTTGTTGTTGTTGTTCTTATGTTTACTTTTATTTGACTGTCTTCGCTTGTGCCTTTCGCCTTCATTTGGCGTTTTTGCTGTGTTTATTTTTTACATTTTCTCTCTTCCTGCGGCTCGACAGTCTTTTCCGCTTTTTACATTTTTAACTTTAGTTGTTGATTATTGTTGTTGGTTTTTTCTTCTTCATTGACTGCCAAAGCTTACACTCGTACTTTTTTTGCTCGCCATCTCTAGCTTTTGTTGTGCTACACTTTGGCCGTTTTTGCAGTCTATTTCGTCGCATTTGTTGTTGTTATTTTTATATTTTTTTCAAATTTATTTTCATTGCGCCAACGCATGCGAACAGCCGTGCCACAACAGGCCTTCTTTTATGCTTCCTCTGGCGAGCTTTGCATTTTCTAGTTTCTTTTTTCTTCCTTTTTCCATTTTGCTTTATTCCTTTTTGTTCTTTTTTCTTTCAAATTGTATCTGCTGTCTTTATTTATGTCCGAAATGTGACTTTGATTGTTGCTTCAACTGCTCTGCGCACACCAACACAACCAAACAACTTCCTTTGTGTGCTTGTGTGTGTGTCTTCATTTGTACCGTTTGCCGGCAGCTGACTTCGTTTGCGCTTATCTTTTTGTGTGTGTGTCTGCGTGTGTTTGCTTGTCATATAAATGTGTCATATTGTTTATTTTTGCATGATTTAATACTTTTGCTTCATTAAAAGTGTTTTTATTTTGTGGAAATTTGTCGTACATTCTTCGGTTTGGTTCTTTGTATGCATGGAGAGTAGTGTTCTCATACACATACCTACAGGCATTTAAATATTATTTTATAATCCGAATGAATTTGGTCTGGATTTATTTAGTGGAAAAGAGACATTTATGTATATATAATATGTGGACACATCAGTCAATTCAATTACATACAAACAAATACATATATGTATGTACTCTGAAGGATTTTCGTAGATTTAATTTTTTTCTTTAGAATAATAATAATGCAATTGAATTTCTATATCTCGAAGTTCTCCATAACTGGAACTCTTAAATTGGCAATAGTAGTCAAATTTCATACAAATTATATTCCATAACTCGAAGCCTCTCTAACTCGAAGTATTTTTGTGGATTATGGTGAGTCGAGTTTGGGAAGTTCAACTGTAATATAATTTTCTTTTGAAAAACTAGATCAGTCATGTATTCAAGTTCATTTAAATATTACATAAAAAAATCTAGAAAATATATTTTTTATTAATCTTTGTATTTTAATCTTCTAGACTGCTTCTGTGGTTTTTGAGACGCTGAACCGGGTATATTAAGTTTGTCACAAAGTTTGTAACACCCAGAAGGAAGCGTCGGAGGCCCTATAGAGTATATATATAAATGATCAGTATGTTGAACTGAGTCGATTTAGCCATGTCCGTCTGTCTGTCTGTCTGTCTGTTTGTCTGTATATATATACGAACTAGTCCTTCAGTTTTTAAGATATCGTTTTGAAAGTTTGCAGATGTTATTTTCTCTTCAAGAAACTGCTCATTTGTCGGAACTGCCGATATCGGACCACTATATCATATAGCCGCCATACAAACTGAACAATCGGAATCAAGGGCTTGTATGGAAAACTTCCGCCTTTTACTATATATCTTCACGAAATTTGTGGTGAGTTATTGCTCATAGAAATTATTTAATCTCCGAAAAAAATGTTGTGATCGGTTCACTAGAGCATATAGCTGCCATACAAACCGAACGATCGGAATCAATGGCTTGTATGGAAAATTTTCGCATTTGACGTGGTATCTTCACGAAATTTGATATGGATTACATGACATGAATCTATTTTCTTTATTTAATAACCTTAATGTTTCTAGCAAACAACCCGGCTAAAAAGAATTAGCAAAATGCTTTCTTTTTTTTACTTACTTTTTCTTACGTCTTTAGATTTGCCTAAACACATAGTTACAAAGAGAAATGCACCTGTGAAGGGTATTAGCTTCGGTACAGCCGAAGTTAACGTTTTTTCTTGTTTTAATTTAATTATTTTTGAAAAAAATTTCAAAATATTTCGAAATATTGAACAAGTTTCGTGATCTATAAAACCCCATATTGGTTAAAAGACAATGGTACAATAGTAAGATCTTGAAAAATTAAAAAAAGTCTTTGCTTCTCAATACAATTTTGATCTAAAGCAACAAAAAATCGAGTCAAAATAATTATTTTGTGTGAAAAAAGGATCGCTGAACAGACACACTCAGTTTTGAGTCAAAAATGAGAGAATGATCAATGATTTGAGTAAATCGCTTTGATGAAGACTACTATTTTGACTAGAAACTGAGCCTGTCAGGTTTTTGTATTCCGATATTATTGTATATAATATTCAACAGTAGTTTTAATGGAAATTTTCTTCCATAAAAATTAGTGTCTTTAATCAAGTGAGCCGGACTTTTTCTTTCATAAAAAGCTTAGCTTTGGATTATTTTTTAAATTTTATGTACTAAAATCATCAAAACTAAACTACAATTCTAAAATTTCTCAAATTAAAACTTTTAAAGCAATATTCTCAACCGAAAATCAAGGTTTCTGGCTTATTAATGAAAATCCATTCTTTGTGTCTTAACTCAACTTAAGTGATTTTATAGATTGATACATTTTTGAAAAATTCTGATGTTTGTCTACTAATCCAAATATTACAAATCCATTCACCAACTCCAAATAATTGTACTTTCTCAAAATATGTTTACAAAAACAACTATTCCAGATTAGTAATAAATATGATTTCGAAATCAAGCGAAAAGAGAGTAAAAACTATACCGACGGAACACTTTACTAGATACGATCTCATAAATATCTATATCATCTCGTAGGAAAAAATATTCTGAAGTTTTATCCCGAAAACATGAGAGATAACAAAAAAGCGCATATTTTTGAATCTTTTGAAGCTTCGAAACTCAGAAAAGACAACGAACGAAACTCAATATGATCAAAGTTCGTTTACTTTATATGATTGTTTTCTTAGTTGAATGAAACTTCTCGAACAGTTTTTTGTGCATTGTGTATAGCATATATTTTAACATGGTTTTTTATAACAACAAACAATCTTGAAAGTTACTACGTTATTTCTTGTAAGATCATAAAACTCTCCTGACATAACTTCGTATTTCAGTTCCATTGCTAATTAGATCATGTTGCCGAAACACTTTTCCGATAAAAAAAAAAATTTTTAATTTTAAAATTTTCGATTTGGAAAATACACAGTATGAAGAGGAATCAATTTCGATAATTCTTCAACAATTGCTTACTCATAGTTTATATTAGTGTAATATGTTATTATTATTAACAATTAATCTTCATGTTTTGTTTACAAACCTTTTTCAATTCAATTGTTGTTCACTGGTAGATCTTTAAAACTTTCTGTATCCAAACGATTGTATATGGTTTTAAGCACTGAACTTTTTGTTTTTATTTTTTTTTCTTATAGGGAATTAATTATTGAGTTGGGAAACCGAAATACACAATAACGAAAATTTCAAAAAAAGGTATGGGATGGGGGGAAAAGATTTTGCACTTGGTTCGAGAACTGCTTATACACTTTTTTATGCGTTTTCCAACTATAAAAATATATTTTTTTTCGAATACGATACAAATAAATTGAAGACTTTTTGGCAGTCTATTTGCTGCTTTGCACTTTTGTTTACTGTGGCGTGTTATCCTTCGTGTTGTAAACTCGATACGGTTTTGTATAACGATTTTCATAAAGCGACGAACATTTGCAGTTTTTGTGTTTGAATTTTTCAAAACACACAACGCGAAAACAAAATGCACTTTCACTTGGAGTTGCACAATTTTTTATTCACTTATTGTTGTTTTTGTTTTCTTTTTTTCAAACACTATATGTCAACAGTTAAATTATTTATTTGTTTATATTTATTTTTTTTTCATCAATTTCTATGAGTAATTAACACACTACACAAGAATTTCTTTAGCTTGGAACTTTGAACACAAAACGCTCACAAAATTGTTGCAAGAAACGATCTTTTTTCGCTGTTTTTGTTTTTGTAATAATATTTGAACTTTTCTTGATTTGCTTTTTTGTTTATAAAAATAGTAAACGAGTGTTTTGTTTTTATTTTTTTGTATTATTTTGACCGAGATGTATATATAGAGAGAGAGTGTGTGTGAGAGAGAGCGATGAATGAGGACTGTGTACGACGACGGCAATTGTTGTTAAAAAATTCAAATTCAAAAAACGACAGGCCGCTTCGCTTGTACGGTGCCAAAGTGTGTGAAAACAACTTTTCACCCCTTCGAAGGATACACTACAACTGTTCGCGGCGAACGGTCGCACGCCAAAACCAACCCCTGTTCCATATGCCATACTGTGCGCATAGCTGCAGCGCAGCCAACTGGCGGTTGGCAAACATGTTTGCTGCAACATGTTGCATGTTGCATTTCTCTCATTGATTCTGTGAGTTGTTCTTCTTTCTCCTTGCAAGCAGTTTCGTCTTCAATGTTGCAACAACAAATCTTCCTCTAAATATTTACTCCTTATTATTTGTGTTGTTGTTGTTTTTTCCATCACCTACAAACTGTTAATCCCTACACGCGCTATCAAACTTGTTGCTAGCAATGCATCCCTACCGTGCAACATGTTGCTTTGTGCTTTTGGTATGGGAATGTTGTGAAATATTTGAAACATTGGTTTGCTGACTTTTTCGCTCCCGTGTTCCACATTTTTGTATATAGTGCGTGTCTCTGTGTATGTGTGTCTTCGTTTTTTGTTGTTGTTGTCATTTGCTTGTTTTTGCTGATTTTTCTATAGTTTGGTATGTTTTTATTTGGATTTTGTTGTGAATTTGTTCATCATGTTCTAGTTTGGACAGCAGCAGCAGCAGCAGTAGGCGCTTTCCTTCTCGGTACAGTGGTTCGGGTTAAGTGAACTGTTGGTATTATTCTTTCCTTCGCTTGTAATGTATGTATTTGTTTATTTAACGACTTAAAAGTTTTTAATAATATGTATATCCGGGATAAAGAGTTCCAAATAACTTATGAGCAAATAAAATACTTTTCACGAAAATATATTCCCAATTAGAAAATAATATTTAAAAATTGGATTAATTCAAAAATAAATATAAATATAATTAATAAAGTCTATTAAAAATCCATTTATTTTGGGCAAATTAAAGATTTTATTTTGCATAGTTAAAATGATCAAATTTAAGTTTATACACCATTTTGTTCGATAACTTGTTGAAATTTGAAGATCTTCCTTCTTACTAGCTTCTCTTGAGGCGATTTTTCATAAACAAAATCCTTTTCCATAGGCAAGTATACGTAGTAAAGTCTTGGCGCTGAGTCCAGACTATAGTATGGATGCTTAGGAACCTCATAACCAAGCTCCCGGGACTTCTGGTCATTCATTATCTGTGTATGAGACCTAGTATTATCCTAGTATAACACAATTTCTATTATTATTCCTATTGACCAAAGCATATCGTTTCTGCGTGATTATTTCCTTCAGATGATCCTACTGTTGAAAGTATAAGTTACAAATAAAAGTTAGGCTATAGCGGAGCAGCTGATTTTAGATGATGATGATTTTTGTATCCATTCTTATTTAAGTGGTTAAGTGGTTGACTACCCCAGAATTTTCAAAAAAAAAATTGTTTTTGCATTTTCGTTAAGTGTAATATCATAAGAATATTCTCTGAAAATGTGAAGTTGATCCGAAAATTACTTTTCGAGTTATTCGACAAATAAAAAGCAGCGCTCGGGCACCGAAAACGCTAGTGCGATACTTTAAATGCGATTTCCTCAAAATATTTTTGTTTTGAACTGGTGACAACTGTAAGAAAACTCGAAAACCGCTCTGTAGATTTTAATGACATTTATAAAGCATTTAGAATACATTATAATCCAGGGTCTAACCGAAGTTTTTTGTTTCATTTTTCAGAAATTTCGATTTTTTTTAAATCAACAGTTATATTTTTTCCCGAAAATCTAGAAAAAATTTCTTGAGGCCGCCATTTTGTTAATTTTGAAAAGAAAAGCTTCGATCAGGCCTAGGATTATCTATTTATAAAACTATTTTTTCTTATCCGACTGATTTTAAATGAATTTCCAAGGACTGATTCCAAGGATGATTATCAACGCAAGAACTTTTTTTGTAACTAGGTCAACACAAACAGCTATAACTTTGGAAATTTTATTTTTTTTTCTCAAATTTTCGTGACTTCAAGTCAAAACATTGTGTAATAATGCCATATTATTACTTTTGTAAAATAAT
Source organism: Zeugodacus tau (assembly GCA_031772095.1). Taxonomy (NCBI): domain Eukaryota; kingdom Metazoa; phylum Arthropoda; class Insecta; order Diptera; family Tephritidae; genus Zeugodacus; species Zeugodacus tau. The sequence goes on along the minus strand of CM062653.1, from coordinate 56,769,651 downwards.
ATGATTTAATAGCAAAAAATTACTGAAAATTCCAATTTTTCCATGACTCTGACTACTCCTAAACCCTTAAATGGTTCCACATGGTTTTTGTGTGCAACGCTTAGTACCTGAGCTATCGAAACAGCACTAATTGACAGCCGGATTTTTATTACTTCATCGATATTTTCGAAAATTGACATTCAATAGCGTGGTGTATTTTTGACATCAAATCGAAATTTGACCTTTGACCTCTTTAATTTTAGATATTCCAAAAACTGCGTTGTGTTTCTTTATGTTGTAATAGAGTTTATCTTCACCAAAAACATATTGCTGTTAGTAGCTACTAGTCAAATGAACTCTAGTCGGCTACCTTTTGAGTTACGCTAATTTAGAACAAATTTCACCTGAAAATCAAATTTTGTCTAATTTTATTTGAATATCTCATACTCATAAAATATCAGTATTCAAGAACTATTTATTTGTAAAAAAATTAATAATATTTACAACTTCTAAGCACCTCCAATCATGAAATAGCACACTGTAAACACTTCTTTTCAGCTACTCGTTGATTCGGTTTATTATTGTGTGTTGCATGCGTTCGTTTGTATGCATTCGTATGTCTGTTTGTATGTGCGGCTGCACGAGCGCTATGTAAGCATGCCGTTGTGCGCTGTTCCATTTTTTCTTCCTCTTTCAACATTCGCATCCCGCTCTGTTCCCATTCCAGCGCCGTACGACATATTTCCCGTAACGCCACAGTCATACGAACACACACACACACATACATACATGCATCTACCAACACACAAATGCAACCAACAGTATTTGCCGCGTCATTCGCTTTTTGCATGGAGGTTTGGCTGTTCGATTCGAACGGTATAAACCGTTGATACAAATGTCGGATGTATATATGAGTGTGTGTGTGTGTGTGTGTGTATATATGTTTGTATGCGGTTGCATTTGTATGAAGTCACCTATTTTGGTGTCATCGCTGCGCGTTGTGTTTGCTCGATAGTTGCAGCGAATTGGAGTTTGATGAAGTTGTTGGTGTTAAATGCATTATGGTTGGTATTGGTGTTTGCTGTGCAGTTTTTTGTTGTTGTCATGCTGTACAGTTGTTGTAAATATATAATTTTTTTTTTTTTCTTAAATAAAAATTGAAAAATTATTTAGGGGATAGAAATGGTAAAAAATATTTTTAAATATTTTGTTGTTTTTGTAATTTAGATATTTTTTTTATTTTATTAATTATTTTTCTTAAATAAAAATTGAAAAATTGTTTAGGGGTTAGAAATGGTAAAAAATATTTTTAAATATTTTGTTGTTTTTGTATTTTTTTTTTTTTGAAATTCTTTTTCTTAATTAAAACTTGAAAAATTGTTTAGGGTTTGGAAATGGTAAAAAATATTTTTAAATATTTTGTTGTTTTTGTAATTTTTTATTTTTTTTATTTTTATTAATTTTTTTTCTTAAATAAAAATTGAAAAATTGTCTAGGGACTTTTTTTAATTTTATTATTTTTTTATATATAATATTTTTTTTAATACTTTTTTATTTTCAATTTTCATCCATCAACCAAAATATCTGTTCTCTTCCAATTCGATGTTTCGTTGCATCCTTTTGCCAATTATTTTTGCTGTTTCATTATTGTTGATTTCTTTGGTTTTGTTTTTTTTCTTGCATTTTTCTACTGTTTCCCATTCTCTTTGACTTTTTCAAATTTCAATTATGTTGTTGTTGTTGTTGTTGTTGCAAAAATGCACTAGCAACTGCAACTACCCTCTGCTTGCGCGCTTCTCTTGCATTTTTCGCAGCACTACCATCACTTCCATCCCTTCTAGCCATTTTTGCTATTCTATTCTATTATTGTGGGTTACTTACATACATATTTTTGTTCATCTCTCTTTTTGAATGTTATTCGAATGTTGTCATTTCGATTTCTTCTCATTTTGCTCGTTTCCTTTTGCAGTCATTTGTGCTGTTGGCATTATTTGTGTGTTGTTGTTGGCATATAGCAATTTTTGTTTTCGATTTTATCTATGCAGTCATCCCGAAATTCGCTCACAAAAGTAGTTGTGTGCTGGTATATAGACACAAATATATATACAAATGTATGTTTATATTCTATAGCCAGTTCATCAGTTAGTTGGCAAGTCCTGTTCATGCAATTGCATTCATTTCCTTGCAAGTGGGCGTGTCAATCTGCTTTACAGCATCATAAAAAGTTAACAATTGGAATTTGATTACCTTAACTGTTGCTTTACCTGTTACCTATTTTCTTTCGTTTACTTTTGTTCTTTCACCTATGGATATTGGTTAGGTAATTTCGAAGACAAGAAAAAAATACAACAACAATACAAATATAGAATCATTATGATGTTCTAATTAATTATTTCTTATTTATATAGTAATGATTTTGGTACTCTTTTGATTCATGAGAGAGTTCTAAGAGATCTGCAAATGTTGATATTTCGTAAATTTCGTAATGAATTATGACTTATAGTAACGGTAGATTTTTCTCCAGTTCTTCTTTAAAGAATTTTCACTTTATATTTTTTCTTAAACCTTTGCAAAAAGATGCCAATTTGAATTGAAGATTACTTTGAGCCATATCCTTTCAAATTACTCCGAGCAGTCTTCGATTTCTCGCTTCTCTATTCACTGTGCTTGATCCTTGCTTTTTTACGAAATTAATTTGCAATATCAAAAAAGTGTTCCAGTTGACCTTAGATGATAATCAGATGATCAGTTGATAAGAAAGCTATTTGATTATGCTCGTATATTTGAGTTAAACGAGTTGTCTGTTCGATTCGCCGCTCTCAAAATTTTGGAAATTTGACTCATAGAAGAGAGCTACTACTATATATAAGTTCCATCCAGCATAACTCTTGAACTCTAGCACTTTACCGATATGAAATTAGAAAAATTCTCAGTAAAGTGCTTTTGCAAATAATAATAAAAACAACAAAAACTATTTTGCTTGAGTACAAATGTGTAAACGAGTTTGCTGCAATACTCGACCATCAAAGTTCTTTGCATTGCATAAGTTAGGGGTGCCAAACTAATACACTCATGCTCTTATTTACAAAGTCACATAAATATTTTTGAGAATATACACATAAATATGTAAGTATATCTATGTATGAGTAGGTATGTCTGTATATTTAGGTATGTTGGCACACAAACATAAGCAGTATCCTTGTTGTACGCATGCAAACACGTAGAAACCCCTGACCTGTCTTACGAATTTTTTCAAACAACAGATTTGCAAAGATACGCACAGACGAAATGGAATACTCACATACATATTTATATATATTTATGTATGTACATATGTATGAGCTTGAGATTGTGTATTCCTGTTTTCTTGCACCTAGCTATAATTGCAAGCAAGCTACTTCGTAATTTTCGGGACTCGTTCGGGATTTGTCACTCTTTTCGGAACATATTTCGAAACTATGGTGCAACATTTAGTAATTCGATAAAAAATTAATAAATAATTTCTGCGCTAGTTCGGATTTACTTCGACATTTTCGAGACTAATTACGGCATTAATTTTGCATTCGCTCAAAATTAATTAGAAAGAAATTTTTCGACTTTCTGTGCATTAAAATAAGATACTATTTTGCATAGAATGTGCATTAAAACTAAAAAAAAAATAATTTCGGGACCACACCGGCATTTTCGGGATTCAATCGAGACCATTTCGGGACTATTTCAGAAATACTATAAACTTAATTATTGAAGAGGAAATCTCAATTTTGGACTATCTGAGCATAAAAATAATTATCAGACCGAAATAGTCGTCATAAAGGACGAGAAAGTAGTATAGCTGATTATATGCCTTAAAAAAATTTATTTAAAAAATTCTAAGAATATTGATCAGTTTACCATACGTAATTTAATTTTGGAAAAAATATTTTTAATCTACAATTCATATTATTTTGAAGAGTTTTTATGCAAATATGTATACATCTTCCCTTAATATATACATATATTCCATAATTTCTGTGTTGGCATAACCTCAAAAAAATTCCAAAAATTCCACATCAGCAAAGTGTGCTTAGTAACATGTCTACTACAGGATATCGAATTTATTAGATTTATTCTTGTATGTATGTATGTGTACTCTGTAGCGCTGTAATGTGATCCTCAAAGGCATAAACTCGTGAGCCACTTAAGCCAAGGAGTACATAAATAACTGTAGATACTCACATTCACACATACGCACATACAAACCAACAATAGTAACATTCCAGCACAACAACAACAAGAGCAACAACGCCGGCATACGCAATATGGTCGCAACAAATGCTGAATATATTTGTCAAACGCACATACTCACACACACACACACACAGCAAAAGGCAAATAGTAAAATATATACATATGAAAACGCTCAAGTCATTTGAAGAAAAATGCTTAACTCTCGACAATCAAAGTGTCCTGCGAAAAGGACATTCACATTCGAGAGTTCAAATAACAAGCAGCAGATGCGCACAAATGCCACTTCCTACATGAGCACAAACACACTCATACATACATACAAACAGACATTTCGTAGATAAACATAAGTGCACAGACATTTTCGTTAACTTGCCTTGACTATTTGTGCCGTTCAAACATGTGCCGCAACAACAAGACAGATGCGAATGCATACTTGTCTGTTGGTTTCCATAGCCAGCAAGTACATAGGTGCATATTTCGTCGTCCTGTAGATGCATGTTTGCATGTGTATGTGTTGTTGTTGTAATAGTTGTTGTAAGTCGTGCGCGCCTATAAGAAAATGCTATCTATCTATCAGCGAAGGAGTGTTATAAAATTAAAGTAGCAGCGTCAGGAAAGTGCAGCTCACTTAGTTGAGTATCTACACATGTACATACGATCACACACACACTCTCAGGCGCATGTGCACACGGTTGTCTTAATGCTTGCATGCATGCATACTTATGTGAACGCTTAAATAAATAAAATACTTGAACAGAAGTTGAATGTACGCACGACTGCAATTGTCATATATGTATGTAAATATATATTTATGTATCACTCTATGCCATAAGGGTGGTCCTTAAGTGTAGAAGAAATTTTTTTCAACAATTTTCGAAAATTTTTAAAAATACTTTCATAATAGTAGTCGAACATATAACAAAAAAAAATCTTGATCCTCATTGAACATCGGATCCATACAGCTTTTAATATGGAAACTTAAGCGAGACCAAAAATTTAATTGTGATATCCCAATATCATTGATTTTTCTTTAGAGATAAAAATTAAAAATTTTTTTTCGAAAGTATAATTTTTAAATTTAAATTTGGGCAACCCATTAGGGTTTAAACGGAAAAGTTAAGGCAGTAGTCTGCTTTAGAAGCCGAAAAAAAGCGTTTTTTTACCAATTTTTTTTGAAAGTGAAGGAAATGATTGCGGTAAACGGAATTTTAAGACGATAGTGTACTATATTTAAGGCTTAAAAAACAATATTTATTAGTAAAAAATATTGAAATTTTTTCAAAATTGTAAGTATTTTTCTGGAGCGCCTGGAGTCGGCACTTGTAAATCGGTGCCGGTGATGGAGGTCGTGCGATGCATCTGAAACAGTCGAACCAATTTTTTTTTGAATTTTTATAAGTTTCTCTTCTTTATGAACTAAAAAAATACCGATGAAGTTATAAAATTCCAAATTAAAATTTTTTGACAAAATGGCGGTTTCTCAAAAAAAAAAATCGATTCTTCACCGAAATTTCGGCCTTAAACTGTTTATAAAAAAAAATATTTATCGGAGAGAAAAAATCTTCGATTAATTACTAAAAAATATATTTCAGAAGGTCGTGTTAAAATTTGAGACTAATCGGTCTAGCCGTTTTCGAGTAATGTTGGTCACCGACTTTGAAAACACCATTTTGAGAAAAACGAGTTTAAAGTTTGTACTTGTACTTCCAAGCACTCTGAAACGCCTTTTCAAATTTGCTTGTAACTTTGAAAATATTCACCGGAAAGATATGAAATTTTCTGTGTGTATTTTTAAATATATGTACATTAAGAAAATGAAATAAAAAAAAATCGATTTTTTGAAAATTCTAACTGTATATAACCCCTTAAAACAATCGATCGAACAAAAATCGAATTTTTAAAGCCTGTTAAGCAGACTACTGCCTTAAATAAAACCAAAATGGTTTGGGATATCAATGAAATTCTCTATTCCTGTGAAAGTATATTTGATGTCATTATGTATGGAACTCGATTTCTATTGCATGGTCACCACGGGCACGCTTGCAGAAGTCCAGACGCTGAACTCAATTTTCGACGGTTTTCAAGCATAAATTGGCCGATAGTGCTGCAATTTCACGTTCGATATTCGTACGAAGTTCATCAATCGTTGCTGGCTTGTTGCCATAGACCATAGAGTTGACGTAGCCGCACAGAAAATAATCTAACGGCGTCAAATCGCACGACCGAGTCGGCCAATTGACTAGGTCATTTGAGATAACACGTTCACCAAATTTGGTTCTCAATAAATCGATTGAGACATTCGAGTCGATATCATCCAATTCGGGCCAAAAATATTCGATTATCATTGAGCGGTATCGATTCCCACTCCCAGTAACGTGCCTGTCTAGATCATCACGGAAGAAGTACGGCCCATTAACCGCGCTAAACGGGTGGAGGCCAAGATCTTTTCGCAAAATTCGCCACAACGACGTCATAGAGATGCGCAACGCTCAATTGATGCGCCAGCGGCAGTAATATTGTCGACACTACGGGCACTTCTTTGTCTCACTGGCACTGTAATATTTTGTACTGTGCCTCTGGATTCAAAAATTTCCACTAGACGCTCAATTGTTAATCTGACAGGACGAGTATGAAGACTATAATATGGACGTAGCGCTCTTAAAGCTGAGGTCACTGACTCCGAATTTCGGTAATAAATTTTAATAATTTCGACTCGTTGTTGGATCGTATATCTGATGATGATCTGATCCATGATAAATTGGCAAATCTTACTGAAGAGAAATGTCAAAATAGCGGGAAAAAACATGGCGTTGTTTGCTGTCCCTATCGGTCTACTTTTGTAGCGCCCCTTTTGAAAACCCTTTATTTTTAAAAGTGATATAAATTATTGAGAGAACCTATATATATATAGTATAACAATTTCGGAACGATTTCGAAATTATATTCTGTTCACTGAACTATTACAGAACCATTTAATATTTAGTAAAAACTATTTCTGAACATAAAAATTTTATACTATTTTGGAACATTTACAGCAGAAAAGAAGTCGAGATTAGTTGTGGACCACTTCGAAAGTTTCCGGACTTAAGAGGACTATTTCGGGATTATTTTAGAATTATCAGAAAATTATTCCGAGACAAATATTCGACACTTTTATGGGTTCTGAGACAAAAGAAACAAATATATTTTATTTGGCAATTTTAAGGACAACTCTAATGTATATATCCATACATATATGTATGTATATAAAGCTGAAATAGGATTATCTTTCCTTATTGAGAGATTTAGCATAAACATTCGTTCAATAGATATTTTTAAGAACCATCCTAATGTACCTACATACATATATGTATGTAAGCATGCATCCTGCTGTACTAGGACTCTCTTTATTTCACAGCCGCATTCCTTGTTGTCCTACGAGTATCGTAGAAACGCTGTGAGAATTGACGCCGCTGGCTTAAAAAGCAAAAATTTCTCAGCGCATGAGTGCTAGTGCAATAAGTTTGTCTTTGCAGCAAGCTCGAAGTGATGAGAACCAATACAACAACAGCAACAACAACAACAAATGGAGTGTCAACAAGCGATAGTTATGCCAAGGAAGACGCAATCGTGTCGACACACACATACACAAACAGGAGTATATGTATATATATTCTTGAATTTTATTGTGGCTTCAGCGTACGAAGCGCAGAGGCAGAGACAGAGGCAAACGAAATGCCAAAACAGTAAAATAGCAAAAGTACGTTTGCCACTTCACACAAAGGTGCATACAGCTCTGTGTATATTTCTATGTGTGTGTGTGAGTCCCTGTGTCTGTTTATGTATAGGTATCGGGCGCACACCGTTGCCAACGAACGAAATAATGCATTAATATTATGACCTTTGTTATAGTTGTCGTTGTTGTTGTTGTTGTTGCATATGTTGCTTTTATTACTGTGTGTGTGTGTGTTTGAGTTTGAGTTTGAGTTTGAGTTTTCAGCTTTTCCGAAATCATGAAAGGAGCAGATGTTAAATTTTTTCCATTGTTATTATTATTATTCCTTGACATGGCTCGGCGCGGCTGGGCATGACTGACTCGCTATTGTTGTTGTTGTTGGTTGGTTGGTTGGTTGGTTCGTGGATGCCTGTTTGCAGCCTGCCAACACGGTAACCAACTAGTACAAACGCAAATGCTGATCATTGTTGTTGTTGTAACTACGTGTTGTTGTTGTTGTTATTTTTCGCTTACTTGTATGTATTTGTTGTTGTAGCTATTAATATTGTTGTTGTTGTAAGTTTTTGTTATTGTTGTTGTAACTATTGTTGTTGTCGTTGTTGTTACTGTTGCTCTTCCTTTAGTGACTTGACCGTATGTAGGCACGGTTGTTGTTGTTATTATTGTCTTTTTTGTTGCTGTTGCTGCTGTCATCGACACAGACACACACACACACTCACATATGCTTGCAATTGTTTTTGTCTCGCAGTCCTTTTGCCTTTTTTATTTGCTGTCATATTTACTTGGCGGCTAAAGCGATTACTTACTATATGGTTGTTGTTGTTGTTGTTTTTGTTGTTCCGATGACTATTTTTGTTTTTGTTGCGCTCCTTGGCACATTTGCTTTTCGCATTGCGCAATGCAGTTGCTGTCGTGCAATAAACTTAATGATGTTCCTAATGATGGTGTTGTTATAATTTCATATTTTTGTTGTTGTTGTTGTTGCTGACACTTCGACTGCCGCAGATATGATGATGTGTATTGCAATAATGAGACTCTGACGCTCATTTACATAAACTATACACACATATATATGTATAAATGTATGTATGTAACATACATATATAAATATACATGTATTTGTGTTTGTTTGTATGTACGCACATCCGTTTTGGCCATAATAGTTTTTGTTTTTGTCCTTAATTATCTTTGTTATATAGCGAATGTACACTTGAGTGCATAATTTGTATGTTGTTGTTGTTGTTGCTTCATTTTAAACACTCCATCGTTGTTGTTATTGTTGTTGTTGCTTGCTTCCAACGCTGCTTACGCCATTCGCGCCGCAGCAGTTAATGAAGATGAAGCCATTCAACGCTTCCTTTCATGTGTCAATATCCTTGTGAGGAAATTAAAAGGCACGAAACTTTTGTTGCTAGTACTTCGTTTACAACAACAACAACAATAAATATAATAAATACATACAGAATTTTATTATTATTATGCAGTTAATATATACATACATATATATTATATCATCGTGCAGAATTGTAAGAGGGTTAAAGGATCTATTGCCATAGTTTTGATGTTGTTATTTGCAATTGCAACCGTTCAACCTGTGTTGTTCGCAATTTTTAATAACTCTCTTGTTTTTGCGCGCGAATATTCAAAAAGTTTCGCAACATTACTCATTTGAATAAAATATTAGTTGTAGTAAGTATATTATTTGAAACGGAAAAAAATTTAAGAAAAAAAGTACGAATTTGTATTCACAGAAATTAATATTAAGGGCTTTGAACTTTGAAAAGCTATTAATAGTTTTGTAAAACAAAAATATTAAAATTTTAAGAATTTTGTAGCACAGTAGTCTTCTAATCGAACTTTGTCGAACCCCGTTCGTTGCTTATACCATCACCCACTCTTTAGAGGTTTCGTACCAAGGTGATCGTTTATGAAAATAATAACCTTTATTACCCATGATAAATTAAAAAAATGCATTCCTTAACATCTAGGTGGAAAAAAGGTTCATTTCGTAGAGTTCAAAGTCTTATTTTCATATAGAATTATAAGATGATAGTAAAGTTTCAAAACACATAACCAAAGTGTTCCATTACTACACTACTTCTTTATTGTCCCTACAATGCTTCCACTATTGATGAGATTTTCATTTAATTTAATGCAGATAGATCTCTTAAAGAATTCGGTAGCGATCTAAGACTGAATTGGTCGTCTGTTGTTTCAAAAATTATGGAAGAGCGGAGTTCAAAAATATAGTTTGTCACAGAAATATAACGATCAGCTTCACTCCTTCTTCACTGTTAATTCGAAGAACATAATGTTTTAAGAGGTTACACCACCCTGAGCGCATGAAAATCGTATGGTTTTTTGGAATCTTTTTGATGAAACTAAAAGAAGAAAAAAATCTACTATCGGCGCGTTCCCAACCCGCTGAGTTCTAATGATCATATCTTTCGTAATTATTGAGATCTTGATTACGGAGACATCTTAAAATACTCGTAAGAATATAGACTTTGAAATTAAGCATAAACAAAAAATCATTTTTGAGAAAATTTCAGGGTGGCGTAACCCCTTAAGGTGTGTCTCACCTCTTCATACAGTTTAATAGTTAAATCTCAAAGATTTCGGTTACAGAGTCTATTGATCTGACTGTTGCTTTAACGAGTTTGGTGTTTTAACTTTTTGGAAAAGTGTTTTAGGCTGTTATGAAGACCTTGTACATTCTCGCTCAGATATCTGAAAATCTGTCACTCTCTGCAAAGATTTGTAAACTGTTATTTAATCATTATTTAAAAGAGGTACTGATCCTCAGAGTATTATTTGGGCCACTGTCCTCCTCTAAATGGTTTTTAGTATTCCATAACAATATCCTTAGCTTTCTATTCGTTATAGTCGCATAGTTCCAAGAAGAATAGATGCTCATGTTCCTATATTGAACTGTTTTGTTGTTTTCGTAAAGGTTGGGTATTCTGAATTGGTTTCACTATTCCTATGTCATATGAAATTTGAAATTTGCATATCGGTGGTTTGGAGTTTGGTCTTAGAATCAAATTAGTTGAAGGCTGACAGATGACGGTTCTATGCTTACGTTGAACTTAAAGTCATATGATTTTGAAATTTATGATAGCGAAATATTTCTTACTTACTCATTTATAAGAAGTTCCACTCAAATCATCATACATTATGATTTATTTCACTAAAAAATATTTGCCATATAACACTAAAAATTACAAAACCCCAAAAATCATTTAATCTAAGTATGAAACTGTTCATATTTTTCATAACTCAGTATAAGTATTTTGAAAACCTTCGAAGATCTAACTTTCTAATTAAAGAAAATAATGAAGTGTGACATAAAATGTAATTTATTGCATTTTAACAAAGGATATAACTAAATGTATGTATGTTTGTAAGTAGGTACGTTAATATTATACCTTTTCACCTTTTCTAGTTCCACGCAACTCTGTAGGATACCACCGAAGGATCGAAGGATACTGATTGTGTGTTTGAGTTTCTAAGTTTATTCTCTCATTTGCCTGATACTACAATTATCACAGTGGTGGTTGTACCTGAGAATTTGTGTTGCCTTTGATGTTCTCTCGCATATTTATGTATGTCTGTCGGGATTCAATACTTTAATTTTTGCACAAGACATTTATAATTGAGGTAGCTCTTTAAATTAAGGTTCAGCAATTTCTGATAAGGCTTCGTTCTTCGTTCGTTTTCACATTGTGGCAGTTCAAATCCAAAACAGGCATGTCATTTTTGCACTATTAACTTGCGTTCGATTGAAAAGTGTAGATGTAGCAATTAAGACAAGTAAAGAAGTAATGGAGATATGTAGTATTCATTAAAGATGAACAGTACAGTACAAACAGTGGCGCTGGGTACAAGGGAAACCTTAGATCATCAATAATTCTCTTCATTCAACTCAAGAGCGGGTAAAAGCATATTCAGGATTCAGCAAGTTTACAAAAATGGAAGTGATTCTGCCGTGTTGTTCCATAACTTGTACTGTATTTATATAGAAAACTACAGATCTTGGATATGTTGGAGTTCTTGAAAAGGGTTGATGTTATATATTAGATTTGAGTGTGACCTAAATTTAGTTTGTTATCAAAGTATTTAATTTCGATTAAGAGAATCATTGTGGGAACATCTTTCAGGAGTTATTGAATGACATTATTGTACAGAGAACTCACGATCTTGGCTATGTTGGACTTCTTGAAAAGGGTTGATGTTATATATTAGATTTGAGTGTGACCTAAATTTAGTTTGTTATCAAAGTATTTAATTTCGATTAAGAGAATCTTTCAGGAGTTATTGAATGACATTAAGACAGATCTTTATTTAAAAAGATCATAGGTTGTTATGAATAATGCATACATATAACGTTTTGATATCAAAAACAAAGAGCAATACTCATATGACAAGTGACCACGAAGGCTAAGGTCAATAAGTTGTCTAAAGATCATTTAAATTGCAAGGTTTTCCAGGTTGTTTTATTCGTTTGTGAAATCATAGTGCTACAGGATCTCTAAGATCTAGATTCTAGACTCACTACACCTTGTATTACCTTAAATATGAATCGTTTGGATTCTGAAACTTGTATGTTTCATCTTGGATTGTGAAAATACCATTTATAGTTGTTGGGTCTCGACTCAAATTCAGAGCTCAATAGATTCTTGAAGGTTTGCTCGACTGGCAGAACAAAAATGTGAACAAAATAGTGAAATCCAAAATTCTTTGATAGTGGAAAAGAGCTTCAAGATGGGATTTTTAAGAAATGAATCTGTTGAATATATATATGGAGAACTTTTTTAAAAAATAACTCTTTTCCTTACCTTTTTTTCTTAAGAAAAATAAATTCACACCAACTCATTATTTATTTGTTTAATTTTTAATAAATCTATTTCTTTTCAATTATTGACAATAATACAAATTGTTTTTTTTTCACATTTTATCGCTTTTAAATTATGTAATTATTACAAATATTTTTTTTTGTTTTGCTACAAATTATTTAATGCTACAGATCGTTGAAAGTGTTTTTTTCGCTTTAAATTTTTAATGTTTTATGATTTGGAGTTTTCACATGAGTGTTTTTTCGATTTTGCTTTCGCTTTTGCTTTTGTTTTTGTTTTTGTTATTCGCTAGCATTTTGTTTTAACAAATTCGTTACATATAAATTATTTAAGTCTCCATAAATTAATTAAGTAAAACAATGATTGAAGAGCGCATGCGCGTGTGTGTGTGTGCTGCCGCAATTCTACGCGTGACTGTATGCCGCAAAGCGCCTGCCGTCAAGCTGATGTTGGTCCACTCAATTCGCCGCTATCGTACAAACGCAACAGCTCGGAAACCAAAATGAGTCCGTGTAGAGATTCTGACCGTTGGCCTGCAGCGCGATCAGCCGTTTCTGCACGAATTTCTGCTCGCATCTGGAGTTGTAACCGTTGGGCAATTGGCAGAGATTCGAGCAGGTGTTCGAACTGCAAAACAAAAAAAATGAAGTAATGTGAAAACAATGAGAATGAGGGCATAAGATAAATGTGAAATAAAGTAAAAATAAAAAATAAATGAATTTACAATAACAACAACAACAACAATATGTGTGCTATAAGAAATGCGTTTTAAAGGTGTAATAAAAGCGAAGTGGCTGGTTGGCGAGCGGAGTATGTCAAAAATGCAAAAACAACAACAACAGTACTGATGAGGCGTGTGCGGATCAGAGCGTATCCTGTGTGAGGTTCGCACGCAATTTTTTTTTGCTGTTTTTGTTGTTGTTTTTCTTATAATTGTTGTTGTTGTAATTTTTTTTTTTTTGCTCAATGCACAATTTAATGCATATTACACACCCATACACATACTCATCTGTGTATATTCTCTACCTTTGCCTTCATATTGCACACATGCGTGTTGCATGTTGTTAGCGCCGCCACCGTAACAAGTGTTTGTTTAATTAAAATTTGTGTAGGTAGATATTTCTCTAAGGTAATTCGCATGGCTACTCATTGTAGCAAGGAATTCACACATTTATATATAATAAAAAAAAAATAAATAAATATTTTTCCATGCACCATGTTGCATGCGCGTGCCTTTCCCTACCATATAGTATAAACGGTTTTTTTTTTGCATTTCGGTGCCCCTCTTAGCTGGTATCCCCCTGTTGTTTGGCGTGTTCGCGAGGCTATCGCCTTTATTTTTGTCCCCTAGCAAATCATCTTGCGTTATCCCCTTTTGCTGCAAAGTCACTTTGTACGCAATTTTTCTGCTAGGGGAACCTTTCGAAGCATATGCCACACACACACTCATATATATACATGTGTATAAAGGGTAAGCATGTACCCTTGCTCTGTCGAGCAAACCCTGTTCGCATACTTGCGCACAAATAACAAGCAGGACCTTCCTTAGTTCCTTAGTTAGCATCGCCAGCCAGTCAGCGGGGTTTACGCGCATGCGTAGACATTTCCTTTGCGTTGTGACCCAATTTCAGTGCAGTTATTTTTATGAATTTTTTTCACGGAAAATTTCATTTTTTAAATTATTAGTGCGTGCTTGTGTGTGTGTTTGCTATTGTATTTTTTGTGCTGCGAGGTGTTAAAATGTATTTAACCGCAATTATTATTGGACTGTGTGAAATCATCAAAAATATTGCCCGAAAAGCAGCTCAAAGCAAACGGGGAACTATGTGAGCTCCCTCTCCGTCTCTCTCACTCTCTCTCTTTCACACACAAACATTGCACTCATAGCACAGAAAATCGCATTCAAATTTGAAATATGCAAGTAATACAATGCAAGTTCTACCAAATATATGTACCGTTCTTTCAGTGTGTACCCCTGTATGTGCTATGAAAGCTTGCATGCAGCTAATTTGTTCCCCTGATTGATTGTTCGTTTTGAGGGTTAGAGGACTGTGTCAGTTTGCCTTTGATTTTCATTTTATTTTACTTTACAGTTATATTATTTATGTGTCAATAAGTGTGGCGTGCAGCGCGCTGAAAGCATTGAAGGGGTACACGCTTTGTTCCCAAAGAAAAAAATAAAAAAATCAGCGTTTATTTGGTTATGCATAACGCCAATTATAACTTATTTAATTCAACAAAGCGTCAGTTGTATGTAAATAAATATGTGTTTTAGGGTAAAAAATGCTTTCTAGAGCTTGAATGCACATGGAATTTGAAACGATTTTGTTCCACTTATTTTCTTCTTTGTGCTCCCCTGCAATCATTAACTTGTATGGATTTCAGTTCAGTTGGATAGTGCATGCACCTATGAGGGCTACAAATAAAGGTATTAAATTCACATAAAAATTTGATAAACTATTTATTAAACCGAAAGGGTTCCAGTATTTCGCAGTGAATGAATATTGTCCCAACAAGATCATTCCATATTAGATCATACAAATTTGTATAGTGGCAAGAAAAAACATTGATGATTGTTGCTGGTTCTAAAAAAGGCTCAAATGTTGTGCAACTTCTTGACTACTAATGATGACTAAGACAGCAAAACAGATATTTCTTTTTGTCCTTCCTTATAATAAACACTGATGACGTTGTATGGAGTGACCTCTGAACTCACGACGGAGCGCTAAGCATCGGATTATGCTTTTACAAGACCAATCCAATCAATTAAGATTTTTGAGGGACTAACCTCTACATTTCGAGGTTCCGAGAATGTTTATTTCCATTCGAAAGAACATTCTTTGGAATTTAATTTTTTAAATATTATATCTATCAAAAATTGGCCGCGGCTACGTCTTAGATGGTCCATCCGTTGAGTCCATTTCGACACACAACTGGCGAATGACACGCGTGATATTTTGCTTCAAGACCTGAATCGAAGCGGGATTGTATGCATAGACATTGCATATCTCCACAGGAAAAAGTCCAACGGTGTGATTTCGCGATCTTGGTGGCCAATCGACCGGCCCAAAACGTGAAATTATCTGCTCACCGAAGTGTTCTCTCAATAAATTCATTGATTGATGCGATATGTGGCAAGCGGCACCGTTTTGTTGAAACCAAATGCCGCCGAGATCACGAGCTTCAATTTCAGGCATCAAATAGGCAGTTATCACGGCGCGGTAACGGTTTTGAAGAAATATGGACCGATGATTCCACCGTCCCATAAATCACACCAAACTGTTGTTTTTTATGGATGAAATGGCAGCTCTTGAGTCTCTTCAGGTTGCTCTTCGTACCAAATGCGGCAATTTTGCCTGTTTACATAACCATTGAACCAGAAATGGGCCTCATCGCTGAACGAATTTGGCTCGAAAACGTCGGATCTTTTTGGAACTTTTCAAGAGCCCATAGAGCGGAACCATGTCGCATGTGAAGGTCGAGCGGATTCAGTTCTTGCACAAGCTATACTCGGTACGCCAAGGTACGTACTATTCGACAGTCCGAGTTGCTGCGAACGGCGCCGAATCGACGGGTTTCGTGTATACTCTCAGCTACGGCTGCTATATCTTCTTCAATGCGTGCTGGACGTGGTCTATTCGGTCGAATATTATTCAGTAATTAATGCTTTGTTTCCAGATGGGCGATGGTGTTGCGAATAGTATGTTCAGTGAGCCAATTATGTTGACCATAAATTGAGCGAAGCGCGCGAAACACATTCTTTACAGAACGTGAATTTTCGCAACAAAGTTAAACAATTTGTAAATGTTATTCAGGCGTAAGTCTTTCCAATGCCAGATAATACTGACAAAAATAAGATGACACCTTGACACGGCTCACGCGTGATCTTTTAAAGAAAAGCTATTGAAAAAAGTACCGCTGTTTGGATCACCCTCTATATATATAGAGTACATAGCTATAGTGATAACTTTAGGACTTATGCATGACAAGAGTATTTCTTCACGTTTCCCTAAAATCTGACAGGTTTCAAAACAGCAGGTTTTTTGAAAAAATTTTAGATTTAATATTTAAGATTTTTTAAGGTTTAAGCGTGATTAAGGAAGCTGTGTGTTAGAAAGGTATAATTTTTTTCATCAACTAAGGGTAGTCTATTTGGTTTGAAGGATTCAGTATAGGAGTATACAACCACCTTAATGAGGTTGACTTATGGCTTCCTAGTCATCTGTAATATGTTTGGGAATTTCACTCTATTTTTTTGTTTGAAATATCACTATAAAATTAGCCGAAAAAACAGGAAAAAAATCAAGCTATCTTTTCTTTCAGTTAAAGCAAGAGTATCATCAAACTGAAATTTATTTAATTTTTTTCGTGTAGAAACTCTTCTCAGTAGTGGTATTATATATTTATTGGCATATCTAACACCCTGTGCTATAGTTTTTTTACTTTTAAATACATGTTAGACACCCTACAAAAGTTTCTGCGCACTGCTGGCACCCTGTGTTTATAGTAAAAAGTAACTGCATATTCGATTATTGCAAACTTACGCGCATAATTCCGCCTTAACCATTTGGCGCGCTGTACTCGCTTCATTCACCACGAACATCCAGTTGCCTAGCAAAAAAATAAACAAAAATGCAATAATTATATTCTCAAAAAAATACACCACGAAAACTGAAACTCACCTTTACTGTTGAGCGCCGCCTGTGGTGTGATAAATTGTGAAGTCGTCTTGCAGAGTGTCTCCCGACCGGGACTTTGACGTTTGGTACGCGTTTTGGCGCCCTTATCGACGCCAACGATATCCAAGAGATCCATATTAAGTGAAATGTCACGTGACAGTTTCGATGATGATGATGTGCTTTGGGAGGATGAAGAAATGCTAAAGAGAATGAAAATATAATTTAATACTATAAATAAAGTTTGTAGAGTCTATATGCAATTACCTGCGTTTCGCACGACTGACCGTCATTGGGTCGGCATCGGTGTCGTATGTGGTCAAGGCAGCGCTAAAGTTGCCGCCCACCTCCACGCCCACCACGCCGTCAATATTGCGTGATATGCGTTTAAGCCAAAAGGCGGGGCTATTCGACGTAGCTTTGTGACCACTACTCTCCCCACCACCGCTGTAGCTGTTCACCTGATTTTTGTTCAACCGTTGACCAGCGGAGGTGTAGAAAAGGAAGCTGAAATTGTTGTTGTTTTCATTACTTTGGTTCAAATAGTAAATATTTTGCACTCACGTTGGTGTCTCTGTTGTCTGTGATTTTGTTATGATGAATGTATTTTCACTACTGCTTGCAGCCCCAGCTCCCACGCCGCCATTTCCATTTGCACTCGGTGTGCTATATTTGTAGCCATTGAAGTCATCACCACCATTGTAAGGGCGATTAAAAATAAAGGCTGGATCATAGAAGACTGGAGACTCGTGCCACGTCAACGCCGCGAATTCATCCCAAGATTCATCCACAAGCAAATTCTTGGCCTCGTAACCCCATTTATGTACGAGATGTTTGATGAGATAGCTGTAATCATACAAAATGAACTTAGAAAGGAGTTCAGAATCAAAATGGCATTAAAATTGAACTTAGCATAGATTTTTTACTGCTAGATGCCTCAACCCCTTTCATGTAAAGAAAGTTCCCCAATGTCTTAGTCCAGGCAAATTCAGCAGAAAATAGTCCTAGGAAATAAATTTCTTCAAAAACAGAAGTAAAAACTTCTTTCTGGATAACACTTTCTAATTATCTAACCTCGCCATATGCTTAGGAATTCAGCACTTTACCTTTCCCTTGAGCTGAATAAGTACTGAGCTCCAAAAGCCTGGTTATCTTTCACTCAATGATGAATTCGATAGTAAAGGCTGTAAAGTCATACCAAGCTTTCAAAAGTGATTAGGCATTCAACATTTTATTCATCTCTCATTCCCTTGAGCTAAATATATTAGTGCGGAGATCCAAGGACTTGAAATTTCAAATAGATATTTGGGGTCAACGGCATGGTTTTTTATATACCGGACTCCATAGATGATGGATGACTTTGAGGGCAATAACGAGCAAATCATAGGTGAGATTGGAAACCCTTAACTATATCTAGTAATCATGGGATAAAAGGAATGGAGGACGATGACAATATTTGAGAAGTGGATATAATATAGGGATTTTTGGAACTGTAGCCAGATAATGTCAAATCTTGAAAATCATTTTAAGTTATGCAAACATTTATCAGTAAATCCTATACGATATGGACCTATGCTCAAATCTACCGCAACACTGCGCAAGAAATTGACTATAAAAAGCAAAAGTTTGGTGTAACTTTACACTCCAACCGATTACGTATATATACAAACTTGCTTTGTAAAATTCATTCAAAACTCGGCCGCCACAGTTAAATCAACACATCGAACAACTAATTCTAGTCACGTGCCAACAAAAATGTACGAAACGGTAAAAGTGTGCGAGACTTAAATACAAAAACAACAGCGCCACAAATAAAGTTAATCATAATGTAGGCAATCCATCAGTTGATTGTGTTTTGTGTGACATAGAGACGGACAGACGGACAGAAAGCGGCCTCAGATAGACGGACAGTGCGACTAAATGAAATTTTGGTGACTGGGCCAACGAAACAGGTATTTTCTCCAAAAAGATCAACAACAAGTCACTAACAAAACCAAAAACCCAAAAAAAATACGGAATAAATAACAATAAAGTTGTGTAACAGGCCTTCGGTTAAAAATACTCGTACGCTTACACTTCTACGGAGACATGTGTTAGCTTGAATTTACATAAATAGTATATGTTAGGCCGCAGGCGTAGGAGGCTTAAAAAACAGCTATTTACCAAACGCATAATATAAGAGTCGTTTAATACAGTTAATAGTATAAGATATATTTGTAGGCATCGATGAAGGATCGTTTAAGCTGTCACTAAGTTTGTCTGCTGTCATTGACCTACTTCTTTATAGAAATGCGTGTCTTCATTCTATGAAAACTGGTTTGATTTCTCTCATTCTTCATTTATTTTGCTTTGTTTGTGATATGTGAGCCCTGGTATTACAAAATTATACATAGCCCATAGTCACTGAGTTGTTCTAATAAACTATAAGGTTTGATAATGGGTATTCAGTTATTTAGAAAGTTTCTTAACAATCGCTTGTTCTCAATCCCAAGATTTTCCTAGGCATATTAAAAAAATCCATTATTTTTGGATTAAATTTAATATTTTATTTAGCATAGCTAGAATGATCCGATTTCGGATTTCGATTTTTTGAGTTCGAAACATACACCGTTTTCTTAGATAACTCCTTGACATTTTGTCCATATTTTCATAAAAACCTTTGTTCCTACTGGCAAAAAAACAGGGACAGTCGATTTTTACAAGATTCTTTTGAGAAGAATTTTTCATCAGCAAATTGATTCACCATAGACAGTAATAGGTTGTAGTTCCAGAACCGTGCTATAAGTGGAATGTATAAGAACTTGCTAAATAAGATCCCAAAACTTCTGGCGAGTTACTATCGGTATTTGTGGCCTTCAGTGATCCTGATGGAAAGTGCCGCCTGACCTTGATTCGATCACGGCAGTTTTCTCTTGAAATTGGTGTTATTGACCCCCTTTACAACAGCAGTACTCATCTGTTGTAGAAATCTATCGATTTTGTTCCGATTCAGTGTCGATTTGCAGTTAAAAATTCGGTCCATAAAGATTTTAGCGATAACTCGAGTGGCACTCGTGCAGGGAGTTTTTTTTTTGTCAAGTAATATCAAAATTTTCTGAGAAGTTTCTTTTGTACGAAGTTGTATCTTTCTAAGCGTAATCTGATCGCATATAATGCGGCATACAAATCTCTAAGCTATATGTATATCGGAAAAATCATGAATTTCCTTTTACTAGGCCTTATATACATATGGGGATGGAGTCATGTGTTGAAGTTCCCGCAAGTAAGGAATGTTTCTGACTGCCATTCAATTGGGACGGGCAGGAACGATTCCTTTGCATATTGCTCAAGCAGCTCACAACTTATGGTTTTAGAACAAGTATCCAACATCCGTTTGGAGGCGAGCTAAAGTGAGAAGCCGAAGCCCCCTCTGCGGTTGTGCATAGTGTTTGGGACCCACTACATAAAAACCAATCAAACAACCACCACCCCCCCAATGAAAACAGAATACGCAAAATATATATAATATATACCTATATATGTTTCTTTTGGTCCGAAAATCAGTTCATCAACCTTAAAATCAAAGAACAGATATAAGAACTGAAGCGTCTCAGGCTTAGAGTGGTTCTTACCGAGGTTTCTTCGACTGCTGTAGGATCAAATGAGAGTTTTCAACGCTCCAGATTAGACCAATTTTTTCGTTTTCCCACAGGTTGAAAAAAAATCTCATCTAAAAAGTATATTTTCATATCATTGTTCCAAGATATGGTAATGACTTTCTGTAGAATCTTCTAGCAACTATTCCAAGGGCATATAACATGATCTCTGGCGAAGTTAGACAATTGATTTTATTTATCCAAATTAATCTCTTCAGTTTCTTTACTATTCCAAAGACATTAAGAGGTTAGACTTAGTAGTTCGATAGGTGAGAACACTTAGATTTCTAAGGAACTCTTCTTTTGAACTGTTATTTGTTAGTTCGTATGTATAGAAGATTTATATTTAGATTTATGGCTATGCAAATGAAAATTGATAATGACAAACAAGTGAATTAATTCGGATAAGAAATAAATTTTGTTTTTGTATTTTGGTAGACGTGTTTTAATTCTTGTTGTTTTAAAGATTTTAGATTTTAATTTCATTTACTGGTTGTCTATTTTTTAATCAGTAGAAGTGACAACAAATTTTTTGTTGTTTTTACAAGATTTGTTTTTTGTTTGTCTCGTTTTTTTGAGAACTGGACTCAGTAACAGCGACATTTGGAGCAAAATCTTATTTATTGCCGCTAACTTAGACTTATTTTGTAAACAAACAACGAGCATACGTAAGCAGTAATTTATTGCCACTTAAGCCTTCAGACGTCTACTACACTTCAGCAATGACCACTTTAAATCTACATGTTTTATTAAAGGCGTCTAAGGAATTTCTAAATAGCAGACTACAGACTACAGAAATTGTGATTGTTAGACAAACCTACTTAATTAGCACACCATACCATAAAACTACCAATATTTGCTATTTTTATGAACTTCATTTTTTGTTTACTTTTTCTAGACCAGGTTTTTTTCTTCTGTTCATAAGTTTGGTGAGCAACAGAAAACTATAAAAAATGATTGGCGCCAAGACAGTCACCGTTACCGGCTTTGCTTAATTGCTTAAACATTAGCCACTGGTATATAGTGGTTTTACCAGAAGATTAGCAATTTGCTTGACCTTTGTTTAATTAGCTAATAATATTGAAAAATGCGAATTTGTCAGCCTAAAGAATGCTGGTGCTCATATCGTCTCCGTGATATAAAACTTTTTTGAAATTTTTGTTGGACAATTTATGAGGAGTACATAACATAAATTTGCATAACGTAACTTAACTTAAAGTAACATAGCATAACATAATATATCACAATATAACATAACAGTATGACACAATTTAGCATCACTTAACATAACTTAATTTAACGTTATTTAACATAACTTAACTTAACTTAACGTAACATAAGATAACAAAACATAAGATAACATAACATAACATAACATATCACATTATAACATAACAGTATGTCATAATGTAACTTAACTTAACCTTACTTAACGTAACGTAACATAACTTAACGTAACATAGCATAACGTAACGTTACAACGTAACACATAACATAATATTTCACAAAAACATAATATAACAAAACTTAACTTAACGTAATTTAACAACATAACGTAACTTAACGTAACGTAACATAATTTATATAACTCATTGAAAACTGTACGAATATATTAGTCGAAAATCTTTTTTATTGACTTACCCTGGATAATTGTCCACGTGCTCGCAATAGGTTCGACCGGGTCGAGCACATGATGGCGTTTGTCCCGGCGGCGATGGTACAAACTGGCACGGCGGCGCTCCATATAAACCGCAAGACGGTACACTGTGCGCTAATGTTGTATAAACTAGTATCTGAAAGAAACAATATGTTAGAGTTAACAATCCGAATGAGCAAACCATACCAGTTAGTAAATATTTTCGAAATTCAAGAACCCAACCTCAACTTTCTACTTACATATTACATAACCACTTCTAGTATATTGGTGCAGTAAGATTTAATGCTACAATTAAAAAATCGATTTTCACACTCGAACTAACTTTTAATTGCCAACAGCGGCTACATACATAAAATCTTGACCAATAAAATGTGCATATGTGACTAACTACTTGTGATTTAATATGTGTTTGCCGCTGCTCGTTAAACTAAATGCATATATTTTAGCAGTTATAAAATATTTGTGTGTATGTATAGCGCATTCAACTTACCACATAAATAAGACTAAAGCCATAATTACTATAGAAACGAGAAATAATACTCTTCATTGTGACATAGATGCGGAGATATCTACGAGTAGTCTATGCATTTGTGTGTGTTGACTTTCGAGCGCGTTGAAACAGCTGAAAAGAGGAAACAAAAACTCGAAATTATTCTTTGTTAGTTACTTGATTGGCGTAGATAATGGCAAATTTTAATAAATGTAGTTGCATGCATACTTATATGTTAGAGATTACGAGAATTACTTTGAAGATAAATAGAATAGTTAATATAAATCATTAAATGTAACAATACTAGTATCGGCTATAGTTCGATAATAGTTCACAGCTATTTATATTTTGTTGATTTTACATTCTTATCTAGATTATTTTAGATATCTAACTAATAAAAGTCAAATAAAGGCACTTAAAATATTTATTAACTGGGTAAATGGGCACTAGAATATCATCCATTTGAGACATTAAATCATGTTGTGGTGAAGAATATATGTATGTTTACTACATTTCAATAAATCTATCGTTATTAGCTGTGTTCGATTCGCCAAGTATTGGTTGGTCGAACAAACTGTTCAGCGTATTCAAACAAACGGCTAGCAATTGGGATTTATTCCAGCGTTGACAAGTCCTCTGACGCAAGAGCAACACTGTTACCCGAGTCCGAACATTACATCTTCTTTAAACCATTATATTTTATTTGAAGGAGGAATCAATGAACAAATATTTGTATTGTAATTTGTGACAATAATTTGTTCTTTGAGCCCTTTTTGTATCATTGGGAATGGTCTGAAATCGGTAAATAAGATATCCGCGTACTCTATTTTACAAATTTGACTGGATAATTTTGTTGTCTGTTAAATTATTTAACTGGGTATATGAGCACTAGAGTATCTTCCATTTGTGACATCGATGCAATAGTGGCCAAGATAATGTCCCCTTAATTAAAATAAAATGTTTCACATATTGACCAATATCCCAAAGTAGGCTCTTAAACAAAAGTTTGCTGAAGAAAATATTTTCTTTTAATTTTCTAATAATTAAAATAACTCTCACAGTAACCGATATTTATAAAATAATTGCAACAAGGTCATATAAAATCATTAAATTATGTATCGAGGAATGGGGGATCTGATTTAATTTTATAAATTTTTAGCACCTAATTGTTCTCAGGAACAGGTACATCTTTAATTTCATTAGGATATCTCGCAAATTGATAGGTGTTTTCGATATACAAAAGGTCTCCAAAAACTATATGCTAAATTCACCATTTTTTATTGAGACTTGCTATTTATTATTATTATTTTCATGTATTTCTGATTTTAGGAGTCTTTTCAAAAGAGATATCCACATCTTAACTTTTTTTTTCACAAAATAAGAAAACGTTTTGAGGCAAATATTTACGGACCTACTGAAAATTACTATTTGTGTTTAGGAAAATATTAACAACTAGTAAGGAAAGGATAAGTTCGGGTGTAACCGAACATTTTATACTCTCGCAATTTATTGATATAGTTTTATTAAGATAACACACAATTTGACCCATATATTCGGCATAAAGTCCAATAGAATAACGAAAATCATCATATATAGTATATGAGTGCTGAGGTAATTCCTGAACCGATTTCACTCATTTTCACAACCAACATACAATATATCCAAGATTATATGCTCACTTAATTTGGCTAATATATCTCACATATTAACCGATTTATAAGGTATTAAGCCCATTGTATTTTTGAAAAACTATAATTACGTATATGGGAGCTAGGGGAAGTTATGACCCGATTTTAACCATTTTTGGTTCAGAGATACACTATTAGAATAAAAAGATTCCATCTGAATTAAATTAAGATATCTTAGAGATTTACCGATATTTTCTGTGAAAAATTACTATAAGGCACTGAGTTCTTCATATTCGATATCCAGGGCATTGAAATGTTATAGTCCGATTTTGAAAATTTTTTCACATGTGATGCCGCAGATCATATACAGTATTTGTGAAAAGTTCTATTCCGCTATCTTTATTGGTTCCTAATGTATATATTATAAAGTGATGGTAGGAGATGGAATACAAAATTGAGTTATATGGGAAGTAGTCTTGGTTGTGAACCAATTTCACCCATTTCCCACACGTGTCAAGCAAATATTATATAACGAATTTCATTGAATTGTGATATGGTTTTTAACCCATAAGTCAGTTAAAAAAGTCTGCGTGCAGCCTCCTTCTGCCATTTCTTCTGTAAAATTTAGTGTTTCTGATGTTTCTTTCAGTGGGTTTGTACTGCATCCAAATTATCTAAAGTGAAGGGATTCAAATCTATAGTTTCATTGGCCTACAGTTTGACAGTGGTTGGACCATGAACCCTTTTCTTAGAGATAAAAATTGTTTTCAATGATTCTGGATAGTATTCCAGCCACTTGTAATTCTCATCCAGGCTTTTTATATATTTTGAAAATATCACAATACTCTATAATAATTTTTAAGCTTTTAAGTTTAAAGCTTTTTTTTTACAACTATATCGTTCAGATCATAATCCAAGTGACGAAATTTTGTATATTAGCACTAAGAACAAGACTGCATACTTAGATAAAAAAAAATAAAAAATACCATCTTTTGAACCTCCAATCTCCTCAGAGTACCAAAAAACACGCATAAGAAGTTTTATAAAGAAATACATTTTTACTCAAGTTATCGCTTGTCCGACAAAACTCTATGTAACATACTGTGGGATAATAAAAAAATACATTAAAAGGCTAGTTTATTTTATTATATAAACTTACCAATTCAATTAAAATAAGAAGTTATCCACACAAGACTAGAAAACAGCAAATTAAATTCAATAATAGACCTAGCGCTAATTGAGTTCTAATTTAATCTTATTTAATTTGGAGATAATTACCTTTAATACATTACCACAATTGACAATTTAGCAAATGTATCAAAAGTTAGTGCCATTAAATTAGTGACTTAATAAGTAACAATCATTTCCTAAACCCATTAATTTAAACAAAGACAAAAAAACAAATACTATAAATTAACAGTTAATAAGCACGAAATAAACGTCAGCGCAAGCGCAAGTGGGCGTTGTGCCCAGTAGTCACTCATTAAGAAGAATAAGTACTTACTAAGTACTTAACATGTCATAACTATCAATTAAGTATTTTAAAAATATCTTTCGTTTATATCTTTTCAGTATTTTGTACTATTGCTTTTTATTGTTAGATGTTGCATATAATTAACGGGTGTCTTTGGGCGCTTAAGCAAATAAATATTATAGAAATTGCAAGTTACAAAAGTGATAAAAAATACTATAGTAATATAATATTTAATAGTAATATTGTTAGAAGTGCAACAACAACAAAAAAGTAAAACAACAACAAAAAATGTACACAACAAAAAAAAAATGTTGTTAAAAGTGCCGTCATGACTGGCTCATCGTTTGTTAGAAATTAACATTTTGTTGAAAAGTCAATTGCTGTCAGTTAACTTAACAACGTTTGTTGTTGTTGTATGAGTAAGTAACCATTTTATTTCTCTCATTTGAAACGTGTGAAAGGTGACAATTGGAGATTTCGATTTTTTTCTATATATTTTCCCAACTTTTTATTTGCAATTTTTCTTTCCTTTATTTTATTTTTTTACTCTTTTGTTGTTGCTACAGCTTGTTCACTGATTTCGTTGCAAAAAATCTCAATTAACTTGTTTATTGCACTTTTATATAAATTAAATCTAATTTTGTATTCCAGTTAGTACTCGCATCTGTGAGGAAAAGTAAAATGCTTTTATTTTTATTTGCAAATTTTCATTGTTTTACGCTGCGTTCGTTCGGATTACATGTGAATTTCGCAGCAACCAGTGGATTATGCCAGTTATCTAATGTTTTGTGAACTGAATTTTAAGTTACACATTATTGTTGTAATAACGAACAGATGTTTTAACTTTGACGTACGTACACACTACATTTGATATCGCCGCTAAGTAAAAAAGGGTAGAAGGAAAACTGAGTACCAATAATATTGTGTAGGTTAGGTAGTAAGACACCGGATATAATTTCCGGAAATGGTAAGGTATTAACGATCTAGCTGTAGAGTATTGGTAAGTTGTGGAAAACCCTCATGTAACCAATTAGGAATATCCAACATGCTTTATTTCAAGTGAGACTGTTTCTGAATATTTAATAAGTCAACCATATAATATTCCCAACTAATAGATTTAGATATTGTATAACAAAATTAACATGAAAATATTCCTCATTTTTGAGTTGCTTCTGTTGATATTAAAAGTTAAATGAAGCGCATCTTAAGGTCTTTAGCCAGCTACAAAGTGATTTAAATGTTTTCTACGAAGCTTTTTAATTTTCAAATATACAGTCGAAGATTACTTTTTCTTATACTTATAACTTGAGTTTTTTTCTTGACTTTCCGGTCTACCACCTCTATGGCGAGTGTCGACTAACAATAGGTTAAACTCCAGTCGATTATACTTTAATTTAATATTGTGTAACTTGATCGAAAAAATTCAAAAATTTCTAACGCCTGAAAAAAATCTGTCGACGATTAAGCGTTTGAAAATCATTCACAGTTGATGACCGGTAGTCCATATCGCTCAGTAGGGTTAAGATATACATAAAATTTAAAATCTACACTACTATTATAAAGAAAGTAAAGATTTATATGTAGGTTTGTAATGAATAAACTCAAAAACTACTGTATCGATTTCACCATTGGAAAGCTATATTCACCCTAAGTAACATAGGCTATATCTATTGTCCAATTTTTCTCATTGTCCTTTTTTTAAAATGAACCCACGCAAGAAACGGGAAAGTACATACATACATATGTATGACAGAGTGTGTATATGAGTGTAAAAAATTTTTTTGAAATTTTTGTTTAAACCCATGCGATCTGCTAGAATTATAAGAGAAGTGGAAGAAACCATCTACAGCTTTGGATTTATGTTCTATCATACCACTAAGAAAGAACACTGCGATTGAATCCTGAGAATTTTTATCTTAAGTTGTTGTTATTGTTGTAGCGTTAGAAAACATTCTTCAAATTATTTAGAGAAATGCTGCCGGATTTACAGACTTGGTTTTGAGTTGATTTGATATTAAAGCTGAATTTTTATAGATATGCCCAAATGTAGACCATTGAAACTATTCTCGAACATTCTTTATTTAGTTTTATATTCTAAGACTGATAGACTTTACATCTGACCTGCTAGAAATATATTAGAAAATTATCAGTGATTCCTAGTCTTCTTCGATCACTACGTCAACGATATAATAATCTGCTAGAGGTACTCTACCAACTAAATCTTTAGTGTACCAAAATTAAATTGCATTATCCAAATTCTTCATGATTTCATTTCTAACTTCAGTACTCTAAAATAATATAATATCACTAGACTATGTATTGGACCAAACCTTCGTTTTCTCGAGATTGCGTCATAAACAGTTTATAGTGTCATCTTTCTTGGGTCATCTGATGTTATGTCGAGGTATTAATTCGAGGTATTTGAGGTTAAAAAAAATATGGATCTTAATAGGATAATATGTAATAGGATAAACTTGAAACGCTTTCAAATACAATCTATTTTGTATATATCGATAGAAAGATGATCCTTAAAGACAACAAAAATATTAATATACCCCGTTTCTACAGTACATTTTTCGCCCAGAACAAAATATAAGAGAGCACAAATACATTTCTGTCTTGTCTAGGTGCTGAACCCGAATTTTCATGGAAGATTTATATTTTTTTTATCCGCATAACTATCGATTAGTTTTTATAAACAGCGGGGAAGTACTTTTCTCACCGAAGTAAGCCCATTGACTTAAATAAACCCAAACCAAACTGTCAAACCAATTTATGAAAGCTTGATATCATTTTAATTTTCAATCTTTAATTGAGCTGTTAATTTTTAATTGCTGCTTAATTAGTTAATTTCGCTAATGAACACCAACAATAAAAACAACCGTTCTAAATCAAATCAATTACCAAGCACTCCTTAAAACTAACACAACTTTTATTAGCAATTTTTCCAACTTAATGGCTGTCTAAACGACGCTCTGATTAGTTATATATGCGCAGTGTGAAAAACTATAACACCTTGTAAATTGCGAGACAAAATGTTTTCGAGTTAAATGTTAACAAAAAGTGTGTTATATAAATTCTGAGTTTTTTTCTAATTTAATAAAGAACTTAGATTGTTAAATTGTTAAATTGTATAATGAATAATGTATACTTAAATGATTGTTAAGCCATTTAGTTGTGGTATTTGATTTTATAAACAATTGTGGTGCAATTTATTTGTTAATATTATCATAACTTTTTTATTATTTTCGCAAATAATGGAGCTCTGCTCATAATTGCGTAGTTAAGGGGTACACAAACTGCTTAGAGATTGAGAGGCAGTGCGAATAAATGTGAAATAAAAAATTCAATGAAACAATAAAAAATTGTTTTGTCATTTTATTATATGCACATTCACTTTTAACAACTCAATTAGCACGCAATTCAATTGAACTGAAATAAAACGTTTTGAGACCGCCAAATGTATGCGTAAACCAATAAATTCGATACAAAAGCTGCGTTAGCAGATCAAACCACATTTTATGTCGAGCAATGACGTACAAACTATTTATTTAAAAAATAAAAAATAAATATAACAACAAAAACAAAAAAAAAATCAATTACAATTGGTGTTTCAAACTACTTTCAAGTATTCAGTTTACTACTCGTTCTGAGCAACGATTTTCAATGCTCGCCTTGCATGGTCATTGAAATACACCACACACATGTTGTTCTTGTTATTGTATTGTTGTATGGTTTATGGACACGCAATAACAAGCTTGAAAACATAAGTTGGCAGTTTTTTTCCTCTTTTAATTAAATATAAAGTCATAAAGTGTTTTATTTTTGTTCCCACATAGCATGTACTCATATTGTCTAGGTAATAAGAACCTGCGCGTATGTAGACTTCCGGGAGCGTAACATGGCAAATTGAAAGTACAGAAATGTGGTTCAATGCTTGGGCAATGGAAATTTACATATGTGCAAAATTTATTTACGCCACTCGATATGTTTAAATGCTCACTCCCCTTAAGCGGGTTGTCGGACTACTTTTACAATTCTTGCTTTAATTAAACAAATACATTTGGAGTATAAAAACTATTGGCGAAAAATTTTAGAATCATTTTACTGGAGGACTGGTCCTCTTGGAATTGATGAGAGATCAGTGGGTTGGGATAAGTTTGGCCCCTCTGTTAGTATTGATTTCAGAGCCGAAGGAAGCCAATATTCTCTTCATATTGGTTCTACAAGGAGGAGAGGTCCTTATATCGACCCTGAATGTCTAAAATTTGTCTGAATATGTTTATACTTATATGCTCAGTCTTCTTAAGGAGGTTGTCGGACTACTTTTACAATTCTTGCTTTATTTAAACAAATACATTTGGAGTACATAACGTATTGGAGAATAATTGAAGAATCGTTTTGGTGAAGAACTGGTCCTTATGAAAGCAATCTCAGATCAGTTGAGATATATGATTACTTGGACTCCTTCATATTGATTCCTGCGTCGAAGGAAGCCGACCTTCTGTTCTTACTGATCTTACAAAAGGAGGAGAGTTCCTAATACCGACTTATAAAGTAATAAATGATAGAAATACTGTCTTAAAATATTGCTCAACTTTTGGTAAATAAGTTTAAAACCCAAAAATATACCACTGGCATTCAAAGGTTTCAGATAAAGCCTATCCAGTATGCATAAGGCACTCTAAACTCATTTATCTCCAAATTATACAAGTTTTTTAGAAATTAGTTCAAATTTAAATCCAAAAAAACGGCTGATTGTTTCGCACATTCTTAGAACAAATACATCCCTGATTTCACTTAGCTTGAAAACGTATTCAGCGACCCAGAAAACCCCCGATTAACGAGTTTCCAGCGATTCCGATCAATTTTTCAAAATAGCGTCCGACATATTGAATCCGCAATTTTTAATTTTGAAAAACCAACACTTGATTTGGAGACAAAAGCGACCCCAATAACCCCCGAAAACAAATTTCAAGCGAAACCGATGAAGTTTTTAAAACGCTGTCTGCCATATTGATTTTCTGGGGTTATGACAGAACCTTGAGCTGATGGGGTTAATTGGACCTCGAATGCGGATTCAGCGACCGCAAAAACATACGGTACACCTAGTGAGACCCCTAGGTCATGACAAAAATTGTTTTTTGTGTGGCTGTATTACCATTATCTAAAAGTCATTTTGAAAGAAATATGTCCAAATCCGTTCTTTTTATACCAAATTCCCCTTTCCTCATGCATTTGATA
The DNA here is from genome assembly GCA_031772095.1 of Zeugodacus tau. Taxonomy (NCBI): domain Eukaryota; kingdom Metazoa; phylum Arthropoda; class Insecta; order Diptera; family Tephritidae; genus Zeugodacus; species Zeugodacus tau. Next base: position 56,738,070 of record CM062653.1, on the reverse strand, counting down.
CCAGTCGACCATTTTCGGTTCACCATTTTTACCATTGGGTATAAATTCGCATAAATAACAAATCAATTTTATTGTTCAATGCGCTCTATTCATGCCGAATGCCATTGACACACCAAATACACAAAGCACTTAACTACATGCGGACCTTAGGTCATTCTTATTACCACTTCAACAGGTGTGTATGCGCATAAATATACATATGAGTCCATTCTATGGTCATATGTACCATTTGCATGAATATTCATGAGGGCGCGTACAATGCGCTAATTGATTTTGCAAGTTAATCAATCAACTTTTTTTTACAACTCTGTATTGAGGGTGCCAAAGTGCGAAAAGAAAACAAAGGTAATATGTGAAAGAATTGCTTAACCTTGTTTTAGTGTTTTACTCCACTTAGCGGTATGTCGTAATAATATTTCCTGTGAATTATATTTGTATACACAGGTTTGGTTTTGTTTCTATTATTTATTTGAGGACTTTTGAGTTATTACTTTTCTTCCGGGTACAATGCGGAAAAGAAATATTTGTATTAAAATTATTACATAGGTGGTCTCAAGAACAAATTAGAAAAGATTAAGATCTTCTAAATGCTCATTTGACATTTCTCTTCAGTAAGAATTGCCATTGCATCATTGAAAGATATAATATCCAACAGCGAGTCGAAATTATTAAAATTTACTATGGAAATTCGGAGTCAGTGTCCTCAAGATTAAGAGCGCTACGTCCTATTTATCATGAGGCTCATTTCTGGCTGAAAAAAGCCACATATGCGTTATTAGTCAGTCACCATTGCATCCCGGAAAAATTACGAATGGAGCAGTTTATGGGCCGGCAGTGTCGTTGGGCCGTACTTCTTTCGTGATTATCAAGAGCGGCCGGTTATTGTGAATGTAAATCGCTACCGCTCAATGATAACCGAATGTTTATGGCCCAAGTTTTATGATATGGACTTGGACAGTATGTGGTTCCAACAGGACGGCGCCACAAGCCACACAACGCATCAAAAATCGATTTATTGAAAACCAAGTTTGGTGAACGTGTTATTTCACGAAATGACCCAGTCAATTAGCCGCCTCGGGCGTGCGATTTGTTACCGTTAGACTATTTCCTGTGGGTTATGTCAAGTCTATGGTCTATACCAACAAGCCGGCGACGATTGATGAACTTCGTACGAATATTGAACGTGAAATTGCAGCAGTGTCGGCCGATTAATGCTTGAAAACTGTCTAAAATTGGGTTCAGCGTCTGGACTTCTGTTAGCGTGCCATGCAAAAGAAATCAAGTTCCATAATGGCATCGAATGTACTTTCACAGGAGTAAAAAATTTCATAGATACCCCAAACCGTTTTTGGTTTACTTCAAAAAATTAAAACTTTTGTAGCTCACTTATTGAAAACCCCTTTATATACGAAATACCAAACGGAGGGCGAAAATAATTATTAGGGGTACAGTATCTATCAATATATTGGGTTAGGGGATGGTCTATACTAAAGAATATGAAGGCTGGGATAATTCGTGGTCATTTTTCATTCATCTTCGCCTCCAAGCTATATTATAATCAAGATTATTGTCATAATTTTGCTACGACATTTTTTTTTCTTTACCGATTGGTATATGGTCCAGAGCCAACCGGAAGTTTGAATATCGAGATTAGTGGAATTACTGGATCGTAATTATTAATTTATAAATAATTATCTGAAAATGATAGATTTTGAGAAATCTTGATAGATTGACTGATATTTTCATTAGTAATAAGGTTCTCATATTCCTTAGCTGAGGGCTGGAAAAGTTCGTTTCCAATTTCGCGCTTACCATTCTCCCCACCGGTCCGTCCCAAAACTCAACCAAGTTTGTTCGAGTTATTTGGTACTGTGGCGATCTTGACATTAGGATTAACCTAAAATTTTCGATCTGATTGAGACCTATACTGAGTGTTGATGACATTACCAATATAAACGTTTAAGAATTATACAATTTTTCCAGTATTTTGAGCGTTGGATTTGGGTCTCCATTCTGTATGCAATATATTGCGAGAGTATAAAATAGAAATTTGGCTTAAGTTTGGAATAATTATGGAGGCACAACCAACGTGTTCATTTTAAAAGTGGGTTAGATCGCTAATGTGATAAAGAAAACGAGAGAAAACTGGCGAAACTCATTAATGATGCACAGTATTCTCTCAACTTTTATATACGTTATCAGATCACTAAAAAGATTTACGTGACAAATCGAGTGCAAAACAAACTCTTATAAGAAACTTATTCCGCATAATAAAAACTAATTCAAAGAGATCAAGACACTATACAAACAAAAACACTACAACAACAGATAATACAACAGAGTAACGTAACGGTCAAACCGCCCGCGCTACAATAGATCACTTTAGTTGTCTTTTTGTTATTGTTTCGCACAATTTCGCGCATTTATTTGCATTTCAATGCCGGTCGCTGTGCTAGAGACTAGAGACTAGCCCCAAAAATTCAAATTAAACAGACAAATTTTATTATAACCTCATGTATTGTATATATATTTATTTATATATATGTATATATATTTATATATATATTTTATATATTCAAATGAGTGTTTCGAGTTGCTCGCACAATAGATCACAGCATTTTTTACAATGCAATTTACTTTTGTATATTTCTGTATGCTTTTGAATTTCTGCTCTATGTGTCCTCTAGCCTCTACTAGCTACATTAGTATATTTACTTCCCGGCTGTGTTGCGCAGCGTCGCTGCAAAATGTTTGACAGCCATGACAGAAATTATGCAAAGCAATTTTTAACGGTTATTTCAACACTTTTTCAGCAATAGTCGGTTACTGAGTAGTTGTTGTTGCACACAACCAACTGTTGTTTGACAAAATCTACGAATTTTTTGACAGTCTAGTTGACAGCAATAGTTTTACCCAAGTCACAAATGTATGTATATATGCGTTGGTTGTGGGCTTTTTGTTTGCTGTTTATGGTTTTATACACTTTAAGACAGCGTTAATGTGTTTTATTGCGTGGAAACTTTGCACGGTCCATAAATGAAGCATCACAGCGCATAGTTGCTGAACTGTCAGATTTTTATCTTTGTTGTGTTGTGATAGTGCGCTGTGCTTTTTTTCTTGATTTTTGTGTTATTAGCTGATCTCAACAAAGCCGGCTTTGGCCATGATCATTTGACGCGTGTAGCTATGCTTTGAGATTTGACAAGTTTTTGGCGTTGGCTTCAACTATTTTCTATGTATGTATGTATGTTTGTATTTATGTGTGTTATGTGACGTCTACGCCCTCAGCATGCACTCAAAGCCACGCAATAGTTGTTGTCTGTAGCTGTTTTTAGACACAAAAATTTTGAATAGTTTGACAAAACAATAAGTAAAATGAATCAACGAAGTGTTGTTGTATGAAATACAATAAATATACAGCTATATATGTAAATATACATACATATATACAAGCATAACTATTTATATACACTCATAAAACTATAAAAACATTCAAGCAATATGCGGGTGGTTAAAAAATAAAAAAAATTTTTTAATAGCTCTATGGTCATATCAATCAATCTTGTTACTTAATTAAGTGTGAACATTTGAAAAAATATTTTTTTCTTTTTAATTTTTATGTGCTAAATTGCTTTGTCGCTTTAACCTTCAGTACTAAGTTTATTCGCCCAAATTTGGCATTGTCGCCGATTAGTGTCAAACTGCCTTCCTAGTTTCCTTAAATTGTCTAGCGATATCTCTTGTAGATTTATGTTAAGTGTTGGCCAAAATTTGTTTTGAAGAGAAAAAATATTGTTTTTTTTGTATTTCAAAATCTTTCAAATAGTTTTGGCTAATATAATTTTACTATAAATAGCCAGTATCCATTTAGGCATAAATGTCACTCGACTGCTATATAAATCAATTATAGTAGTTCAGCTATTATTTCCAGCGGCAGCTCTTAACGAAAATGGTAAAGAGTAATCTCATGATAGAATGAAAATGTTACAGTTTCGAGCTTAACGCTGCTAAATATGCGCTAATTTGGTAGTCGAATGAAAATGGTTAACAATATAGAAAGATACTTATGTCTAATAAGCGTAAAGCGTTCAACTAAGAATGAGTAGTGACCATGGAAATATAATAAATCAAAATATAGTTAAAAAAAATACTACAAATGACTACAGTCAGTAGTGGATTGGGAAGATGTGATATCACGTGATATACCTGGTGATGTGATTTTGAAATATAGCGCATTCATTCTTTTAAAAACCACGTAATACAATTATGCAATACAAAATATTTGGGAAAATAGCATTTAATATATGTGATAAATAATGTGGTATAAAACCATATGATGTGATATTAAATCATGTGATGTGATTAATGTCATGTGATGAATTTGAAGCAATAAAATAATGTCAAAAAGTGAAAAGAACTGCTGGAACTATTTATTTTTAATTAAATTTAGCTTCTTATTTAATATTTCATCAATAAATTGTTTACAGTTCGTCATGTTATGCATTTATTTGATGTGATGCATAGATCACATGTCTATCAAGTAAGACATTTTATGAAATATAAAATAAAATAAATAAATTAGTTAGCGAACTCAATAAGCAGTATATTTTCCCCAATTTTTCATATTTAAGAATTCAATTTATTCCTGTAAAACAGCTTTTGGAAATGTGTCTCAAACTCGTTTCAAATATTATCCAAAATATTCAATCCGAGTAATATTCTAAGAGATATACTCTTTGGAAGTTCCATCCATCAAGCACCGTCAGTACAAATGTAAAACTTTAAATACATTTATCTCAAAACTCAAATTTTCAAGTCGGTGTGCACAATATCTCAAAAAGTTATAAAGCGTTTTGATCAAATTTTTTTCAAATAGTTAATGAACGAAGGATTTTTTATATCTTTATTATAACTATCAAGCCAAAATATGCCGAAAAAATTACAAAAAAAGTGAGTTTTTTGGTTAAAATTCCGTCAAAAATTCAAATTTCAATATTTTATTTTTTCCTTCATTCATTAACTATGTAGATCTAGCCATGTACTATCGAATTAGTTTTGGTTTATTGAATTTAGATGAACCAATCATGAGTTATGATGTCCACCTCAAGACCTTTTTTTGGATACGTCATGGGAGATGAGGTGGCAACAGCTGAATTTTCGGAATTTTAAATAAAAATTTCACAAAATACTGTTTAAATATGTATCTTTGATACCCTGAATTGTTTAAATGAAATATATGATTGTATATATAAAAAAAAATTGTGAAAATTCCCTAGTTTTTACCCTCTGAAATCCTCCTAACGCCTTAAAATAACATATAACACACCATAGCTATTGTAACGGCTAAATTTTTATTGGTAGGACTCCTCTTCCTTACCTATAAATATCTCCATATAAACCAAATCGACCGTAATTAAGCAAAAATTGGTAATTCTGAGTATTTGGAGCCGTTCAATCGTAAAGGACTCAAAATTACCCGTCTTCGTCTTCATTATTTAAAAGATTGGAAAATCCATTCAGTTTATAAATATATGGTGTTTATATTATAATACTCTCGCAACAAAGTTGCTAAAGAGAGTAATATAGTTTTGTTCACATAACGGTTGGTTATAAGTCCTAAAACTAAACGAGTTAGATATAGGGTTATGTATATCAAAATGATCAGAGTGACGAGTAAAGTTCAAATCCGAATGTCTGTCTGTTCGTCCGTCCGTCTGTGCAAGCTGTAACTTGAGTAAAAATTAAGATATCTTGATGAAACTTGGCACACTTATTTCTTGGCACCATAAGAAGATTAAGTTCGAAGATGGGGGAAATCGGACCACTGCCACGCCCACAAAATAGCACTAACCTAAAATTTGGTATGAAGGATATGAAGGGGCGGTCGACAGAAAGCGAACCGAAAGCGCCCAAAGCGAAGGTGGTGATACCTCGCGTGGTAGACCCGGAACATGCACTTCGACTGCTACAACGACAAAACCCTGACGTGCCGACCAGTGATTGGAGAGTACTGAGCGTAGCTAAAACTGCAAACGCAGATGGAGGCCAGAGCTACATACTCCAAATCAATAAGGCGGCTGACGACATTTTATATGCCAGATTCGGGAAGATGGCGTGGGGAGTTGGAAGCGTATTCCTTCGCCTCAAAAAGCGCCACCCTGCAGATGGCAACGTAAACACACTGGAGACGGGTGAAGTCGAAAAAGATCTCGGAATTGAAGAGATAATGGCGACTTCATTAGTCTTGCAGGAGGTGGAGGGGTCACCTGATCAGTACTCTAAGGTTAATGAACCAGGAGCTGACGGTACTTCAGGTGAACCTCCACAAAAGTAAGATCGCATCTGCCGAACTCCTTCTCAATCTAGAGAAGGGCGGCTACGACGTGGCTTTAGTCCAGGAACCATGGATAGCATCGGGTAACGTGGTCGCTGGACTAAAGTCACCTAACTACACAACATATACCCCGAGCGTCACTAACAAGGTAAGAACGGCGGTACTGGTAAGCAAAAAGCTGTATTCCCATGTTAACTTAAATCTCTCCACAGATGACCTGACGGTGGTGGCGGTAAAGGATTGCAGGGATGAGCTCATACTCCTTGCATCCTGTTACCTGCCACATGACGGCGAGGCACCGACTGCGGAACTCCAGAGGCTGGTGGCTACATCCAGCAGAAGGAAACAGTCGCTGGTAGTTGGGGCTGACGCTAACGCGCACCACACAATTTGGGGAAGCCGAGACATCAATGCAAGAGGTGAGTCCCTATTAAACTTTATATTAATGAGTAGTCTAGTGATAGCAAACCGGGGGGAGGAACCTACGTATATAGGACCAACCTCGAAAAACGTCCTAGACTTTACACTTTACACCAGTAGTGGTACAACGGTTGAGAACTGGAGGGTGCTAAGTACACCGTCATTCTCTGACCATAGATATATACATTTCTCTATTAGAAAGGGGGTTAAAGCTAGACTTGAGGCTAGAAGAAACCCCAGAATTACAAACTGGGTACGTTACCGACAAATACTGTTTAGTAAAAGACTTAGACCGTGCGTATTCAATTCTCCACAAGAGTTAGAGGAGGGTGTGAATCTCTTCTGTAGTACTCTTACTAAGGCTTATCATTCCGCTTGTCCTATGCTGCGGCCGAAACGCAAAACGAGACCCCCTTGGTGGAACAAGGAGCTCGAATCGTGTAGACGCAGTGTAAGGAAAATCTTCAACTTGGCCAAGCTAGCGGAAAGCGAGGAATGTTGGAATGAATATAAGGATCTGTTAAGAGACTACAAAAAGCTAATGCGCAGGAGCAAACGACAGTCCTGGAAAAACTTTTGTAGCAACTTTGAAAGAACAAATGAGGTGGCAAGACTTAGAAAACTGTTATCTAAAAGCCCCCCCTCGCCAGGCCTGGTTCGCAGAAACAACGGAGAGTGGACGGAGAATTGCAAGGACTCCTTAGAGGTTCTAGTTAGCGCACACTTTCCGGGATGCAAGAACCCGGTTAACACTCCACACGAAGGAAATACTGCGGTTATCCTGTCCGAGTGTATAATCACGGAGGATAAAATAGAATGGGCAATCCGCTCCTTCGACTCGTACAAATCTCCCGGTACGGATGACATCTTTCCAGCCATGCTAAAGAACGCAATGAAGCTGGTCGTGCCGTGGTTGCGCGTGATATTCAGAGGATGTTTAAGGTTTGGTTATGTACCGCACTCATGGAGAGAGGCTAGGGTGGTTTTCATACCGAAGGCAGGTAAAAACAATCCAACCTACTCGAAAGAGTTCAGGCCCATAAGTCTTACCTCTTTCCTTCTGAAAGCGCTGGAGTAAATACTGGATGCACATATAAGAGACACGGCGCCTCCTGGCAGCTTGTCCAAATCGCAACATGCGTATACAAAGGCAGATCCGTGGAGACTGCACTCCATTCATTGGTATATAACATTGAAAAAGCTCTAGAATACAAGGAATATGCTCTGGGAGCATTTCTGGACATTTCGGGAGCATTCAATAATGTGTCTACGGAATCCATACTGCGAAGTATTGAGTCAATGGGTGTTGAGCCTGTCATACAAAGGTGGGTGAAAAACCTCTTGATGTCTAGAAAGATAAAAGCAGAATGGAACGATGCCAGTGTGACCAAGGAAGTCTGTAGAGGTACTCCGCAAGGCGGAGTGCTATCTCCACTCTTATGGACATTAGTGGTAAACAACTTACTAAAACAGTTTGAAAACAAAGCTCCCAAGATAACAGCGTATGCGGATGACATCGCCATCTTAATAACGGGAAAATGTCTGCACACTGTCAGCAGTATAATGACCAGCACTCTCAGCACTGTCAATAACTGGGCAACACAAGCGGGACTGGGGCTCAATGCGGAAAAGACAGACCTTCTGGTGTTTACTAGAAGGTACAAAATACCTGCATGGAGGCCCTCTTCGCTAAATGGGACCGAGCTCCCGCTCAAGGACCGTACCAAATACCTAGGGGTAGTCTTGGACACCAAACTTCTGTGGAAGTACAATGTGGAAGAGAGAGTGAGGAAAGCCAGTAATGCTCTGTATGCATGCAGGAAGATGCTTGGCACTACCTGGGGCTTTCTCCCACTCTCATGCACTGGTGCTACACAGCAATAGTGAGACCAATTCTGCTCTACGGGGTTCTGGTATGGTGGACGGGTACCAGAAAATCTACATATCGGAAGCCGATGGAAAAGGTTCAGCGGCTTTGCGGCGCTATGTATATCGGGGGCCCTAAGAACCACCCCAACGGCTGCTCTTGAACGAATACTAAACCTGCCACCTATAGATCTCTTTGCCGAAAGCTGCGCGGCGAAATCGGCGGGTCGACTGATGGCAATAGGTGAATTCACATACAGACCCTTCGGACACAGCTCGGTTGCTAAGAGCAGTCTGACAGGTATCGACTATCTGGTCCCATTCTACAACTGGGAAAGAGGTTTCATGGTAAACATGGAAAAGGATGGTTGGCGCAAGGGCACCGTAACTACACGCAACACCTTAAATATCTATACGGATGGCTCTAAAATGGATGAAGGAGTAGGTGCAGGAATATACTGTCCGGAATTAGGCATAAGACAACCGTTCAAACTGCCGAACCACTGCAGTATATTTCAAGCAGAGGTCTTTGCTATTGGGAAGGCAGCAGAGCTAGCCTCCAGTACACAAGGCCAATACTCTAAAATTAACATCTACGTAGACAGCCAAGCGGCAATCAAGGCAGTAACATCGTGTCGAATATCGGCCAAAAGTGTCCTGAGCAGCAGGGCAGCAGTGGTGAGGGTCGCCAGAAATATGAGGCTACACTTCTACTGGGTGCCAGGCCATAAAGGCATCGAGGGCAACGAAATCGTAGACGGGATTGCCAAGAGTGGTGTACAGCTGTCACCCGGAAACATGATCAACATCGCTAAACCCATGCACATTCTATACGATGACATAGACAGGTGCATGGCAAGAAGAATCATATCTCGCTGGAAGGATCTGCCGGGGTGTAAAACTGCAAAAGTCATGTGCAAAGCGGTAGATCAAAAATATACAAGGTTCCTACTGGAGCTCGATAGAAAGGGCTGTAGGACCATGGTCGGCATTCTTACCGGTCACAGCCTTGTAGCGGCACATGCCTATAAAATGGGGCTGTCAGATCGGGAGGAATGCAGAAAATGTCAAGAGCAGGGCACCAAGGAAACAGTGGAGCATCTCTTGTGCGTCTGTCCTGCGTTAGCGAGACAGCGTTTTAGGTACTTAGGGGCGCCACAGTACGATAAGTTAGAGGAGATATCGTCAGTAAAGCCTCATAAACTATTAAAATTCACGACAGGCGCAGGCATCCTGAACGATGACTACTACTCAGGGAACACGTAAAGGCACTCCATTCTGGTATCGCAAAGGACCATAACTGGTCTATGCGTGGCCTGCAGGCCTACCAGACCAACCTAACCTAACCTAACCTATGAAGGGGCATATTTTTGGGGAAGTGGGCGTGGCCCCGCCCCCTACTAAGTTTTTTTGTACATATCTCGTAAACTACTAAAGCTACATCAAGGAAACTTTCTAGAGTCCAATCCAAAAATGGAGGAAATTGGATTATAACCACGCCTACCTCATATACAAAGGTTATGTTGAAAATTACTAAAAATGCTTTAATTCAGTAAGGAAAACCACCAGAAACCCTTAATTATAAAGATGGTACAGAAGAGCTGCACTCAAAATGGTATACACATTTTTAAATAGGCGTGGATCCGCCCACTTATGGGTCAAAAACCATATCTCCGAAACTATTCGACCAATTTCAATGAGATTTGGTTCATAATATCTACCTTCCTAATGATGTATTATGAAAATAGTCCAAATCGGTTCATAACCACGCCTACTTTGAAGACGATCTGAATCGTTTACTTTACAATATATAAAGTAAGCACTAGTGAAGATATCGGTACAGAACTTTGCAAAAATACCGTATTTAAAGAGTGGCCCTTCTAAAAATCGTCGAAATCGGTCCATAAGTTATATATCGAATATGAGTACCTCATGGCTTCCAACAAATTTTTTACCGAAAATATAGGTGAGTCTCTCAGATATTTTGAAGAAATTCAGAGGGAATATATTTCTTCTAATAATATGTCTCCGTGCCAAAAATGGTTGAAATCGGGTCATAACTTCCCCTGTCTCCCACATACTTAATATTAGGGTTTTCAAACTTTCAATGGACTATATATCATATATATGACGAATATGTGAGTTTAATTGTTTGTTATATGAATATAATGAAGTAATTAAATTAAGTGTAAAATGTTCGGTGACACCCGAACATAGCCCTTCCTTACTTTTTTTAGTTTACTACATTAGCGGAGAGACAACTTCATGTGAAGCAGAAGAAAGCAAAGAAAAAAGAAGAATGTCGCTATAATCGGTGCAACGCCCTCAAAGGCGATTATGCTGAATAATAAAATTGATTAAAAAAAATAATATTTTTTAAACCCATACGAAATATTATATTTAGACCGTGTAGTAATCAAAACAGTTCAAATAACACATAAAAAATTATATAATTCATAAATTATAAATAAATTATGCGCCCAACAATAAAAAATATAAAAAATCGCACAAAATTTTCATAATAACTTCTAATAAAACTAGATTAGAAAGGTATAAAAATAACAAAGTTTCAAAAATCACACACCCACGCACATACATATATATCCTAATAAATATTTATATATATAAATAGATATATAAGAAATCACTTACATTTGCTTTCGTATTCTGTTCGTGTTCGTGCACTTTACAGATTATTCACACTTGTGCACGCTCTTTATATAATCCACGCACGTGCTGCTTCAAATCGAGCACTATCCAGGCTGTGTACGAATGACAAGTAACTGCCTAGGCGAATTCGAATCCGAAATGTGTGCAAAAGAGCTACAATTTTTTTTTTTACTACAACTTAATGAAATTCAATGCGAACCGCTAAATTCAAATAAACAAAAACGAAAAATTAAATAGACACACACAACTGTTTTAAGCCAATTCTTCAGCAGTTGTCAGTTGGGCGTACAACATCCGCACACAAATCACAACAATTTCACTTGTGTTATTTTATCGCAGCGCGCATCGAACGCACACATTTAAAATTAATTCGATTCAATTTTTATTTTTATTTTTTGGATTTTATTTTTATTTAAAAAAAATTTAAACTTTTTTTAATTTTTTTAACTTTTTTATTTTTTTTAATTTTTTTATAATTTTTTTTTTCAATTTTTGAGTTTATTTTTTTGTGTTAAAAACAAGCAAAATTACCAATTTGAGACACGACTCAACGCAGCTGAATTTGTATTACTTTTTGATTTCCTGAAAATTCGCAAATGAATACAAATGGGAGTATAAAATATTTCTGGCTTTAATGGCAAAAGTGTGGACTATTTACTACAGCGATTCTGGTGGCACACTTCTACAAATATTTAAGCAGTTCAATTTGAGTATTTGAAACACTGGTTTAGGTGCAAAACAACAAAAAACAAGTTGAATGCTTTCTAAACGCTGTGAATTTGTATTTCTCTATTTATTTGCTTTATTTTTTAAATTTATTTGCTTTTCGCACTACTCACACACACAACTGTAAATCAAATCGAGCACGTTTTTTTTTATTATTCGGAATTTGTAAATTCAGCAAAGTCGTTTAAAATATTTTCTAAGGAAAAAATTTAAATTTCAGCTTCAAATTCTTTACTTTACTTTTTTTTAAATAATATTTGTACAACGACTGCTATTTCGTTTCACGCGTCGCCGCAAAAGCACGTCCGTTCAGTTCGGTATAACTCGTCACTTTGCGCAAGGCATGCGTTCACTTCGCTCGTTTTCGTGCTGCTCACCGTTGCCAACTACAAAACCTACTGACGGCCTTTGCGTTTTTTACGGCCAAAAGTCTGGACCTTTTAGTCGCTCACCAGCGTAGTATTAGATTTTGTCAGTTGTGTTTTTAGGCTCACTCACGAAGTCGAAGTTTTATGAGCTCAGTTGGCTCAGCTCGCTTCGAGTTTGTTGCTTAAGTCTTTCGTTTCGTTTGAGTGATTTTGTCAGTAGACGACACACAGTGGATTGATTTCTTATAAACAGTAGATATAAATATTTTTTTTTGGCATTTATTGTAAGGAATTTAAAAAGTTAGGTAGTCTAAAAATCAAAAAAATAAAATAAAACAGAAAAGCGGACCGAGTTATTTTTGATGAAGCAAAAGAAAGTATATAATAGATGGAAAATAAATAAAAGTTAAAGGATAGTATAATAAATAGTATTATTCAATAACTAATGAATTTAAGTCGCCAAGAATACATTTTTCTTCTTTTATTTTTTTTCTTTATTTGATTTTTTTATTTAATTTAGGACATTTTCAGGTTAAAAATAAAATTATCGTCAAAACCACTTTCATTCAAAATTTGTTGCCATAATAAGTAATAAATGAGATATACTTTCAGATAAGACTCGCGCTATTCAGAGAAATGGACTAAGTATTGAGCTTTGTGGGATATTAAAAATTTCTGGAACCCTCTCTGAGTATTGTAGCGCAATATTCTTCGAGTAAAGTTGTTTGAAATCATATTTGTGTAATGAGATTTTTCAGTATTTTTTTGCTATTAAAACATGTCATTTGCATTATTACACTATTGAAATTGACTTGAAGTCACGAAAATTTGAAAAAAAGTTTATAATTTCCAATGTTATAGCTGTTTGTGTTGAGCCAGTTCCAAAAAAATGTCTTTGAGGTGACAATCATAAGTCAGTCCTTGGATATTCATCTAAAATCAATCGGATAAAAAAAAATTAGTTTTATAAATAGATAATCCTGGGCCTTAACGAAGCTTTTTTTTTCAAAATTAACAAAATGTCGCCTTAGGAATTTTTTTCTAGATATTTGGGAAAAAATCAACAGTTATTTGGGTCTTAAAAAATCAAAATTTTTGAAAAAACAAAAAAAGCTTCGGTCAGGCCCAGTATTATTATGTATTCAAAAAGATTTTTTAAAAATCCTGACTACTCCTAACCCCTTAAGACGATCACGGCTTCTTTCCATTATCACAAATTGAAAGCTTCGAAACCCAGATCGTATCACAGGCCTTCAAATGTCACTTTTTCTTCTTTACTCGCTTACGCGATTTTAGCCGAATCAATAAAAGGGCGCCATTGTTCTCTTTTTCTCGTAACTTGGCGCCAATTGGAAATACCAAGCGAAAACAGGTCGTTCTCCACCTAATCTTTTCAACGAAGTAGTGATCTTCGCCTTCCTCTGCTTTTCCTGGCGGATACTGCATTGTATACTCTCAGCATTGTATCCGTCCGGACAACATGACCTAGCCAGCGAAGCATATGTTTCTTGATTCGTTGAGTTTTGCTTTTGTTTGTCGAGAGAGGATTTTACATTCAGTTGCCTACTCAGTCCAAAGAAAAATCTGTTGGCAAGATTGATTCTGCATTGGATTTCAAGGGGGACAATGTTGTCCATGCAGGAAACATTACTAATGCACTTCAACGTTATGATTGTCAATGCGATGAAAGTTTGTTTGATAAAGGATATATTTTGTCTTGTCATCGTTCATTACCAGACCTATATGCTTCGGTTCGTAATCCAGTCTGGAAAAGCAGAACAAGTGGCGAGGTTGTTAAGGCCAATGATGTTTAGAGAATAATTCGAGCTGCGCATGGAGGGGGTGTATGGACAAGACGTAGCCCGTACTATTCTCTACAGCAATAGATTCTCACGATTGGAAGTCAGCCTGAGACACCTCAGATTGAAAAAAATTTCGTATTGAAATCTCCTCAAAATTTTTCAAACCGTCATATCACTGAGATGAAACAAATTTTAAGAACTATATAACAATGCCGACCAGATAACGGTACTTTGGTTGTAAGTTTTTCAGATATGGATTTATGGACTCCAAGCATACGCATAGATCCTATCTATCAATGTAGAATAACATATTTTTTTGCAATTTTTTTCAAGCTCGCTCCACTGTGCACACGCAGACGCTCTAGCACAATGTAGGCGCATCGAGTATTTTTTTTTTTTCTATAAATGCATTTATTTTGTGTGTTTTTTCAACTCTAAAAAACATTTTTAGACTGCAAAGTTGTAAGCGAGTGCGCATGTGTGAGTGTGTTTGAGTCTAGTAAAACTCATATTGATGGGTAGGCGAAATGACGGTTTTAGAAGCGCGTTATTACAGCTGTTTTTGTCGTAGCAACTAAACACAATTGATTTGCTATTGTCTAAATTGAATTTGTGTGCTTTTCGTTTTGCTTTTTAATTACTTTTAATTTAATTCTTTTAATTTTTACTAGCGTCTGGCTTTTATGCTCGCTATGAACTGGTTTTGAGTGTTTTTCTATTTCATTTGCCTTAAACGCGCACTCGCGCTCACACTTTTAAGCGTTATTAATTAATTATTCCATTTCGTTACGAATATTTCGGTTTGTCGCCACTTGCACGAGATAACTCGGCGCTGCGTCGACTCCGACTCCGAAGCCGAAATTTTGTGAGCCGCCTGAAATTTCGTGCATATGTGCATTTGACCAGATGGATTATTGTGCGCTTTGTTGCTCGACCGGCTTGGCATGCCATTTAATAGTAGCGCTGCGTACATTTTTGTTGTTGTATAATATATTGTTGTACGCGCCGGTAGCAACGTGCGCGTGTTGTACCAGCTGCTGTGTTGCATTTTTGTTAGTGTTCTTGTTGTTGTTGCTGCTTTAAACACCAACTGTGATGTCACATCGCACATGGAGGTTGCTCCAAAAAAGCCAACAGCATTTTTTCAGCCTGACGTATCAATGCGATCGCGCAACGTGTCGACGCATTTGCCGCATACATACATACATACACACATATGCAGTTGAATGCACGCGCATTTACATATTTCATCAGATCTTCCATTTCTGGTTTTTGCATTATGGCGCTTTTCTATTGTCTTTAACTATTTTTAGACAATTTATGTGCTATTTCGTGCGGGTTATTTATGGTTTTATTTCCTAAAATTAGCTTAAAATTTTCCTCTTCTTCTTCTTAAGTGTAGGCATGTGTTAAAAATGCATAAATATTTTGTTTTATTTAATAGGCATTTTGTACTATGTGCTGCGCAACAACTTTACAACCTCCACGTGGTTAAGGTGAACTATGGTTAACAAGCATTAGTGATAAAATATATATAATTAGTTATTTTTATTTTCAACGCTGCATAGTATTAACGAGAAGTGAGCTAAAATTTTGTCACGTACCAACTGCTGATAAGGTTATATGAGTTTAGTATAATACAAGTTAGAGTATAGAGTTAATAAATGTGTATATAGTGACCGATCTAGCTTTCTGAGAATTAACTGCTACAGCTAAACTTATAATTACCACGTTCAAATGAGATAAATATGTTACCTTTGTGTTTTTGAACATTTTTATACTCTCGCAACATGTTGCACAGAGTATCATAGTTTTGTTCACATAACGGTTGTTTGTGTCACCAAGAAATAAAAGAGTTAGATATGGGGTTATATATATATGAAAATGATCAGGATGACGAGTGGATTTGAAATCCGGATGTCTGTCCGTCTGTCCGTGCAAGCGATAATTTGAGTAAAAATTTAGATATCTTAATGAAACTTAGAACACATATTCCTTGGCAGAGGAGGTTGCTTTCGAAAATGGGCAAAATCGGACCATTGCCACGCCCACAAAATGGCGAAACCGAAAACATATACAGTGTTATAACTAAGCCATAAATAAAGTTATTAAAATAAAATTTGGAACATAGGATCGCATTGGGGAGGGGCACATTTGGATGTAATTTTTTTGGAGAAGTGGGCGTGGTCCCGCCCTCAAATATTTTTTTTGTATTTAACTCGCAAACTAATAAAGCTATATAAACCAAACTTTCTGCAGTCAGTTCTCTTACATACCCCACCACACACCATGAAAATAGTAGAAATCGGATAATAACCACGCCCACCTCCCATGCAAAGGTTAGGTCGAAAATTACTAAAAGTGGGATTACTAACTAACGAAAAATGTCAGAAACACTATATTTTGCAGAAGAAATAACAGAAGGGAGCTGTACTCAGATTTTTTTACAAAATGGAAAATGGGCGTGGCATCTCCCACATATGGGTCAAAAACCATATCTCAGGAACTACTCGACCGATTCGAATAAAATTATATAATATTTTTTTGACACCCTGATAACCCGGACAAAAAATGGGCGAAATCGGTTCACAACCACTACTACTTTCCTTATAACTCAATTTTGAAATCCATCTTATTCCTTCACTTTATAATGTAAACATAAGGAACCAATGAAGATAACGGAATAAAACTTTACACAATTAGTGCATATCATCTCTGGCTTCACTTGTGAAAAAATTGTCGAAAACGGACCATAACTTTTCAAAGCCCCAGATATCGAACATGTTGAACTCAGCGCCTAAGGGTAAATTTTAACCGAAAATATGGGTAAATCTCTCAGATATCTCAATTTAATTCAGAGGAAATTGTTTTCTTCTAATAGTGTGTCTCTGTTCCAAAAATTATTAAAATCGGGTCATAACATTTCCATATACCTTATTATAGGTTTTTCAAAAATACGGTGAGCTTTATTCCACATATATGTATTGGTTAAATTTCTTCAATAAATTGCGAGAGTATAAAATGTTCGGTTACACCTGAACTTAGCCTTTCCTTACTTGTTTTATTTTAAAGTGGAGTTGAAAAAGTGATTGTACAGTTCAAGAGAAGAAAAAGGTCTGAATAAATAACCATCAATAGACTACTTAATATTGTTTTTAGACTAAATTGATACATATTTATAGAACTGCACTGCGACGAAGCGTTGGCAGCTGGAAACTTTGAACGCCTTTTTTTTTATCAAAATCGTGTTTTTCAAACTTGATTGAATTACTTGAAATTTGTGTTACCAGCACCACTATTATTATATATATTATCTATACTGAACAAAATTTATACATCTATTATACAGAGGAAAGATTTATATGTATGCTTTTAATGAATAAACTCAAAAACTACTGTGCCGATTTCAAAATTTGTTTTCACCATTTGAAAGCTACATTCACCCCGAGTAACATAGGCTATATTTATTGCTAGAATCTCAACTTTCTGGAAATAGTTCCCAGATGAGGGTATTAAAAAGACTCCATGATGGAGAATCTTAATCTGAAACTGAAAATCGTCTTGCAAGTCATTCTCTTCGCATTGCAATCGCGTGCCAGAGAGTCGAGTAAAGAGCGCTCGCAGCGGCCTGTCAGTTATTTATAAATTCCAAAAACTTCGATTTTTTTATAACAAAAAACTAAAAAAACAAGAATTAAAAAAAAAGCAAAATTCAATATATTTTACAAATGTCCACCAAAAGGCCACCGCTAATTTTTTTTTATTTCCGATAAGCCAATCAGCCAGAATCGTGGACGAGGCCCTTTATTCGAGGGGTTGTTCAGAACACTGTAACTTATGTTCTACACAATACTTTTAGCTTAAAATTTATATTTATCTTGTCTATATGATAATAAACTTAACCTATCTATTTACTGGAAAAAATTTAAAAAATTCTGAAAAATCACTAAACATAGGCCGTCACATGAGATGACCCCCTTATGTCAAGAAGAATTAAAAATGCTTCTTGTCTAATGGACGTTACTCGTTCTATCGAGTATCCTGTCTAATTTTACTTGGAATAGCCCAGGTCTCTCTGTCTTCAGGTAAAAGAAATCACATTGATCTGACGAGCAGATGCCCTGTCAGTGCACAGCGCCACTATTTGCCTTAGTTTGTTCCTTGAGAGCTTCATTATTTGCTTAAACATTTTCTGATTATAGCCCCACTACTTGTCCACTCCTCTTTAAGTTGGTAATCTATGAAGAAATGTAGACCCACTGCAATAAAGGGCTCTTTTGCTAGTTAGTCAGCAAGTACCCTGCCTTGTATGTCTTTGTGCCAAGGATCCATGCATAGTTCTATTGTTGTTATGGACAAAACTATTGAGCATTTTAATGCAATCCAGTGCCAGTCTCTATTTGATTTCAATGGATCATACTGTAAAGAGCTAAAGCTAAAAAACTACTTGACTATAACTAACAATAACAATACTTTTTCCGAGCAGGTTCCTTTCAAGAAAGATCTGGTCGCACTTAGTAATGGCATAGACTTCGGCTTGAAAACTTATAGAGAAACATATCATGGACACTAACGGCTTGAGGCGTGATCCTACCTTGAAAAGGTGTCGTATTTAAGTATTCCTTGAAAGTGGAGCCCTTCCAGTCATTCTTGTTATTGTTTTGATGATAGTTCAAACTATTAGATTATTATATATATATAATGAATTTACCAATTGAATTTGGCTAAATTTCTATTACAAGAAGTAAGAAAAGGCTAATTTCGGGTGCAGCCGATCATTTTATACTCTCGCAATTTATTGATGACATTTTATTAAGATAACACATAATTTTACCCATATATTCGGCATAAATTCCGATAGCATAAAGAAAAACATCATATATAGTATATGAGGGCTGAGGTAATTCCTGAACCGATTTCAATCATTTTCACCACAAAAGTACACTACGTCCAAGAGTATACGCTCACTTAGTTTTGCTAAGATATCTCACATATTAACCGATATATGCAATATAAAATTCTCCGGAAGTTTGGTAATCCGAATATAAGGTATATGGCAGCTAGGGGAAGTTATGACCTGATTTTGACCATTTTTGGCACAGAGACACACTATTAGAAGAAAAAGAATCGCTATGAATTACCAATATTTTCGGTGAAAATTTACCTTTACGCACTGAGGTCTTCATGTTCGATATCAGGGACCTTGAAAAATTATAGTCTGATCTCGACAATTTTTTCACAATTGATGTCACATCTCAAATACAATATTTGCGTAAGTTTTATTCCGCCATTATTGGTTCCTAATGTATATACATGTAAAGTGGAGGAATTCAAAATTGAGTTGTATGGGAAGTAGGCGTGGTTGTGAACCGATTTCAACTATTTTCATGGGGTGCGTAAGGGAAGTGACTGCAGAAAGTTTGGTTTATATAGCTTTATTGATTTGCGAGATATATATAAAAACCCTATTTGGGGTCGGGTCTACGTCAATCTCCCACAAAAATTACATCCAAATATGCCAATTCCTAGTGCGATCTATTACACATATTTTATGATACAGTCAACCTGCTATCAGATTTAAAAAAAAGGAGAATGGGCGTGGCGCTGCCCACTTATGGCTCAAAAGCATTATCTTTGGAAGTAATTTGGTACATAATAGTTTCTTTACATCCTGATGTTATATCCTGAAAATGGGTGAAATCTGGAACCCAGTCAGTCCAATAATTACCATAGCTTCCATTTACTATATAAAATGATGTTCGTTATTTTAGTGAATTTTATGCCGAATATATGAGTTGAATTGTGTGTTTTCTTAAAAACTAATTTACTTAGCAAGAGTATAAAATGTTCGATTACACCCATACTTAGCCATTCCTCACTTGTTTAAATTTAACATTGAACACAATTTTCCACAGATTAATTGATTTCAAAAGTTCTCAAGAGCTAATACTTATATAACGATGCTTTGCTAGATCTGAACTAGATATTTATTCGCATTTCCATGCAGAATATGAAAAAACCGATAATTGTCATGCCATCTATGGTACAAGTTACCCATAACAAGTTACAACTGTTGCTAGCTCAATTACAAATTGTTGTCATTGAGTGGTTGTAGATACAACAAAATAAATAAGCTTGTTGAAATGTTACACATTTGACCATTTATCGGCGAACACGAATCAGCAAATTTATTTGCTTAGCACAATTTATCTATTTATCTCAACTAAATGAATATAACGGCGATTTGACATGCTAACGACAACGAGTTCCGTGTCGCCACTCGCAACCAAATGTTACAGTTTTAATTGCTTGGCGATAGATACTAGCGTTGTATGCGAGATATGTGAGCATAAATTAGAATAGAACATGTCACGAATTCGCATGCGGACTGACACAAAAGTGACATTTAAGTTACGCAAAGCAGGTGGGCAAATATGCGAGATTTCCATTTAAATTTTTTTTTGCTTCCCAAATGCATTATGGCCACCACTGATACTGGCTACACACGCGACATTATTTAATCAACTCCGTAGTCAACTTTTACAAAGCAAATTATTAAATTATTGTGGACGCTTTTTTTTTTGGGTGGTTGACTATGAGAAACCGGAAATTTCAGCCAACTCCGGAAGTTGACAAACTGCCTTTGGCCAATATCGATTATTTATGACTGACTAGTTTCTAGAGTTATTTGCTAGCAGACATCAGCTCGTTTGTACATGCATGAATATTTATCTGTATATACAGACTTACTTACCATATGTTTAGCCTTAGTCCGTTTCTTGTTCGGCTGCTTGTCTTCGTGCTTCTTGTTCACGTTTCTTTGATTTGGACAATACTTGTCATTGTTTGTTTTACACTGTGCGGCCAAACATATGCAAATTGCATGGGTTAGTGTTGAAACGAATAGTGGAGCAAGTATTCGGTTATTGTAATTTTTATCAAAAATGTTTAGAAAATCCGGAGTTTCGAAAAAAAACATTTTTAATGAAAATATCTCTATAACTCATACCTTATAGATATATTGTCTAATAGTTTCCTTTCCGATGATAGTCGACACATTTGGCCATTTTGATTCCCCCAGACCCGACAATTCATCACCTCTTCTATTGTATTTTGAGGTGAATATTAAGAGTATTACTTAAACTGACACTGATAAATCTTGGATTAATTACAACAGAACGATCAGAAGACCTAAAATGAATGTGTATTGAGGGAAAAAAAATTCTCTCAGAAGCTTTAATTTTCTTTTTTCATTTTTCTTCTTCTCCCAGAAGCTTTAATTTCTTGTGAATCATTGAAATTTATGTTTAAAGATGACCCAAAAAATATTCTCCAAGTCTTAAATATTTGCTATTAAATGGATTATTCTTAATACTTATCGAGCTTTAATAGCTTTTTTTTAGATTATTCATTACTTTTAAATGATTTAGAAAGTTATTCTTAATTTCATCGAGCTTTAAGAGTTATTCTTGATTCTAATCGAGCTTTGAGAGCTTTTTTATAGTATTAATTACTATTTAATGCTTTGAAAGTTTATTTTTAATTCCTATCGAGCTTTTAGAGATTTTTTTAGGATTCATTACCATCAAAATACTTAGAAAGTTATTCTTAATTCTTGTCGAACTTTCTGAGCTTTTGTTTTAGAGTATTCACTACTAGCAATTGGCTTAGAATGTTATTATTAATTCTTATTGAGCTTTGAGAGTTTTTTTCGGGTATTCATTACTATCCATTGACTTCAAAAGTATATTTTTAATTTTTATCTAGCTTTTAGAGCTATTTTCAAGGATTTATTACCAGCAAATGGCTTAGAAAGTTATTATTAATTGTTATTGAGCCTTGAGATCTTTTTTCGAGTATTCATTACTATCCAATGACTTCGAAAACTTATTTTTAATTCCTATCGAGCTTTTAGAGTTTTTTTAAGGATTTATTAGCAGCAAATGGCATAGAGAGATATTCTTAGAGAGCTTTTTTTAGAGTATTATTAGTACGCGTAGTAATGACATTACCATCCAATGACTTCGAAAGCTTATTTTTAGTTTCTATCGAGCTTTTAGAGCTTTTTTTAATGATTTTTTAATAGCAAATGGCTTAGAAAGATATTCTTAATACTTATCAAGCTTTGGGAGCTGTTTTAGAGTATTAATTACTACTTCCAATGACTTCGAAGGCTTGTTTTTACGTCCTATCGAGCTTTTTTTATTTCTAATGGTCTAAGAACCAAAGATTCTTGCACTCAGTTCTAAAATTAATTACGATTTCCTTGTTTACATAATAGGCTTCAAATGGCTTATGGGTTATTCTCTAACATTGTTTTAATGAATCACTTTCGTTTTCGTCCATTATTCACCAAAAAGGTCTGTCGATAGCAAACTAACTCCCATAAAAGAATTGTAAATTATTCATACGCTCGCCAACTGGCTTTCATTGGAAAATAATTCTTGCGACATAGCTCTGACGTGTGTTTTCGTGATCTTTTGGTTTTGTTTTTGTTTCTAATTTTTGCTAATGACCAAGCCCAGCAGTGATCATATGGTTTTCTGTCTTCTTTTATTTTTAGTTTTTAAAAGCACGAAGGTCATTTCCAAAGAGCTTTCAACTCATTGTTTCACTTTTATACGCCTTTATTCGGCTTTTCTATAGTTTTAGTCTTTTTGCGTCTAATTTAGAGTTGCTTTTGTTGTTGTTCTTTAGAAATTCTGAAACAAAAAAAATTTTGCATACATTAACTTATTTGCGAAGACGTTGGCATAAATTTCAAATTCCGGCTTCATTTTACAGTAGCAAAAACATACAAACAGACACACTCATATATATTTATCTATAGTTATATATGAAAATTTTGCAAAGTGACCACAGTGCGCAGGCGCAGAGAAGCTCGTTTAAAGAAGCATTGAACCGCGCCGATTAGTCACTTTGCTCGTGATATACGCGTTTACTGCCCTGACATTGTACCCCAAATGGTGGTGTGGTTGGCATGCGGTTGAAGAATTTTTATCAGCTTCTAAATAGTATACGAAAATACTGAATTTAAATTGTGTTTGAAAATTCAGAAAAAAAATCATTAATTTTTTTGTCTTTTTTGTCTGCCATTGGCGCCGCTTATTAAGTCTGACTGCGGATTCAGATGAATTGATTACAATATAATTTTAATGATCATCTTAATTATGCAACCAACTTTTTGGTGAATTCAAGTTCGCTATATACTTATGAAGAATTTCACGAATCGTTTGAAATAATAACTCAAATGTGTTTGAAATCGAAGTGAAGAAGATAATATAACAAAGTTAAGAGAAGAATAGAGTGGTCAGCAGCAAAGCAGAGAAATCACATTTCGCATAAAGTAGTGTTTTGAGAATTTTCTATGCAAAATGAAGTTAGTAAATCAGTTATTTTAAAATTTAGTGATAACTTTCAGAGGTAGAGAAAATTAAACCAACTAACTCCACTTCAGAAAATTACCTTGTAATTCTTTTCAGTGGAATAATAATCGTATTTAAAAATTTGGAAAATACAGTCCGAAGTCTCTTATTCTGTGTGGAAAACTTGAATACTTTGTCAAATCATCCATCATCAAAATGACCCTGAAAAGTACTTATCAAACTCATATTAGATAAGTATCGACCTTACGATTAACAAATTTTCCATATTTTTTCCAAAACTAAATTCCTGTCATGGAACCGTTCTCCATCATCAGACCTATATTAGATTAGCAAATATCTCCCTTCCACTTTTTTTGCTCTTTATTCAATGATTTATAAAAAGTATTACAGTGATCGGATTTAGTTCAAATATGCGCCGTTCGATAATCTTTTTCCATATAGACGGTAACTTCAAATACATATTTGCGAAGAACTCTGACAGCCACTTTTCACAAGCCTCTTTTGAGTTCAACTTTACATCACCAAGGGCGTTCGCCATGGACAGGAACAAGAGGTAATCACTTGGCGCAATGTCCGGGCTATATGGTGGATGCGATAAAACCTCCCATCCGAGCTCCCGTAGCTTCCGACGACTCATCAACGAAGTATGTGGTCTGGCGTTGTCCTGGTGAAACACTACACCCTTCCTGTTGGCCAATTCTGGACGCTTCTGGTCGATCGACTACTTCAAGTAGTCCAGTTGTTCGTAATAGATGGTAGAATTAAGCGTCTGGCCATATGGGAGCAGTTCATAGTGGATGATTCCCTTCCAATCCCACCAAACACACAGCAAAACCTTCCTGGACTCAATCCTGGCTTGGTCACTGTTTGGGACGATTCAACGGACTTCGACTACGAACGTTTTCGCTTGATATTGTCGTATGGGATCCATTTTTCGTTGCTTGAAGGCAAATGGGTCGAGTTCGTTCTGTTTCAGCAGCTTTTTTGTGTGTTTTGTGTATCCAGCCTTATGCAGATGGTTTAAAAATGGTTTGGTGACTAACTCCCATCTCCTGGGCGATGCCACGTCTAATGCCGGTCTAACTCGATGTTTTCCATGATTTGATCGGTATTCGTCGTCTCAGGTCTTCCGCCGGCTGGCTTATCCGTGGTGTCGTTTTCACCCGCTCTGAATCGTCGAAACCATTCCTCCGCAGTTCGAAGTGATAGAGTACCATTCCCCAAAACACCATTTATCTCACGATTCTCTAGCGGATTTATTTGCCTTTGGTATTAGTGAACTCCAAACTAATCATGCATAGCGTCGTTTTGTAGGTTATGTCAAGACCTTTCAAAGATGTATAGTATTGCCAGATACGATCTCTGTAGCGCTTTATACAAAGCCGCGAAATTCAAAAGACAAAAAGGCGGAAAATAGAATTTGACAACCTAATATATCAACCATGTACGTCAATCTAGTACGAGTTCTTAGATAACTTATACTATCGACTCAAAGTGAGAGTTTGAAAAAATAGACTGGTATTGCATGACAGCTTATAGATTATACTTGAACAGGTTGTAAATTATCTTAATGTCAAGAAATCCTTTCAAGCCGCGTAGTGGTAGTTCCCATCGCTGAGTAAGGCATCCTAAACTAAGCTATTGACTTAACTATACGTAAAAAAATATTTCAATATTTTAATAATGGGAACCAAATTCCATTTACTCTCTTCGTTATCCACGATAATAGATTGGCATTCATTCCTCCTGTCTATCCGAGAAAGACCCGTCTAAAATATAACTGACCTATTTAATTAACTATCTTAAAAGTAGTCTCAAAGAATCGGGGTTTTTAAATTGTAACCAGGTTTATATGTGTTATTTCACTTTCTACTTAGTCGCTAAACGAAGATTGTGTGAGTTTATGTTTCAAAATGCTGAACACATTCCATTTTATTGGCTTAAACCAACGAAAGTAAACTAATACGTAGTATTTAAGTGCTGGATACACCAAGCATAAATTTAAGTTGCTAAAACGTGATTTCATATATCTGCGCCAAATATGAAAAGTGATTTAAGTAGATAAACAATAAATGGCCAGCAAAGTATATAATTTAATAAACCCAGCACATTAAAAATTGTAGAATCTTAACAACAAATATTATATGAATGGTAGCCACCTCTAACAAAGAAATATAAATGATTATTCGAAGAAATCAAACAACTTTTAACTTTTTATTTTTTTTTCTCATATCGACTTAAGCGCTTTATGCTTTTAGTCACATCATATATACTAATGTAGGCTCGCAGCTTTATTGCAGACACATGAACGCATATTTTTTGGCAAGCGACGTAAAATGCTTTCACACTTATATTACTAATAGGCGTAGACGTTTTTAGGGATTTTCCAAATTTAATATTCAGGTCTTGGTATTTTGAATTTTTATTGTTAGGTTTAATCTCTTGATTTACTGCTGACAAGTTTTTTTTCTTTT
The DNA here is from genome assembly GCA_031772095.1 of Zeugodacus tau. Classification (NCBI taxonomy): domain Eukaryota; kingdom Metazoa; phylum Arthropoda; class Insecta; order Diptera; family Tephritidae; genus Zeugodacus; species Zeugodacus tau. Next base: position 56,712,024 of record CM062653.1, on the reverse strand, counting down.
AGTTTTGATAACTTTACTAGGTCAAGTCTGGCAGATTTGTACGAAATGTATAGGGCTTATTATTAAAAGCTTGGTTTGCTTGCTGTACCAATTTATCTTGATTTGTTGTCTATTATGAATTGAAAAGTTGAAACTAGACAAAATCGCGATTTCTTTTTTTATTAAATGGTATGAAAAGTAATACATGCAATATTTTATAAGTATACTCATCACCATTATTTCGGAAATTAAGCAACGGTGGGAATGTATTTTATGTGGTACCAGAATAACGCATGCTTTTTCTAAGAGATCTACTTAATTTCGAAACGGAAGATTCCAAATATCTAATATAAATTAGAAATCAAAAACTTCAAACTTTCATTAAATCAATAAATAATTTGTGCTCAATTGCTAGGGGTCGAAAATTGGGTCTCTCGGCTGGAAATAAATCTAGGCAGCCACTTGTCTGAAATTGTTTAAAACATAATGGCAATCCCTCATCTTAATAATAAAGCTAAATTCTTGACCAAAACATTAAATTATATGCGTGTTATTCATATTTGAAACTTGCATGTCTCAAAAAAACACCTTTTATAAGAAATAACATAACTTTTTTCTAGCACCACCCTGTAACTATAACAGGGCGCAACTGTGGAAACAGTTAATCACCATCGGTTTGTGCCTCAGCTAAGTTCGAATAGTTTGTCTTCGAACACTAAACTGAAGGCTATATAAATATATAATGCCACACTCATTCTCAGTTGATTGGAAAATCCAGTTTAAGGAAACTTAAACTAGGCTTAAATTGTTTTCATTTCACCTAATTATTGTTTGAAATCTTAAAAATAAAAGTTGGTTAAATTCAAAATCATGTTTAAGGATACTTAAGGAGTTGGGTGAGTTTCAAAATTTGAAAAAAAAATATATGTTTAGAATATTCTTCAAAAATATCGATCCGTAATTTCGAAAAAAATAATTTTCAAAAAATCGATCCGAGTAAAATTCTAAGGGGTATACCCTTTGCAAGTTCCGCTCATCAGGCCACGACACTTTCAACTTAAGGGAGGGGTCTGGGTTTCAGCGCAAAAAAAAAATACACTTTTTTTTTGTGATTTTTTATCTCAAATATCGATTAGCAATTTTATTCAAACCTTCTATACGTTATTGAGCATAGTTTTGACTATGTTCTATAAATTTTTCATGCAAAAATATTAAACCATTAGCCCGTGACATAGCTTCCCCTAGGACGTCTTGAAAAAAAAACAATTCGCGGTGTTCACTGTAACCATAAACGGTGTAAAAACCATAAAAAATTAGTTAAATTTTAGACAAATATTCCCCCCCCAACGTTCTCTCATTATATGTTGTTTTATTTAAAAATGTTTGGCGACCATCTAAAGTGTGAACCGTTATTTTCGACTAAAATTTCCGCCATTTTCAGGGTGGGAGACACCCTTAATGTTAAAAAAAAATTTACTAAACGTAGGGGGGAGGTATTTTATGTGAAGAAAATGTGTACCAAGTTTGAAATGAATCGGTCGAGCAGTTTTCAAATGGCAGTGAACACGTTAGAGCGTTAAAGGCCCCGAGACTAATTAAACAATAACTTCACGAATATTGCTTAGAACGGATAATAAAATTTTGAGGACATATTCTTGAAATGTTAAAAAGATAAGATAAAATAAAAAAAATCGATTTTTCGAAAGTGAAAACCCAGACCCCTCCCTTAAGGGGTTACACGGGTTATGTAGCGTAAAAAAGGACTATATTCAATATTTTTTCTCTATGTAAAAAATTTTTTACTTTATTCAAACTTTTTCTGTCTTATAGATACATATTTAAAGAATTATTTCAGAAATTTTCAAAAAAAAAATTAAAACTCCTCCATTGTGACGTCATTTCCGGTGATCCCTCGGAAAAAAAGGTGCGTCCGCGTTGTCAGCATGACTCCTGACAGGATCATCCAAAATGAAAAAAATAAGTGTTTTAGGTAGGACCATAAACTCGTGCTTGGTCGAAGGAAAGACAAAAATAATAAAATTTAAAATTTTGGCAGAAATTTTTCCAAAAAAAAAATAAGAATTTCGGTCAAATTTGCTTCACAATTTTTTTTTAATAGTTGTAATTGAGAAAAAAAAAATAAAATCCTTCGTTCAAGCACGAGTAAATTGTGTCTCGAACACCTGTGCAAAATTTCATCAAGATCGGTTGAGTAGTTTTCGAGAACATTTGTCAACCGGCTTTGAAAACACGGTTCCGAGAAAAACGCGTTTAAAGTTTTGAGTAACAATAATACCTGACATCTTCCGCACATCTTCCAAGGGCTGTATCTCCGAAACTATTATTCGGAACGACTTGGAAATTTAGGATAATATTCTTGAGATGTTGTAGAAATTAATAAGCCAATAAACATTCCCTTTTAAATCCACGAAACCTATGTAACCTCTTAAAACTTTAAATAGAAAACCTTCTCATTTCATTACCTCAACTAAAATTTTGATTGAGAAGTTTTTGCCCTTCACACTGCCGGCTACTCGTTAACCGATCAGCTGCTATACATATTTGTTTTTGCTTTTCATAAGAAGTTGAAAAGTGTCATCAACTGATTGCTATTTTTAGCAGCGACATCTACCGAAGTTCAAAAAATACAGCCAATCGCAGGCAAAGAACATACGTCTTTGTCTTAGAGTTGCATTTCATTTTCAAGCCGATTAAAATTCAATTAAACTTTAATGTCGATTTTTTATTTTGTATGGTCTTCTCCTTCTTCCTGACTGGCGTAGCCACCGCTTACGCGGTTATAGCCGAGTCCACAACAGCGCGCCATGTATCTCTCCTTTTGGCAGTTTGGCGCCAATTGGTAATACCAAGTGAAGGCAGGTGCTTCTCCACCTGTTCCTTCCAAACTTTCAGAGCTGGGGCACTTTCATCCATTCGAACAACATGACCCAGCCAGCGTAGCCGCTGTCTTTTTATTCGCTGGACTATGTCTATGTCGTCGAACAACACATACAGCTCATCATTCCATCTTCTGCGGTATTCGCCGTTGCCAATGTTTAAGGGACCATAAATCTTCCGCAAAACCTTTCTCTCGAAAACTCCTAGTACCGTCTCATCGGATGTTGACACCGTCTACGCTTCTGCACCATAAAGTAGGACGGAAATGATGAGGGACTTGTAGAGCTTGATTTTGGTTCGTCGAGAGAGGACTTTACTGTTCAATTGCCTACTCAGTCCAAAGTAGCACCTGTTGGCAAGAGTTATTCTGCGCTGGATTTCGAGGCTGACATTATTATCGGTGTTGATGCTGGTTCCCGGATAAACGAAATTATCTACAACTTCAAAGTTATGGCTGTCAACAGTGACGTGGGAGCCAAGTCGCGAGTGCGCTGACTGTTTGTTTGATGACAGGAGATATTTGGTCTTGTCCTCGTTCACCACCAGACTCATCCGCTACGCTTCCCTATCCAGGCGGGAAAAAGCAGAACTAACGGCGCGGTTGTTGTTTCGAATTTTGTATGGTAAATCGATCTTAATCAGCGTTTTAATCGAGCAGTGGCCGGTTAATTGATAAATTTGCTCCTGTGTGGAAAGGCTATTTTGTCATGAAAATAATTTAGTCTCATAAACGGTGTATTTTTATATAATTTGATATATATTTTTTCCGAATTTCGGTCTATAGATCTTGATTACTTGAGTAAAGTTTAGATAGATGATAGCATCTCTATGGATGTTGATATATTAGAGTTATACCAAAATCGTATCCATATTCCCATTTACCACTTATTTGATTAAAAAAAATCAAATGTCATTATCACACCACTGTATCTAATGTGGTAAGGCCACAAGAACAAAGCGCTTAGTGCTGATAGCAGGAACGACGAACTAATTTCCATCGGAGCATAGACACACACACACACACAACAAATTATGGCACACAAACGAGTGAGCCAGGTGTGGAAAAGCAGCGAAAGTGGGAGAAACGAAAATGAAAACAATCGGAAATTATGCGCTCCGCTTTCCCAACGCGCTAACACAACAAAACTAGAATGGGGAAAAGTAGAAAAGCAGAAGAAATGCACAAATTAAATAATAAACTCAAGAGCAAAACGAAATGAACAAAAATAAGCAAAAAGGCGAAAAGGCGAAAGGTGTAAAGGGAAAAATTATTACAAACACAACAAACAAACCAAAGCAAATGACTGTGACAATGAAAAAAGCCGAAAAATGGCAAAGCTTGCTGAGAGATAACACTACTTGCGTGAAGAGTGGAGAACGTAACGACTTTTGAGGTGAGAGTGAGTGCAAAGTAGCGAGAGCAACAGTGACGCAGAGCATGAGAGAAAGTGATTTTTCACTACGCAGGAAACGCCGAGCCATTTTCCACGCAGCGAAAACTTGAGCAAACGCGAAGGTTAGCGAGAGAGAGTCGCCATGCGAACAAAAGCGCTGTACATTCGTCATTAGTTCGTCCATTCGGATGCGGCTGTGTGTGTTTGCTTGGAAAACTTATGACGACCGTGCGCTGTCAACGGTTTAGTGGAGTAACGGCCACAGCTGCAAACGGACGTCGGTAGAGCTCAGTTGCGTACGTCGAAAGTATTGGGGTGCTCCCATAATCAAGGGAAGGCAAGCAAATGAAAAAAAAAATTAAATTGTAAAAAAAAATCGGAAAAAATATAGATTTTTATTTTTTGTGTTGAGTAAAGCAAAAAAGAATGAAATAAGCAGGAAAAAGTGTTGTTGCCTTGAAAAATGAAAATTGGCTGAAAAGCGCAATGCAAAAAAAAATAAATAAATTGAAAAAAGCAGCATTTTAGCTCGTTGAAAATTTCAAGAAAAGTAAAGAAAAGTGCGTGTGTGTGTATTTATGTGTGACACAGTGTATATATGAAGAAATATACATATAAGTATATATGTATATATACTAAGGGCAGTGAAAATAATTTCGTGCATTAATACATATACTGCTGCTGTGTAAAAAAAGCATATACTTCTAGCAGTTGCAAGTGGCAGCGCAGTAAAGTAATAACAATTTCATCGAATACAAAATTTTGCTAAACGTTTTTGCAGCAGAACTGGCCTGCAAGTGTCTATGCTGAAAAGGTAAAAATAACAAGTCAACAACTAATATGTAGCAGGCAAGCAAAGTGCAAAAGGCCTACTTCTTAACGATTGGCAGTGACAACGAAAAAAACCTGCTGTCTGACAAATGAAAAAGGGCGACATTAGCGAATGTAAAATATGCGTGTGTTTGTGTGTGTGAAGCATATTTTTTTATTTCTCATTCATTAGACCGTTTCCTATTTCTGGTAAATTAAACTTTTTTTGTCTGGTCATTTAATGTTTAATTTTTGGTTGGTAAGCTACTAACTGAATTTATATATCTACATATCTATATGTAGCCTTAAATTTTTAGTATAAGAAGAACTGAGTGTCGCTAAGTGATTGTGTTTGAAATCTATTTGGACAAATTTTTTGTACAACAACAAATAGTACATTATAAAAATAATAATATTTGGGTGAAATTAAAAATTCTAATTAAAAAAAATATTTTATAAATTAAAAAATATGTTTAAAAAAACAAAAAAAATATTATATATTTTATAAAAATATTATATTTCATAAAAAACAAAAACAAAAAAAATATTTTTTACGGTTTTTTTATTAATTAACAACAACAAATAGTACATTATAACAAGCATATTTGTGGTGAAAATTAACATTTATGCCACGGTTGCTGTTTGGAAAAAAAAATTAATAATAAAAAAAATTTCAAAAAAATATATTTTCTAAATTAAAAATTAAATAAACTAAAAAAGATATTTCGTAATTGAAAAATATGTTATAAAAAAACAAAATAAAAATATTTGCCAAATAAAAAATATATTTTATAACAATATTATATTTTATAAAAAAGCAAAACAAAAATATTTTTTTTTATATAAAAATTTATTTTTTTTATATAAAAAATATTTTCTAAATAAACAAAAAAATTTTAATAAAAGCAAAATATATTTATTTAATTTTCTTAATAAAATCAATTTTTTTTTTACTTTTTTTTTCAAAACAATTTTTTCATCAATTTTCAACTGTTCAATTCGCAAATATAAGACAGAAGAGCTCTTACTTAAACTACTTCAGTGTTAAAACCCAACAGAAAATCATGAAATGCCAACAAAATGACCTTTAATATATCCAGTATTTTCTAAATTAAAAATGCTAACAAAAAAAAAAATATTTTCTAAATTAAAAAATATGTTATAAAAAATAAAATTAAAATATTTGCTAAATAAAAAAAATATCTATTTCAAAAATATTTTATAAAAAAAATAAAAAAAAATATTTTTTTTTATAAAAAATTTTTTATAAAAAAGATTTTCTTAATAAACAAAAAAAATTAATAAATGCAAAATATATATCTTTCATTTTCTTAACAAAAAGCAAATATTTTTTCCAATTTTTTTTTCAAAAATTAATTTTTTCAATCATCCATCCATTCAACCATTTTTTTTAATCAACAAAAATAAGACGTAAGAACTCTTACTTAAACCACTCAAGTGTTAAAACCCACAAAAACTCCATCAAACTGCATCGAAATCTTCTCTAATATAACCACTTTATCCGCCAAACATATGCAATGCTGAAAATTTTCTATACAAAAAGGGAAGAAATTGTGTTTGTATGTCCTTTAGACGCATTGGAAGACAAAGCGAATGCATGAAAAAGCGAACGCGCGATCAATCAATAAAATCAAATTAATAATTTCCAACCCTTCGAGACAAAAACGAAAAACAATAGCAACAACAAAAACAACAGTTATGAATTTGACAAATACTACACGCAATGGAAGAGGCAAAAGAAACGACAGCGACATATGAATGACTCTAACCGAAAGTGTGGCTAAATAAGTGGTAGCCGAGTACGAAGTATTTGGTAAACGAAGAAAAACAACAGAAACAAAAAAATGATACTGAAACGGAAACTGAATGAATTGCTGCTCCTTTGGGAGCGCCAGGAATATAAATAAATGAAATGTCGTAAAGGAAAAGGGCGAGCAAAAGCAAATATGTAATACAGAAAGGACAGTTACGAAGTATAATATAAATATAAATATAAATATTTGTATGTATGCTTGGTAGAGCAATATTTTGTTTGCTGCTGTTGTGTTATGGGGAAAATATTCCTATAATAAAAAAAAATATAAGCAATTTATTTTTAGTTTTTCTTACTCACTTCATATGCTTGCAACCAACTTGGAAATAAGCTGAGCAAATATTTTGAAAAAAAGTTCTAGAATACATATCTACAAGAGATAATATATCTACTTTTTTCATGTAACTCATACGCAGTGTCATATCTCAACTATTGTAGGGGTTACTCATACGCACCTACCAACATTAGACTACTTAATTTTTTTTTAGAAATTGGTTTGGAAAATGTTTTTTTAGTACGTTTAATCAGTAAAAATAACATTTGTAGAGTATTTAAGTATTTTTTTCTCATTCTTTGGATGAAGAGTTTGCTTCTAAATTTAAATTTTTTGGTCTTCAAAATATTTATTATGTGGCTAAGCTGTTTATAGTCTTCACTCCGCCTATAAATCTAATTTTCAAGGTTTAAACAACATTTCATGTCTTTTATAATAACTTCTTGGAGGACAATAACTAGTTCTTTGTAAGCTCAACATTCAGTAGCTCATCTTCTACAATTCGGAGCAAATAAATATTTTATATGATTCACCTTAACTACCCGACAACCCAAATAAATCCACAACCAAGAGCGCTGTCAACATCCAAGGGACCTTTTAGTTTCAATTTTCTGCCACTTTGTTAATTAGTTACGCACACATACGCACACTCATATTCCTCAGGCAACATATAGCATACACATCACCTTAAAATTTAATAATTTATTTGATAAATTAAGATACACGCCTAAGCAAAGGCGCTCGCTCATCTTTCATCTCAACTCAAATTTCCACACAATCTGCCCACCTGAATTGTGTCTAAGGTCAGCATACGCAATATGAGGCTGTTGCAAGACTATGTGCTTGTTTCATAGGTGAGAGCGCGGGTGAGTGTGCGGTGCAAGAGCTACTCATTTGTTTGCTGGCATTTTGAACTTGATAATGAGACTTGTCATTGTAGAGGAATTATGCTGGACGTGTGTAGCATAATTGTGTTTACGTTGTAGGCATTGCTTTTATTTTTCAAGTACATATGTAAGTAAATTTAGATGGTTGTATGTTTGTACATATGTATGTGTGCATCGATATTTTATGGCTTCTAAACATGATGCCATGGTTGTGATGCCATTACATTTGTATTTGAAAAAAAAAATTGGCAGCATAACAAAATAACAATACATAGTGAGATTTAGCTGAATACATATGCTAGGGTGGGACATTTTTTAAAATTATTAAAAAAAATTCTAAAAAAAAGTATGTTTTTTAATTATTGCAATTTAAAACAAAATTCAAAACAATTCTATTAAAATTTCAATATTTAAATTTTATTTCAAAATTAAAAATTTTTTATTTTAAAAATTAAAATCTTTTATTTCAGAAATTAAAACTTTTTGTTTCAAAAATTAAATTTTTTTTATTTAAAAAATTAATTTTTTTATTTAAAAATTAAAATTAATTAAATAATTAAATTTTTTTATTTAAAAATTAAATTTTTTATTTTAAAATTTTTCTAAATTTTAAAATCTTTTACAGTAGTTTTCCGAAATAACGAATATTCGTTTTAACGAAAACCGCTTATAACGAACAAGCAAATTTGTTACATTGAGTACCTTAAATAACGAACATCGGGGATTTGTAAGTACTCGATTTAACGAACAACATGAAGAAGACATATGAAGAAAGAGAAAAAAATCAAATAATATCGAACCAGAATTAAAAATAAAACTTGAAAAAAAAAAATCAAAAGAAATGCAAATTGAAAAAATGTTGAATTTTATAAAAAATTATTGATCAGCACTAAATAGAAGTATAGGTGTCAAAATTGGTCCATTTTGGAAGAATTTATTGGATTTGAATTGTTTTGTTTTTTATTTTTTATTTATTAAACTGCAATATACGGATATTTAACTTATTTTTATTGAAAAACATACCTCTAAGTGAGTACTCGAATTAACGAAAAATTCGATATAACGAACAGGCCTGACAATTAATGTGTTCGTTATTTCGGAAAATTACTGTATTTCAAAATTAAAAATTTTTTATTTTAGAAATTAAAATTTTTTATTTCAGAAATTAAAACCTTTTATTTCAAAAATTATAATTTTTTATTTAAAAATAAAATTTTTTTATTTTAAAATTCTTCTAAATTTTTTTCAAAAAAAATTTTTTTTTTGCATGCCAAATATTACAAAATTCAAATTTAAAAAAAATTAATTTTTTTTATTTTATTTAAAAATATTTATTTTTAAATTTTTCTTACCAAAATTAAATTTTTTTATTTTAAAATTTTTCTAAATTTTAAAATCTTTTATTTCAAAATTTAAAATTTTTTGTTTTAAAAATTAAATTTTTTTATTTCAGAAATTAATACTTTTTATTTCAAAAATTAAAATTTTTTATTTAAAAATTTAATTTTTTTATTTTAAAATTTTTCTAAATTTTTTAAAAAAAAATTCAAAAAAAATTTTTTTTTCCATGCCAAATATTACAAAATTCAAATTTTATTTAAAAATTAATTTTTTTTTTTATTTTATTTAAAAATATTTATTTTAAATTTTTTCTAACCAAAATGTGTATTACCACCCACCCTATTGTTCTCATAAACTTCTGCCAGTGTTCTTACCATCTGAGCGTCGCATCAGCGGCAATTCCAATAAATTTTGATTTTTCCTTCGTTTCACTCGTTAATGGCTTTTCCTCTATTTTCATATTCGACAAGCACACGCACCCACACATACACACCAGCACACACTCGCACTAATATATGTATTTCTATCGTCCGGCTGTTTGTTCAGGCGACCTATTAATAAAGTAAACTTGAGCTTCTTTGTGTGCATAAATATTTTTGTACGGGAAATTGCAGAAAATGTCAAATTTTATTGCAACAAACAATTTGACTTTTGTATTTATTATGTACATATGTTTGTAAGTAGGAAGTTTATACATAATTTCTTGGTTTGTTAGTTCACTCAGCCGTTCTGTCCGTTCGGTCTGTTTGTGTGGGTGACGTTCTAGCGTTGTTTATGTGAATGGTTTTGTGCCTATAAATGTAGAGCGGATGACTTTTGCTATACTTTCGGAATAAAATAGCCTTGATATGTAAATTTTTTTATTTTAATCCGCCAGCGTGTGGCAGTGGCAGAGTGGAGGAGTCGTAAAAATGGTATTATCTTCTAGAAATGGTTATTTTTATGTTTTGTTTTTGCTCTTAGTATTATACCAATTTTTATAAAGTATTCTAATTTTAGTAAAAAATGTAAGGAATTCTTTTATATTTTATTGTTTTTGTTGTTGCTTTTTTTATGTAGGCAAGTGGAATTATAGTCTCATCTGGTATACAGAAGAACAATTGGTGGCAGTTTTTTATTGTTTCTATTCTTTTTCATACTTTCCGGTTATAAAAAAGTTCAATAAGTTCTCTAATTTTCTTTTAAGCCGAAATATACAAATTTCTTTAACATTTTGCCTCAATAAGATCTCGAATATTCATAATTAAATATAATTTGTGTACATACATATTATTTTCGCATATTTCTCCAATATTATTCCTGTTTTTTTTTTTAATTTCGACACTTCAACTCCTAGTATGAAGTATATGAAGTATATTTTCATATTAACCGCTTTAAGCGATTATAGCCGAATCCACTAGAGCGCGCCACTCGTTCCTCCTATTTGCTTTTTGGCGCCAACTGGAAACACCAAGTGAAGCCAGGTAACTTTCCACTCGATCCTTCCATCAGAGTTGAGGTCGTTTTTCTTCCGCGGCTTCCTCCAGCGGGTACTGCATCGAACACTTTCAGAGTTGGAGTGTTTTCATCCATCCGTACAACAAGGCCTTGCCAGCGTAGCCGCCGTCTTTTTATTCACTGAACTATGTCAATGTCGTCGTATAAATCGTACAGCTCATCGTTCCATCGTCTGCGGTATTCGCCGTTGCCCTTGTTTAGGGGAATATAAATCTTGCGCAAAACCTTTCTCTCGAAAACCCCAAGAGTCGTCTCATCTGATATTGTCATCGTCCACGCTTCAGCGTTGCATGATGGAAATCATTTATGGTTTGCTAAATTTCAGGATTAAGCTATTATTTGTAATATTAGAATGTTTTAAAATAGAGGAGACACAAGTGTTTAATAATATACAGTGGAACTTCCATAACTCGAACTTCTATAAGTCGAAGATCTCCATAACTCCAACTCTTGAATTGACAATAAAAGTAAAATTTCATAAAAATGTTCTTCCATAAATCGAACTTTTCGACCAGGACATAATACAATATTTAAAATTACGATTATTATGGATTATAACGAGAGAAGTGAGTGAGAAGTTCCACTGTATTAATAAAACGTTTTGAAACTACATTTCACCATTTGAAAACTATTGAACGATGTTCCTTAATCACTAGCCTCTAAATCATGTATAGCTTTAGAAAAACTTTCATCTGCATAGTATTATTTCTCTACACAAAATTTCTTAAAAATTATGACCCCTTAAGCAAATTTAGTTTCGATAAACTATTCATTCAGTCTTAAGCTAAAGTTTTGGAACAAGCATCGCTGAAACACATCTCATGCAAAAAACCTTCCTTCATGAAATATCTTACAGCTCTTACCATATTGTTTGAAAATTGGAGTAGAGCAATCATTTTTACCTCATCAATAACAACATCTCCCTTGTGCGAACATTTTTTCATGTACCAAGATCTATTTTTAGAACAAATAAACCTCTCTTAGTCGGACACCTCTCTTGGGCGCACAAAAATCGGTCGACGGTGAGTGACCGTCCAAGAAGATAAATTTTTTGATTAAAGTTTCCACACCTATTAGGTGTATCACCTAATTTTCGTATAGTTCTTCAATCGTTACACCGTGTCTAATGTGATTTAGAATAATCATATTATATCCTGTATTAAGTCATAATTTAAAATCATTAATTATCAAGAGCCCATTTGGACTCGAAAATAAAGCAATATTTCCTTCAGGTATTATCAGAACACTTGTCTGTATAACAAAATTGGGTCTCCAAGCCTACGGTACTCTTAATCTGCTAAGCGATGAAGGTTGAATTATACTTCGAGTGATACAGAATATTAAGTTGATTGATTTACTCCTTATAAAGGGGTTTTCAACAAGAGCGCTAAAAAATGCAAATTCTTTATTCCTGTGAAAGAACATTCGATGACATTATATATGGAACTGGATTTCTTTTGCATGCCCACCACGGGCACGCTTGCAAAATTCCAGACTCTGAAGCCAATTTTCCACGGTTTTCAAGCATAAATCGGCCTATACTGCGTCAATTTCTTCAATCGTTGCTAGATTGTTGGCATAGACTAGACGAAGCCAGCAGTACCCGCTGGTGGAAGCCGAGTAAGAGGGAGACCTCCACTCCGATGGAAGGACCAGGTGTAGAGGGACCTGGCTTCGCTTGGTATAAACAATTGGCGCCAAACTGCCAGAAGGAGGGATACGTGGCGCGCTGTTTTGGACTCGGCTATAACCGCGTAAGCGGTGTCTACGCCAGTCAAGAAGAAGAAGGATTTTCCGAATTTATAATGGTTTCTATTCTTTTTTTAAATTTTCATACTTTAGCAGAATTTCTTATTGCTTCACCTTTAAGTTTCTTCTACGATTATGCTGATATTTGGAATCTTATATAAAGAAAAAATTATCCATCGATTAGGGATATTAAATATTGCTATACAGTATGTTGATATAGTCATGAAAGGTTCATAGAAAGAGTGCATTTCAGCAATTTACCATTCCTATAAATTAATATTTTGTATGGACAAATCTAACGAATGTTATTGGCTATTTAATAAATATATTTACTATTTAATACTTTAAATGTTTAATATATAATATTCTCTTCTCCTTCCTGTTTAACACGCCACAGCGCGAAGTCACTTGATTAAAATTGCCATTTTGCATTCAATAATTGGCTTTAATTATTGCCAATTTGTTCCATTAATTGTTGAACAAAAACTGTTAAATTTTCGTGCAAGAACTTTTACACTTTAGAGACGAAAAACCAGAAACGCAAGCAAAGTATGCAGTAAATGAATGTCAATTACTACAAAAAGGAATTCGAACTATTCGTGCGCAGTGTAAGGCGCTCAAAGGCAGCAGCAAAAGTAGCTGGAAAAACACCAAGTTGTTTGTGAATAAATGAAGAAAAAGCAGTGAAATTGAGTTGCGACGTGCGTGTGACAACACAAAACAACAACGAAAACGAATTAAAATGGTAAAGGACATGCCCGGTTGAGGAGCGGACATCACAGGCACACACTCGGTAGAAGAGAGTTATTTGAAGTTAATACGCGTTGCTGGAAAATTACGCAAATGTTGATGCTTAAAAGAGAGCGCGTCTCTTTTCATACCTTTAGTGCGACAAAAGAGTAACTGTAAGTCTTCACATTTGTTGAAGGCATTATCCTACTACAGGAATTTTATCATTTAGACCGTTTTCACACGGGCAACTTTTGTCGCGGCAATTCTTAGTTTTATAGGAGAGGGGGCGACGAAGAGAGGAGAATTTCTCTCTCTCTCGCTTCCCTTGGTCGCCCCCTCTCCTATAAAACTAAGAATTGCCGCGACAAAAGTTGCCCGTGTGAAAACGGTCTTATTAGCTCTACACAGCATAACGGTATTTTATGCGCTCTCTGTTATTGCGCTCGCGCTCTCACTCGCTCAATCTCTCCCACTCTTTTACTCTACACCAACCTATGCACTCGGTCATTGCCTCGTTTTGTGTTCGGCTGTGAGCTTTGCTTGGAAGCTATGTCTTTTTGGCTGAAAGAATGGTCAGTTCGCAGGAACACGTCAGTGCGTCGGGTATTGTTTGTCAGTTAAGTTTGACAGCGCGTTGGTTAAGTGAAACGTTTTGTCACTGCTACCAAAAAAAAATATACACACACAGTATGGAAAAAATATATATATGTAATTGAAGTATTTAATGGTGTGCTGAAGGGCAAGTGAAAAGTGAGATTTCAAAAATAAAGTGAATTTAAATTTTAGAGTTTTCTTCGCTGAAACTGCTTAACAGTTAGCTAGCAAAGTGCTGGAATCCTTCAAACTAACCTCAACCTATAAAACTCGTTTTCATTTTGTTGTTGTTTTTTATTTTTGTTGTCGCTTTGCTGCGCAGTTGAGCAGCTCTTAGCTGTTTACACGACGAACTCCGCGTGGGGGAGTACTTGTGTACCGTTAACTTTCCAGGACTTACTGCAGCACTGCTGTATGTGTTTGTGTGTCTGTATATATAGATATCTTGAATGAATTCTGGAATTGTTGCTGCTGACCTTACTCGCTGGTTACTCAGCAACAACAACTACCATTTGCAGTATGTTTTCTGTTAACGCAGAAACTTTGGTCTTCACTTTACTATCTACCAAAAAAAAATATACACAATTTTCAAAGACACATACACACATACAGACACTTCCCTGTAACACGTTTTCTTTGGAAGCGCGGCTATCGAAACTTAGGCGTGTTCGAATTGGGGAGCAGACCTCACAGACGCATGAGTTGTCTGCGCTGAAGTACACTGACAAGACAAGGGCGCACACACTCATCACATAAAAACATACAAACAAACAACTAGATTAGTTATATATTTCTTATTGAAGAAGAAAAAAACAACAACACCAAATCATGTATTGTAATCGCTTAAAATTTACATAATGTAAATGTCTAGTTGAATGACAGCATTAAGTTGGGCAGGAGGTCGCTGTCGTCGTTGTATGTGGTTTCTGTTTCTGTTTACAATATCTCTCTTGTAGTTCGTATAATCACGTACATGCATGTGGCTACTTTCATTGTCAAGTTTAGGAAATCTTCTCGCATGCGAGTGTATATGTTCCAAAGTGAGCGACAGTGATTTGTGGTTTTTGTTTTTTCAAAATAATTTATTGGAAAATGAAAAATTGAAGAAAAATACAAACACTAAATGGCATAATTATTAATGGCGCCATACCACCTGTGAATGAATACATACATATGTATTGCTCCAGTATGAAAATTTCGTAATTATTTTACACCGACAAAAACATGGTGGCGATGGCAAGGCCTTAAAGCAGACTATGTTGAGAGATAGCTAGGGATTGTGTAGCATTTTAGAGCAAGTGTGGTGGTTATTGAAAACTTTTATTTGTGCATATTGAAAAGAAATATGTTTATGTAAATTATAATGGAATTTATGTTTTAGACTACCAACTGAAAGTTTTTTTTTCAAAAATATTTATAAAAAAAAAATTGGAAATAAAAATAAAATATGAGTTTATTCAGATTAATATGAAAAAGATCATATTTTATTCATGTAATCAAATCTTTAATAATATTGGTTATTTTCTCGAAATCTACTTTCTTATCGAAAATGTCTTTATGGATGAAATCACAAACAATGAGCAATCATTTCAAATACAAGAACGTATGAGAGTATTAAATCGTATCCAAAAACAATCAATTATTTCTATCTGATTGTGCCACTCTGCTAGATTTATACCAGTTGACTGTTCGTTTCGCTACTCCCAAAGTACTGATAGAGATAGGATTTATTTCTAAAAACTTTGCTGAAGTTCATATAATTTTAGTATATTGAATTAATAGGAAATATGTTTCTTTTATAATTGACCGTCGAAAATGTAGTATAACAAGAAAAAACGTTAACTTCGGCTGTACCGAAGCTAATATACCCTTCACAGGTGCATTTCTTTTAGTAACTATGTGTTTAAGCAAATCTAAAGACGTAAGAAAAAGTAGGTAAAAAAAAGAAAACATTTTACTAATTCTTTTTAGCCGGGTAGTTTGCTAGAAACATTAAGGTTATATAGTTAACCGATCTGAACAATTTCTTCGGAGATTATATTATTACCTTAAGCAGTAATCCATGTCAAGATACCACGTCAAATGCAAAAATTTTCCGTACAAGCCATTGATTCCGATCGTCCGGTTTGTATGGCAGCTATATGCTATAGTGAACCGATCTGAACAATTTTTTCGGCGATTAAATAATTTCTATGAACAATAACTCACACCAAATTTCGTGAAGATATGTAGTAAAATGCGGAAGTTTTCCATACAAGCCCTTGATTCCGATCATTCAGTTTGTATGGCAGCTATATGCTATAGTGAACCGATCTGAACAATTTTTTCGGAGATTAAATTATTTCTATGGGCAATAACTCACACCAAATTTCGTGAAGATACCACGTCAAATGCGAAAATTTTCCATACAAGCCATTGATTCCGATCGTTCAGTTTGTATGGCAGCTATATGATATAGTGGTCCGATATCGGCAGTTCCGACAAATGAGCAGCTTCTTGAAGAGAAAATAACATCTGCAAAATTTCAAAACGATATCTTAAAAACTGAAGTACTTGTTCGTATATATACAGACAGACGGACGGACATGGCTAAACCGACTCAGTTCAACATACTGATCATTTATATTCCTTCTGGGTGTTACAAACTTCGTGTCAAACTTAATGTACCCTGTTCAGGGTATAAAAAGTTTAATTGAAGGAAACTGCTACCACAGAGGCGGTCAGTCACTTCCAAAAGGTCTGTTAAAACATATTTCTTCTGCTGTGGAATAATTTAGACGATTACATTAAATTTTTGTAAGCATAAAGAGTTGTCGTGAATGATAAGTGGATGAGACAGGTCTTAGTTTTGACTTAAGCGGGATTGTCCGTATAGACTTTTAGACTTTATATATCCCATAGGAAAAAGATTAACGGTGTTATATCACACGATCTTGATAGCTAATCGACCGACCTAAAACGTGAAATTATCTGCTCACCGAAGTGTTCTCTCAATAAATCCATTGTTAGATGCGATGTATGGGAAGTGGCGCCGTCTTGTTGAAACCAAATTTCGCCGAGATGACGGGCTTCATTTCATTCATTTCAGGCATCAAATAGTCGGTTATAAGGCGCGATAACAGTCGCCATTAACGGTTTCGTATGGACCGATGTTGATGGACCACAAACACATGGTCTATTCGGTCGAATATTATCTAATAATGTATGCTGAGTCTCCAGATGAGTGATGGTGTTGCGAATAGTAAATAAATAAATTAAAAAAAAAACCTTCACTTGGATCACCCGATATTAATCTCTTCCTATAGGCTTATCTATTGAGGTCTATGACTTCTAACTTTTTGTGAATTTATTTTTATGAGATCGTTGGAAGAATTATTCTTCCTGCTTTATATTCCAACCGTGAAAAAAAATTATGTTTAAGGCTGTTGTTGTTTTTGCGTCGTCCCAAGCGAGCGGATAGTTCACGGAATACCGTCCTTATACAAATGGTTTTTAGTCGACAAAAAAAATATATCGAGAGTTTTTTTTTATTCCTTCTAAGACCAATACAATGACTTCCCAACATAATATTTTTCGTACTATCAGTTCCGTCGCATATAGTATTTGCTATATTTTAATTTCTCGTGCTTTGTACATTTTCTACGAAATTTTAAGCACTCATCCTCTCATCAATATTTTAGTTTCACTTTGAGCCAACGCTGTCGCATTGGAAATTTCTAATTTATATGCAAAAACGCTTGCCAAGTTTATTTTTGGGAAATCATTATCTTACCAATTCTTATGATATTATATACTTATCCCTTTGTCTTCAGCTCAACGCTATTGACTTTTATATTTGTTTGGCGTGTGTTGTACTATGTAAATTTCAGCCTTTATCACCTCCGAGGCGGACTGTTGAAAGTAGCTATTGAAGACTTAGATACACACACACACACACTTTACTTCCGCCTCCTTCGTGTGCTGGTGGTTGTTGTGGCTGGCAATTGTGGCAATAATTATTATAATTTCCTTTCGTTTTTTTATTTCACACATTTCGTCCTTTTGTTGGGATTAAACTTCGCAAGTGTGATTAAATTACAAGCGTTCGCTGCATTTTAAATAGCATTAATTTATGCATATTTATGCTTTACTATTTGTTTTTTTCTGTTTTCTACTTGCAGCAATGGCGAAATAAATGTGCTGGAAATGTGGCTATGCAAATAAGCGTATAAGTGAGATTTAATGTCGAAATTTTTACATAATTGGCTTTCGGCTAATCTGCTGATTCAAATTAAAAATAGAAGAAGAAGTGAAGCATTGTCTTAAAAAGTGTTGAGGATTAATAACGGAAAATATATACACAACAAAAAGTCAAATATATATAACCCATATATATATATATAAATATATTCACAAATATCCTGCTTTTTCAACTACGCTATTAACCTGCTACTTCGTAACAAAAACAAAAAAATTAAAGCTTTGCGTGACCAAATACTCATTGAACAAGCTGATTATATGTACATGTATAATTGAGTGGCGAAAGGTGAGTGAACTATTATTGTTTTAATTGAAATCGATTTAAATAGTATTTATTCTATTTTTTAATATAAATTCAGACATTTTATTTAATTCAGACAATTTAATATAATTCATAGAAAAAGTAAATCCATTATTTTTGCATTTAATTGAAGTTTGATTTTAGCATAGATGAAGTCTTCTGATTTAGTTCAACATGCACCGCAATAATATGCTCTAATTTTGAATGTGGTTTCTAAAAGCCGCACTCAGAGAAACTCTCGTCTCTATTGACAAACAATTGAGACAGTCGATTTTTAGGAGCTTCCTTAAACGAACATTTCACCAGCAAAATCATAAACCACAGAACAGGAACAGGACACTTAGTGTCAGTAGCGATCTATAGGGTGGTTGCATAATAAGGTTGGGATGTTCTTTCGGAGCTTTTGTCGAGTCTTTACCGATTTGTGAGGCCAGTTGGAATACAATTTCTCTCTCATTGGCCAAAGCTGTGCACTTCTGGGTTAGTGTTTCCTTCAGATGATCCAATTGCTGTCACTATTGATCCTTAATAAGAGTTTGAGATGATTCCCAACGCCACTAAACACATGTTAAACACATATTAAAACCTTCCTGACTGAAATTGAACAGACACAGACTCAGAGAGCAGACTCTTGATTATGCTGAGAAGTTCAAAAAATGTTCGATGTTTAGCTTGGAACCATTTTAGATGAAATCCTCTCACCATCTCACTGCTGTAGAGGTTGCATATTTATACCACATGCTCCAATATGATATGTATGTATGTATGTTATTGGCGTTCAACCGTTTAGCCGGTTATAGCCGAATCGATGAGAGCGCGCCACTCTTCTCTTTCCTTCGCAGTTCGGCGCCAGTTGGAGATTCCAAGTGTAACCAGTTCGATCTCTACCTGGTCCCTCCAACGGAGTGGAGGCATTCCCCTTCCTCGGCTTCCTCCGGCGGGTACTGCATCGAACACTTTCAGGGCTGGAGTGTTTTCGTCCATTCGGACAACATGACCTAGCCAGCGTAGCCGCTGTCTTTTTATTCGCTGAACTATGTCAATGTCGTCGTATAACTCGTACAGCTCATCGTTCCATCGTCTGCGGTATTCGCCGTTGCGAATGTTCTGAGGACCATAAATCTTGCGCAAAGTTTTCCTCTCGAAAACTCCTAGTGTCTGATGTTGACATCGTCCAAGCTTCTGCACCGTAAAGCGACTTACAATAATATCATATATAGATGGGGTTAAGGGTCTATATCAGTGTAACCCATGAAAAATTAGACAATTTTCGTGAATTTTTTTTTTTAAAGAAAGGACTCGATCGAATGTTTCGAAGTTTTTTGGTCATATAAGATATATATTTCAGCTATATTTTAAGATTTTTTTTTTACACAAACATTGAAAAATAAAGGAGTTATGTGCTGTCTTCGGAGATTGAAGTCGATCAGCCAATTTCTCGTTGAGTTATAATGTAAGCAATATTGAAAAATATCGTTTCCATAAAAACGCGTTTAAAGTTTCAACTATAGAGGTTTAGACCAGCGAGCGGTCGCTCTTTCAGTGTCAGCCCCTTAATGATAGGATGATAGATCCGATGCCAACCAATCCAAAAGCAACAAAAATATGAGCTTTTTGAATGGCTTGACTAGAAAAATCTAGATTAATGTGTATCCAAGAATCTAACAAATTCAAATAATATTGGAAGTATACACAGATTAAGATGACATAGGGAGAAATTAGCGGCGTAACCTAACTGTAGTTAATAAGCTATTTAATTCGGGTAACCTAAAATTTCGATCTACCTTTAAAAAAACCTCCTCTACATATGTTTAATAATATTATTACCTACCAAGGTCAACTCTGGTAGTCTTAAATATGCCAGGAAAGATAAACAAAACAATAGTGGTGTTCGATTCGACATTACTCTGCGGCTCTCTTATCAAATAATCTACATGGAAAAGCAACAACTATATGATTCCCGATGTTAGAGGGTATACAAGAGAGTATAACTCGATACAAGAGAGTATACGGATGCATCTTTTAAGTGGTATAATCGCTATTTTCAATGCTGACAAGTTAATTTGACCATTTTAGACCAGTTCCACCATTGAACCTAAGATAGCTAATATATACGGAGTACAGTTGGGATGTGTTTTTTTATGGACTTTAGTAATAATCACTATCGCCTTCTTTTTTGGTTGTTGTTGTTATTCTTTTAACGATAATCCAGCCCTGCTGAAACGGAAGGTATAAGTCTATTTATCGTCGAGGTCATCTAACGGGAGACCCAGTTTCGATGGAGTCGGTCCAAAGGGAAAGAGGTGTTAGATGAGTTGGGTTCGTAGCAAAGAGGTTACTAGTAACATGCGTGGACTCATTGCATGCAGTTCTTTCTTTTACGATTTCACAGAGTTATACACACTATATAATTGTAAATATATATTCAATTAGATTCCTTCAACGTACTTTTGTTAATTTAACCTACTTTAGATTTATTATTTTTCATTACATAAAATCTCAATCCAACGAATAAATCTAATATGACGACCCATGTGTCCTTGCTTTGCGTGATTTTAATGCAAACTTGGCGAAAATTTAAGCACAACCGAGTCATAAGCGAACCAATCATAAAGGCTTAAGTACAAGAAGGAGGATATACTCAGCATAACGGACCTTTTTACAGGCACAACAATAAAAACAAAGAGACATAAAACTATTTTCCTGATGACAATCACGTGTGTGAGTGGGTGTGTATGTACATATGTCACAAAGGGTAGCCGAGTATCACGAAAACACAATAAAACTTTCTCCATTTGGCGACTAAGTACGAGCAGGCAAATATATTATTTACTTTCATTTTCGCTCGCCGCTCTACTTGCTTTTCGCCGACGTTGTTGTTTCATAAGTGCTTTTGCTGCCGGGTCTCTCTCATATTAATAGCAGATAATATGCGATGTACAAACATATTTACTTTGCTTTTGGTATTAGTATGTCTATATGTATGTGTGTGTGTGTGTTGTTTTTATATTCATTTTCTGTTTATTTGTTGTTTTGTTGGTATTGTTGTCGTTTTCTGTCCACCGTTGCTGTGGCAGCCAATGCTCATTTATTAGTGTTATTGGGTTGTTTGAACTCAACCAACCAAGCAGCCTCCACCTACACCGATTCACCGATTACAATGCGCTCCAATTGCTATCCGCTGCTACAATGACAGGGTGACACTGCCCTGCACACACACATGCATTTACAACAGCAAAAACACTCGAACGACATGCCATGCTATACACGAGCTTGTCAAAGGATATTATTATCTATTTGGTATTTTGTACTGTACTGTGTCTCCACTTATCCGCTATTCTCATGCATCCGCTTGTCAGCGCTTGCTTATCCTTTTCATAATTCCCTTTTATTTTTCACATTTTTTATATCTTTATTATGCCAATTGTTATTATGTTTTTCATGTATTCATACATTCATCAGAGTAGCTTGGAAAAAAAGCGCAACAAAACTTGTCCCCTTGATTGAACTCAGATAACTGAGAGTGTGTTTTCATATTTTGTTCGAATATGTGTAATTTGACCCTTTGTTATTTCGGGGATTTCAGGATTATACGAGTCATACTTTTTGCCATACATCATATTTTGTATAGAGTAACACTGAGTGTTATCCCGAAGCCTTATTTAGAAAACTTGACACTAATACCATTTTGCCACTTTGCGAAGTGAAGACCCACTATTGTAAGGCTGAAACCACAGTGAAGTGCAAGATTTACATCTGTCATAGAGTAAAAAATATCAGAATGGAAGAAATCTCTAATCATCTATTAATCCAGTTAAAGTTTCTTCCTCTTTCGCGCCTTAACCTTAATCTCAATATTGTTATCCCTGATATACACTGAAGTCTTTGAAATTTCCAACCCAAGAGTACTTCAATTTTGTATTTATCATTTATGGAGTTTCAACGCAGTATCCTCAGAGTGATGATTCAATACCTAAATCGGTTAAATCGGTTGTGTTGGAATAGAAATTTATTTTCTTCCCAGTTCCTGTGAAAGTACATTCGATGCCATTATGTATGGAACTCGATTTCTTTTGCACCACGGGCACGCTTGCAGAAGTCCACACGCTGAATCCAATTTTAGACAGATTTTCAAGCATAAATCAGCTGATACGGCTGCTATTGCACATTCGTTATTCAGACGAAGTTCAACAATCGGCGCTGGCTTGTTGGCATCGACCATAGAGTTGGCGTAGCCCCATAGGAAACAGTCTAACCGGTGTCAAATCGCACGACTGTGGCGGCTAATTGACTGATCCATATTGAGAGAGATAACACTTTCACCAAACTTGGTTTTCACTAAATCGATTGTGGCATTCGCTGTGTGGCTTGTGGAACCACATATTGTTCAAGTCCATATCATCCAATTCGGGCCAAAAATATTCGGATAACATTGAGCGATCAGACAGGACGATTATGATGACCATAAATTAGACGTAGCCCTATAAAGTTGAGGCCACTGACTCGGTAGTAAATTTTAATAATTTTGACTAGTTCTTAGATCATATATCTTTCAATGATGAAATGTCAAACTATACTGAAGAGAAATATCAAAAAAGCTGGAAAATATATGACGTTGTTTGCTGTTCCTATCGGTCTACTTTTGTAGCGTCAGCGTCCCTTTTGAAAAACCCTTTACGCTAGACTTCTATTCAAGTAGAGACTATTTGTACTAGAAAGGGCCTTCTTTCGTAATGTAGTATGTTTCAGAAATCACTAGAAGCCTAAGATCGGTCGGATTGAACCTGATTTGAAAATTTTTGCTTGGGCTAAACAACTCAATCTGTAGAGTTTTGAGTAAGGAATTCGTGTCATATTGAGAATTGGAATGAATTTTCGATATATTAGAGTCGAATAATGTTTGTGATGCAATAGATCTATCACACTATGAATTCCCTTAGAATTAGGCAATGTGGTATAATGAAACTGGTATAACATTAATTTCTGAAAATAATTGCTATAGAGTCTAGTCTACATAGGAATAAGAAATGAAAGAATGTGATGTTTTCAAAATTATTTAAAATACATCAAAAAATACTTTCGAAATATTGTACAAACATATTAAATATTATATTTAGACCTAATACCAAAAGCTATGCCATAAATAATAGGCATATAAATGATAAGCAGTTATGAGTATTTTATCTTTTCATAAAACACCCAACGAAACAAATATTGGAAAACCATAAATTTATATCAACTTAAGCTGCATTAAACAAATTGTCAGTTAGTTGATATGACACATTGACATTGTGACGAAATGATAAGAATATTTTTTAAAAGATAAACGACAATGAACCGCTGCATGTTGTACTCCGCAAACTATAAATTAGTTAAGCTTTAAACACTGATTAACTAGGTACACTTGCACCAGTATTATATGTCGATATAAGTGGAAGCATAACTTCAAATTTTTGAAAATACTCCATCAAATAGAAGATTTGCATTAAATATGTAATTGTTTTTTAAGAAAAGTTTCCGTAAATGCATATAATATTAGGGTTTTTGAGATTAGTTAATATCTGGAGTTAGAAAGCTCTTCGAATAACAAAATTCCTGTTGTTAATTACGTTAAACATGTTAATCTTAATAAGATTATAAAATAATTCACAGAACTTGAAAACTAATAATTTTATTTATAATAAACCGTTCCTGGAACAATAAACCCCAGTCGTCAGAACTCTGATCTAAAAGCTTCCAGAAATTTTGAAGTATTAGAAAAAAGGACTGACCTAGTATTATTGCTGAAAAGTATTTGAGAAAAACTGAAATCTGATGTCGTGTTATTATTTTGACTATATAAATCCATATTTTGTGTAAGAAGATGTATAAGTGAAAACTCTATGAAGGAAACAACTTAAATTAAAAAGTTGGAAATAATGCAGAGATCTAACGTCTTTGGAATCATCGGGACCTTTCGGAAAACACTAATTTTGCTATTAAATCTAATGTTGCAGACAGTTCTTACTGACTTTACTAGTCAAATCGTAATCATTTTTACTGCCGATTAGAAGATAGATGAATATGTTGGAGGTTGAGCTCATTTAACGAACTTTTTCCCTTTCTTAAGTTTAAGCATGCTGCATGAGGGTGTTCCTCGTTGAGGTGCTATGACGATATCATAAGACTAAGATGCTGTACAGAAATAGTCTGGAGAGGTTTTTGAACTACCCATCACTATGTTCCGAAATTAAGTTAGGTTATATGAGTATAGATATGATATCTCCCGAGACTTTATTCGAGAGCACAGTTCCACTGGATATTTTGCACCCATTGATTCCCAAAATTTTACTTTTAGTGCATTCTAATTCTGCAATGCACCTTTCGTTGAGCCGATAAATTTGAGTTGCTATAAGCTACTAACTCACCCCCCTCTACTAATGTGTGCCATGAAGTAAATGTCAATAACTAATTACGATATTTAGGCTTCTGCGTGAACAATCTTAATGTATTGGCACAATTAGATTAATTAACCTGAAAAGCTCACAACAACAACAACAACAAACTACAATAAATACAAATGATAATAATAACGAAGCACTCAGTGCGCACAAAGCAACACCAAAAGTTCTGATTTCCTTTCATTGCCTAATGTAACCCAAAGAGTCGAATCGATTTTCTTAATGGAACTTACTTGTTATTGTTTTATTACAACTTCATTTGTGTGCGATCATAGATTGTCGTTGCTTGGCTTACTGATTTACAATTCGAAGCTAATCCACAAATACCAAAGCTCTAATGGGGAATGCTTGAGAGGCAGCTTGAGAGGCAAAGTGATGCCAAAGCGTTTGCTAAGACAGTAACGGTAACATTACCGACATTGTTGACGCCAGCAACTACTTTAACGGCACAACTGTCAAACAGACACACACAAAGAAGCTTCTAAGACACATTTACAACTAAATAATATATGGAGTAGAGTTGCAGAGGATCAATAGTTGGCAAAACGCCGAATGCATTTACGCTGCCAGCAAACACACACACACACATATTAGCAACGCTGTCAACACACACTCTCTTCCATATAAGTATGTAAGCACATTAGTGAGCCACAGGCAGGCTTTGAGTAAACTAACTACTGGCAGGCAAACAACAAATTGCTTAGCAAATGAGGGTAAATATCAACAACAACAAAACGACAAACAGACCCCAAAAATATAACAACGAGATAACAGCAAACATTCATACACTTTGTCTTCCGCAGTGGTTGTATATATACAAACGGTATAATATCAAAGTATTCATTTGCTTTGTCTCGCGCTCTTATCTGCAAAATTGTGTTAAATGAAGTTCACTTTCATACCTCGGCACACCCTCTACCCTTGTCCTTTTGCACTTTCTGTGAAGTTGTTTTTCATAAAAGTTATAAAAGATACAATATGAACTGTTTTGTAATTTATTTAGCTATCAAAAGCTACAAGCAATTATGTGTTTTTTGCTACTGTTGTCACAGTTAGTACAATAGTAAACAGCGGCGGCCATTGAAAAAGGGACACCAGTAAATTTTGTTATAAAATTGGAGGGGAGTCTCATTTTAGCGTTGAGTTCAAACTCTAAAACCGTTATTATTGTACCTATTTTCAAATGTTGGGCTTTGTCTCTTTAAGTAGACCTATGTATAAGGGGCTATACCAGTGTAGCCGATGAAAAATTAGGCGATTTTCGTGAATTTTTTTAAATGAAAGTAATCGATCGTATGTTTCGAAGTTTTTTGGCCATAAGAAGGTATATTTTCAGCTATATTTTAAGATTTTTTTACAAAAATATTGAAACCAAGTAAGGAAGCGCTAAGTTCGGGTGTAACCGAACATTTTATACTCTCGCAATTTATTTATTTAACTTTATTTATATTATATAATAGACAATTTGACCCACATATTCGTCATATATATTGTATAAAGTCCATTGAAAGTTAATATTAAGTAAAAAGCACCGAGGTCCTCGTGTTCGATATATGGGGCCTTAAAAACCTATGGTCCGATTTCGGCGATTTTTAGAATGAGGCTGCCACACTATAAACATAGTATTTGTGCAAAGTTCTGCACCGATATCTTCATTAGTGCCTACTTTATATATTGTAAAGTAAACGATTCAGATCGTCTTCAAAGTTCTGGTATATAGGAAGTAGGCGTGGTTGTGAAGTGATTTGGCCTATTTTCACAACATATCATTGGGATGTAAGGAAACTATTACAAACCAAGTTTCATTGAAATCGGTAGAGTAGTTCCTGAGATATGGTTTTTGACCCATAAGTGGGCGACGCCAGGCCCATTTTCTATTTTGTAAAAAAATCTGAGTGCAGCTTTCATCTGACATTTCTTATGTGAAATTTAGTGACGTTTTTCGTTAGTGAGTTAACCCACTTTTTTTTGGACTGTATTAAGAAGTGGCTAAAAAACCGACTGCAGAAAGTTTGGTTTATATAGCTCTATTGGTTTGCGAAACATGTACAAAAAACTTATTTGGGGGCGGGCCACGCCCACATCTCCAAAAAAATTACATCCAAATATGCCCCTTCATAGTGCGATCCTTCATACCAAATTTTCCATAGCTTTATTTATGGCTTAGTTATGGCACTTTATGTGTTTTCCGTTTTCGCCATTTTGTGGGCGTGGCAGTGGTCCGATTTTGCTCATTTCGAAAGCAACCTTCCTATGGTGCCAAGAAATACGTGTGCTAAGTTTCATCAAGATATCTTAATTTTTACTCAAGTTACAGCTTGTACAGACGGACAGACGGACGGACGGACAGACAGACATTCGGAAAAACAACCGTTATGTGAACAAAACTATAATACTCTCTTTAGTTGAAGGTATTTCCTATACAATGACCTACGATTTTTGAAAAATATCAAAAATTGACAAAATGGCGTAGTTCTGAAAAAGTGTCACTTTTTAGGTACAAAAATGGTCGCTTTTTAACAGCCAAATTGACAATTTTTAACAAATCATATAGTAAATATAATATATTCAAGAATACTCGGTTTCAATCTGATGTCCATCGGTCAATTTCTCGTTGAGTTAGGCTGTCAGCAATTTTGAAAAAAAAAATGAGTTTAAAGTTTTACCTATTGAGGTTTATACCTGATACGACTCTGCCGATTTCACAGGATATTTTTTAAAGTATAAACTATCGATTAAACAAAATGAAATCGATTTTTTTAAAGTGTCAGGCTGGTATAGCATTTTTTAGCAATTTCTTGACCACAGCGCCATCTATAGTTAGAACTTGCTTGAGTTTTTGATTCCAAAAATATTCGAAAAGGTTACTTTTGCCTTAATTGTCTCGGTACTTGTCGTAAAGAATGCCTTTTCTTCGACAAAATTGGAGTTCTTGAGCTATTACGACTAATGAATTTTGGTAAAAATTTAATAAGTTTCACTTTAGTGTGAAATATGAAGATCGGCATCTAAGATGAAGCTCTGGTCTGTGGATGTACTATTGGACTTTTTGAAAATGGAGGAAGAGGTTTTACACCAACAGTGTTAGTTCGAAATAATCTGAGGAATTTAATGATTTTTCCAGGAGTTTTTACACAGATCTCTGCTGGCTTTTGGTTAATCAATTAAACAATTGCTAAGTTTTTGAGTATAAGAACCCTGAATTCTTCCAGATCAAATGTTCCATAATTCATATAATTATCACAATTACTTTATAAAACTTTATTCTGGACTTATTCAGAGACATTTATTATAAAATCAATATTAATAATTTAAAAAATATTTAATTTTATTGAGGTTAACGCTTTTCTTAATATTGAGAAAGATTTTGATTACAATCCCATAAAATACTCATTAAAATTTCATTTGTAAAAATCCTGACAGATTCGTTTTCTTGAAAATTCTCATCCGTCCCCATTTCAATGCCCACCAACTGTACGTGGTTGTAAAAGTTTTCAAGTGGAGGTAAGCTTTTTCAAAGGATTTCCAGATTCACGTGGGTGATGGTAGTGCAGTACTCTTTCCGCTCTTCTTCAGTGACCATACTTACTTTGTTGGCATATTTTGAACAAAAGAAGTTAAGCAGAGCAAAGAAGCTCAGCACCACACTCAACACATATGTTCTACTTACAAATACATTTATTTGCTATAACGGGTTTTATTTTTTGGCAATCACTATGTGCTTTCGAAAGATGTCGTTGAGTATTTTTTTGGCGCTATTTAACCTTTCGTTTGTATTGTGTGGGTGGAGAAACACGTGCAGATTGCAATCGCACGATATTGTCGTCACGCTCAAATAAGTGCTTGCGTGAAAGAACGAAATTAACATGTGATAGTGAAACCAACTAAATTTTTAATGGAGTTATTTAAGTTGTTTTGCTGTCTCTTTGACCTCACCTTGAGTTACATCTCAACTTTTCCGTTTATTACGATATTGTGACAAATTTAAGTAACCTGATTTTGATTTGGTTTGTTTATAGAGATTCTTAAAGGGCACAATTGAGTTTTCTTTAGGAAGACTAAATTTCTTCAAAATATAATTTATATAACAAAGTTAAATAA
This sequence comes from Zeugodacus tau, assembly GCA_031772095.1. Lineage (NCBI taxonomy): Eukaryota > Metazoa > Arthropoda > Insecta > Diptera > Tephritidae > Zeugodacus > Zeugodacus tau. Next base: position 56,682,954 of record CM062653.1, on the reverse strand, counting down.
TCAAATGAGATCAATATAAATCAAGCTCCTAGATATCAACCCATTATTTATAAAGGGTTTGGCAATAGGACGCTACAAAAGTAGACCGATGGGGACAGCGAACGACGGCATATTTTTCCTCTCTCTTTTAACATTTCTCTTCAGTAAGATTTACCATTTCATCATGGAAAGATATACGATCCAACAACGATTCTCAACTTTAAGAGCGATACGTTCAATTTATGATCTTTATAATCGTCCTAGTAGATCAACAATTGAGCGTCTGATGGCAAATTTTAATCCACATGAATTTTGAATTTTGCGATCTTGACCTACATCCTTACAAGACCAAATTGATGCAAGAACCGAAGCCGCTTGACCACCAGAATCGTTTTTTGTTCGGCTGAGTGACAACTTGAAAATGATCCAGATTTTCATCGAATAATCATCTTCGGCGATGAGGCTCATTTCTGGTTAATGGCTTCGTCAATGAGCAAAATATGCGTTATGGAACAGGCAGCACGTGCCCACGTGTTTCATGAGTCACCATGGCATCCCGAAAAAATTACGATTTAGTGCGGTTTACGGTTCGGCGGCGTCATTGGGCCGTACTTCTTCCGTAATGATAAAAACCGGCACGTTACTGAGAATAGGAATCGCTACCGCTCAACGATAATCGAATATTTTTGGTCCGAATTGGATGATATGGACTTAGACAATATGTGGTTCCAACGGGACGGTGCCACATCAAACAGCACAATTGTCACAGTCGATTTATTGAAAACCAAGTTTGATGAGCATGTTATCTCACGAAAAGGCCTAGTCAATTGGCCGCCTCGGTCGTGCGATTTGACGCCGTTAGAATATTTCCTGTGGGGCCTCGTCAAGTCTATGGTCTATGACAACAAGCCAGTATCGATTGATGAACTTTGTGCGAATATCGATCGTGAAAAAGCAATATCGGCCGATTTATGCATGAAAACCGTCGAAAATTGGGTTCAGCGTCTGGACTTCTGCAAGCGTGCCCGTGGTGGCCATGCAAAAGAAATCTAGTTCCATACAAAATGACATCGAATGTACTTTCACAGGAATAAAGAAGTTGAGCCTTAGATTAGTCGAATACTCCACTGCCGTGTTTATAATACTCAAATATAAAATACCGCCAGGTGGCGCTGTGGTAGGTGACTTCGGAAATTCATGAAAAATACATATATAAGTAAGCATTAAATCTTCTAACCACGGGTCTCAAAGTACTAATGCTAAAATATTTCCCATACTTTAATTAAAACTTCAAAGTGGAGATATTAAAGGTCTCTCTTTTGCATTGCATCTTCAACAAACATATGTGTATATACCAACAAAGATATTCATGCAAATTGCCAAGTAACAATTGCTTACGCCTAGCAATTATAGTCAGCAGCCGCAACAAGGAAAGGAACAAAACGGCACTTAACCAATTTATTCATGTCTGTTTAGTGTTGCGGTTGAGCTAAGTAAATATTCATCATTCATTACCGGGTTTGCTGCTGTCGTTGTTGTTGCCATTGTAACACACTTCTTCTTGCCAACCATACCAAAGTTTTAGGAGCAATGCGTGCTACAACAATAACAGCAATGTCGACATTGACCACAACAGCGGCTGCCAGCACATTCATCTTCGCATGTTTTGGGCGAAGCCGTCAAAGGATGTCCAGGGGCGTATGTACGCTTAAGACCACACAGAGCGGTCGCTCAGCCTTAGATTTCGGTTTGCATTCATTTGCTAATTTAGTGCGACGTGTAAAGTAGCTCATCATCGACTAGTATAGAGCGCTTAAAATTGATGACAACCACAAAACTTTGTAGATTAATGATCTAATTTTCGTGGTAAATTATGCGCCGTTAACCACAATCGTTATGCGCTGCAGTTGTTGTATGAATGATGTGCTCTCGTGTTGATGCGTTTATCATGCGGAAGTGTTTACCTAACAGCGGTGAAATGGAAGGAGATAGTGAATTGCACATGTGACAAAGATAATGACAGACAATTTGATTGTGTGATATGTAGCACTCAAACCGAATGTTTATTATCAGTTAGTAACGAGGATGTTCGAATAGTAACCTGTTTCATGGGGTCTGACGAGAGATCCTATTTCCTTCGCAAATAGGTCGTTGAATTCATTGTATATCCATTTACTTCGATTCAGTAAGGTAGAAGAGCTTTTCAATGGATGGTTCAATGCTCAAACATTTTACTAGAAACACTAATCGACTCTCAAAGGTCTATCCAATATTTCAACAGAATCGGTAGATTAATTCTCGATAATAATAAAGTCGGTTGGCTGACTTAGTATAAAATAGTTTTAAAAAACACGGGTAAAGGTATGAGTGACACAGATACACTGGAATTCACAACTTCTTCAAAGTGGATCTTTAAAACTATTACTCGGATCGACTTCGAAATAATGAACTCAGACCCTCAGCAAGGTGTAAAGTTCTCTATATACATATATGAGTTATACCTGACGAGGTTAGTTAGGTTAGGTTAAGGGGTAGATCTCCGTAACTGCAGATAATCTCACTTAGACAGATTCGAATGTCATTTGTGACATCCGGACGGATCACTAAAACCCTTGTGATACGACAAAGAGCTTGAACATAATTATAATGTTCTTAAGTCGGCTAATGTCGATTCCAGTCACTTCACTGGGTTCGCCGACGATGTACCCACCGAAGTGCTTTAACCTAAGTCTGGCGAATGCTGGATATTGAAGGAGGAAGTGCTTGGACTTCGCCTTCCTCCAAACAGCTTTGGCAACTATCGTCTGACTTGATCCCTAGCCTCACTGCGTGTGTGCCTATTGGACAATGACCAGCAAGCATTCCAATGATGGGGGAGGGATGAACCTTATTAAGCAGCTGTAAGGACCGTTTTCGATGCACTGCGAGCCAAAAAGACCTCGCTACTGCACAGGTGCTGGTTGTTCTTCAGCGTTTGGCGAGCTCATTCGAAGTCAGTGTATCCAGTTTCCAAGCGCAAGAGGACCACGGACTACCTACACGTTTTGATTCCGGCGTCAATGTTGCTAGCGTACTCTCTATTGCAAGCTGATCCGCTTCCAGCGATTCCGTGGTGGGTACCCACACATGTCGGATTATAAAGTAGTTTGAAGCTACTGATAACGATGTGGGACATTCCCTTACTAGCTTAGAGCGTACTACCATCGAATCCAAGGACAGTATTGTCGCTCTGCTATCGGAGTGAATACACACACCTCTCTGAAGGATGCCGCACTTCGAAGCAGTATATCTACTGCTACCTGATACCTAACCATTGTGAGACTAAAAATTTCTCGAAACATATTGGATCTCATAAGCTCAGACTTCTAGAAAAATTCCATTAATTCAAAATTAATTGGCTAAACACTTAAGAGATGAGCTCGAGACGCTTGGACTACCACTAAAAATAGAGATTCTTCTCACCTTTACCCAAAATTTTTATTAAACAGCAGGTCCATATCAATGTCACACCACAGCATAATAAAAATAACAAACATTTCTGTTTCTTGGCCTAATAAATTCGCTGAAATATACTTTTGTTGACTTAATTAAACAAATATTTGCCGTTTGCTGGCAGTTAATTACCTTTTCGTATGGCGATTAACTTGTTAGATGAACTAATTATTTGGTGGTGTGAAAATTTAATGAAGTGTAATGATTTACTATGTTGTGATTTAGGCGATATTATTTATTAGGTAAGGCCGCTTAGAAAGCAATAAATGTTTGCCGAAATTTAATGAATCGCAATTTGAAAAAAAAATTGCTGACAAGTGAGTTAAAAGACAATAAGGAAATAATAATTAAAAAAGCTCGATTATCTTAATTATCTTAAAGCTGGATATTTGTCATAACAAAAATGATTTAGAAGCAGAAAATATGGAATATATAATATAAATCATATAGTCCTACATGTCGTATGAGTGACTTCATGAATATTCGCACAACTCTTACAAACTGAATGCCGTACATGAATTTAATAAATCCTCTTTATGTCTATCATCCATTACAAAGTTAATTAAACTTGGCAGAGCCTGCTTGAACAAGCAAAACACTAGTTATGATAGCTGCGATATTAAGCAACTCAGTCGTGTGTGCAAACAAAGCAAATGTAATTACGACAAATGCAAACGCTGCACAGACAACATTGTCCTGCAGCTGTAAATGCAGCTAAGTATTATCACAACAGCCTCAGCCTACTTTTGCTGTGAAATTTTGAAAACAAAGCAGCAAACGGCTCATAACGGCATATGAAGTGACACAAGGTAAACACTTAACAATGCCAAAGCATAAGCTTAAACCATTCATGCAAGCGGCAGTACAACTATATGACTATATAACTGTATATACATATGTATATGTGCAACATGTGCAACAAATGACAGCCGACAGTTGTGGTTGCTGCAATAACTAGCACAGCTTACATATGTAGGTATGTGTATTAACTAATGTGCTAGGCCTACTTGAAGCGTAAATGCAATACAATGGCAGAACAACTTGTTGTGTTGCAGGCTGTGGCAATAAATAGTCTCATGAGAGATAAACCGCTGAATGCATGTGCGTAGTCAAAGGTACCTTGTGTGTTATTATGTTTGTTATTATACACACCATGCTGGAAATATAACTATTCCAAAGTATTTTAAAATTTCAAAATTTTAAACAGGTGGCAACCATTTACAAAAATATTTAAGATAGCCATGAAAATATGTATGCGATTTTTAAAGTAGAAAGTAGAAGTTGCATACATTTATTTATTAAAATTTATAAGAAAAATTTTAAACAGGTGGCAACCTTATTTCGTTTTAATGTTTACTTTGTTTTCTTTGACATTTTATGCTCATATGGTATTTTTTTTAACTTATCTGTTTAATTTTATTACAATTTGTAAGAAAATTTTTAAAAAGGTGGCAACCTTAATTAAAAATATTTTCGATTTAACTACTACTGCTTTGTATTTTTTAACTTTTTATATCAATATTCTATTTTTTTAACTCATCTTCTTTTAATTTATTACAATTTTCAAACAGGTGGCAACACTCATAAACAAATTTTAATGACAGTTTTTCTTTTCATTCCTTAGATAATTTATAAATTAATTGAGTGTTTTTTTATTTTACAAATTTTTTCTTTATTTAAATTTTCAAATAGGTGGCAACCATTTTTAAAAAAATTTCGATTGAATAACCTCTTTGAATCCTTTAAATTTTTATATATTTTTACTTTTTATAATTTTTTAGCTCGTCTGTTTTATTACAATTTTCAAACAAGTGGCAACCTTAAATTTTTTTGTTTTTATTTTTTTTATTCTTTAATAAATTGCGTATTTTGCGTTGTTACTTCATTTAATAAACTTTTCGCCTTCAATAAAATTTTCAAACAGATGGCAACACCATTCAAAAAAATTTTGCACTATTGAAATTCTAAAGTCTCTTTCATTTTTAGTGTTTTTGAAAATCAAGTTTGTAAACTTAACTTTTCTAAAACAGGTGGCAACGCTCTTATTTTGTTTTTAAAGTTTTAATAAATCACAGTTTCTCTACGCAAATTTTTATTGTTTTTCATTAAAAATCTTTAAAAGAGTAAAAAGTGACTTCTGACTATCAGTCACATTTGTGTTCCCTGGATACAAAAATATTTTCCCAGCACCCACTTGTTGTTGTTCAGCATTTACTTCTATATTTTCCTATGTGGCATGTTTTCTTTTCATTATTGCAATTCATATTACTTTTCCGTTGTTTTTTCTCCTTTTTCTTTTAATCACACGCTCGTTTTCACTTTTACATGTTTTCACACTCGTTCCATCAGCAAAGGCACTCAAGTGACTATGTGGGTTTTCCGCATGCATTACATAACGGTATGTTAAAGAATGTTGTCACTTGTTCTTCTTGTTCACAGTTGTTGTTGCGTGCCCTTGCCGCGGGGTCTATCATGTGCTGACTGTCACTTGTATTGACGGTAAAGCGACAAGAAAATTGTGCTAAAGTGCGAATTAAGAATTTAATCAGCAAAAGAATAGAATATGAGTTAATTTAGTGAGTGTTTGAAGCAGTGTTTGAAATGAATGAATTCTTCAAATGCACGTAAAAAAGTAAAAAAAATATATAAAAATCGGAAACAAGTTTGTGTTTAAAGATATCTATTGGAAGAAAAAATTTAAAATAAATTTAAGGAGATCAAATTTAAATCCTCCATGAACCTTACCCCAGTTGTCTTCTGCCTTCTGCGTTAGTTGTTCTAAGCCATAGCCTCTCAGTGTAGATATAAATTCACAGAAGATGATGATTGAAATAGAAAAGCTCACGTTCAATAATCTAATCTAATCCCGTCCTTATCCTTAATGGATCCAATATCAAATTACATTTAGTATGATCCTGTCCACATTCCGCTTAGACCTTTAAAGAGGAAGAGTTTTGAAAAAGGCTAATTTAATAACAGAATATGGACTGACTATGGATCTTACTAAAAGAACTTGGTCTGAAGACGATGTCTCATAGAAAATAATCCGTAGTACTTGCTTTAGGTTTGGATTCGGCACTATAGTAGTCTTTCATCATCCGGAAATGTTCCGAACTCTAGAAACTGTCAACGTCAGATTTTAATAATTCAATGTAGATGTAGTTTTATATTGAGAGATATGCAATCTTGATGTATGTTGAATGCATCAAACAACAATATTATCAGATCGATATATCTTTTGTGAGCAAATCTAGAATCATATTAGAGGCCTAATATAAATGATCTTTAATTAAAGAGGATAAAATGACGCCTTATAAAATAACACTTGTAGCCTTTTCGCACAATAGCTAATTGAACAATTAACCGGCATTTGCTCGATTAAAGCGCTGATTTCGATCGATTTACCATAAAAAATAAAAATTTTATTTTTTTTACATTGATTTTTATACTCTCGCAACAAAGTTGCTAGATAGTATTATAGTTTTGTTCATATAACGTTTATACCCAAAACTAAACGAGTTAGATTTAGGGTTATATCTACCAAAGTGATCAGGGTGAAGAGTGGAGTTCAAATCAGAATGTCTGTCTGTCTGTCTGTCCGTCCGTCCGTTCGTCCGTCCGTCCGTCTGTGTAACTTGAGTAAAAGTTAAGATATCTTGATGAAACTTGGCACACTTATTTCTTGGCACCATAGGAAGGTTGCTTTCGAAAATGAGCAAAATCGGACCACTGCCACGCCCACAAAATGGCGAAAACCGAAAACACATAAAGTGCCATAACTAAGCCATAAATAAAGCCATGGAAATAAAATTTGAAGGGGCATATTTGGATGTATTTTTTTTTTGGGAAGTGGGAGTGACCCCGCCCCCAAATAAGTTTTATGTACATATCGTTTTTTTTAGCCACTTCTTAATACAGTCCAAAAATGAAAGAAATCGGATAATAACCACGCCCACCTCCCATACAAAGGTTAGGTTAAAAATTACTAAAAGTGGGTTAACTCACTAACGAAAAACGTCAGAAACACTAAACTTCACATAAGAAATGGCAGATGGAAGCTGCACTCAGATTTTTTACAAAATGGAAAATGGGCGTGGCGTCCATAAAAAACCATACCTCAGGAACTACTCGACCGATTTCAATGAAACTTGGTTTGTAATAGTTTCCTTACATCCCAATGATATGTTGTGAAAATAGGCCAAATCGCTTCACAACCACGCCTACTTCCTATATACCAGAACTTTGAAGACGATCTGAATCGTTTACTTTACAATATATAAAGTAAGCTCTAGTGAAGATATCGGTGCAGAGCTTTGCACAAATACTATGTTTATAGTGTGGCAGCCCCTATCTAAAAATCGATGAAATCGGACCATAGGTTTTTAAGGCCCCATATATCGAACACGAGGGCCTCGGTGCTTCTAACCTAATATTAACTTTCAATGGACTTTATACAATATATATGACGAATATGTGGGTCAAATTGTGCATTATATCATATAAATAAACTTAAATAAATAAATTGCGAGAGTATAAAATTTTCGGTTACACCCGAACTTAGGCCTTCCTTACTTGTTCTCCATTGATTTTTAATCGAATTTGACAAAGACCGTATTTGTAATTATAGATACGTTCTTTGTCTGCGAGTTAATGTCCAGTGGCAGTAATACTACTCGGGGGTAGATGTCGATGCTGGAAATAATGGTTGTGGTTATTGAGAAAATAGAAATCAGCTGTTGAACAGCTGCTCGATTATCGAGTAGCCGACAGTGCGAAGAGCAAAAACTGGTTTCTCAATTAAAAAGTTAATTGAACAATTAATTTGGCTGTGAGAAAAAGATATGAAGATGCAATAGATAATGTTTATGACAAGCTTGTTGGTGAGCTTCTGTGAACTCAGTCCCAGTTTAGTCCCCGATTTAGAGCACATATTTCAAGGATTTAATACATACTTTATTGAAATGAACTGATGCTCGATCAAATTATCTGACAATGTTTCTGCCCAAACCTCAATATGAGCAGCCATAATTATCACTAACTGATTTGAAAAAAATAATAATAATAAAAATATTGAAGAGCTCTCGTACATCGCATAGAAAAACAAAAATCATTGGTTATAAAAATGGCCGCACGCACCCATAATTTCAATTATGTACATAACTAGAGTAGGAAGGCGACCAATGGGGTAGAAAAAAAAAACTTAATAAAAGTAATATTTTACCAACAGCCGGAAATGAAGAAAAATGGAGTGGCGGCATACCAACAAAACAGTGGCTGCCCAGCATAACGGCGCAACGGTGACGCCAAGTGACAGTGAAAAGCATTATTATTACCGTTACGTGTATAATTAATTATGCGTCGAGCAAGCGAACAGCAGTGCAAACGGAAAGCGAAAGGAAAAACCATACATATGGTCAGTCTGACATGAGCGATAACCACCAACAGCGGTGACAGCAGCAGCTGAGGATATCGTGTGTAAGCATAAGGGCGCGCAGCCATAAAACAGCCGAGGGATTGTGAGGGCAATAATGAAACGCACATAAATATCTTCACTCGCACTCGCCTTAAGCATGTGTGTGTAGTGCTTTGCTGCTGCTTCTTCTTCTACTTCGACTTCTCTGCATTTCGTATTCTGCTGCCAGGGAGACCAATGACAGCGCGAAACGGTTACAAATGCAGGATACTTTGGTATATAAATATGCGTGTGTGTGTGCCTGCATTCATTAAACATTTGCACAGCTGGTGACTCAGCGGTGGTCGTACAAGTACAGACCGAGACCACTTTCTCTATATATTTTATATTTGTTGCATAAACACATACATACATATAACATATATATGTATAGTAAATATAAGCATATATGCCTTCTAACTCTAGCGCTGACATAAAAAAAAAACGCTTGACCGTCGCGCGTACGTGAGTAATTATATAAATGAGTTTAACACTGCGACAATAGTTTACATTTAGTTATTATCATTGTTGCGCATAAACTGGGTGCACCACTTTGGGAATTACTTCATTACAAAACTGTTTGTTGCACGTTCAATTTATTTTCTATTTCAAAGTGCACCGTTATACATAAATGTTGTTGTTGTTGTTGTATATTCACCCAACGGTTTGGGTGAAAGCCGCCCTGATGTGAGTCCTTTGTTGGGCATAAATTCAACGCCTTTGAGTTTAACTTGGCTGGAGTGCTTTCGAATCGATCGAGTACTAAGACTATCGAAAGCAGTCATTTTGTGTACTATTCAAACCTGACCTGACCTCCACGTCCACAAAATAGCGAAACTTGAAAAGCTATAAACAATGATATACGGTACATAATACTATCTAGGTACCCTGATGAGACGGATGGAAAATGAGGTCAACTCATATTCGGTTCCGGTAACACCATTTCCGGCTCCAGTTGCCACATATCCGGTTTCGGTTGCTCCATTTCTGGTACCGCTAACATCGGTTCCCGTAACATCATACCCGGTTACCCCATATCAGGTCCCGGGAGCCCCACATACCCGGTTACCCACATCGCGGTTCCAGTAACATAATTTTCGGTTCCCCATATCCGTTTCCGGTAACATCATATCATGTTACTCCATATCCGATTTCGGATGTCCCATATGCGACCATCTCATATCCAGTAATACCATATCCGGTTACCTCACATCTGGTTCCGGTAACATCATTTCCGGTTGCCTCATTTCCTGTTCCGGTAACCCGGCAGAGCAGAGCTTCAGTGCGGAGAGCGCAAAAAAAGTTGCTAAGAGTATTTAGTTTGAAATTGAAATCGGACTAAAACTTTCCAAGGCCCCAGATATCGAACATGAAGAACTCAATGCCTAACGTTAATTTTTCACTGAAAATATCGTTAAATCTCTCAGATATTGTAATGTAATTTAGAGAAAATCTATGTCTTCTAATAGTGTGTCTCTGTTCCAAATTCCTTATTAAAATCGGGTCATAAATCCCTCTAGCTTTCAAAAACACGGTTGGCTTTATTCCGCATATCGGTTAATATGTGAGATATGAGCTAAATTAAGTATATTCTTGGATATAGTGTACTTTGGTGTATAAAATGAGTGAAATCTGTTCTGGAATTACCTCAGCCCTATGACTCTTTTCGTTATTCCATTGGATGAATATATGGGTAAAATGTGCGGTTGCAGCCGAACTTAGCCTTTCCTTACTTGTTTTTATAAGAGATTTATTCCTTAATTCCCTTATTAAATTATGAAACAAGACTGTTGAGTAATCAAAAATAAATACTTTTTTCGAATTTGGTTTTAAGTATTTGCTAATTTTACTGATTCATCTTCAAAGAATACATCATCATTCTTCTCCTTACTACTGCGAAACCTCCGCTGCTCATTTCACCAGAACTATTTTCTTATTACAGTACATATCATTCGAGGCATTTCCTAGCGATTATTTAATGAAAATATGATACATAATTGAAAATCCATAAACAAGCCAATTTTATGTTTCACTAGCAACTCATTAGCATTTTGAGTTTATTATTAATTCTGTGTGTGATTATTCCACCGTTTCCAATGAAAAATAAACAAAAACTTTTTAGACAGCGAAAAGTGAAAATGCGTTCTACGAAATTCAAATTTATCCAATCAATTAGAAAAAAGAAAACAAAAACTGAAAACTGAAAACTATAAATAATATGTTTGTAAATTTTTCAAAAATGATTTCAAGGTCAGAAACGTCATATTTCAAAGCTTTCAAGCCTATAGGGTAGCATTTTCCAGCATATTTTAATGAGCGCTTGACAGCGATTTCCGATAAAATGAACACGAACAAATAGAACATTATCATTACAGTCCAAGCATGTTGTTGTTGCGCCTATTCACGTTTGCGCCTTGACAGCGATTTCCGATAAAATGAACACGAACAAATAGAACATTATCATTACAGTCCAAGCATGTTGTTGTTGCGCCTATTCACGTTTCTATCATAATTAAATAAACGAATTCGTGCAATTTTTTTTCAGTAGATTGCTTGTCTGCTGTTTACTTGTAAAATCAATCATTGTCTGAAATTGAAATTTTAATTAAACGAAAATAACACATCTTAAAATATTTGTATCTAAAATGGAGAGGAGCTCTTGCAGAAATCTGAAATAATTTTGAAACAATAAATATTATTTTTTGATGAGCATCTGTTTAGCAATAAATTACTTATGATGTTATACAATGTGGCATGTAAGCACATACACACATACATATGTACATGGTCAGCTTCTATTGTGTTATATTCAAAACGGAAATTTCACACAGCGTATTCGTAAAAACTGTCAGAAAGTGCGAAGTTTTCAATGAGTTTCAATCAATCTGCAAGTCAACGCAATATGTTTCGCGTATGTCCTCGAAAATACAGTAATTTCCGATTCATTTCACTTCAAAAATTTCATAATTTTATTTGGTAAATTAACAGGAAAATGAAGTAAGCGTTACTTATGTAAATTGTAGCCAATAATTTTTTACTATATGTATTTTGAATAATAGGCAATTACATACCTTTTTCCTGTTTCTCAGTTCCCAAGTCTTAATTATTATTTAATCTTAGGTCTTAATCAACTTGTTCTCTGTACAGCCTCAAAATGGATCTAAAATCGATTAATAACTGAGAGTTTCAATGATTCGATTAAGATTTGTTTTGTTTTATAAAGGGTAATCCATTTCAAGGTATCCTATTTTTTTGAAATTGAATGGATAATATTTATTATCATTCGAAAGAACATTCCTTGACATTTATTTTTTAAAAATTATCTCCTTCAAATGTCGACCAGTCCAAACGTGTAATTTAATTATCTTCTCACCGAAGTGTGCTCTCTATAAATCCATTGAATGATGAGATATGTGGGAAGTGACGCCGTATTGTTGAAACCAAATGTCGTTGAGATCACGAGCTTCAATTACAGGAATATTTTTTTGAGAAATTTTGACCGATGATCTGCTCGGTCGATTATTATCAAATAATTAATGCTGAGTCTCAAGATGGGTGCTGAAGGCGAATAGTAGGTTCAGTAGGCCGATTATGTTGACCATAAGTTGAGCGAAACCCGTGAAACACATTCTTTACAAAATGTGAATCTTTGTAATAAAGTTGGACAAGTTGTAATCATTGCTCAGGCGTAACTCTTTCCATGATAAAATGCCAAACAATACTGAACAAAAATAACATGACAACTTAACACGACCCACGTGTGATTTGTCAAAAGAAAACTATTGAAAAGATACCTATATTTAGATCACCCGATATTTAAAAGTACATAGGTTATCAAAATTCTTACCTGCATAATTTTTGAAGAAATTTGGACCCATGATTCCAATTTTAATAATTTTCATTTAATTTTCAAATATCGATTATTCAATTTTGCGATTTTTTTCATTTGATTCTGGAACGATAGACGATTTGGGGTAATAAATATGTTGTTGAGACCTCTAGAAAGCATAACATTCGTATATAAGGAGTAAATAAAATCTTCAATTTTCTGTTTTATTCATATTATTGATCTTCTTCCTTCCAAAGTAAATACAATTTTTGATCAGAACAAATTCAAGCTCAAAGTAATTTTGTAGTAAATAATAATAATAGTAACGTCTTATGATTAACAGAAAATAAAGGGAAACACTTCAATGAATCGATTCTAATTTCGGAATAAAAATCGATAAAATTTTGTACAACATATCGATTAATTTTTGTTTCAAATATCAATTAATATTAAATTAATCTAAATAACTTTAGTACAAAAAGATTATTTTGTTTAAAATCAATTAATTCGGATGCAAAATATCGATTATTTAAAAAAAAAATATTAATGAATTTTAGAAAAATCTATTAATTTTGATAAAATATCGATTCATTTTGGAACATAATATCGATAATTTTAATTAAAAGCAATCGACTAATTTTAGTACAGAAAATATACTAATTATTTTGGAATCTGATTCTAATCATAATCCAACTGGTTTAAGAATTTATCGTGAGAAAATGTGCTCTTGAAGCTGAAGGGTGTGTGTCAGAGCTTTCTCTGAAAATCTGACTTCCTGAATTCAAATGTTACAACTCTTAAATCTGTTCTTTAAAAACCCGCCGTACTCCACATCTTTGTCCGCATCTACAAAAATTTCGCATGATTGATTCCAAATACACGGTAAGAATCCAAGGAGAAAAAGAATACCTTGCAAATTACCTCATCATTCTGTGAAAGTGGAATGAAATGATGCTGTAAGCATACGCCCCGCCCACATACCGCAAGCAAATTGTTTACACTATTCAGAAAATGGAGCTGCAATAGAAATTAGCACCCCAGGTTACAACCTACTATCCCACTTCTCCGCAAACCCATCAATGTCCGGGGTGGCACATCCGTTTATTAATTTTCTAGCCGCCTAAGTGAAAGTACTTGCGACTGTTTGTGTGTCTATGTGTATGCGCTGCAATTGTGTATGGACCCATGTTAGAATATGCGCATTCGTAGCCTTTGAGGCATTACTGTGTCTTTTTCTCTGTATGTGTGTGTGTGTGTGTGCGTGTGAGTTAAGTTGATGGCGTTGATAACCGGTCGAAGCGAAGGTTGTTGAAGAGCAGCTGGTAATTGCACTTTGATGTGAAGCGTTAGTGTTGCCATCTCATTAATTGCGTAAAGTAACGGTTTGTATGTGTGTGTGTGTGCGTGTACGACACTTTGTATGTACGAGTATGTACTCTAAATATCAATTGATTGGAAACTTTTTCACGCTGTCAACCTTTTTTCCACTCACGCGATTCTATAAAAAGCGAAAATAGACTTGATTACGCACACAACCGCAAGTACCGCAAATAGCTGACACACACACTCAGAGTATATATATTTATATAGTATATATATATATATCCTCTATATAATAGTAAAGCACACATCAGTTACGTAGCGAGACTTTGTCATGCACTTTAATTAATGTCTTAATTAAGTTCGAAGTGATGGTGTGGAAAATCTTTTCAAATCGATTATATTGCCAACTCAATCACGAGCTGTGTAGCGGATGGCAATCAATTGGCCGCACACAACGCAGTTTCTTCTTCTTTTCTGCTTGACAATAGTGATTGGCTCGAGCTGGCGTGCTTTCAGGCGAAAGTTGCGAATTTTAATTAAAGGCACGCAATGTTTTCTTATCGCTAAAATAGCAAATTCCTACGCATATTTCCTATGTGTATGTTTGTTTGTATGGGTTTGTATTCAATATACTACTTAGGAGAAAGCACGTATATGCCCTGCAAGTGTGTATCTAAGGTGAAAACCTCAATCTTAATTTGCTTTTTGGGCACTCTAAAAAGTGAAATGATTCAGCATTACTCACCATTGGCTCCTTTTAAATTCTTAGAAAAGATTTACTTAAAAGTTTGAACACAAAAGTCTCATTGGCTTTAAGCTTATTAAAATTAGCAGTCTTCGATTCACCATTTATTTCTCTGCTCGCTATCTTTGCATGCTGCCCTTTTGTCACAACAATTTACTTGGAAAGGCAACAGCAAAATTATCAAGTTGAATTAGTTACAAGAGAGTATACAGAAACCTCATTACAACCGTATAACCGTTCTCTTCAATGCTACCCAGTTTTGATTAACACACTTTAGGCCAGTTTAACTATTGTGAATGGCTTACTGTAAAAAATTAAAATACAAATATTTGTTTTTATAAAAATAGAAATAGTATTTTCTTAAAATAAATTTTAATTGTTTAAAAAAAAAGTAAGACATGTACGATACTCGAAACTAAGGACCTACTAACTTTGTTGTGGTGAAAAATTACATTTTCACTGAAGAAAGTAGCACATAAATATTCCGTATGCATCACAAGACAGCTTAGCTCAAAGTTGCATCGCAAGTACTGCCAACTTGTTTGCACAACTGGTATAACTTGTTCGATTGGTTAGTCTCTAACGCTTTACGTATCCAAGACCACATTTATAACATATGGATATGATTTCATACCATACCATTCATATAGTCCATATAGTTTTCTTTATACTATGTTTACATATAACGAGATTATCTCCATTTACGAGCTTAACTCGATAATCTGTAATTAAGAAACGAGAATTTTCATACAAAATTCCTCTCTTCATAATCCGAGATTATAAAATTATCTCGTTTTATACAACTAGATTGTCGGTGTTATTCTTAGTTTTATCGATAATTTTGCGAAGAAGAGGAGAAATGCCAAATGAAAATGTAAACAAAAATGGTCGACAGCGAGAGAAAGATGTGTAATACAACAACAAATACACCACATTTGACAATTGATAATCTCATTATCAATCCCATTATTATCGTTTACGGTTAGATTATTGAACGAGCTTAAAACGAGATTATTTTCATATGTAAACTTACTATTAGCCTCCAAATAAGCATAATAATTACTTCTAGTGCTCTCTGGTTTTGTTGCTCAGGTTTATATCTTACTTATCGATTAGTGAGTGAGATATTTCAGTGAGAATTTTACCTTTTTCATAAGTTTAAAATTTATTGAGTTGGTCCATACTTTCCTTAACTCCCATATACCCAAAATAACAATATTAATCCAGTGGGTCTGTTTAATACCATTTTATACCATATGTATTGGTCAAAATTTCTGATAGTGTGTCCGAAAAAACATTTAAAGTACTTCAAGTAAAGTTTCAAGTTCCTTCGACCAGTGTTTGATGACAAAAAAAGTTTGAAAGTAGCTTAAAAGCCTCTAAAACTCACATATCTCATGGAATGATTTTCATCTTTCTGGTTGACTGAAAGCTTTACAAGTCACTCAGGTAGTTTAGAAAGATTGCAAAGTTTTAGTTGTTTGTGTTGACCCAGTTCCAAAAAAGGTCCTTGCGGTGACAATCATAAGTCCTTAGAGATTTATGTTAAATCAATTGGATAAGAAAAATAACTTTTATAAATAAATAATCCTAGGCCAGATCGAAGTTTTTTTGGTTTTTTTTTCAAAAATTAACAAAATGGTGCCCGAAGGAAATTTTTTTTTCTAGATTTTCGCGAAAAAAGCAACAGTTGACTCTTGGTCTTAAAAAATCGAAGTTTTGGAAAGAAAAAAGCTCATATCAGGCTCAGGATTATTATGTATTTTAAAAGCTGGTGAAATTTTATTAAAATCTACTGAGTGGTTTTCGAGCTACAGTTGTCACCAGTTCAAAAACATAATTTTGAGAAAAACGCATTAGAAAAAAAAACATTTCACACTAGCGTTTTGCAGTACCCGAGCGCTCTTTGTGACTTCTCGA
This sequence comes from Zeugodacus tau, assembly GCA_031772095.1. Lineage (NCBI taxonomy): Eukaryota > Metazoa > Arthropoda > Insecta > Diptera > Tephritidae > Zeugodacus > Zeugodacus tau. The sequence goes on along the minus strand of CM062653.1, from coordinate 56,666,214 downwards.
ATAACTCGAAAAGTAATTATCGGATCAACTTCAAATTTCCAGAGAATAATTTTATACTCTCGCAACAAAAGTTGCTGAGAGAGTATTATAGTTTTGTTCACATAACGGTTGTTTGTAAGTCATAAAAATAAACGAGTTAGATATAGGGTTATATATATCAAAATGATGAGGATGACGAGACGAGACGAACAAAGCTGTTTATTTTAGCCACTTCCTTGTACAGTCCAAAAATTTAAGAAATCGGATCATAACCACGCCCACCTCCCATACAAAAGTTAGGTTGAAAATTACTAAAAGTGCGTTAACTCACTAACGAAAATCGTCAGAAAAAAGAAATTTTACAGAAAAAATAGCAGAAAGGAGCTGCACTCAGATCTTTTTACAAAATGGGAAATGGGCGTGGCATCGCCCACTTATGGGTCAAAAACCATATCTCAGGAACTACTCGACAGATTTCAATGAAATTCGGTTTATAATATTTTCTTGACACCCTGATGACACGTGTGGAAAATGGATGAAATCGGTTGACAACCACGACAACTTCCCATAAAACTCAATTTTAAATTTCATTTGATTCGTTCATTTTATACTATATATGTATATTAGGAACCATTGAAGATGGCGGAACAAAACTTTGTACAAATACTGTATTTGGGCTGTGGCACCATTTGTGAAAAAATGTCGAAATTGGACTACAACTTTTCAATGTCCGGAATAACGAACATGAATGACTCAGTGCTTAAGGATAATTTTTCACCGACAATATCCGTAAATCTCTCAGATATCTCAATTTAATTTAGAGGGAATCTTTTTCTTCTAATAGTGTGTCGCTATACCAAAAATGGTTAAAATCTGGTCATAATTTCCCCTAGCTCCCATATACTTTATATTTGGATTATCAAACTTCTGGTGTGCTTTATACCTCATATATCGGTTAATATGTGATATATCTTACTTCATTACTTGTCTGCTTACAAATCGTTTAGTGGGTAGTTTAGTAGCATTGTTTATATTATCTGAAGTATTCACAAAATAATCAATTCTTACAAAGTGAAACAAAAATTATATGAAAATATATTAAAAATAAATTTTCGATTTATTTCATTTATTTCTACTAAATATTTAATTACTATTTTCTTTGTAAATATACAACAAACTAATCAATTTCATATTTTACAGGTATGTAATTGCGTAATCTATTTATTTGTTTTGCTCAAGGTATGTAATGATTCTATTTATTTATTTATGCATTACTGGGTGTAAGACTTCTAATGGTTTTAAATATATAAATAAACAACAAAATTAAAAAAAACTATATATTAGGAAATATAATATATTTTTAAAATTTCAAATATTTAATTTTCAAAATTTTTTAAAATAATGTATAACTAAATTTTTTTTAAATATTCCAAACTAAATTTAAACGCGCCAATAAACAACTACATTATTTCCCACACCTTTCAGCATTCCAGCTGCTATCTCGATTTTAAAAATAAAAAAAACTATAAAAATTTCCACAAAAAAAATCATAAAAAAATAGTATTTTTATAAACAATGCCAAGGCACAGGTGTCTAACTATTTGACTTGACTCCCGGAGAGGCTTGGCAAGTTATTTGTTTGTAAACTAATTGCCAAGAGATAAACAATGTTATGATTTTCATTTCCTTTTTTTCCCGCGCCCGATTTCTATCTGAAGTGTTTATGACAACAGACCACCCACGCAGAGCGGTTGCTTTGTAGTGTACACACACATACAAATATTTGTATATAGTTCATACCTACATACCGACACTTTATTGTGCGAATTCAGCATATCTAACGGCAATTGTAGGTTGTGATGAGTGCGCACTTTGCATATAAAAAGTATTCTTTTTTGTATGTGAATGTCTTTCCCTTGTTTGTATGCGTGGTCATCACAGATTTATTTGTTTGCTTTTGTTGTTATTTGCGTTTTTAATAAAAGTTGTGTTCATCATTTATTGGACAACAATGTCACTACGCCCATTGGCAACCAGCAAATTGCAATGATACGCTTGTGTGTGCGTAGGTGCTGTGGATGCATTCTTTCATAAAAACTTCATATGAAATCACTTTGAAATATAAAAAATCTCTTTTACAGCATGTAAATTGCAGCAGACACATATGTATAAATGTAGGCACATGTCCTCTTTGTGTTACATACGTGGAGAATAGTTACGTTGCATAAGCACTACAGAGTTCCTAAGTGGAAATATTGAGTGCTTACCATTATCTATATTAATACAGTGGAACTTTTCTAACTCGAATCACCATAATCCACAAAAAAACTTCGATTTAGAGAGACTTCGAGATATAGAATTTTCGATTTATGGAAATTCCATTGTATTTGTATAGTACAAAAATCCAAATTTCTAACATTGTAATTTATAACTAATATAATTTAAAATTTTCTAAAGTAAAATATTTAGAAATTCAATAAGTCTGGCAATCCTATTTCTGTTTATATTTAATTAAGATCGACATTTATCAAACACAGTCTCGTTTATTTGCAAATATTATTTTTTTTTTTGTTATTTTCAAAAAAAATTTGAAGTGGCAACACCATGGAATTATTATTTTCTAACAAAACTTTCTTGAAAATCATAAATTTCTTTTATATGCCGTATCTTTCATTCATGTAAAATAAAATATTAAGAAGTTAAATAAGGGTGGCAACCCCGTTTCATTTTATTTTGAAATAAAATCCACATTTATCAAATACAGCCCCATTTACTCGTATTTGCAAATATTTATTTTTTCAAAATTTTTTTTTTTAAATATTAAGTGGCAACACCATAAAATACATTTTTTCTATCAAATTTTTTTAAATCATAAATTAATTTGTAATATTATAGAAAACTAAAATAACTTTTTTTGAAAATTAATAAGGGTGGCAACCCTGTTTTTTGTTCTGATATAAAAAAATCAATACTTAAAAAACAACCACAACAACAAATTGCAAATAATATAATTAAATTAATTTTTTTTTAAGATTTTTAGTAAAACTCAGTGGCAACACCATGTTATATATTTTTTTTAACAAAGGTTATTAAAATACCTCATATATTCCCATATTATTATTATTAATTTTGTATGTAATTGTAAATATTTTAATTGAATACATGTGGCAACCTTTTTTACAATTTTTTACAAAACTCAGAACTCTCAAATATTTATTTTGTTAAAAGGAGGTAGATTCATGGAGTTTCCGAAACTTTCTTTATATCCAATTCATTCACAACGACCAATATTTCTGATTAAAAATCCGACAGCTTCTGTGTTCAACCTTAATAGCCTTTTCACACAAGAGCTAACTGATCAATTAACCGTCTCTGCTTGATTAAAACTCACTTAAGATCGATTTACCATATAAAATAAAAATCTAAATTAATTTTTACTTGAATTTTAATCGACTTGAAAATGAAATGCAACTCTGCGACAAAGACATACGTTCTTTGTCTGCGATTGGCTGTGTTTTTTGAGCTTCGGTAGATGTCGCTGCTAAAAATATTAATCAGCTGATGAAACTTACTAACTTCTTATGAAAAGCGAAAGCAAAAATGTATAACAGTTGATCGGTTATCGAGTAGCCGGCAGTGCGAAGAGCAAAAATTGGTTTCTAAATCAAAAGTTTAATTGATCAATTAAGTTGGCTGTGTGAAAAGGCTATAAGGTAATTAAAGACTTGTAGAAAGATATAGAACCACTGGACTTGACAATTTGTAGCACCTTTTCGATTGTCTGTGCCAACTCTGTTTAACTTTATCTTAAAATGATATTAATTCCAATTTTAAATTTTGGTGAATCATTTTTTCCAGGACCCCTCACGGTTGAATAGAATTCTTAAAATTTATGAAGAACTTATTATTTCTCAAAAATATTTGCCTCACCAACTAAAAAAATATTAGTTCGTAAAAAATTTCTCAACAGGCTCACAACACATATGTGTTGTCCTTACATACATCTATAAATACAACGTTACATGTTAACATACCCCCCCCGCACGAGTACAAATAACCATGTATAAGTACATATATTTGCAATATCACTAAAACAAACTGTCGCAACCAGCCATTCACACACACACACCCACACATTATCAAATTTGCACACCGACACCGCACAAACAATTGCTTTTATGTTCTACAAATTACGAATTCGCCCGCTGCGCTTTTACAATTTCCCTCGATTTTTTCACAATGTCCACTTTCTAAGGACTTTTTTCCGTTTTTCAGCCAACATCAATTTGGTTTTTCCTCTTTTCCGAACTCCATAAATTGTGTTGACGTTGCGTTTATGGCATATAGTCGGGGAAATGCACATTTTTCCATCAGCTCGCCATAATTCAAAGCGGATAGCTCGGCGTTTAGCTTTACTCTTTCGCTTTTTTTTCATTTCTTACGCTCAATGTCCTTTTTCTGCAATGTTACTAAATTGAAATCGTCTTTTTTTTGGCTCACTCTCTCGCTTTGCTATGCAACAGCAGCATACGCTTGGCATTTCACATATTATTTTCCGATTTTTTTTCATTTAGCATTCGCTTGGGTCGTCACGTAATGCGCCATTTTATAGCATCCTTTTGTTGTAAAATTGCTGGATTTTCGGTTAATTTAGAACGAGTTGCTTACGCATTGACAATTTTTGTATAAATTTCACGCTTTTGTTTATGACTGTGCTTTGACTGGCCGGAACAATGTTTCTAATTTCCATGAAATTCTTAGTGACGGCAACGATTTTTTATCAAAACAAGTAATTGTTGGATTATTGCGAAGCTTTTTTAACAGTTCTGTGAGTTTTGCAACTAAAAAAGGACGTTTAATTGTTTTTTTTATAAAAAATACCCAAATTTTTTGGCTTCAATTAAACCAACTTTAGACTTACAAATTGTCATTTTTGTCATGTCCAAATTGCTGATGGATTAAAAAAAAATTCAAATATAGAAATATATTCAATATTTACCGTTACTTGGCTATAATCGACTACTATTAGTTACAACATTTTTTATTGCACAGAACTGAAATGGATGTAGTGTTGTATTGATTGTAATGTAGAGGTTAAATCGAAAATAAAATATACAAGGAGAGGCTAAGTTCGGGTGTTACCGAACATTTTATACTCTCGCAATTTATTTATGTAAATTTATTAAGACAACACCCAATTTGACCCACATATTCCGCATAAATTCCAATAGAAGAACGATAATCAACATATATAGTATATGAGGGCTGAGGTAATTCCTGAACCGATTTCATTCAGTTTTACCACCAAGGTACACAATATCCAAGACTATACGCTCACTTAATTTGGCTAAGATATCTCACCGATTAATAAGGTATTAAGCCCATCGTATTTTTGAAAAACCTATAATTAGGTATATGGTAGCTAAAGAAAGTTATGACCCGATTTTAATTATTTTTGGTACAAAAAAAGATTCCCTCTGAACTACATTAAAATATCTGAGAGATTTTCCGATATTTTCGGTGAAAAATTACCCTTAAGTTATAGTCCGATTTCGACAATATTTCCAAAAGTCATACGACACCTCAAATACAGTATTTGCGTAAAGTTTTATTCCGTTATCTTCAATGGTTCCCAATGTATATATTATAAAGTGAATGAATCAGATCGAATTCAAAAATGAATTATGTGGAAAGTAGTTGTGGTTGGGAAACGATTTCGCCCATTTCCCATCAGTGTTATCAGGGTGTCAAGAAAATATTATATACCGAATTGCTTAAATAATCGGTCGAGTAATTCCAGAGGTTTTTGACCCAAAAGTGGGCGACGCCACGTCCATTTTCCATTTAGTTTAATCTGAGTGTAGCTTCCTTCTGCCATTTCTTCTGTAAAATTTAGTGTTTCTGGTGTTTCCGGTAGTGAGTTAACGCACTTTTTGCAATTTTCAACATAACCATTGTATGGGAGGTGGGCGTGGTTATTATCCGATTTCAACTATTTTTATGGTGTGTAATGGGGTACGGAAGGGAAACGACAGCAGAAACTCGGTGAATGTGTACCAAAACTTAAGACAAATTGGTATATGTACGTTTTTTTCACTTTCTCAACATATTTCTGTATTTTTACTTTTTATAGTGAATATGTGGAATCGAAAAAATCATAATCGATAAATATCGATATGTTTCAGAAACAAACTAATAAGTGTAAGTATATTTAATTCTTCAAAATATTGAATTAATAAAAATATTTTTTAATCAATCCATAACGGAAAGTAACTAAAAATCGATAAAAAAATTTTCAATAAATCGATAAATTTTCGATTATCGATATAAAATTTAATTGAGTGTTCACACAGTTTTTCTGCAAAATAACATAAATGTGTCCAACTTTTTAAGCCGATGCAAATCCATATATAGTTAACTGAATAAAGCTTTTAATATTTTTATTAATATTAAATAAAATTTAAGATTGATTTTAAATATTATTAATTTGATTTGGTTCACAAAAATCATTCCAAACTCTTTAAGTATTAATTTTTCAGAGCAACCATTAAATAACCTCTAACCTCTTGCAGGACACATATTCATAATCCCTAGTGAACACTGCAACATTATTAGCAACACTTGAAAACAGCGCCTAATGCTGACCCAACTGTCGCAATCTCAATGTTTTTATTAAAAATAAAAACTTTATTCATTTAACAGCAGCAACAGCAACAACAACAACTGTTGATGACGCTACTACTTATCAGGTGGTTTTGTTCGACGGCATTACATTGCAGCTAAATTTAGTTGTTGCACATGCTGTGACTCTTGTTGCTTACATTGTTGTTGTACAAGAACATATCTAAATATATACACATGTGCATTTGTAATTGTTATTGTTGCATTTTTTGTGTGTGTTTTTCAATATGCACTCTTCGCAGCGTTCCCATTGCAACCTCAACTCAGTTGTTATTGTTTTTGTTGCTTTATTCAACAGCTGTGTGGCAATGTTTTTGTTGTTTTTGCGTTAATTTTAACAAATTTATAAATAAACCAACATACGCCATCGTTTCTTGGCTTTTCGCTCTTTTTTGTGTTTTTGTTTACGTGTCTTTTTGCTGCCTTGAAGTTTGCAATAAACGTGCCGCTTGCGACCATAAGAAAACATCATATGAGAGTTGCAAGGAGAGAAAACTGCAGTTGCCTCTAATAAAGTGAGTGTGTGCCTATAAAAAAAAAATTAGAAAAAAATATTAAAAAGAAATGGAGATAGGCGCCTGTCAATTTGTATGCTCCCTCAGTATCATTTCTGGAATGTCGATCTTTTGCATTGATTTCGATCTGATCGTAAAACAATTAATTTATGTGCATGTATTGTTCACGACCTAAAAAACCAAAAATAAAATCTCATTCATTGATACAGTTAGAAAACGGACAAATAAATTTTCAACTAAACATCTTTAATCTTAAAGGTATTAGATGAATAATATGTAAGCTGCCAAAACAGTTTGTGGCTAATTTCTTTGGGATAAGACAAATTGAAATTCATTTAACAGCATTAGGGGAGTTCACTTTTTGAATAAAAATATCCCATTTTCCATAATCCGAACTTCTCTAACCCAAAGTTCTCCATAACTCGAACTCTTGAATTGGCAAGATAAGTTAAATTTCATACAAATTACCTTCCGTAACGTGAAAGCGTCTCTAACTCGAAGTTTTTTTAGTGGATTATGGTGATTCGCGTTAGGGAAGTTCAACTGTAGTTTCAAATATATATTACAAATATTTAAAACAATAAAAGATAATTAGAGCACCCCTAATGCTCATGTTTTACAACCCAAAACAATGTAAATGACATTGAAAGTGCCAACAGAAATATTTTTGTTTCGGTATAATTTATTTTCGAGGTTAAGCCCCATATGCCATTGCCCTTTTCACATCAATATTGATTAATTAGGAACACTTAAATTATTTATATACACTGTCTATTTGTATACTTAAATGATTAAAACAACAACAGTTTAATTTATTTTTAAACGCACAAATTCTTTTGGAAATTGTTATAGTGGAATTGGTTCTTAAAAATATATGCACTCGAAGATATATAAATTACTTTAAGGTCGAAAGCTAACACATAGCGAATAGGTATAAATGTCATATGGAAAAGATTAATACAGATTCTATAAAATAGTTGCAAATAATATTTTTAAATTTTATGTTAAAATTTTTTAATGTTGTCACCTGTTTTTTTAAGGTGCCAGTGTAACCCATGAAAAATTAGGCGATTTTCGTGAAATTTGAAAGAATGAAAAGAAAGTACTCGATCAAGTGTGTCGAAGTTTATTGGACATAATAAGCTATATTTTAAGATTTTTACAAAATATTGAAAAATAACGGAGTTTGAAGGTGCCAAAAAACGTACCCCAACTACTGCCATGATTCCGATGTAACTTTACGTACATTTATTTGAAGACTTAAAGAGGATGAAAAAATTGTACATTTTTTGTGATCAAACAAAAGCCCTTCTTTTCGGCGGCGCATGTGCTTTTCCTTCATTGGAACATCTGAAACCAAAAATTCCAAGGGGATTAGAAAGAGTAGATGTTAAAATGGCGGACCTAGTTCATACCATAGCTATATATGTATAGAATAACAAAAAAAATTGGAACCGATTGGATTAATAGGTTTTGAGTAACCTCATGCGCCAGTCGTAAAAACACTGTTTCGAGAAAAACGCGTTTTAAAGTTTTGAGAAGCAAATACTTGGGTATAAAACCTAGCTAGGTTCCTATATCTCATGTTGCTGTGTATTCTCTTTCCTACTCTTTATTTCAGTAAGTAGGGGGGACTAGAAGCAGATGTTTCAGGCAGGGGAGGCAAGGGACAGGGACACTAATAAGTGCTAGGTCACCCATGCATGCGCACTCTCGCCGTCGCCCGACGCTTCCACCATAAATCGGTTATATTTTGTTTGGAAATTTTTACTCGAAATTTTAAAGATACATTGTTGAATAGTTATAGGTTCGAATTAAATAAAAAAATCGATTTTTTTATTGAAACCGAGAATGGGGGTCCCCTTAAAGTTGAAGATATTTCCTACACAATGACAAACGATTTTTGAGAAATAACAACAATTAATAAAATGTCGTAGTTCTGCAAAAAGTATCGTTTTGTAATGCCAAATTGACAATTTTCAACCAATCAAAAAAATCGTAGATCATTTTATAGTAAATATGTTCAAGAATACTCAGTTTAAATTTGAAGTCGATTTTGAAAAATTAAAAAAAATGTCGTTTTGAGAAAAACGCTAGTTTCGACAATAACGGCTTATAGCATTGAGCGATCGCTCTTTGGAATGCTGCCGTTTAAAAACTATTCTAGATACGACCTTGCCGATTTCACAGGAAATTTTTGAAAGTATAAACTATCGAACAAGCAAAAAAGAAAAAAACCGATTTTTTGAAAGTGCCACGCTGGTATAACGCCTTAAATAAATTGTAGGTTGCCACCTGTTTGAGTATTTTTGTTCCAAAAATTTATGAATGAAATGATACTGCAAAACCAAACACGTTTAATACTTTATACTGAGAAAAACAAATTTTTAGAGAGAGTTGCCACTTTTTCAAGAAATTTTATAATTTTTTTTTTTTAATCAACGATTTTTTTTTGCATGCAAATGGATAATATTTGCTTTTACATACCTATGAAAATACTTTTGCGTTGCCATCTACTCAAAATTTGTTTTTAAATAAATATAAAAAAATTAATAAATATGGACAACAAATTAAACAGCTTAAGCCTTTCTATTAAAGCTATTTTTATATTTATATTGCATCGTATTTATGCAGTCATCATACCCATGAAAAGAATATTAAAATATTGAACAATATCTATTTTACATTCCTTCAAAATCCATTGTTTACCATAAACCTATGGAAAATTTACTTTTTCGCTTCTAGATCAATGCATTCAGCATATTAATTCTTTACTAGCCTACATAAAATGGTCTCTTAGAAGTTTTCTAATAAGATTAGCAGAATTGAGAATAAGAAGAAAAATATTATTTTAATTGGAATATAAGAATAATCATGTATTTCGCTAACCAGTTGCTTCATATTTTGTAATTTTTTTTTCTTAATTTTATTTTATTTTACTGGACAATTTGTGTAAATATAAACATTACATTTATTGTAATTTTGATAGTAAAGCTTGATTACTCATACGCACTGTCAACCCACAAAGGTATAAACCTGAAGTAAAGGTTTACAAAGGCGAAGTTTATGGATTATTTTGTTATTGTAATAATCTTAAGCAGTTTAATAATATTATTTGATGGATTTCAAAACAGATTCTTGTATTTTTGATAGATTTTCGACTAAAGTAAAATTGGCTTCCTTAGAGCTTTTACGACAAATTTCGCGCAGTTTAAGTAAAACAAAGCGCTTAAGCACTCTTCTCAGAAATTATAATATTTAAAACGTATATTATTAATCAAAATTATACCTTTTAAAACTTTAATAAATGTTTATTTATTTTACAAAATTGGACACTAGCTAAATTTCTCTAAAGCACATAAGAATCTCAAGCATTTTCATTAACCACACACCCACGTGAAGTGCATAAATTTCCGTTAATTTATTTGTTTGTAAACAAAATTTTAGTGATTTTTATATGAAATTATTAGAAAATATTAGCGACTAACAGGGTTTAGCATGCCAATTTTTCTATATGCAAAGTGGGCTGAAAGGGCTATTACAGTGAAAGCCAATCAGCAAGCACTCTGGCGCATATAATAAAAACTACTTACAGTTATATTTAGTGCGCACATATAAACTATATAAATCATGCGCC